>JAPFRF010000004.1:49242500-50460000 GCA_029282475.1 Phrynocephalus forsythii
AACATTGCCCCCCTTAGACACATCATACAGTACTTTTATTGGAGCAACTGAGGAAAGGAGCCAACATGTTTTGTTAAAATACTCTGTTCAGTCTCACACATATGTGTTTTTATTTTCTGGAAATCAAGACAGTTCCTGATTGAGTCACTGTTCATTTCTTATCATCTGTTTTCATAACAAATAAAAGCAATTTTCCAGTCCTGTTGCATAGCTCCACCAGAGCAATGGGAGTGGTGTCACTGACAGCAACAGATTGCTGGCAATTAAAGGATTCCTTCTGAGATTTCATGGTGTGTTCAATTTGCACATAATGAAATGAAATTGCACCCAGCATACAGTTGCAAAAGGAAGCACTTTGCCACCACAACAGGTGTGACCCTGAGTGACTGGATTTTGGCCAATTACACATCATAACTAAACATTCCCTCTGTGATATGAAATTAATAAAAGAAGTACACAGGCATGAGATGAAGCAAGAGCTATGAGACCACTGAGCTTTCTTAAGCCAGAACTAGTAGATGGGGAGATTAAGATCAAGTTCATGGGGGACCCTTCCAGTGTTAGAGAGATCCCACTACACTGGAGCTGTATAAACCCCAAAGGCCTCATTTAAACTCTGCCAAGAAAACTCAATGGACATGGGGTCATGAAGAGTCGGTCACAATTGTAATGACACAACAACAGCAACAATATTAAGCTATTACTAGCACTGTTCTCGGTGTTAGGAACTGGACTAGGATACTTGGAGCTGAACTAGGATACTTGGAGGTGACATTCCCAGCCCTTTGATTTTGCTGACAGACCTCAAATGCAGTTCCCGTGGCCAACTTGGTGGGACACTGGGAATCTATCAGAACAAATGGGAGAACTTTAGAAAGTAAGATCAGGGGAAAGATAACTGACACCTCAAATATTGGGCCTGGCTAGCTAGTACCAACAGCGCTTGGAAATGTTGACCAATTTGCTGGTTCATACTGTGTCTGCATGTATATATGTAGGGTGGCCCTTCTGAATGGATTTAAAAGGGAATGAGGCACTTTCCTGAAAGACAAATCTTATCCTGAAACCAGTTGGGACAGGAATATTGAATTTTCAGTCAGGCTTTCAGAAATTTACCTAGTGGTATTTTCTTTTGCCACCATAGAAAGTGCAATACTGTCTGACTCACTGAAACGTCCATCTTGTCTCCATTCCCAACATCAACACATCGCGTATCCCCAAAGGACAGCAGTGGCCTCCTGTCCCAACCTAGTAGCAGGAGGTCATTGCATGGCATTGTGGAACGGGAGAGGGGCTCATCATCTGGTCCTTCTTTGCCCTTCTCTTGGGCTGCCTGTAACAATACCAGCATCTGCATTAACCTCTTATCTGCAGAGTTGATTATAAAGAACTTCTGTTTAGAGAATGGGCATTTCCCCCTATTTTCATCCCACCAATACTTTAACAATGTAATGTTGTCAATGGCAATAGTTATATTCAGATATGGGATTTTTATGGGGGGATTGGGAGGGGTTTCTCTTTTTCGTCCGCCATCTGCCTCCATGCCTTTTTTATTACTATGTCATTTGAATTGATTTTTATTATCTTTTTATTTGTTTTATTTAATCATTTGCTGTTTTGTTTTGATGTGAACCGCCCGGAGTTCCTTCAGGAAGATGGCACAGTATATAAGCTTTAAAATAAATAAATAAAAGAAAAGAAAGAAAGAAAGAAATTTCCCGCACTGAATGATGAGATGTTAGGTAATTGGTATTAATAGACAAGGATGTCCACAGAAATAATTGTTGGGACTCAGTTAATTACATTTGTAGAGTGTTGATCTGACTCTAGTTTTTACCTATGAAAATTTAAAGAAATACTAAATTTATGATTGGGAGAGAAGAGGAAGCTACCCCATCCTGTGATATCCATGATAATGGATCATAGATGTTTGCTTGCACACACCTTTTCCATGGTCTAGTTCAGTAAAGTTCCGTTGCTTCCCTTGGTTTGGGTATTGTATATTTGTATTTGGGAAACCCACCCCCCGAAGATTAAACAAATCATGAATTATTCCCAAGTGTTATACATCAAAAGCATATATTTTTCTTGAAGACTATTGAACTATCTTATAATTGTGTTTAATAGGAATGAAAGATGATGCATGACAGTAAAAACCAATGTGCTAATTATCATGAAGATCATTTGTAGTACCCATAAACTGTGCTTATTGGGATGGCTGTTTGGCTTCACAATCAATTTATGCCCCCCCCCACGGAAAGGCAGGGTGAGAACATGAAAATAATTATAGGAATTAAACATGTAGACAGCTAGACAATGAATGATGCTATTAATTCATTGCTTCAAATGGAACTGTCCTCAGAATTATTTATATATTTATTAATTGCTCAATCTAAATTTGAAGTCTAAACCTACATTACTAAATTTCTCTTCATGTCTTTCCATTGTCGAAATTACAATATTCTCAGTGGTTCACTTTACACTTTCATATTTATCATGAATTCTTTAATGCTGCAATCTGCAGCAAGCTTACAGGAGACTCAATGCATTCAGCTCTTTCTCAGTAGATACACACAGGTTCTGGAAGACTTAGTTCCAGAATAAAGAAATAATTTTATCTTTCCTGAAAACAACCATAGAACTATTGCTAACCACAGACACCCTGACTTGAATACCTCTACTCACATCATTGCCTTGAGAAAAGACTAATGTGTTATCTGAACATTTAGTGAGTGGCCACTGTAATTAGTCTACTTTTGACAATTTAATTTTCTCCAGATCTCAGAGTTTTTAGCAGGGGTGGGCTGCATAAAGTGCCTAAGGTCCCCAAGGGCTGAAATTTGAACCCTCATTCTCCCTAGCACCTCCACATCCAACTTTTTCTAGTTTAATGTACATTCTGGATAATGTTTTGTGCATCTAATGAAGCAAGCCATTGTTTTTAATAATTACATTTATTAAGCTAATAGCTTTATCTAATAGGTTTAGATAAAAACCAGTTCAGGCTATTGATTGCCAATGTTCTACAAGGACATGGCACTTGAAAAAGAAGCTCACACTTTAATATATTATTTAGTCTTTTACTATAAGGCTATTGAGCCTAAATCTGATTACAAGTCTAGAGTAGAGGCACTGAAGCAGTAGAATTTACATAAGTGTTACCGTGATTCTGGAATTGCTTTGGTAGATTAATTCACCTGTAACTGAACCAGCCATTTGATTTGTTCCTTTGTTGTTTTTTCTGCATACTAACTAACTAACTAACTAACTAACACACACAATCAACTCATTAGATTCTAAAGTTTATAGCAGAGAAGGGCATGGACTGGCAAAGAGTAAGGTTGGAGGGTTTTTTTAATCTTTTAGTATTTTTACCCCGCCTTTCTCCTTGGAAAAGGACCCAAGGCAGCTTACAGTAAGGAGAGACAATATACAGTCCATTACGATTAAGACATATTCAGTCTGAGAAACAGGGAATTGAGGAGTATCTTAAAGCATTAGAAGGCAACATTAAAACTAACAATTGATAACATAGGCAGTTACTTCACATCTCTTTTGTCTGTTAGTGTTGCACTTAGGAGTGGTACAAAAAATGTTACTTTACATCTGTCATGCAACTACTGAAATTTGTCTCAGTCACACCCCTGGAATGGGTGCTAAGCATGACAATACTGTAGCTGGTGCTGGGGTAGGGTTTTCCCTTGTCACACTTTGTTCCCACTTTCTGTTCCGAGACAAGACACTGTGTAGTAATGACTGTCATGCAACAAAACATTTGTTTCTCTCAGAAAACTGTGTCCAGTTGTTGTTTTAATTTTGACTTTTCAGAAGTGAAATATCAAAAAATAATTTTAAGCCCCCACAGAAAGGAAAAAGGAAGCTAGACAAATTCGGTGTTTGTCATGGTACAGGACCGTGAGGTAACACTTGTCACAAGAAAAGTTATCACGACCATGGTAACACTGAAATGGGGGGGGACACAACGTGATCACGACCAATGCTGTCACGGTACAAAACTAGTCGCGGAACAAAGGAGGACATGAAGTAACTGCTATAGTGTCAATGCAATCACACAGGGATAACACAAAGATATACGTGGATATAAACACAAAGTCTGTGTAGCCATGTGTGGTAGATTCATGTATAAAGACACTAGAGATGGGCACGACTTAGCGGTATTCCCGTTTCCGTTTCCGTTACTCGGTTCCGTTACTCTATGGAAACGGTAACGGGAATTACTCCCCCAGACTTCGAGCTCGAACCGACGAATGAACAATTTTGGTCTGATTTGTCGTGCTCGTTCCTTGCATCGCGAGATCGCGCGATGCCACACGCGGCACAGAAAAAAAGTTTTTAAAAGTTAAAAAAACCCGGTTCCCGGCCAAAAAGCAGGCGGGAAAATGCCTGCCGTGCCTCAGGGCACCTACCAGAGGGGTTGTTTCTGGAGGTCCCCGGCCTCCCCCTCATCCCCGTCCTGGGCTGCTCTGGTGGGACTCGCCGCAGGCTCGCAGCCAGCAAAAAGGACAATTAAAGCGCAAGCAAGCAGCACGGACGGCACAGGAAAAACTTTTAAACTCTCCCCCACCCATTCCCGGGCCAAAAAAGCAGGCGGAAAAATGCCTGCTTGACTAAGGGCGCAGGGCACCTACCGGAGGGGTGGTTTCTGGAGGGGTCCAGCCTCCCCGTCCTGGGCAGCCGGACTCGCGAGTCGCCATCGCCATGCCATGCGGTGCGGGCGGGGATCCAAAATGGGGCGGCGAACACAATATTGTTTTTGAAATCGTGGTCCAAAAACACACAAGCACAACAGAAAGAAACACGCGAAAATATATAAACTGCCAGATTTTTCACAGTAGCAGTGGGTTTTTTCTTGCAACAAAATGTCTCTCCTCTCCTCCTCTGTCCTCCATTGATTTTATTTTATTTTATTTTATTTACACCTGCGCAATGATGGGCTGGCCAAGTGGCCAGCCATGTAGGAGTGGACAACCATGCAAATTTTGGAGCCATCCCACCAGTCGCATGGCCACTTGGCCATGGAGACTTCTGGGATGTGCCAAAAGCCCCTAAAACCTGCCCTAGCCCTAACCCTAACCCTTGACTCCGTACCCATACATCACAGAGTGTCTTCTTAGTGGGTCAGAGAGGCACCCAGAGGTGCAACCCACTAGCCCACCGTAACCTTACCCGTCACTAGCCTAACCCTAGCTCTTGCACTAAGCCACCTTAAAGCCAGATCTACTTGCTTGCATTGCACTACACGCAGCAAGTACAATTCCCCTTCTGTGTGAGACATGGTGGTGCGGAGCCCTGTGCAGGAAGGTATGACCCTATGACTCTCACACTGGTCTCACGTCTGCACATTATGTTATGCAATATCCATATGGCTATTGCATAGCATTTTGCAGCAGCAGCAGGTGAGGAAGGGAGACCCCCATGTAGAGGGGTCTCTCTTGGAGCCTGCTTCCCCTTCCTAGTGGCAGGAGGCACCCACGGGTGCCTCCAGGAGCCCACTTTCCCTTTATAGCGGGCCAGAGGAGGCACCCACCCCACAGAGGTGCCTCCAGGAGCCCGCTCCCCCCCCAAAAAAACCAGTACTAACGACAAGGAAAAAACAAAAAAACGAACCAACTAATTTTTGCGAATTTTCGCGAAAACCGGAAACGAGCCGAAATGGGACTGGCCCGACTAACGACAACTCAAAAAATTTTTTTTTCAAGTCGTGCCCATCTCTAAAAGACACAGTAGGTAGTCCACCATTCAGGAAAAGCTTGCCTGAAGAGAAAGGTCCTTGTCTGTTTCCAGAAAGACAGCAGTGATGGGGCAGTCCTGGCCTCCGCTGAGAGGGAGTTCCAGAGTCTGGGCACAGCAGCCAAGAAGGCCCTTTCAAGACGTACCTGTGAGAGTGGGGGGATGGAGAGAAAGGCCTCTCCTGATGACCTTAGCACCTGAGCCGGTTCATACTGTGAGAGTCGATCTTTGAGGTAGCTTGGACCCAGGTTGTATAGTGCTTTGCAGGCTAAGGTTAGCACTTTGAATTGTGCCTGATAGCTGACTGGCAGCTATTATGAGATTATGGAAAGGTTTAGCAATTCATTTCATGTTGTGAAAGCGTGGTTTCCCCAGCCCACTCATGAAATGAACAATTAACCTGCTCAATTCCTGGATTTTGCGGTTCATGGTTGGTTTTGTTCCCATCTCTAGTTTAGAGTTCTATATGAAATTCAGAAATGTAGGATTAATAGCAGGCTTTTTCAAAGCTATTCTGTGTTGGTTTGGCATTTCAAAAGAATGTAATATATGAATAACTTTAAATTTAAATATCTTTTTATTGTTCCTCTATGGCTGGGCGCTGGATGCTGCCAAGACCAATTTGACTTTGAATGTAGCCATTCGCAGAAGTGATGTGTTTCAAGGCAACCAAGTTCTTCATCCAAGAAGCTATTTTCCTTCCTGCACTTGCTAGTTCATTTGGAATCCAACACAAAGTTTACAGAGATCTTAAAATATACCTCACAATAATATTGTGTTTATTTATATTAGAATATTTGTATTATGTCATTCTAAGCCAATGCTAATAATATTAAAGACAAACAGATATGAAAACAAGAAGCAAAACATGATACACTGAACAAAACATTTAAGGGCTGATTAATCAATTAAGCAGCAGTAAACAGATACTTTAACACAGTGGAAAGAGAAAAATCTATTTATGGCAAGTAAAAGAGAGCCGTTCAAACAGAAATTTGAAATGGCTTCTAGAATTACACAATTTTCAGATGGTGGTAACAAATGAATGTAGATAAGGGCAACAAATGTTCCTCAGGAAATTGTTGTCAGGCATCTGTGCCAATGTCATCATCATCATCATCATTGCAGAGCTGAAAGGGGCCCTATGGATCATCAAGCTGAGAGACTCTCTTTTGGAATAGCCTGCATCATGCTTGATCTCTAAGGAAATTGTAAAAAAAATTTATGGAGGAATCCTCCATTTGAAGGGTATTGGAGGACAATTGAGTTTGTCTGATTTCTAGATAAAGAAATGACAAGGAGGAACATCAGGCACTCTGAAACTGCACCATCACACCAGTGAACACTCCACAGTGGACGCAACGGGCATAAACATTACCTCATCATAGTCCTCCCCACTGGAGTAAGATACATTTATTTACCATTGAAATTATAAAAATAACTTAATTGTGCAGCTCTATATGGAAAGAATAAACATTGACATCTTGGGCATCAGTGAACTTAAATGGACAGGAATGGGTGAATGCAGTTCAGATGACTATCACATCTACTATTTTCTTGGGCTCCTTGATCACTGCAGATGGCGAATGCAGCAAGGAAATTAAAAGATGCCTGCTTCTTGGGAGGAAAGCAATGGCAAACCTAGATAGCATCCTAAAGAGCAGAGACATCACTTTGCCAACTAAGGTCAGGATAGTCAAAGCTATGGTTTTTCCAGTAGTGATGTATGAAAGTGAGAGCTGGACTATAAAGAAGGCTGATCGCCGCAAAATCGATGCTTTTGAGCTGTGGTGCTGGAGAAGAGTCTTGAGAGTCCCCTGGACTGCAAGGAGATCAAACCTATCCATTCTGAAAGAAATCAACCCCGAATGTTCACTGGAAGGACAGATTTTGAAGCTGAGGCTCCAGTACTTTAGCCACCTCATGAGAAGAGAGGACTCCTTGAAAAAGTCCCTGATGCTGGGAAAGATCGAATGCATAAGGAAAAGAGGACGACAGATAATGAGATGGTTGGACGGTGTCATCAATGCAACCAATATGAGGCAGTGGAGGATAGGAAGGCCTGGCGAGCTCTGGTCCATGGGGTCACGAAGAGTCGGACACGACTGAACGACTGAACAACAAATATGAAAATTGGCATTGTCCGAATTATGTCTTCCCTATGGTCACTCTAATTCATATAAATCGCTGGCCCAATTCCAGTTGGATATTTATGCTTGTGTTAAATCCATTGACACAGATCTCACTGGTGAATCAACTAGTCAAAATGGTGGTGCTTGTATTTTTTAATGCACCAATTACATGTACATTGTGTGATAAGAAAGGTAACCACCAACATCTTAAGTAGCTAAGGCTTATTCTGTTCGACCTAGGCTGGTAGGTAATAGGATTCTGGCCTTTCTAAATGAAATGCCCACTTTTCACTCATGACACAATTGCCTAGTTCATTTTTCTTACAAAAAGTATGTCCATTTTCTTACTGGATTATCTGATAATAAACATCCTGTTCGATCGTGTGAATATCTGCTCTGAAGTAAGCCAAACATAAGAACATAAGAAGAGCCATGCTGGAACAGGCCAAAGGCCCATCTAGTCCAGCTTCCTCCTGTATTTCACAGTGGCCCCGCCAAATGTGTCTGGGAATGCACGAGACTAGATATCTGTCTCCTGCTACCCCTCACCTGCATCTGGCCCTTCTAGTACCCCAGTTTTAAGCCTGGAGATTACACATCTCCACCATGGTTTGTAACCTGTGATGGATTTCTCCTCCAGGAATCTGTCCAATACTCCAGGTGCGGCCTTACTATTGTTGTACAATGGTATTATAAGTGCCTTCTTCTTAGTATTAGAGGATTGTAGCCTTAACACTGATGGTCTTACAATTCATTCACAAGGTTTTCATGATTCATTGTCACAACTTTTAAGAATTCACTCTAAACTTTCACCTCCTTACTATGTATTCATACATATCAAATTGCTATCTAATGATTCTTGGCATTTGGCTTCACATATGTGAAATTCAGATTACAAAGACTCCAAGGGTATTATTTCCCTGCTTGCCCTTTTGATGTATTCAATACCTAGTACCATATACTGAATTGCCCCCCCCTTTTTTTTCATAAACAAGGTAACTTGTTTAGGAGTTAATATCTAGGGAGGGTTTGAGAAATACTTCTAAGAGGAGAAGCACAAGGAGTGGATCCTTTTCCCCGAACTTCTCTGATCCATCTTTTCTAATTGCCATAATTGTGTAGAACACAGTAGACTTTCCTCATATTTCTTCAAAATGAAATGATGAGACAGCATCAAATTAGAGGTACATCAAAGCCATGATTGATGCTTAACATTATACAAAGCCTCTCATTTTATTTTTGACTTGGTGCTCCAGGCAGATTATAGTTTGCTTCCACTAATTATTATAAGCCATACTATTGTCAGCCTTTGCAGAGAGATCAGTCATCAGTTTTGCTATTAGCCTCTGTTGTAAAAAGGTATTAGAACTTGCCCAATGCAATTTGGCATTAAGATCTCTGTCTGTAATAATGCCTTTTGTGGTTTTTTTAAAAATATATTTTTGATTGGTCTTTTCTGCTTTTTAAAAACTAAAAGTGTTTCAGACTAACAAAAACCTAGGACTTTGGAATGGTGCATAGTCCCAATTAAAAGTTAAGGCCTCAGGAAAAAGGCACTAGCCCTGATGGTTCACCAGTGTCATCAATAGAAGCAAGGCAAAACCCCAGAAGTGTGTGCAGGTGTCCTAAATGAAAATGGAGTGACATAGCATTTAAAAAGACCCATCCACACATCCTGAAATGGGTTGGGATTGGGAAGTCATTTCTCAAGATTTTTGTGGTATGTCACGGAATGAAACAGATCTGCTTTCAAAGTCCACTTTAAGTAATATTTGAATGATTTTTTTTTGAGAGAGAGATGCTCTAATTTAAATGTTTAAAAGTTACTTAAAACAAATCCCAGATCTATGGAACAGGCATTATTCTTGAATTTTTTCAGATGACCTCAAAGCTCATTCAGTATTTGTTGCTCTGCCTTATTCTTGTCAATCTCATATCTTTCTCTCTTTCTTTGAAGATGGTAATCTGTCTTTTTCCAGAAGGCAGTCCTTTAAGTCAGCTATTCTCATTGGGGGGCACAGAATTGGTAACTATTCTTCATGCACCACCTTATTAGGTTGATATGTGACTTATAAAATTCTAATTTGGCCCATACCTCTTTCATGTTGTGTTTATGGCTGTGGCAAAAAAAGAGGTTGAGAACAGCTTTTCTAAGGGAACAAATTCCACAGGATATTTCTCTTTTTAAAGTTGCCCAGTCCAGGTCTTCTGTAAGATTGTTGGTTGTTGTTGGTTGTTGTTGTTGTTGTTGTTGCTGTTGTTGTTGTTACAGTTGTGACTGACTCTCCATGACCCCATGTCCATGGAGTTTTCTTGTCAGGAATGCTGGAGTGTTTTTGCCAGTTCCTACTCCAGGTGCCTACAGCACCTGGTATTTCTTGGTGGTCACCCATCCAGGTACTAGCCAGGCCCGACTCTGCGTAGCTTCCCAGATCAGGTGAAATCAGATGTGCTCAGGGCATCTAGGCATAAAGGGGAATAAAAACTGGAGGGGTGGGTGAGGGATCTTGGAATTTCTTCTCTACACTCAGCACCTAGACTGCAGATTCTGCAGGTCTACTGGTTATCAAGTTGCTCATGAGAGATGAATTTTAATTATAAACATCACTTCTTTTTGTGTCCCTGTGCCTAGGATCTTCTTGAGTCAAACACTTGCATAATGGGGTGCAGGACAAGTGACTTGACATTTCTGCTGCTCATAGAAGGAGGTATTCAGGACCTCATTAAGAGAGTGGAAGTTGAACATTCAAGTTGATTATCTGATCCAAGGCAACCATCATTTGCGTAACAGCAACACTCTTGTTACTATGCTGGCCAAACTGAATGTTCTGCTTTGGTACCTGGAATATATCGACTAACATATGCAGGCCACTGTCCTCTTCTGCCTTTGTTGTTGGTGATTGACAACTGGTTATCCTTCTTTCTCGGCGTTTTCTCTGTCTTATCTCTTCCCCCAACAGCTCAATTAGCCTTGACTAAAAGAGAAACTGGTTATTGACCGATGATGATACGAGGATAATTGGACTCATCCTGCTCACCCCTAGCTATAATTTAGAAGCTTTAGCACCTTGTGCTTTCTCCCTTCCTTGAAGGGGAAATTTTATAGAGTTTTTGCTTATGGCTTCTCTTTCCCAAGGAAAAAGAAAATGGGTGCCTCTCCTTACTCTTTGGATCTTATATATTAAAAATTCAGAAAGGTATGCTTACTGTTTTTCATGCTCCCTTCTGAAGATGGCCTCCAGATTCATTGAGATCAAGACTACTACCAGGACACGCTAAAACTTCCAGATTGGCATGGTGTTAATCATGTCCTTCCAAGAGAAAAAAAACCTTGCTGTGGTCAAGAATATAATATGCGGTAGTTTAGAAGTTAAAGCCCCTGTAATAATCAGATAGAAACTATCCTTTTATTTTCTTACATCTGCAGTTCTTTGTTCATTTTCTTGGAACCAAGCACACTGAATTCATGAAGACTTTTTCATGTCAATGAGAATTAATGAATTTTCCTTTACTTTGGACCTGGTTTTTACTTCTCCTTGGGCCTGGTTTTCACTACTGTACAGTATTTTAACAATGCCATGAGTTATTATAAAGGAAATTTGGAAAATCCATTGTAAAGTTGTGTTGTACAAAAAGAGATTTCTGTTGCATATGGGAGATTTCTGCTTTTTCGTTGCAGAAGGCAAGATGATGACCTCAAAGACAAACCAGTGAAACCAGTGTGAAGCTCAGTTGTTACAAGCTGATGAGGACAATGGTGACAGCCTGGCTTGATCTCTGGTAGCAAAACTAACAGACTCTTGTGATACTTTGAATTATTTCAGTATTTCTAGGAGAAAATAATTGTGCGGATCTGAGGCAGCAAAAACAGCCAAGTGTCTAGTGGCACCTCAGAGACTAAGAAGTTTTAATTGGCATTGTCTCTCAGAGACTAATACATACTTCTTTAGACATATTTTACTATGACATACAGTTTCATGGGCTAAAGTTCAGAAAAGTTGGGAAGTTTATATAATCATAAAATGTGTCAGTTCTTAGGATGCTACAAGGCTTTGTTCTTGGTTCACCTGTTAATGACCTTGCCTGCTTCTGAATTCCAAGCCACTCCTTATGGAATAAAAACAAAAGTTTATTTGTACAGATTATGGAAATGAAGGCTGAAGGCAGTTTCTTAAAAAGGTGAACTCTATTACTCTGCTCAAAGCACAGTTGTGCGCCTTGTTCCCTTAAAGAATTGCAAATGATCCAGAAGAGGCTTATCTTTTGTAACTTCTTGTAAGGCAAACTGAATAGGATTACATTTGTAACATTTGTAGGGCATACAGGTATGGTTTACCTAGCAGAGTTCATGGGCAGTTGACAGCTTTGTGAGTTCAATTATTATCAAGTCCACTCTGTTGAAAACAATGGAGCCACTTGCCTCTAAATAAGTGAGTTTAGGGCCAAGGTGTAATTATGCTTTACAGGTGCTATTAGTGGGATTACTGATCCTAAACAAATTTGTTCAGAATTAAGCACCACTTAATTCAGTAGGAGGTGTTTCCTAATAAGACCTGTTGCCACCTGAAAAGCTGTGCCATTAGCAAGAGTGAAGGCCAGGGGTAGTTACCCACTAAAACAGGGAATGAATTGCTTTATAACCTAGCCATTATCTGTGACAAAAGAACACAAAGACAGATAAATAGAAAGGGGTTCATTTTCAAATTAGAGGAAATCTGTTCAAAAATTATATGACATAAAATAAAATGCCCCAAATGCATAAAATAAAATAAAATAAAATGCCTTCCTAGTCAGGAACATCAGCATGCATTGGCCAGCAAATTCCAAATGAGAATCAGTAAAAACAAGGGACATTTAAAGGCATTTTAAAATACTGTATGCGATTTGTATCATTAATGCTTGATAAGCATCAAAGGAGACTTTTTAAAAAAAAAAAAAACTGTATATTCTGTGAAAGTCTCCAAGAGGACTTGTGTTCTATGTTTTAGCTGCAGGAACTTTCTATGTCTCAGATGAAAATATATTTAGCTCACAGTGGGGAAAGAACAAAAAAAGTGCCAATCAACCACTTTATTGGAACACAAGCTATTCCATGCAACCACTTAATTCATCCTACCCCTTTGTTTTTACTTTATGTCTCGCTTTCTGGGTATTTTAGAAAGGTTTTCAGAATGGACCTACTCATATATAAGGCATATGAAGATAACTGAGAACAAGTTAATTGTGTTTGCATGTATGTGGTCTGTGAGGAGGGAGAAGGGGTGACAGATAAAAAAAATGTTTTATGGCCAGCCAATCGAATGGAAAAAATGGAAATTGGCTGTGTAGCACTAAAGGCAATAATGATCAAGAGAATACAATGGAGAGCCAAGAATATGACAATATAAGCAGTGATTCATCAATATGGAGTAAGTAACCAAACACGAAACAATGATTGCAGAGATAGATCCATACAGAAGCTTTAACAATTGCAAAACACAAACCACAGTACTGTGGATACTGAAATACAAAAGCTTTAAGAGTCAGTGTTACATTTGCTATAAAGAGCCAGCTCAGCAACCCTTTACTCCATCATCCTTTGCATTTTTATTTATAGAAACACAGAAGTCAGAGATAGCCTCCATCTTCTAGGCAATCCCAACCAACTGATTTTTTTAAAAAAAATATCTATTTTTAAAAAAATTATCTGCATGTAATGAAACAAGTTGAACTCTGATTTATTTTATCTTTTGAGTATTTGGCACTCTTAGGTTGAAGATGAGCTGCTAGAAGAGATACACTACCAGAAAAAAACCCACTAAACACTGATAGTGAGTCAGAATGAGATACTTGTGACATCCAGTTTTGCAATATTTCCCCTTGTATGCAATGGGACCTGCTCCGAAATTAAGGCTTTATGTTGGTTTCCATGGGTTGGGCACATTTGAAGGGACTCCTGGATTCAGACTGGAGGATATTTGGAGGTCAGCTTTAAATCCTGGCTGCAAAATGATTGGGGACAACTGCAGCTGATAGCAATTGAACACAGGTTCTTGGAGGAAACATCATACACCTGACTGACAATGCTCTGATTAATTTTAGGGAGATTTTGATACTTGCGTGCAGTCAGCATGAGCAGAAAGGTCAGCTCCATTCCCCAGAATCTTAACTGTCAGTTGTATATATTGTGTTACGAGTAGGGTATATCTGCATATCTGCAGATGGAGATTGACAGGTGTTCATGCACGTCAATATAATCTGCTCCTAGGTTTTCTGAGATGCAGCCCAAAGAATGTGGTGCTAAGGAATCAGTTTTCATACTACAGATGATTTATCAACATGTCCTGAACTCAGACCCCAGCCAATCCCTGTATTAGAATAATAGTGGGGAAAGAGACAGCTGAAACCCCTTGGGTTTGGCAAGGAAGGTCAGAGCACCCTCTCTGCCCCAGGATAATGTAATCATAATTAATTCTCAAGAAAGAGGGCAGGAGATGCAGTGAAGTTATTGTTCAGAAGAGCAAATCAGCATTCTACAAGGCAATTCTAAAAAAGGAATCAGCCTAAACAAAAAAATTATAATTATGAAACTGGACTTCAAATCTGAACCAGAATTGACACAGAAGTAGCAAATAGTTCGTTGCTCTGTACCAAAATAGGGGAAGTTTGGGCAAAGGGTTTTTGCATTGTTTTTTAAATAGTGAAATTGTGTTGTCCCCTGTACAAAACAAGCAGCCTTAAACTTCCCCAGATATTAAATAAATAAAATCATAAACAGAAAATATCTATTTTTCTTATTTTGATAGAGAATAGTTGGCACTCACCTTTCTAATTTTTTTAAGAAATCCAGGCTGCAGGGGTTGAAATACTGATTTTCAAAAAGGGTAAACTGTGACTTTATTGTAAAGTCAGCATGCAAGGAATAGGTTTACCAGCAAAACCATTCTGAAGTAGATAAATTGTTGCAGTTTTCTGGCCCAGATAATTGCAATTTTGGAGGGCAATGAAAAACACCAAAAGAGCCAAAAGAGTCTTAGTTGAAGAGTTTTTTAAAAGTCTTGCTTTAAGGAAAATAATGGTGTGGCTGACTTGCAGAAAGGGGGAGATTTTGCTATGCATTTCCAGGGAAATAGCATACAATCTTGTAAAGAATATTCAAAATATTTCTGCATTGCAGAAGCACAGAGCAGTTGTATCTGTCACAGCCCAAGAGTGCTTTCACTAACCATTCTCTCAGTATTCCTGAGGCCAGCCTTCTGGCACAGGTCTGCAACAATCTGAATTTTGATGCTTTCACTCACAGTACAATTTGCTGATTCTCTGGAGAAGAACTTTTTAACTTTTTTCTGGCCAAACAGACATTGGTGCTGGGAAACAATACTGTGACTTGCTGTAAAAGTATTTTAAAGAGCATTTTAAGAAAAAGAATAAAGAACAAACAATAATAGTCCTGAGAATTTATGCTTGAATTTATGCCTGACAATCACTTTTTGTTTGGGTGAGAAGTGGTTAACTGGGACTTTCCGTTGTTTGGTGTCACTTGTTTGGTGAATGGTAGTGGGCACAGGAGGGTATCCTGCAGATGGACAGTTTTGCCAGCATTTAGGTTTCCGTTTGCTATATAAAACTTGGCATCTTTTTTCCTGCTGGCAATGCAGTGGAGCAATATTTGGCCATTTCCTGGTATTCTGAATTATGGATAAAGAAGCACAGTATCCCATATTCATAAACTGGCTATTTTTAATAACTGAATTTTTAGGACCTCCACAGCTGGTTCCATTGCTGCTCTTTGGTTGCAGGTTTGCTTAGTCAGGCATGTCCAAACTTCAGCCCTCCTGATGTTTTGGATCACAACTCCCAAAATTCTAAGCTTAGACTGCCAATGGCAAAGGACTGTGGGAGTTGCGATCCAAAACATCTGGAGGGCCAAAGTTTGGACATGCCTGGCTTAGCTAGTGAAGGACAAAAATGAGCTGAGCTTACCTGAAAGCTAAACGCCAGAGGGAGATAGAGAGAAAGGAAGGTGGAGTTTAGGTTTGAGAGTGAGGAGGCCAATCTGAAAGCTCCTTGTAATGTAATTTTTTTGACCTCTTTGACACTTCCTTTCCTCCTTAAAACATTTCCAGGTTGCTTGTGATGCACACAGGGTCTTGTTGATCTTTGGGATATAAATTTATGGCTTTGAAGCTGAAATGTCTTCCAGGCCAGCTGTACAATTTAGCAGAGTGAAGCAGACAGGAGATAAAGTGTTCTGCTTATCTATCTATCTATCTATCTATCTATCTATCTATCTATCTATCTATCTATCTATCTATCTATCTATCTATCTATCTATCTATCTATCTATCTATCTATCTATCTATCAGATTTCTATACCAACCATATAGCAATACAGCTGCTGCAAGCCTCACAATTTTTCAGACAACCATCCTTTCCAGTTGAGAACAAAGCTTACTCCTGTGTCACCTTCAGGAAAAACTAAGCTGAAAGACCGGGAGAAAATGTGTGTACCAGTAAAAGCTACAAACTTGGTAAGAAGCTATTGAGGGAACAGAGTGTATATTTAGCTGGGAAACTGGAGTGTGAGAAGTGGTATCATAGTTCCCTTCAGATAACCAAAGATATGTTAACTGGAAGGTAGAGTGACTTGATCACCTGCACACCTGAATTTAAGGATTCAGATTACAAGAGATTCCTACTGAATATCACGAAGAAGGTTCCAATAGTGAGATCTGTGAAACAGACTACAGTAACCCCCCGTCGATCGCAGGGGTTAGGGACCCACCCCACCCACGATGCAAGAAAATCCATGATATGCAGAAGCGGGTGGGGGGGGGGCGGGGGCATCTTACCTCCCGCCGCCGCCTGCCCGCGTGGCTCGAGGCTTCTCGGGGGAGCCTGGTTGAGCGGCGCGGAGTGACCCGATCACTCCGTGCCGCCCCTCCTGGCCGCCCTGAGCCTCCCTGAGACAGGGATAAGCAGTGAGGTGGCCAAGTTTGCAGATGACACAAAACATTTCCATATGGTAAAAACCAGAGAAGATTGTGAAGAGCTCCAGAAGGATCTCTCCAAACTGGGGGAATGGGCTACGAAATGGCAAATGCGTTTTAATGTAGCCAAATGTAAAGTATTGCATATTGGGGCAAAAAAATCAAAATTTTATCTATCAACTCATGGGCTCTGAGTTATCCGTGACAGATCAGGAAAGAGATCTTGGTGTGTTGGTGGACAGCTCCATGAAGGTGTCTCTCCAATGTGTGGCAGCAGTAAAGAAGGCCAATTCCATGCTAGGGATTATCAAAAAGGGGATTGAAAATAAAACAGCCAACATTATAATGCCATTATAGAAAACAATAGTAAGGCCGCACCTGGAGTATTGTGTACAATTCTGGTCACCGCATCTCAAGAAAGACATAGTGGAACTGGAAAAGGTGCAGAAGAGAGCGACTAAAATGATTACTGGGCTGGGGCACCTCCCTTATGAGGAAAGCCTAAAACATTTGGGGCTCTTTAGTCTGGAAAAAAGGTGCCTGAGGGGGGATATAAATGAGACGTACAAAATAATGCAAGGCATGAGTAAAGTGGATAGAGGGAAGCTCTTCTCCCTCTCACAAAATACCAGAACTAGGGGACATACACTCAAATTGAGGGCTGGGAGAGTAAGAACAGACAAAAGAAAATATTTTTTCACCCAGTGCGTTGTTAGTCTATGGAACTCCCTGCCACAGGATGTGGTGATGGCATCTGGCCTGCATGTCTTCAAAAGGAGATTGGACAGATTCCTGGAGGAAAAGTCCATCACAGGTTACAAACCATGATGGAGATGTGTAATCTTCAGGCTTAAAACCAGGGTACTTCAAGGGCCAGATGCAGGGGAGTGGTATCAGGAGACAGATATCTAGTCGCATGCGCTCCCAAACGCATCTGGTGGGGCCACTGTGAAATACAGGAAGCTGGATTAAATGGGCCTTTGGCCTGATCCAGCATGGCTCTTCTTATGTTCTTATGTTCTCCCTGTGGGAGCCTGGTTGAGCAGTGCGGAGCGACCCGATCGCTCAACGCCGCCCCTCCCGGCCACCCCAAGGCTTCTTGGGGGGGGTGCGTGGGAGGGTGGCGTCGAGCAACCCAATTGCCCCCCCGCTGCCCTCCCATTCACCCCTGAGGCTTCTCGGGGGGTGCGGGGGGTGCAGCGCGGAGCGACCCGGCTGCCCCTGCCCCCCCACAGTGCAGGTACTGCGATCCCACGATGTAGCGGGGCCGCGGTACCTGAACTGCGAAATGGCGGGGAGTCACTGTACCTTGAAAAAGCAGTAAGCTCTTCACTGGACATTTTAAAACAGAGGTTGGAGAGCCATCTGTCATGGGTGCTTTAGTTGTGGATGCTCTGTATTGGCAGGTTGGTCTAGATCAGTGCTCCCCAACCTTTTTATCCCCGCGGACCAGTAAATGTTTGATAATTTTTCCGTGGCCCGCTTGTTTTAATTTAATAATTTTAATTTAATTAAAAGGCCCCTCCTCCTCCTCTCTCTCTCTCTCCCCTCAGACTGGCTGCTGCACGCATGCGCGCGTGACCCCCCCTCGTTCACCCCGCCCACCGAACCCCCCTTCCTCCCTCCCTCCTCTCCCCAAGGGTGTGAGACCCCCCTCCCCTTGCCCTCCCCCTCCTCCTACCTTTGGCCTCGCAGTCGGCGCAGTACTTGTTGTCCTCCTCCCGGAGGAGCTTGGCCAGGATGGCCTGGTGCTGCTCATTCTGCTTCTGCGCCTTCTCCCGGCACGAGTGGGTGGCTATGGCGAAGGAATTGGGGGGGAGGGTGGCAGGGCAGGGTGGAGGGGACTGGGGGGGCAGAGGAGACCAGGCGGGGTGGGAGGTGGGGTGGGGAGGGAGGAAGGGAGAGGGAGGGCGGGAGGGCGGGCGCGCCCACGGGGGGGCGTGAGAGAGAGAGAGAGAGAGAGCCAAGGGGGAGGATGAGGGTGGTGGTGGTAGTGGGGGGGGGAAGGGAGTCGGGCAGGCGCCCACCACCCTTAAGAGCCGGAAGGGGAGAACTGGAGCCGAAACCGGCAGCCTGAGAGCAGGAGGAGGAGGAGGAGGAGGAGGAGGAGCGGGCGGCGGCGGCGGCGGCGCTTCCTCCTTCCTTCTGGCCCGGTCACGCCGGCCGCGAGAAGAGCCCCAGCGAGCGCAGCCAACCAACCATAGGCTGCCGGGAAGTCGGGCAAGGCTGGCTGCAGGAGGAGGAGGAGGAGGAGACGCGGAGGGCACCCTCGCCGGCGGCCTCAACCGGAACTACTCCTGGCGAACCGAGGAAAGGAGGAGGAGGAGGAGGAAGGGGGGTCACCATCCACTCGCGGGACCTCCGCCACCGCCGCCACTGCCGCTCTTTCGAGTGACGCGTCCCTGGTCTCCCTACACACGAGGCAAAGTAGTGTGTGGAGCAGGTGCCCCGCGGCACAGAGGCACACACACACAGAGAGAATGAGAGACCGAGACTCTGGCCCGGGGTGGAATTAAGCCCCCGGGACATGTGGTGGTGGTGGAGGGGGGGAAGAGATCCTGGAGGAAACGTGCCTAGAGCTGGCAATTAGGTTCACGGGGTGGGCTCTAAACACCTCCCCCTTTTTTAAAAGTGGCTTAAAAGAGGTTCTACGAGGGAGGGAGGGAGAGCGAGCAGGGTGTGTGGACATGACTAAACATGCCTCTCTTCTCCCGCCCGCCTGCGGCTTGGGAATAGTTCGGGCGGATGCCCGGTGCGGATTGCTCCACGGACCAGCACCGGTCCGCGGCCCGGGGGTTGAGGACCACTGGTCTAGATGACCCAGCTAGACAATTCCATGTTTCCCAGATGTCAAATTTCCTTCTTCCTCTGGTTACAATGTCAATAGGAAAAATCATTTTTCTACAACCATGCTGTATACAATATGTGCATCTGGCCACTGGGTGACACTGTCAAGATACATGTCCATTGTACTTTGGCTTCCTTGGCTTTTTAAAAAAGTAAATGCACTCAGTAGGAAGGCCCTTTTGTGTCAGGTTTGAGAAGCTTCATCTGGTCCCCCTTAGAGTGCCTGCCAAGACTGGTGTTACAAGACTGGCAAGAAATGAAGTAAGTCTGGATGCAGTAGGTCACTTGCATCCCCAACACTGTCACATCTAATATCTTTTTATAAGAAAACAAGCATAAGACATCTCACTCCTGGTTTATAGGACACAGGTCATCTGGAGTGCAGGGGGACTCAAATATAAAATTGATTAAGTGTCTGAGACAGTGCTGTCTGTTAAGCAAAACATTTGGTCAATCTGTTGGCTGCTATCCATGCTACTGGAATGTCCTCAGTATGTTGACTGGAATTATTGATTCTTCTGCTAAATACAAAATATAGTCCTCATAAATAAAAGCTGAGGAAAGGCTAGTTTAAAATTGTTTCTGGATAAAACTTTATTATGTGTGTTTATCACATTTGTATTTTATGGAATAAGGCGTTTTTGAATTTTCTATCTTTGTCTTCTCTCTGGCTTTTCCCCTTTTAGTAGTGACTAGTGAAGAAATGTCATCTTTGTTCAGCAGTAGACAGAGTGATGAATAAAATCTAGGAAAGGAAAGATGGGCATATTTCACCTGAGATCCAAATTATGGCTGTACAGTATCACATCATTTAAATAACAGTTCTAAGAATGTTTGTTGAGCCTTCTGCCAAAAGGCTGAAGTTGCTAACATCAGTCTTGATGGGTATATGAAATAAGAAGCATGGTTCTACCTGGAAAAACTACCTGGCCTATTGGGCACCCCATGGGAAAAGGCTAGGAAGAAAAAGACTAGAATATTGAACCAGTGGGGATTTGGGGTGTTAACTTCTCAGTAAGTCCCATTGATTCAGATGGGCATTACTCTAGTTGTGACTTCCTTTAGAACAATAAGTTGAAACTAAGGGCGTTTATACACGACCCCTAAACTCTGCGGCAAATGGCTGCAAGCTCCGGAGCTTAAAAATGTTTTCCCACCAGCTCCGGAGTTTGCAGAAAATTATAGTGTGACCCCGCCCACCTAAGTGCACAACCCAGCGCACTTTTCGTGTACCTGCTCTCCCGTGGTGACAATCCCTGATGCGGTTTTAAGGGAGTGAGTGTCGGCTCTCCTCGTGTCTGTTTGTTTTTTTTTTTTGCCTGCCACCCCTTTAAGAGAAGGAACCAGGAAGCTGGGCGGAATCAGGAAGAGAAGGAATCAGGAAGCCGGGTGGCTTTGGAGGTGAGATGCATTTTTCCCCTCTTTTTTTCTCCCACCCCTCACTCAGACAGGAGCAAGAAAGTGCTGAGGGGTGGGAACACAGCAAGAGCAACGAACCCCTAAGATCTCTGGTCCGAATTTAAGTGGCCAGCGGATCTTAGGGGTCGTGTGAAAAGGCCCTAAAGTAGGGCCATTTGAATGAGTGGGGATTTCAGAGGAGGTAACACATCAAATGTCCATTGATTCAATGGGCCTAAAATTATCTTAAAAATAGAATTTCAGCCAATTTGTTTTTACTGTCTAAAAATGGAATGAGAACTGTATTTGAGCAAAGGAATAAAGACAAACCAAATCAGGGATACATTTTGCATTTCTGGGACAACCCGAAGATGGAACAAAAAGCCCAGAGACATAAATAAGGTGTAGAACCACTATCAAGGATCCTTCATGTGAAATCCAGCATTCATGTATTATGATTAGAAATGTGAGGGGCAGAAACACCTTTGAAGATGAAAGGTAGTTGTTTGCTCTTCTCTGTTGAAATGGACTTTCCTGGACTTTCCTAGAGCAAAATCATAATATCTTATTATTTTATGTGTGTGTTGTGTTGTGTTGTGTTGTGTTGTGTTGTGTTGTGTTGTGTTGTGTCATTACAGTCGTGACGGACTGTTCGTGACTCCATGTCCATGGAGTTTTCTTGGCAGGAATACTGGAGTGGTTTGCTAGTTCCTACTCCCGGCTGCAGAGCTGGAATGGACCTTATGGATCATTGAGTAAGGAGGCAGGGTGAGGAATTGGACTTTCAACTGCTGGTTCTGAAGCCAGGTGTCTGACCCTCTGAGCTATCCAGCAGTTCAATTAAAATAATTGGAGTCTTGTGGCCAGAGCCATACAAATCCAGGCAGCAGGAAGATTGGGTGGGACAAAAAAGAAAGGATGGAAGGTGTAGATGAGTAGGTTCCCTACACTGCTCTTTTAAGGAGAAGTCAAAGTCAACTGTGGCCATGGCCCTTTTGAAGTCCCCCCTTCCCTCCCTTCAGGGTAGCTGCTTCAAGGAATCAACTAAGACTTTCGCTTAGTAACTGGGGGGGGGAGTGTAGGGGGCAGGGAATACAATAGAGTACCATACTCTTCAAACTTCCACTGGTATCTATTAGCTGGCCATGCTGTGTTGTGCCTCTCCATTTGGAGGAATGAGTATTATTACAGAACCAGAAGCCCACAAATACCCAGATGGATGTGGACATAGATCAGACGAAATTGCTATCAAAATAGAAAAGGTGAGTTTCCCTCAGCCTGTGTGCCTCTGTTTGGGCACAGAGTGGTTTTAGATGCACAATACACATTCCCCACTCTAAAACTGATGCCATAACATTTGGCTGTGGAGCAAGGGGTTGCGAGTTCAATTCTCCAGTGTCACTTGTAGTCAAAGAGCATGCTATGCAGTCACAGAGGAAATGGCTGACCACTTCAGAGTCCTCTATATCTAGGAGACTCTGGAAAGGTTTGCCAACAGGTTTTGCTAAAAATGATATAAGAAGAAATGGGAAGTGACCCCAGAAGAAGGAAGGAGGTCTAAGAATACACATCTGCATGTAGATTTAGACACAAGGGGAAAACCCACCCAGCTATTTAATTTCTTATTCACTCTCTCCCTACCATTCAAACAGTTTCCACAATGGTTTTGTTTTCTGTTTCAGCTTCAATGACACACACTGGACTTAGAAGCTACTCACACCATAGGCAGGGATTGTAAATGCAGGGCATATCTGCAGGTGGCAAAATTAGCCCATGTTGCCCTCCTAATCTGCTTGACATTCTTTCCCAAGATAAAGGCATTGACTGAAATTCTTCTCCCCGATAAGACTAGGTAAGCAGTTTTGACCCAATGCCTTTTAAAAACACCCGTGCCACTTATGGATTTCTGTGAATCCAAAACAATTGCATGCAAAAGTGGTGTAGATCTATGAATATCTTCCTTCTTACAAGGATGAAGTAAATGAAGAAAGAGTTAGTAAAGCCTGAGTCTGTGTGTGAACAGACAAGATGAGATTACTACACCCACCTGCCTACTCCTCCATCTATTGCACCAGCTTTAGGATATGGTACTTGTAACCAGGGCTGGTGCTAGGTTTTTTTGCGCCCTAGGTGGGGGGCAAGGCAGGGGGCGGTGGGGGGCAGGGTGGGTGCAGGCAGGTGGTGGGGTGGGGGCAGGTGGCGGGGTGGCAGGGCGGCAGCAGGGGGTGTGGCGGTGGGGGATGGCGATGGGCATGGGGGCGGATGGCGACAGGCACGGGGGGTGGGCAGCGATGAGCATGGGGGCGGCAGGTGGATGGTGGTGGGCAGCAATGGATGGACGGCGATGGGTGGCTGGCGGGTGGGGGTGGCGGGCGGGGGGCAGGGGCAGCAGGCTCGCCAGCGCCCTCTCTCCATTTTGCCGCCCTAGGCAACTGCCTAGCTCGCCTTAATGGAAGCGCCAGCCCTGCTTGTAACATGTCTTGATGTTGTCAACCAGCTGTTTAAAGTTTCTGTGGAAGAAGATCTTTTAGAATAAGTGGAAAATATTTATTAAACAACAGTAAGATTTGTTTAGGAAAGCACAACACAGAAAGACATAAATTCTTGTAGATTATAAGCTGAATATGAACCAATGGTGTGATGTGGCCACAAGAAAGACAAATGCTATTTTAATAGAGGGATAATAGCCAAATTCTTTGAGGTGCTCAACCCCAATTCAGTACTGGTTAGGCCTCATCTTGAGCACTGTGTCCGGTTCTGGATACTACTCTTCAAGAAAGATGCTGACAAATTGGAACACGTTCGGAGGAGGGCAACAAGGATGATCACGGGGATGGAAACCAAGCCCTCTGAGGAAAAATTGAAAGAATTGGGCATGTTTAGTCTGGAGAAAAGAAGACTGTGTGTGTGTGTGATATGGCAGCATTTTCTAAATATTTGAAGGGCTGTCATACAGAGGAGGGGAAGGATTTGTTCTTGATCATCCCAGAATTGAGGACATGCAACAATCGGCTCAAGTTAAGAGAACCCAGCTTTTGCCTGAGTATCAGGAAAAACTTTCTAGCTGTTAGTACAGGAAGGTAAAGAAGCCAATTACCTCAAGAGGTGGTGAGTGCTCCAGCACTGAAAGAGTTCAAGTGAAATTTGAACAACCAGCTATCCTTTGATTTGTATTCCTGCATGGAGCAGAGGATTGGAAGATGGCCTTGTAGGCCCCTTTCATCTTCACTATTCTATGATTTTATGATTCTAAAGCAAAGAAACGCAGTACAGTTGTGCCTTCTGTTTGTGTGGAAAAAATATCACAGCTAAAGGGATCATGGCTTAATTCCTGCCTTGTCCCAAATGGAGTAGATGCATGGAATCAATGGAACCTATGTATGTAACTTGACAGGTTCATACAGATTCAGTGCACCTACAGTACTTGGGACTAAGAGTTTACACCAGTGTTTTTGAGGGACAAGGGAGGTTAATTTCTGTTGCAATTGTTATTTGTCCAGCGTACTTGTGTTATTTATTTATTTATTTATTTATTTATTTAGGTTCTTCAGTAGACAGTAGTGGGGAATGGTTTCACTAATCCGTTGCACTTTCTAGTTTAAATATGTTAAGGCACCATTAAGATTTGATTTAATTAAAAAGAAAGAGATGCTACTGTAGAGATAGATTCAGTCCTCACCATCATTTGGGGTCTTGAGAGAATTGACCTTGAAAGTCAGGGTTTTTTTGGTGGGTTTTTTTGTTTGTTTTTGAGAGAGAGATCTCTTAAGGATTTTAGGTGTTGTGTGAAGTCTGCAACTTTTGCCTCTACTGCCTTTAAAAAAATAATAGGGATCTTAAAGATGAATGAATGATTTATACTTCTGTCTTTTTCAGCTTTCCTTAGATTTTATTGAGCAATGTTCCTATTGCTGATTTCTTGACATTTTAGACTTGTATTTTAGCTCTATTTTTCTGGTTGATCTTAAATTGTATTTATTACCGTGAAATGTACTATTTTGCTCTTAATAATTGATAAAACTGATAGCGTCCACTCTTTTAAAAAAAAGAAAGAAAAGAAATTGAGTTTGGGATTTTGATACTTGTATAAATACTAATACTAATAATATGACCCTGAGTCCTAAATCTACCACTGTGGAATCTGATTCTAAAATAATTCACTGGGACATTAAAAGTGAACTACAGGGCAAAAATAAACATGGAGTTAATGCCAGCAATAAAAATATGTTTCCAGGGCCTTCATAAGTAAAAGTGAAAGAAACGCATTAATGAAAGAAGTTTTGGCTTTCTCATTTAACCTGCTTCAGGCCAATCATTTGGGTCTTGAGATAATTGACCTAAGCTGCGCTGCAAAAAGTCCCAGCTTTTTTTTTAGAAATGTTTTCCCACCAGCTCCGGAGTTTTTGGAGAGAGATCTCTTAAGGACCCCAGGTGTTTGTGAAAGTCTGCACTTTTCTTCTACCTTCTCTTTGGAAAAAAAAAATTTGATCGGATAAGAGAATGAATGATTTCTCCTTGCTTGTCTGTTGCTTTTTTGCCTCCCGCCCCTTTAAGAGCCCCTTGAGAAGGAACCAGGAAGTGATTTCTTGACATTTTAGACCAAAAGGCTTCTTTTGTCCTTTTTCCCCTATTTTTCTGGTTGAGCAGGAAGTGCTATTTATCAACAGAAACAAACCCCAAGATTCTTCCTCTTAATAATTTTAAAGATTTAAAGATTCGAAAATCTTTAAAAACCTTTTAAAAAGAAAGAAAAGAAATCTTAGTTTTCTTTTTTTTTTTCTTCTTCTTTCCCTCCCCCACCATCATCACCATCTTTATTAGTGCTGCTGATTACCAATGCCTCCAATCTTAATTCTAAAATAATGTCTGATGCGCTGGGACATTAAAAGGCACCAGGCAAATTTTAAACTTGTATGTTTTTGCCAGTTATTATATTGGACTTTGTTGAACTCTACTATGTTTTAAAAGTGAAAGAGTCCTAGTTGGAGAGAAGTTTTGGATATAAATATAACAATAAATAAATAAATAAATAAATCTTAGGGGTCGTGTGAAAAAGCTGTGTGATTTCAGAAAATGCAAGTTGAAAAATTAGTAGATGGCTTCATCATGGAAGTTTGAGTAGTTCTCCTGTGAACTGTTCTAATTACTCAGGAACTTGATTTCAGCTGCTATGACCCAACTGTTTGCATGGGTTTGTAATTACAGGCAGGGAGCAGCTGCACAATACTGAGTTAGTGACATTGAACGCAAATAACTAGCCTAAAGATTGGCAAAATGACTGGAAGCTTAGTGCTCATTACTTAAGGAAATATAGGATAAACAGTCTTGTTAAAGATAACCATATTTTAGTGGGCATATTCATTTATTTACTGCAGTCCACCCCCTCGTCTGCTGAAGTGGGTTGGAGTCCATGACAGAGTATGCCAGATAAAACTTGTTAGGTGTTAAGATGTTGAAAACTCTTGTTGTTTTTGATGAAACAAATTGACATGCCTCTATCACCTTAATCTTTTGGAATACTACAGGAGGATAGAAATCTATGGTTAATTAGAGAAGCTGCTAGGACTGGCTCCTGTGCTTGTAAGCTCGCTGCTCTGTCAAAATAACATGGGGGGGGCGGGAATAAAAAGCAGGAAGTAACTTCAGGGAGAAAAGGAATAGTGATTGGTACTCTTTAAACCGTGCAGATATTTTACTCTTGCTTTGCCCCCCGCCCCCAGGCAGCATACAGGTGGTTGTTCTGTCTTAAACCATTCTGTTTAATACAGAAGATTATTATAAATTGACCAATCAAAGGTAATACACAGAGTGCAAGTACAAGTCATAGTAAGACTAGGTAATTGTATCACAAGTAATATTTAAATTAAATAGTGATATTTTCCTTCAAAGACCAGAGTTAAAATTATGTCATACTGGTTTACTGTACAAGAATTGGCAGCAATGAAGCTGGAAATTTAAAACAATTACTTAAAAATGTGACCTTATGATGGGCTGCAGTGTCACAAAACCTGCTTGTTTATAGTTTACCCTCAGGCCCACATACAGTAGCTTGCTTGGTCATTCAGTCCAAACTAGACAAAGAGGATGAGGTGAAGTTTTTCCACCTCGTTCCAGTCCCATGCTGGCTAATGAAGCATTTGAGACTCACTTTATTGTTGGCCTGAACCTGCTGGGGGTTACCTCAGTTGCCTCCATGTTGGGTTGCCCAGGTTGAACAACTGTTCTTTACCACCATTATATTCCTTTCTGGGAAATTCATAGGAAGATTCCTTGAGCAATACAGTCACATTCAGATGCTTTAAGAGGCATCTTTGCTGGTCTAAGGGCCTTCATCATCCAGTATACCTCATGATTCCTCTTCTCTTTCTGAATAATCTTTTTGACAAGCAGATGTATTTATTTATTTATATTTATTTATTTATTATTGCACTTGTTAGGTGCAAATAGAGGTGTAGAGTGACATAGCCTGACAATTATGTTATCATTGACTGTATTCCCATTATGAGCATGCTAGCAGATGTGTTAGGTGTATGATATATCTGATATATGTTGCAAGAATCCCTGCACTTGGTTTTTGATATTTGGTAGTCATTCCCTTCCCACAACAACAATATACTATGCTTAAAAATATCATCCATACTTCTAGGAAGCAGAAAAGAAATTGTAGGTATAGTTGAATTTCCAGTGATGGGGAATAGAAATACAGTAGAACCCCCATATCCACTGATTCATTATCCATGGATTCAGTTATCCACGGTTGGCAGAGGAAAAAATTAAATAATTCAGCAGCCACAAAGCAAGCTGTAAAGCAAGCTGCTGTCACAAACAGCAGCTGTAAAGCAAGCTTTTGTCACAAATAGCATCTGTAAAGCAAGCTACTGTCAAAAAAGTGGCCATAAAGCAAGCTACTGTCTCAAAACACCAGTCATAAAGCAAGCTACTGTCAGGAAACAGTAGTTTGGAGGTGGGTGGGCAGGCGTTCTCTCTTATCCATGGTTTTCATTATCCACGGGAAGGTCTGGAACCAATCTCCAGCGGACACTGGGGTCCTACTGTACCATACTGGCGAGATTCTAGCATTGGAAAGAGGAACAGAACCTGCACAGCATGATTCTACCCATAGTGTCTGCCCTAGAGATTAATGGGGCCTATGAAAACCTTAAGCTCTTTTATCCATTAATGTTCAGAACTTCACCAGACCAACCAGGCTTCACCAAAAGCTTCTGAGGAAGCTCAAGTAAATTATATAAGTGCTGTTCAACCTGAACTAATAGATGTTTATTGTATGCCTATATAGAAATTTGGAAGAAAAGGCCCAATATGACAATTTTCAGTTCAATCCTAGCATTATTCTTTCAGTATTTGTCAATTTACGGTAATTTGAAATATGGTCTATTTGTAGATGTGATCATGTAGAGCATGGAAGCAAGATTTCAGCTTATTTGCTCAGGAGGTGTCATTTTTATAAGTAGCAGAATTTAAGTGCTTATAATAGCAGAAGCTTTTATTTACTGTATTTGTTTTGATTCCGGGTGCAATCAGGCAGCTGGAAAGGTTCATATCTGATCGCACAAGGAAGGGTCACTTTGCAGGGAATGATCTCCTTTTGAAGCAACCACTCCATCTGCCTGAGAATTGATCCACCGTGGCCCTTAAGAGTAATTGTCCTACTGCAGCACCAACCTTGGCGTGGATCAGGATCAGGCTAGAGCACAATTCTCCATATGTTATGTGATCACCAGGAAATAGAATGTACTGGACTGCTCCGCATGCAATCCCAAAATGTGATCACTTTTCCTCTGTCATCACACTCTCTGCTAGAGAGAACCCTCCCTGCCCCAGTGCCCATTTCACCTGAATGGTGAACAGAGTCAAAGGGTAGTCTATGAATCACTTTATTTTCTTGTTTTAAAGCAGGAGGGGTTCTGATTCCATATGGTGCTCAGCTCTCCTGGTTTTCCCCTTATAAAACTAACTCAAATGTTGCAGTGGTGAACATGGCTTAGGGCTTCTGCTATTTTGGAACTGAATGTAAGGGGCAAAGAACCAAAGGACCTGTTCTCTGTTCTAGAGACCTAATCTATAGACCCCATCCTCACAGTTTGTGTGTGGACATGGGTGTATTGGGCAGAATGCACTTAAGATCAGGGCAAAGTAAGATAGGGGTGTGGTGACTCATTGGGCTAGAGCGTTGAAACTATCTGCTACAATGTTGGCAGCTCAGTGGTTTGAATCCCAGGTGCCACAGAGTGGAGCGAGCTCCTGCTGTTAAAAGCAGCTCCTGCCAACCTAGCAGTTTGAAAGCATGTAAATGCAAGTAGATAAATAGGTACTGCCGTAAAAAGCGGGAAGGTAAACTGTGTTCTGTGTGCAGAAATGCGTTCAGCCATGCCGGCCACATGGCCACTGACTTGCACAACACTGGCTCTTTTGCTTGGAAACGAAGATGAGCACTGCCCCTAGAGTCAGACATGACTAGCATGCATGTGCGGGGGGGGGGCGACTTTACCTTTACCTAAGGTAGTTTTATCCTTCAGATTGAGTTAATACTTAAACATATGTCTTTAGTCACTTGAGGGAACACCACTATTAAAATCTGTGCTGCAATTTCCATCTCATTTTACCTATAATCATCTCTGGCAGAACCTAGAAAAATGGATTTTTGGATTAGCATCAGCATCCCTAATCTACCATGGTCAATGATCCTGGGAGCTCTAGTTAACTGCTTTTCAGCCTTTCAGCTGGGTGCTAATAGTATGTACTTTCATTCTATAACCCACCTCAGCATTATGCCATTTTCCATGTCAGGCTGAGGAAATAACCTCTGACCATGCCAGTGGAAAGTAATCAAATGAAGAATCAATGCATTCCCACAATAAATATTCTCCATAGAAGACAGAAGCTCTTTCTATCCCATCTCTGAGTCTTTTTTCTTCCTCTTCTTTTATTTATTTTTGTTTTGTTTGTACAGCTTGCTGAATATGAAAAAAGCTCTCACAAAACATAAACTCTGTTTTCCTATTATTTATTTAGTAAATGCCTTTGGTTATGAATAGCTGTAGAAACAAGAGGCTATGGAACTGTATAGAAACATATGGTCAAAAAGCTGCAAAAATACAGGTATGTTTCTAGCATGTGTGCGTTTAGATGTTTGGACAGTGTCCTATTTACAACAGGAAGAGCAACCCCCTTAATTTATTTTTTACAGTGGAGTGCAAGAGGAACAAATCTGGAAGTGTGAGAAAGTGCTTTTCCAAAACAAGAGCCTTTGAGTTGTGCACACTTGGATTTGGCTGGCAAAAGATGCTCATTCTTACCAACTTTCTGAAAATTGTGATCTAACTGCAGTCTTCCCACTTCTAAAATGAACAGAATGGGAATTATGCACCTCCGGGGAAAGGAGCACATCTCTTCTGCATGTACTGGTATTTGTCAATTCACCTCTCTAAAACAAGCCATTTGAGAACATTGGCTGCTACCAAAATTCTTGGTCAGTCATTTTTAATGCATGTTGGCTTCATAATAACCTTATTCCATTTCTCCTCATGACAAGTTGGAGCTCTATTGGATATTCATGGTATAAAATCATGGGCAACGTTAACAGCCTTCTGAGGAAATCTTAGGGCTCGTCCTCCAAACTGTAGGGCATATCTTTACAGTGCATTGTTCTTCGACACCAAAGAATAGCCATAATATGTTTATTATGACATATAGGTAAGCATAAACCAAAAACACATTGAAACTTAGGCAGTTTGTACATTCTGTGGAGATTTAGTGGTTCAACTGCTGGTCTCCTCTGGTTGGTATGGTTAGGTAAATCCTGTTGGTTCAATAGGTCAGTATAGTCTGAACCAGGAACAGGCCACTGAATGTTGTTACAAGTGGCACACCAAGTGGCATATTTCCTGGTCTTCACCTAAGTTCTTGCATTTCCTGACCGTTGCATAAGGCCGACCCCTACTGTTCAGCAGAGAAAGAGAAGACAACCTCCAACAACAGCAGATGGCTGGTAGTAAACATTGTAGCCTCTTTGTCATTTCTGTTTACCTCTTCAGACATTTTGTTGTGCTGGAAGACAACATTTGGGGTGCCAGAATTCTTGGTTCAACAAGAACAATTAACAATCAGGACAGTGTTTTAGGCCATTGATAAGAAAGCTCTTGTGCTGGTGGTGGTAGTGGTGGTGGTGGTGTGAGGGGGGGAATGTAAAGCAGCAACCTTTTGCTAGTGTTGAGGATAAACTTGCCAAAGAAATAATTAAACGGTAATACATGTACCGCCCCACCCGCCATAAACTCTGTGAAATTTCTAAATGAATGCAAGCCAGATGCAACGGCCTTGCCTCAACGCAAACTTTCTTCTTTTAGCTTAAGCCAGCGTCACTATCAAACACACTCAAGGGCATGACGTTCTCTTCATTTGGGGGCCTCTTCCTTTCATCCTGTTCTTGGAGCATTTTTAATCTCTTCTCCAGTCTTTCTCGCCATTCGTTTCTGAGTCTAATGGGAACAAATACATTTGGTCAGCATGTGAAGCAAGAAAGGAAAAAAGGGGAAAATACAGTTAAATACCTCAAGTCTCATCATTAAAAACATTATTTGGATGTCGTTCTTTGGCTACACAGGGAATAACCTCTCCACTTTCATCACTGTTATATCTCCCTTTAATCTAAAATGCCCATGACAGGATCTACGGCATGTACGTCCCACCACAGTTTAGGCTGACTGGTGAACAGATCAGAGCTTTTCCTGGTAGCAGTCCCCTAATTGGACTGGGAGGACAGGTTGCCCCCATGTTTGCCTAACTTAATGCTCAGAGTCCCTTCACGGATATCTTCAAAACAGAGTGTGACACTCCCAGAGTTTCCTAGGTATAAAGTGCTCCAAAGTGGTGTCCCAGTCGTCCATAGAGGGGCACTCTTTGACTGTACAGCTTGCCCAAGGCCACATAGTCTTGCTAGTCTGTACACCGCCCAGAGTTCCCATTGGGAATGTTGGCACAGTTAATAAGTATAAAAATAAATAAGATAAAATAAATAGGTGGCAGGGCATGTAACTCCTCCATCTACAAATACACACACCAGGTGATCTTGGCTGCCCCTAAGCACAGGTACCATCAAAACCATCAACCAACTAAGCTTTTCTCTGGTTTTCTCCCCCACATACAGTCACTGCATCTGTTTTCATAGATCAGCTTGAAAACCTTGCCAAAGGAAATGCTCTATTAGAAAAACAAGGTCCTCACTTGTTCAGTGCACTTCTTTGTTTCCGGTGCTTTTCAGCTTCCAAGTGTTGGGTTTGCTTCTCGATTGTCTTTTCCCAAAAGTTTTTAAGTTCACTAGTCTCACATGCAAGGACTTCAGGGCGAAAATACTGACTGTTCATGTTCTGCAAGAAAAGAGAAAAAAAGCCCCCCCACCCCCCACCCCCGGCCAGCGTGAGAGTTAACACATTTAAAAGAAAATTTAAACTTGAATAAAGTTTGGGGCTCTTGCCCTATTTTGCAATGTAGATTTCAGGAAAATAAATGAGTTTTTCACCATTAAAGTACATGCAGTCCATAATTGTTCATCTAGTGGCATATATGATAAAAATATCTTTCACTTCTGTTTAATTGTTGCTGTGACCTTTTAGATCAAAACACAGGATAAAGTTACTGCTCTCACTCTGGCATATTAATGAAGACATTTTGTGGCATCCATTCGATTAAGAGAAGTAATGGAAAAGCAGCAATGACATTTTCATGGTACTGCAGAGATACCAATTACTGTGTAGATTACTAACTTGCCTAACTTTCTGTTCTGTATAAAATTGCAATGCATATCAGTCAGTGTATCTTTGACACATATGCACCTGGTCAGCTTCTTAGACCTCTTCAATGTCTGGAATGAAAACTCAAATTGGTGTCATTGATAAACATACAGTAATTAAAATGTGTCCCCAAGTCCTGCAGTCATTAGGATTCCATAAATTATTCAAGTTCTATTTGGAAACAGCATTTGGTGATGTTGAGCAATGAAGTACCCAGAAAACTAAACTGGTTTCCTATTCTTTGTCCTACAATATTTTGTGTGTGAGGAAAGAAACTACAAGTTGTATAGACCTATTAGAAGCTAGATCTAGATCATTCTTCTCAATGTGGTGCCTTCAGATGGGTAGATCTACAACCATGATGCCTCCAGGGCCAAAGGTGGTTATCTAGATGTTTCTCACCTGCAGTGCCCCCTAGGCCTAGCCAGCATAGCTACAGCACATGATGATAGACCTTGCAGTTCAAAAATATCTGGAAGATTACTGGTTGCTCAGAGTTGATCTACAGAATAAAATGAAATATTTCTTTAGAGTCAAGAAGAAGGGCAGTTTCCAGGTTCATGTTATATGCCTTTTCCCTGTGAAATCCTTCATTGGACTGACTTAGGGCCTTTTTACACGACCCCTAAACTCCGCCGCAAATGGCTCCCAGCTCCGGAGCTTAAAATTGTTTACCCACCAGCTCCGGAGTTTACTGAAAATTAAGTGCGACCACGCCCACCTAAGCAGGTCCCAGCGCACTTTTCATGTACCTGCTCTCCAAAGTTGAAAAATCTTAATGCGGATGTGCCGGGCTCTCCTCGCTTCTTTTTGTTGTTGTTTTTTGCCTCCCGCCCCTTTAAGAGAAGGAACCAGGAAGTGATGGGGCTCTCGGCAGCTTCCACCGGCACCAGGAGGTAAACCTGCATTCTTTTGTCCCTTTTTTCTCCCTCCCCTCACGCAGCCAGCAGCCAGGAAGTGCAGAGGTGTGGGGACACACGAAGAGCGACAAACCCCTAAGATCTCTGGTCCGAATTTAAGTGACCAGCGGATCTTAGGGGTCATGTAAAAGCGCCCTTAGTTCCTGGTGAGATTCTAGATTGTGAGCCACTCTGCTGGAATCCAGGATGCCTTGCTACATATCTCTCCTCCAGCCCTCCTGTTTGCTAAATATCTTCTTGGTGCTATAGTCTTACAGCCATAATGTGTGTTATATAGAAATGTGTAGGAAGATAGTCAAAAATCATGCTTTTGATTGGATCAGGACAGACTAGATTAAAGTCTCCAGAGTCAGGAAGCAAAGTCCATCTCATGTAGAGCACCATGGCTTGAATGCATATGGCAACACTGCTGAACACCACTTCACCTTGCTTTGTTGAAAATGGATGAATTTACTCACTCCTTGCTGTTTGAAAAATATGAGTCACTGGCAATATGATATGTATTCTGCTTATTCTGCTTATATACCGCCCCATACCACTTCAAGTAGTCTCTGGGTGGTTTACAGTTTAATTACAGTATGTAGGCTACATATTAGACCTCACCATTACCAGGGCAGGAAGATGTGAAGGTGAGGACACTCACAACCCTGGAACAAAGACTGGAAAAGAGAGGATGATGAGGAGATGAAGAGGAGAAGTGGGGTTGGCAGTACTGCTGGGGAGGGGGGAAAATACTATTTTGAATACTATAGAATACTATTTTGTCTCAGAGAACCCTTCAGAGCTGAATGATTGAAGAAATGGCCAGCCCTTTGGGGGTTCTTTCATGAGAGGAAGGGGGCATTATTTTCCTGCGATGGAGAGACAAAAGGGAAATGTGTCCAGATAATGTATGTCCATAGCACCACTGTCTGTTGTTGCTCACCACCTGTCCTCTGTGCCATGGTCACCCCTGCCACTCACCTGTGACCCGATTCCCTTCCTACCCCTTCCTATCTTTGTCTTTGGAGAGGAGCTGCTTCCTCCAGCTACTCCTGCTCCACTGCTAAGGGAGAGATGGGCACGGACCAGGGAAAAAACCCATGAACTAGGCTGGCTCATAGTTTGGTTCCAGGATGCCATTTTGTGGAAATGAAATGAAGTGCTGAACCCAGCCCTACCCGTATTGCCTACCAACCTGGTTTTATGCCTCCACCAGCACCATCCTGAGAGGCAGCAGGCCTGAGTCCTTCCACAAAAGCAGAGCCAGCTGCTTGTCCACAATGACCTGGCTGTCAGCTGAGCAGCAGTTTGGGGTCTTTTTTTGAGTGGGTGGGTTGGTTGTTGTGATACTTCATGGTTAGCCACAAACCATGTACCATCACAAATCACCTGTTTTCCGCTTTGTGCCCATCTTTAGCTGCTACCTTTGCTGCCAGTTTGTGTGGTTTGGTTTGACTGAGAGGGATGCTCCACTGAAACAAATGGAGTTTGAAAGGGAGGGGTATATATTGGGAATATCCGGGCATGGAGCTTAAACCTTCCTTCTGTTTAGTGGGGGTCCCAAATCAGATCAAGACCTCAGACATATATTTGTGGATAACAAAAAATATATCTGCATGCAATAACTGCTGATACAGGGTTTGTCCCTGAAGTGGTAGGCATGTTTTAGCTAGAATCCTGCTTGTTTACTGATTTGTGTAGGGCAATCCTTCCCCACCATGGTCTCCCAGGTGGTCTTGGACTAAAGCTTCCAGAAGTCTTCATCACTAACTGCACCAGCCAGGATGTCTGTGAGTTTGAGTCCAAGAACACCTGGAGACACAAGGTTGGGAATTGCTCGTGTAGGGGAAATTGTATAAATGACATGAGCTATTTTCTGGCTGTTTGTTGCAGACTGACTCTTTGTCTGGTTGTGAAATGGATTGTGTGACTGGTTGTGTGAGAGGCTGCCCAGAAAATAACACATAGTGCTTTTTATGAAAGCCTTTACTTGTGCAGAATATGTCAGCTGGGTTTTGCCTATGTTCTTAGCAGGTCAATCTCTCATTTTAAGCTTGATCACATGCTCTTGATTGGCTATTGTTTTTATACTAGATTATTTTGGGGTTATTATTCATTCAAACAAACCCAACATTCCTGAAGAAGTAAGAGCTGGCTTGTACTTTGAGAGAAATAAAAAGGGCATCGTGGGACCAATGTTCATGAAATGGGCATCTAAAGCATCAAACCATTGTATTAGGAGAGAAATGGCCATCAAACATGCACTAGGGACCCTTAAATAGTTACAGATTGGTGTACCTACAATGAAACATATTGATTTTTCAATTAATCATGGGAATATTTAGTTTAATTTCAACTGGGGGTGAAGAAGGCTAACATTTATCCATGATATTGCAGACTCATGTTCTATTAAAAACCCATAATTTCTTTTAAAAGGTTGTCAATGGGCTTGCCTGCAGCTTTATTGCATTTGCTTCTGGCAGGCACTTCAAGGCAGATTATATTTTATGGCAGCCCTCATAATACCTATGGGAGTACATCTTATCCTCAATGAAAAACAACAGCAATACATTAGTGGGTCAGTTGTGGTTCTGCAACCAAAGTTGGAAAACTGTGGAAATGTCCTTGTGTGCTTTCGGCCCATTCGTGTGGGTATCAGGCTTATTACTCTGCAGGAGCTCCCTCATGTTTCAGATTCCAGGACATTATGTCTAATATAAGGTTTCCAAATAAAAGTGCCTAGGATTATGTGGCTAATCTTGAAGATCTCTAAGGCAAAGCATGATTCTGAGCTTTCCTCCGAGTCCTGTTTCCTGTTCTCACCATTAATGTTCTTCTTATTCATTTCCACCACAGCCTCCCATGGCATCCTGTTAGAGCAGCATGTCAGAAAGGAAGGGGGGAAAGTCAGGCAGAAAGCAAAAGACATGGATAATAGTGGTGCATGGAAGTGGTGCAATGCTTCCTGTGAAGTTGTGAACATTTTTTTAAAGGCACATGATAAAATGATAGCTTTAAAAGAAACACGGCATGTGGTAAAACAGTGGCATTTCTTAAGGAGTGATGTTTGCTAAGAAATGTGATATATGGTAGAAAATATGACCTATTATAGCATTTCCTAAAAGAGTGATGCTCAGCCTGTGGTACTTGCGCATGTGGGGAGACGCAGATTGTCAGTTCTAATTACTAATGGAATCATTATTCTCGTATGTGTTTACTCAGCGCAATGACACTTATTCCCAGGAATACCTCTGCAGCTTTTCTATTTATGATCTTTTTGTTTTACAGTCACCATGGGAGAAAAATATATTATGATGGATGTCAGCTACTAATGGAATTACTGCTTTTCATTGCTTGTTGTGTCGCCGCTTTTTAAAGTCCTTAAAACCCACCACAAAGAATAATAGAATGTGTAAGTGAAGATACACAGGTCTCTTTTTTTGGTAAAATAGTGGGGGGGGGCTTGTTTTTATCATGGTGGAGACCCCAGTTTTTTACTAAGTGGTGGGTCTGATGTGAGCGATGAAAGCCTGAGAACCCTTGTCCTAAGATATATGAATATAGTAAAGGCTTGATGAGCGCTTCAAGTAGATTGAAAGGCATGATTATTTAAATTAGTGCTGTTTCATACCCTCCTCTGTCTCTATCAATTTGGCCTCACTTGTTTCAGCTCAGTTCACCTGCTACCTTTCAGGAGTCCTTCTCCCCATGCATAGACCACCCCTTGCTCACACAAATCTCATTAGTGTTAGCTTCCCTGCCTGTCACAGTAAGAAAAACAAAGCTGGGAACTACTAATCTTCCTATAAATTAAATTATTGGGCTGGAAATACAAAGATCCTGCATGTCAAGAATAGAAATAAACTCTTTGAAGTAGTCTGTTTGTTTTCAGAGCTACTTTAGGCAAGCCCAATGGCTTTGTACGTCCCCAGCAGCATTTTTCATTTTGAACAGTAACTCCTGACTCCTGTCATGGCAGGCCATGTCACTGGTGCCTTGGTCCTCTCCCCAGTCAGGAAAAAATGGCTTTCCATGGGGTCCAGGAAGAGTCAAAGTCTCAGCCCCCTAGTGCAGTGGGGCCCAAACTTTGGCCCTCCAGATGTTTTCGACCACAGCTCCCACAATCCTTTGTCATTGGCAATACAGGCTTGGAATTCTGGGGGTTGTGGTCCAGAATTTCTGGAGGGTGGAAGTTTGGCCACCACTGCCCTAAAATGATTTTTTTAAATCATGGACTCCCATTTAAAGTTAAAATGAAACTTTGTGGGAATTATCCATATGGATCCGATCTGTACCGCAAATAATGGTTTGCTTCCTAGCACTGTACCTGTACGCACAGGGTATTTGCACTATACAGAACATAGAAAAACTACCTATTGAGTCTGCCAGTTACCAGAATCCTATAACCGGCATGGCCAATAGCTGTGCTGGTGGTTAAAGGTAAAGTAAAGGTTCCCCTCACACATGCGTGCTAGTTGTGTCCGACTCTAGGGGCGGTGCTCATCTCCATATCCAAGCTGAAGAGCCAGTGTTGTGCAAATCCATGGCCACGTGGCCAGCATGGCTGCAAGGAAACACTGTTTTACCCTCCTGTTTTTTACAGCAGTACCTATTTATCTACTTGCATTTACAGTACAGTACATTTTTTTTCAAACTGCTAGGTTGGCAGGAGCTGGGATTATCAATGGGAGCCCACTCCGCTGCGTGGCACCCGGGATTCAAACTGCCGAGATGCCGACTTTGCAGCTGACAGTTTTTGGAAGCCTTACTCCACTGAGCCATCACGCCCCTTTGCTGGTGGTTATAGCCCCCCAAATGACATTTTCAAGTTCTGCATTAACAGTTTGACACAGGCAAGATAAATTGTTCATTTTCTGAAATGCTCTAAATACTCAGATGTACTTCTATAGGTTGCTATACAGTATCGTCATTCTTTTAATAGCAGCAGTGTGACAGGGCACTATGATCTACTACTAATAGTTTTGTTGCGATGAAGGAGCCTGGGTTTGGGCAGGAACAAGATGCCATATATATAAAAAGATAGGATTCCTATACTTTTAATAGCTGCTTCAGAAGGAAATTCCAGCAGTGGAGCTTTTAAAGCAAAGTGCACCTCCTCCACACAATTATTGAAGGAAATATTAAAGGAGCCCTCCCTACTTTTTCATCTGGTTGCCCTAGACAGGAAAGGATTAATAGAACTGAGGAACTGCTTAAATTTCCTTAATGGTTTGAGGTTATGTGTGTGCCAGTTAGATCCTTTGTCACATTTAAAGGAAGGTTCTGGAACAACGAGAAGATGAAAAAGAGAAGCGGGGGGAAACCACAATGAAACCAAGGAAAGTGTGTGAAAGGAAGGAAATTGTGGTTGATGGAGCAGACTGGATGAAAATGCTTTCTCAAAAGCTAGGAAATTGCTGAATCTCTCTGGAGAATTATGAAAGGGAGAGGTGCCACAGGACTGATGGTGGTTATAAGGCTGATGGACCAAGCTCTTCTGCCACTTGAGGTTGAAAGCAAGCACAGTTATTGCTAGGGTATAGGTATATTTTTAAGTGAACACAGCAGGGCTTTCTCTGAGCTGCCACCTTTCTGGTATGTTGGACTTCCTTGTGATGGAAGCTGAGAAAGGGAACCTCTCTGAGGGCCTCAGGTGGGGAAAGGCAGATGGAACATATTGTCTAGTCCTTCCTGGCATTAGCCAAATTGCTGTGGATCCATGTAGCTTACTTACTTACTTACTTACTTACTTACTTACTTACTTACTTACTTACTTACTTACTTTATAAGAAACAACCCCAAAAAGTGATAAAATAATAATAATAGTGATAATAAAACATGATAATACAGGAAAAAGACAAAGACAACAGACAAAAAACATATACTCAGCAAGAGGCGCAAAAATTTATAAAAGACAAACAGCAAACATGGGGAGAACAAAACACCCTTAGCCATTGTCAAAGGCTTCCTGGAAAAACCGAGTTTTTACGTCCTTTTTAAAGGAAGCCAGGGATGGAGGCAGGCAAATCTCACTTGGTAATTTATTCCGGGCAACCAGTGGAAGTGAGCCAGAATTGGGGTGAAATGGTCAAATCTGCCCGCACCAACCACTAATCTGGCTGCCACCTTCTGCATCCACTGCAATCGCTGAGTAAGGGTCAAGGGAAGCCCCATGTAGAGAGTGTTACAGTAATATATCTTCAACATGACCAGCACATGCACAACTAGAGATGGGCACGACCAGAAAAAATGACGTTTCGAGTTGTCGTTTGTCAGGACAGGTCCGTTTGGTCATTTCCGTTTGTCGCGATAATTTTCAAAAAATTCTCGTTTCCGTTTGTCATTTGTCGTTTGTGGGGTGGGGTGGGGTTGGGATTGGGGTAAGTGGGCTCTGGGAGGCACCTCTCTGGGTGCCTCTCTGACGTCTGACCCACTAAGAATGGAAGCAAGGGAAGCGTTTTGCGGAGCCGCCGCGTACCATACATTACATTATGTTAGGGTGGGGTGGCAGAGGCACCTCTCTGGGTGCCTCGGACTCAGTAAGAAGGGAAGCATACTAGCGTACTGCCATACAGGTTAGGGAATGGGATAGGGGATAGTGGGCTCTGCGAGGCACCTCTCTGGGTGCCTCACTTTGACTCACTAAGAAGGGGAGCGTACTAGCGTACTGATGTACAGATTAGGGATTGGGATAGGGGTAGGGGATAGTGGGCTGTGGGAGGCACCTCTCGGGGTGCCTGGGACCCACTAAGAAGGAAAGTGTACTTGCGTACGGATCTGGGTTAGGGTTGGGGTTAGGGTAAGGGCTAGGCTTAGGGTTACGGTTAAGGTTAGGGTGGGTTAGTGGGCTGCACCTCTGGGTGCCTCTGACCCACTAAGAAGGACAGCGTACTGGCGTATGGGTTAGGGTTGGGTTAGGGTTAGGGTTAGGGTTAGGGTTTGTGGGCTTTTAATGCCCTCTCTGGCACACCCAGAAGTCTCAGTCAAAACCTCACCATGCGATTGGTAGAATGGGTCCAAAAATTTGCATGGTCCCATCCCATGGCCAGCCCATCATTGCGCATGTGCAGGTGTAAAAAAATAAAAATAAAAATAAAAATAAAAATAAAATAAAATAAAATAAAATCAATGGAGATGTTTTATTGCAAGAAAAACCCACTGCTGCTACTATAAAAATTCCGGCAGTTAAAATACCTAATTTTCAAATGTTTCTGTGTTGCTTTGGTGGGTTTTTGGGCCACGATTTAAAAATAAATATTGTGGTCGCCATTTTGGATCCCCCCCCACCGCATGGCAAATGGAGATGATGAGGATGCCCCCAGCCTGGTACCAGCAGCCCAGGACAGGAGAGGGGGGGAAGGGCGGGGACCCCCCCAGAAACCACCCCTCTCTGGTAGGTGCCCTCACTGAGGCAGGCATATTTTCGCCTGCTTTTATGGCCGGGAATCGGGTCTTTTTTTAAAAAACTTTTTTTCTGTGCTGCTTGCTTGGCATCACGCGATCGCCATGATGCCATGAACGACAACGACAAATTACACCCAATTTATCTTTATCGGGTCGGGTTCAAGCTCGTTAGGTAACAGAAACGACGAACGGAAATGGAAATGAGGATTTCGCTGAGTCGTGCCCATGTCTATGCACAACCGTTCTCAAGGAATCCCCATCAAGGTATGGGTGAATCTGGGTGATGAGCCGAAGGCCAACCTGGAAACGGCTATCACCTTGGACTCCAGGGACAACACTGGTCCAGGACCATGCCCAGACTCCTCACTCTGTCCATCAGCTGGAAGACAGTCCCGCCCAGACTGGGGAGAGAGCCACTGCACCCATCCTTTGAGAACCCCCAAAGAACAGAACCTCAGTCTTCTCAGGATTTTGTTTGAGCCTGTTGGTTCTGGTCCACTCCAGAACCACAGACAGGCAGCGATCAAGGGTCTGGATGGCCTCCACTGCAGAGGTGGAAAAGGAGAGATAGAGCTGTGTGTCATCAGCGTCCTGATGATAGCAAGCTCCAAAACTCCAGATGACCTCTGCCAACGGCCTCATATAGGTGTTAAAGAGCATGGGGGAGATTGCCAACCCAAGGCACCCAGCAAGAGAGTGTCCAGGGAGATGACAAAACAACCCCCCAAGCTCACTCAATGGGCACGGCCCTCAAGGAAGGAGTGGAGCCAGCCAAAGTCTGGACCCCTAATCCCCACCTCAGAGAGCTTGCCCAGGAGAATACTGTGGTCGACGGTATCAAAGGCCGCTGTCAGATTGAGAAGGACCCACAGGGTAGAGCAACCCCTGTCAGCCCTCTTCAACAGGTCAACCTACAGTGCGACCAGGACAGTCTCAGTCCCATGATGTGGCCTAAACCCAGACTGGAATAGATCCAAGACAAGGCTGTTTTCCAGGAACGACTGGAGCCGCATGGTGGCAACTCGCTCCACCACCTTGCCCAGAAAGGGAACATGAAATGTAGCCGAATATCACCCTATGCTCTGAAGATTTAGAATTGTCAGTAACAGTTGGGTACCTATGAATGATCAAAGAATGTAGTTAATTTAGTGTGTCAGTTATTTAGCTCTTTATATGCCCTACAAAATAAGGCAAATAGCAAATAGTATGTTTGAAAAAATTGGATTTTTTACTTGAAGCAGACACTTGCCATAGCATTATATTCAGCATCTTGTAAATGTGTGACCATGATTCGACAGTAATGTTTTGTCAAACTATGCAAAATGTTTCAAGTAGTCCTCTTGTAAATCTCTGGGGTTAGGTCTGACCTGAGCTGGCCTGTTACAGCCCCATTAGTTCTGACTGAACGAAATTTAATTTAAGCTGCTGGTGACAGGCCTCCTGAAGTACCACAATGAGATACCTGCTCGGAGGCAATCATTTCTGACATAGCATGAGTTGTAAACAGGCCAAGCAGATGCATCGGCTGCCAAAGAGAAGAAATAAACTGGATGGACTTCAGAAAGTGTTTTTACTACGCAAGATAACACAGGAAGGCTTATTTTTAGGTTTAATCGCATTAGAATCCATTGATTATTTTTAGATTGAATTTGCGAAGGTTGGTCTCTCAGGGACTGGAAGACTATGTTACTGAAGTGGATGAATGGAAATTTGGAAATGCCACACCGTTATGTGGAAAGCAAGACTGAGTGCCAGCCTCTTTTGCACACTAAAAGGTAGTTAGGAAGAAAGAGAATAAAGGTGCTCCATCTAGCTTTTACAGCTAATCCCAATATACAGTGTGATATGAGGAACAAGCTTTGTGAATCGTGATACTGTTCCACAGCCAGACCAAACATGAAGCGACTTATGTTGGAAACCTAACAGAATTCTTGTTTGTGGAAAACAAAGACATCAAAGGGAAACCTTCTCTAATTTTCCACGTGGTTGACCAGGGGACATTTGATGCCAGTGCTTTCAGTATACAAGATAGCGTGTGGCTGTCTCCTTTTGTGTATTATTGTGTACTGTGTATGCCTGATATATGCATATCAGACGTGTATATGTCAAATACTTTTTGTTCTGTTTTATATTTTAATGCTTGTAATCATTTTAATATTTCTTCACCTCCATTGTCAACTGTCTTAAGTCCTATTTTGGAAAGAAATGTAGGCTATAAATAGGATAAACAAACAAAAACTAAAATAAAAATAATCCTCATACAGGGTTTTACCAGTGTATTTGAACTGGCTCTTACTTTAGGGAGGTCACATCATTATTTCCAATCCTGCTCCATAACAACCTTCAAAGAGCATTTCAGGCAATGCTTTTCTTATTATTTATTTATTTTAGAGTATTTTTACCCCACCTCTCTCCTTGGAAAAGGACCCAAGGCAGCTTCCAGTAATGAGGAATAATATACAGTCCAGTACAATTAAGACATGTTCAAGTAATTGAGAACAAGGAATTGAGGGACATGTTACAGCATTAATAGACAACATTACATTAAAGCTACAAGGTTATAAGTAGTTATAAACACAAAGTCTATGTGAACCTATAGGTGCATATAAAAGACACATAATGGTAGTTAGTACAGGCATCTTGCCTGAAGAGGAAGGCCTTCCTCTGATTCCTTGAAGGGCCCAAGCAGACTTAGGGCTCTATCACGTGTCCTTTAAAATCCTGATCTAATTTTCAGATAAGCCGTTTCCAAAAATTTTGTCCCCATGGCAACTGGGCTTTAAAAACAACACCCCTGGTAATGCCCCTTCTAGCGAGCTTTCCAAGGCCTACCTCTGGTGTTGGGTATTTTTTTTTTTTTTTGCTCTGGTTAAAAATGCACATTTTTCCGGATCCAGAAGCCTGTGGGAGCGCTTATGATCCAGTTTTCGGCTCCCCCCCCCAGTGCTGACCAGCTGGCCCTGGGGCTGGTAGGCGCTTTTTAAAATTTTATTTTTAAACCCCCAAAGTATCAATCAGCTGGCCTTTGGCGCTTAATTTTTTTAAAAAAAATTCTAGTGCTGACCAGCTGGCCCTGGGGCTGGTCGATGCTTTTTAATTTATTTCTTTTTAATTTTTATTCCCCCACACACACCGATCAGCTGGCCTTCAGCGCTTTTTTTTTAAAATGTATTTTTCCTAGCGCTGACCAGCCCCAGGGGCAGCTGGTCAATGCTAGGAAAATAATTTCCCCCCAAAAGCACGAAGGCCAGCTGATGGGCACTGGGGGATAAAATTTTTTTTTAAAAAAGTGCCGACCAGCCCCAGGGGCAGCTGGTCAGTGCTAGGAAAAAATAATAAACTTTTTTAAAATAAAAAAGCACCGAAGGCCAGCTGATGGGTACTAGGGAGGGAATAAAAATATTTTTTTAAAAAAACATTATTCCCCCTACCCCACCCCCTCCAGCACTGACCAGCTGGCCTTCAGGCTGTCAGCACTTTTTTATTTTTTAAAAATTTCCTTGTACGTGGGAATGGAGAACCCACATCTTCAGTCACGTGACCAAGAAAGGAGAAAAGCCGGACTTTCACAATCACCAGGTCTTCCCCATTATGAGATAGCAGCCTTAGAGTGAATCCCAAAATATGGACAATTAAAGGAAGCAAGGAATGTGTCTTTACCTGTCATATTTCTTGTTAGTGTTCCCAGACCAGTGGCACTGAAACCCAGATATGTATTTGCAAGACATTGTCTTGGTACGCCCAATGGCAAATCTGTGAATTTGTGTGGGCTTTGTGTTTTTTTTTTTTTTTTGGTCCCTCACCAAAAGTATGTTTTATTTTCATTTGGGTTGTCTTGGGAGTAGCTTATAAGGTTGTGGTGCTTTCCCAATCAGTTCATTTTAGTAGTCAAGCTTCTTGGTTGGAGACTTTAAATTTGCAGTCAGTTAGCACAGAAACACTTCTGTAGAAGAGCAAATCTAGAAGAGAAGCTCCAACAGAGAAACAGACTTCTTGGATATTTGTTGAAGGCATTTTCATTCTCCAGAGAAGCGGCTTCTAAAAGTAGCTTTTATTAGTGATGGTACAAAACATGCTGTTTTGTGACAAACTGGTCTACACTGGGAGAAAGGCAAATGGAACCTTTTCCTTGTGTGGAAGATCCCTAGATGCTTTCAGCTGTAGGCCTTGGCAAATGACAGAGCACACTGAATTAACACAGCTGACATCTGTAAGGTCCAGGAAGACCACAGTCATTCCTGCCTGTCCAAATGGACTTGCAGCATTAATATCCACGACCTGGATCTCTTTTCAACATAGAATATTCCTTTATTTTGCTTGCATGTTCAACAAGCAAGTACCTTTGCATGTCCACTCAATTTGGCAGTGCAAAACTAATGGCTACAAACCAGGAAAGGGTTAGGTGTGCTTATACTCTGTTAGTTCAATGGGATTAAGTGTGCCTAAACTCTTTTGGACAGTAGCCACTTGATAAATCACTTTCACTCAGCAAAGAGAAAGCCATTCGTTAAGCGGGATTGTGCTGATGGAGAGAAAAGGAAATACGAGTAATTGTGATTCTGGAATTATGTCCCAGGACCTGAGGTCTTTCATAATGTCACAGTTTAATTTATCACACAGGGTTGTTATGAGGATGAAACACAATTAAAGAAGCAAGTATGTCACTTGAAACCCCTTGGAGGAGATACAAGATGTAAATCTAGTAGACAACATCGATGGAACAAAGATGGAACAATACTATCAGTGTGAGAAAGACATAAAATTTATCCTATTTAAATGACTTGGAACCAGCATTGAGTTGTCAAGATTTCAGTGAGGCTACTTCTAGGCTCTGTTTGTTTGTTTGTCATTTTTGTACTACTCCTTTGGCCAAAGGCCACTCTTGGCCATTTACAACAGAAAATGCAGAATAAATATGGTTAAACTAAAGAATACAGCAAAGCAAAAAATAGAAATAATGAAGTGATTTTACTGTGTCTGAAACCAACTCCAGCTGGTCCTCTCCCCCTTTCTCTTAAAATTTAAATGTAAGGGGGAAAAGCACACAAGGATGCCAATAAAAAGTTCAGGGTGATTTTGAGATTTTCAAAAAAAATATGACATAGTTTTACACCATTTATGAGTACTAAGGCATTTCAGGGGTTTACCTGTGGCTCAGTTATCTTAGAGGAGATCACTCCTGTAATATATGTAGAGGCAGAGTATAAGATGAGAGTTGGAAGCATCAGCATTCTGGCCAATTCATGTTGCCCATCAGATTTCCAGGGGAACAAACAGTGCCATAGAATTTCCCACAAAGAGTACTCAGCTTTCTGCTTCCTTCTTGAGATGCCAATCCCAAGAAGGAAGCAGAATCCCAGAGGCATAGCTAGGGTTCGGAGCACCCAGGGACAAAGTCAGTTTTTGTGCCCCCTCCTGCCCACTGAGCAAGGGGTGCCTGATTCTGGGGGAACAGTGGGGGAGAGGGAGAAGGGTTCCTCTTTCTCACACCCTCTTGGGGGTCTCCTGGACAAGGCTCTCCTTTGCAAACCACACAGCGTGCAGAGAGTGCCAAGCAGGTGGTGTTTTTTTCAAGCATCATCTCTGTAGCACGATTTCCCCTCCTTCTTTCTCCCGGCTAAGGCTTGGTGATCGTTAGCCTGGAGAAAGGAGGAGAGGGAAGCAGGCAATGGGTTTTTTTCCCAAGCAGCACCTCTGTCACACCTTTCCCAGGGCTGACAATTGCCAAGCCTTTGCAGGGGTGGGGGAAGGAGAAGGGAGAGCAATCGATGGAGGTGCTGCTTCCCTCTCCTCCTTTCCCCAAGCTTAGCAGGGCAAAAGGAGGACTGCTGGTGGGATGGTGTATGGCTTCCTCCTCCTGCTCCCCCTCCAGGTGCACCCAGATTGCTGCGCACCCCAGGGCAAATGCATGCTTCCCCTTTTTTTCTCCTGCCAGCCCCCAGCATGCTTACATTGTTCACTCATTCTTCAAACACTATGAATTGTTTGTATGAACTGGAAAATATTAACAAGGAGTGAGATCTTTATTCCAATTATAGGACACTATCCTAACACAATAATAAAGTGAAGCAATTAACCGGCTAAAAATATTGGTTGTTAGGTAAAGGGTACTAATCATCTCTATAAAGGCAGCTCTGCTTGCCTGTCTCTCTTCCTCTCTCTCCCTTCTCAACCTGCATGTTCCTTGCTTTGCTTCTGGCTGATGCTATATGCCAGTGTTAATTTCACATTAGGGCTAGGAATTCTATAACAAAAGAACCCCTCCCTTGCAGTTCTTTCATGATCAATGTCCTTCCCCTGACTGACTGGTTACAACTCCAATAAAAGAGATCCGACTAAAACAACGCATCCTGTGCCTAAATATTGTATACTAATTAGGGCCTAATCAACTTAAGGTGCCATATTAATTCTGTTTGGCCTTCATTGGGGTAAAAGTTGATACAACAGCCTAATGAGTCAAATGAACATGTATTCCATGGCCCACTCATGATTTCAGGAAACATTCCTGACAATATTTTAAATCTTTTCAATGTATTCCGGGTTTTTGCAGCAGAATTATCAGTAGCATTTCTTATATACAGCACATTACGAAGCCACAATATGACAGTCCCTCAAAAGGCATGTCACTTTCTCGTGAACTCCAAGGTACTTGGATCTGTTAACTTTTTGGTTTTGAAATAGCACCACTATGACATAATAGCAGACCTATGCTAGATAGATAGATAGATAGATAGATAGATAGATAGATAGATAGATAGATAGATAGATAGATAGATAGATAGATAGAGAGGGGGGGCTTTAGATAGCTGCATGCATTTGTGCTCAATAGAATGTGCAACACAACTATTATATGTAGGCCCTGGATACAGTTCAGCAAAGGTGTGATGCTGGAGTGCAGCATCACTTTTATAAGGGCATGCCTTGATGTTTGCTTCAGTGATTCTTTCACCTCCTGGAACTGTTTGCTTCACCTGTAATAGCTGCAACTTGGCTTTTTCATTTTCTCTCTCAAAAAAATCAAAACAAAACTCAGCCAGTCTCCACTGTGACTATGTCCATGATGGAAATATTGAACGGGTTAAAACAGACGCAGCATAAATGCAGTGTCACATATGCACAGATGCTCTAAGCACATCCGATCTCGCCTGATCTCAGAAGCTAAGCAGGGTCAGCTCTGGTTAGTAATTGGATGGGAGACCACCAGGGAAGGTGGCTGGAGTAGGAACTGGCAAACCACTCCAGTATTCCTGCCAAGAAAACTCCATGGGCATGGAGTCATGAAGAGTCACGACTGTAGCGACACAACACACACACATGGCCTTCCCCTTGGCTTTTAGGCATGCAGTGTGGATTTGTAGATGATATTTTATTTTATTTATTTTTATTTTAGAGTATTTTTACCCCACTTTTCTCCTTGGAAAAGGATCCAAGCTGGCTTACAGTAATGAGGGATAATATACAGTCCAGTAAAATTAATACATGTTCAGTTATTGATAACAGGTAATTGAGGGACATCTTACAGCATTAACATTAATGAAAACATGTCTTTCTACATACATACATACATACATACATACATACATACATACATACATACATACATACATACATACATACATACATACATATCTATCTATCTATCTATCTATCTATCTATCTATCTATCTATCTATCTATCTATCTATCTATCTATCCAGAAAGAGAGAGAGAGAGAGAGAGAGAGAGAGAGAGATGGACTAGGCTGAGTGCACATTGGAAAACTCCTGATTTGAAATCTGATTGTGCTTTGTGGGACTCTCCAGTAGGTTGGCCCATATACAAATAAGAAAGAACTGGACCTTTAACTGTTCCCCCAGGCATAGCTACTAAAATTCACTTTTCCTGCTATCATTATTTTCATGTGGCCATCCTGCTCCCAAGACCCTGTTTTTTGCTGTCTGAGGCAATGGGCAAAATGCTTCCTCCATACCCACTGTATACATGCCAGGTCACTATCAACTTAGGGAAGCAGACTTGTTCAAGAGACACAGGGCATGCCATAGAATGCCCTCTGGTACCTCACCTGTGCTTTCAGTCCCCTCCCTCTAGCATCTGTATCCTGAGGGAGGCATTTCACTCTGCCTAATGATAGAGCTGCCCTTGCTGTGATGATCTCACAAAGCAGCTTGGGAGAAGCCACTCTCTTGTAGTATTAGTAATTCCCCCACCCCTACCCTGGAAGATAAAAACATTGATCTAAATTCCGGGGTTGTTGTAATATATATGCCACATTCTTTGAATACTTGAAATGACTGTGGAGCTAAGTGTTACATTATAGTATGTTCTTCCTTCATCTTACCCCAACCTAACCAATTTCATGAACATTAGAGAAAGAGACTGAAATAAATAATTGGTGATGCCATTTATTCTACATCTGATACACATTCTGCAGCACAATTTCCTCTTGCATCTTGGAGAACCAGAGCACCACACAACTCTCTGGGGTTTAGCTGAAAACACGAAACTGCATGCATGTTTTTAGAGTAGGGAGAGTGCTTTCAAACAGGTGGCTTTTGTTGAAGTAAAAGATAGATTTTAGTGGCTGTGGGATACGTTCCTATGTCCACCAAATCTAAGATGCTAAGAAATCTACCTCTTCATTTTAGCAGTGCCATTAATATCACTGAGAATATTTCTAGTGGCAGTTTTTCCTTCCCAGAAGTGATTTTAACAATGAGATTTCAAACTTCCACAGTCAGCTTGAAACAAAAGTGAAATAACATTGTTGCTTTTCCTCCCAACTCTCCTGTTTATATTTCCCACTTTTAAAAATTTCTCTTGAGAATAATAACCAGACCAGCCAAGGGGGAAAATCCCTCTTTTGACTCCCCCTTAGTGGTAAAATTTGATAGATCTGGTGGGTAGCTTTTCTCTTTTTCAGATGAAGTTAATATACCAATAAATGCATGGAAATTCATAACACCTTCTAGGACCTGTTATCTCACTGGTATGTTTTTTGGCTGCAGATGTTTAATTCAAATTATCATGCTGTTTTTTTCTCTCTATATATATATTTTAAAAAACTGAATTTCATTGAGGTGTTATTTTGCAGGTAACCACATTGATGGGTTTACCCAGACTCTTAGGAAAGTAGTGATGTAGCAGTTAGATTTACCTCACATACTTATTTTGAGGATAAAATATGGAGGATGCTGCTTCTGGGAGTACACTGGAGGAATGATAACAATACTGAAACTGAACAATACAAAGTTATTATGAGGATGAGGCTGCAAGTGGGAAAGGGGCCAGCATAGTTTCAGGCCAGCTCAGTAAACATTCCTGTTCTCCCAACACGAAGTCAATTGTCAGAATTGTGTAAGCCCTGAACTGGGCTTTTTACTGATACAAACAGAAGCAATTTCCTCGTTCCATAACTAAACTGAGAAAAATAATGCATGTATGAATTAGACCTCAGGATTGTGTCCCGCCATCAATACTGGGCTGATATTTTCAAAACAATATGATTTGCACCTTCTTTTTACAATAAAGTGGCAATCCTATAACCATTTCCCCCAAACAAGCTTCTGTTAACTCAGTGGGGCTTACCTCCAAGAAGACAGAATATTACAGTGTACAAGTACACATTTACATTGATTACTGAAAGCAACATATGATAGTATTTGGTCAGAATGAGGGGTTAAAAAACATAACACTTAGGACATCTGAGAAGCTCCAGCTATTATCCAGTAACTATATAGCCAGGAGTACACCCCATGCATTCCAATGATTTTCAGAAGACCTGTACAGGATTGTACTGGAAAACTGATTGTAAGAATGAAATTCAAAAGGAGTAGGTAAATACAAAATCTGAGCTGTTTGTTATATGTATGTTTAAAATGGGACGACTGAAACATCAGGTTATGATAGCTGTTGTGAGTATTTCAGGCTGTTTGGCCATGTTCTGGAAGGAAGAAAAACTTCTAGAACATGGCCAAACAGCCTGAAAAACACACAACAGCTATCAGATCCCAGCCGTGAAAGCCTTCAAGAAAACCAACTTATGACATGTTCAAAACAGCCAGCATAGGAGATTTCTTCTCATCTCACCTCCAGACAGTTAACAAAGTAAGGCTGCAAGTGAATTATGGGTATTCTATGATGTATTCCAATGTGTGTATTGTTTTTAGGTATCCAAAGAAGTATGACTGAAGCTCACCCTTGGAATCTTAGGACCAAACTATGCATTAATGATAGTCATTAGATGAGAAAGTTGCCTAACTACTAAAAACAGAAGTTGATCATCAGTGAAGCTTTTCACACTTTCCATATTTTGCCAATTAATCTGCTTTGTTTTGTATATAGCCATTAAGAGGTAAATCTGGGCTTCATTTGTGAATATGATTATGCAGTAATGAACCCCTGCATTATTTAAAACTCTTGGACAATCAATAACATGAAACTTAGCCCTCAATCTACCAGAGGATGCTCTAGTCCAATGATGGCGAACCTATGGCACGGGTGCCAAAGGTGGCACACGGAGCCCTTTCTGTGGGCACCCGACGTCGCCCCTTCATAGCCACATGTATACAGGTTAAATTACTGTATTGGCACTTTGCAAAAATATTAGTGGGTTTTGAATTGCAGTTTGGGCACTTGGTCTCTAAAAGGTTCGGCAAATTTGCTCTAGTCCCATGAGAATGGGGATCTAGCTGTCTGCCATATTCTCTCTTACAGGGAATAATCTATGAAACATTTTGAAGAGATCCTAGAAACATAGAATGGTGGCACTGGAAGGGACCCGAAGAATCACTGAGCTGGAAATCCACAGCTAAACATCCTTGACAGGTGGCCATCTAGTCTATTTAAAAACCTCCAGTGAAGGAGAGCCTCCAGTGAAGGAGAGCCTCCAGTGAAGGAGAGTCTATCAGCCTCTGAAGCAGTCCATCCCTAACAGATCTTGTTGTCAGTTCTTTCTTTCTTTCTAGTGTTTAGGCAAAATCTCCTTTCTTGTAATTTGGATCCATTACATCTGACCCTACCCTCTGGAGCCACAGAAGTGCAGAAGTTTACAGAGGCCAGGAGCGAGTCTGATTCACGGATGTGCTGCGTAACACCAGTCCTTCTGTGATATATCGTCCACTGGCTGTGGTTGGGAAAGATCCCTAGCATTTCTTTTGGGCCAGTCCTGCTGAGGTGTAACAGAATGGTGACAAACTGGGCAACATTCCCAAGCTTTCCTCTCACACTCTTACGTTTATTCATCAAAACTAAATATCATATTTAATCTTAAACATCCAATGACACCTCTCTCTTTGCAGCATGCACCCATAAATACAAACTATCCACAGGGCACACAGACACATCTTACTTACATTTAAGGTGGTCTATTCAATGTCGATGACGAGTATTTACAATAATGAGCCTTGCTTCAGCGAAAGAGGTGCGAGAGCAGCAACGAAATACATACCTCAGTCTGTACTTTTTATTTGAAGTCTGTGATGGGGGAGGGCCATATAAATCCTTCATCATCTGAAGTCTATTTTGAAATAAGCGCAGGACCAAATTCATTTCCTGAACGTTGCAGCCCCCTGCCTGGGATTGGCAGGAAGCACAGCCCTCCTGCCTGCCTCTGCCCCCCCTCCATTAGCAGATGCCACTCAGAGAGCAGAGGTGACCTTGGAAGAGCCTGGATCAAGAGAACATTGAGGAGGGCACTTTGAAGACCTCCTGCTGCAGAAAGATGGCGATTCCATAGCACCTTAAACCAAAGATGTAGCAGAGGATGTGGAACATTGTTTTAGGGTGAATGTCAAGTGCTTTGTTGAGATGCTAACAGAGCAAACATATTCAGAATCATCAATGACCTGCATAATAATATGAAGGTAGGCAGGCAGGATTATTGATACAGAGATCCCAAATTCTATACAGTACTTGTAATGTGTAGTCCTTTAAGTGTTATAAAACTGCAACACCCCTTAATCCTTAGATTAGCTAATGGTGAGTTTCCCTTCCCCTTCCATGCCATGAACAGACAGATTTTGTAATGTGAATGCACTTCTCAAACGTACTCAAGTTGCCTGGTGGATTGTTGTGAGTGGCTTTATGCTGAAATGAAATCAAATATGCCCATAATATATATATGCAGTGCTTTGGATTCCTTAACGTTGCTATAGTCTTATCACTGGGTCTAAACCAGTGGTTTTCAACCTTTGGGTCCCCGGATGTTCGTGGACTACAACTCCCAGAAGCCTCCATCACTAGCTGTGCTGGAATGGATTTCTGGGAGTTATAGTCCATAACATCTGGGGACCCACAGGTTGAGAACTACTGATCTAAATTGTTCTGAATATTTTCAATATTAATAACTCCCAGGCTGAGTTACCAAAGCTGAATGATGTTCAAGAATATATAGCAAGAGACTCAAATGTCACCCAAAGGTTCAGTTTCTTAGCAAAACTCACAAGAACAGGGTTGCACAAACATTCCAATCTTGCATTCTCAAATTGTGGAACTTTGGGCAATGTTTCCAGGGTAGGTCCTTGCAAAAGCTTAAGGCTGTGTTGAAAGCTTGGCAAAGTCTGTTTTGAGACCAAGGATGGAACCAAGTTTATACAGCAGGGAACTTAAACAGCAGAAATGAAATTGGAGAAGGAGCAATGGATAGAGGAAGCAATTGGCTGGAGATTTGGGGAGCTGTAGTCCAGAAAGGAAGCACCATCATCTTCATTTTAGGACTGCAGAGCTGGAAGAGACCCTGTGGATCACTGAGTCCAGCTGTAGTCAAGGAAGCACAGTAAAGATATTGAACACACACACACACACACACACACACACACACACACACACCAAACACACACACACACACACACACACACACACAAGATATTGAACATATATATATATGTTCACTGGAAGGACAGATTTTGAAGCTGAGGCTCCAGTACTTTGGCCACTTCATGAGGAGAGATGATTCCTTGGAAAAGTCCCTGATGTTGGGAAAGATTGAAGGCAAAAGGAAAAGAGGACAGCAGAGAATGAGATGGTTGGACGGTATCATTGATGCAACCAATACGGATTTGACCAAACTCCGGGAGGCAGTGGAAGATAGGAAGGCCTGGCGAGCTCTGGTCCATGGGGTCACGAAGAGTCGGACAGGACTGAACGACTGAACAACAACAACAACAACAACAACAATATATGTAATTGGGCATTATATATATGATAATGCCCACAATATTTTCTGAACACTTGCAAACCACAATGAATGGCAGAATGCCAATCTTTCTTTAGAGTTGGTTAGTTGGGGAGTGGGCAGGTGCATTTTGGGCTCCCACTCAGACCTGCCACAGGTTATATACCCTTTGCCATTATTGTTTCACAAAACTCTGAAGGTGAAGACCACATTTAAAACAAACAGGTCTTTCCCAGTCTGCTACCAAAAGTCAATGGCAAACTGCTACAAACCACGTGAAAAAAACAGCAGAAATTCTTGCTTTAAACAGAGTGAGTCCACATTACCACAGAATGTTAGTTGAGAGGTTTCAGAAGTTCCTAGTAAAACAGTCCCACACCACAATCCCACTCATATATTTCTAGTCTACAACACACTTTTAAACATTAGACAAGTGCTGAAATGTGTACAACCTGTCTGTGTGCAGAAGCCATTCCCAATATTCCCATATTGTTTATTTTTCTCTCTGCCATTCAGGCGAAACAGTGCAGAGATCCTATGGTAGTTGGAGCCCTGGCACTTCAAAGATGTAGAGGGGATTGCATGTGTTTGTGTGAAAGAAAATCACTTCTAGTGTCAACCCCCCCCCCACCCCGCACAAAACCCAAAAGTGAAATCTCAGCCATTTCCTGTTTTTGGAATAAAGTGAAAATGTGACCATTAAGGAAGAGTTGCAGCCTGTAGTGGGCCTGGATGGAGCATAATAATCTGTTTTTTAAGGTTTCTGTGTTGCAACTTTCCACACAAAACACAGTTATTAGAAACAAATCTGCTCCGTTTGAAAGAGCCACCACACTTCCTCTTTTCCTGACCTGGCCACCCATTTTCATTTTTAATTTTCCCGACATGCTGAGAGAAACTAAAATGGAGCATAACTAAAATGGAGCATATATCTGGTGAGTCCCAAAACGTAAACCCAACCTCAGTTTCTATGGACAAGACATTGACTGAACACATTATCTTGAAAACTCATTTAAAAAAAACACCAAACAGTGAGCCTGTCAAGATGAGCTATAAATCAAATGCAGGAATTGACTGATGTCTGAATGATGCAGTGATGGTTTTTTAAAAGCCCCCTAGCATATGTCAGGGGTTAAATGCCACTGAATGGTCTTGGGTTGTCTCTGGGAAGAAAAGGCAGCATATAAGAAATATATGGGAAATGTTGGAAATATTAGCAGAATATTGCACAAAGTTATTATAGGTCATTTGGATTTTTCCTAAGGAAAACAATCCCCTGAGATTAAAATGGCAAGCAGACTATAATTGTGAAATGGGGAGTGGCTGTAATAAGTAGAATAACACTGCAGATTGAGTCAAAGTGCAGTCTACTTACTGTTTACTTCGGTTCACAAATATCATAAACACCTGTTTTTCTCTATTAAGGTCAACCTCTGTAAAATCCATAAAAGGTTTGTTTATGTCGAATTAACCTTTGGTGAGGCTGATGTTTTGCTTTATTTGTAGCTATCAAATTCTCATTTTGTTTTCAAAATAGGCTCTGATCCTTGTGTGGGTGGATATGTTAAGTTCAAATGACAACATATTTGTCATCTCTTCCAATCATGTGGACCATAATGCATTCAACATGTGTAGGATCTGATACTTTGTATCAAATCATGGACTGTTTTATTGCTGTATATCAAGCATGCAACAATGCTTGGTTTTTTTAAGGAGCACTCTCTCTCTTTCTCTCTCCCTCTCTGTGTATGTGTGTGTGTGTGTGAGTGAGTGTGAGTGTGTGAGAGAGAGATGGGCAAAAATTGATTCACAGTGGACAGTTTTGTAAATGTATTTTGTCATACCAGTGGGAGCTTTCTATCAGAAGAGAGCAGTTGTATTTAGAGTAAGTCCTTGAAGGCTCCTATCATAATGGGGGCTTTACATGGAATATTCTCAATCTTTAAGTATTTACTCAGAGTCAGAGGTCATCCTTTGGAGCTTAGTCTTGTTTTTCTTTGAAGTCTGTGTGATTCACACTGCCCCTGGTTGCAAAATGGGCACAATTTCATCTTGGCTGACAGTCAAATCCTCCGAGCAACAGCTGAAAAAAGCATTAATCTCTCTTAGCACTAATCTATGCTCAAATGACCCCTGCTCAAAATCAAATCTTGGTTTCCCAGGGCCATCTTGTCTTCTATTTTCTTTGGCTCTTCTCTTTTCTTTTTTAAAGGAAAAGACATACTCTGCCCTTTTCTGAGACCTTCCTGGATCTTTCCAGGTTGGGTTTCCAAGTGAACCTGAGCAGCCATAGATAGGGTAAGACAACTGCAACAGGCGACAGATGCTGGAGTCCAACTGTGATGGCTCTCTTGTCCTGCATCCACCAAAACATACTTGTTGCCTTTTGTTATGATGGAGAACATTATCCTAGAGCCCATGAGACAGTGTTGGAGAACCTTATGGGGGGCAACTAAGGATTAGGAAGTGCTTGTTTTTCACATTTAAATCAAAGCGTCCAAACCATACTGTAGTAAACTAACATTTCCCCCCCAGACCCTAGTCTTAACAATGAACAACTGTCTTTGGGCCTTTTTACATGACCCCTAAGATCCGCTGGCCACTTAAATTTGGACCAGAGATCTTAGGGGTTCCTCGCTCTTCCTCTGTCCCCACCCCCCTCTGCACTTCCTGGTTGCTGGCTGCCTGAGGGAGGGAGAAAAATGAAAGAAAAGAATGTCGGGGTTTACCTCCGTTTTGTTCCCGGCAGCATTCAGATCTCTGAAAGGGGCGGGGCGCAAAAAAAGAACAAACAGAAGCCAGGAGAGCCCCGCACTCACTATCCTTACACCGGATCAAAAATTTGTCACATCCAAAAAGCAGGTACAAGAAAAGTGCAGTTTGGTCACGCTAAGTGGGCGGGGTCGCACGTAATTTTCTGCAAAGTCCGGAGCTGGTGGGTAAACATTTTTAAGGTCCGGACCTTGCAGCCATTTGCGGCGGAGCTTAGGGGTCGTGTATAAACGCCCTTTGAACTGCAGAACTGGACCTTATGGATTGTTGTGCCCATCTTCTATCAAGGAGGCACAGTGGAGAACTGAACTCCCAACTTCTAGCTACTTCTGCACCTTCATTGTCAGAACGGGAAGTCTATGGCCCTTATTGACTTCCCTATAGCATACACTAAAGCAGCCTCTCAGTCTGAAGATTTTTGTTTGGCTATTGGGGGAGGGGGGCAGAGGTTGGTGCTGTTGGAAAATTTCGTGGCAACCTCCCGATCTCTTCGCCTGATAATGTATTTCGGTCTTGGCTGACTATCCATATCTGGAGATCAACAGAAGAAACAGCACCCTCACAAGCTCATAACATCTTTGGGAAACCTGGGATACTATAAATCATGGAGAATTTGTTTGGAACCTTGTCACCAATCTTCAATGGATTCGGTCAGGAAGATTTCAGATGGCAATGAGACATGATGGCTTATCTTCCACCACTATTTTCTTCTTCTTCCAGGATCTTTTCTGCATTGATTCCATTCTATTTCCTACTGTTCTGTCTGACAATGAAAATGCTGTTCAAGATTATACAGAATTTTGGAGCATGCCACTGCCATCAGTCTGCTAGGGATATCTTGTACAGTTGCCTTCTCATCAGATATTCTGTCTGTCCCACTTGGGAGGAAGCTATACGTGGTGGGATTCATGCCTTTAATCTTGCCATGCTTGATGTTGTTTTGTCTCTTCAAAAGACAAGTACAGCTCCTTTTGGTCTTATCTGTGTTGGAAGACAATTTGGAAGTCATTGTCCTGGCCATACTTGCACTTTAAGATAAGCCACCTTTCTCATATTAGCTATTAACTAAAAGAGAACAATTCATACCTTATCAACCTTCTCCATGTAAAGATTTAAAGTATACTGGTGTGCATGAAAGTCCAGTTTCAAGTTCCCCCAAATCATAAAAAGCTGCTGCTGCTGCTGCTGCTGCTGCTGCTGCTGCTACTACTACTACTACTACTACTACTACTACTACTACTACTCACCACCACCAGCAGCTCCACCACCACCACCACCACCATCATCATCTTGGTTCTGATTTGAATTTAAACAGCTCTAGGGCTCATTTTGTTTCAGATACATTTCACTAATGTTTCACTATATTACTTTATATGATAATACAAATATCTTTATTCTATTTTATTTTTCTCTTTTGGTAATATAAATTCAGGCAAGTATGTAATTATAGATGTGCTAGTGTCCAAATAGACAGGGCATTGCATACACATGATATTATTTTAAAATTCAATTAACTGGCCAGCAAATCACATAGGGAGACCACAAGTTTAAATTTATTTATTTTTTGAGTATTTTTACCCCACCTTTCTCCTTGCAAAAGGGCCCAAGGTGTCTCATAGTAATGAGAGATAATGTACAATCCGGGACAATTAAGACATGTTCAGGGAAATGATAGAACAGGAAATTGAGGGACATCTTACAGTATTAAAAGACAACATTACATTGAAGCTACAAGAGAATGTGAGCTGTTAAAAGGGAGTAAAATTTCACGTAAAAGTTATGAGTGATGGACACTAACATTGAAAACATAATGTCAAAGCAATCACACAAGCTTATAAGTGGTTATAAACACAAAGTCTATATGTGATCCTATAGATTCATATGAAAGACACAGAATAGGTAGCCCATCATTCAGGGAAAGCTTGCCTGAAGAGAAAGCATCCTTTTTTATATATTGAATACAACTCAAAATATTTTACCAAGACAGAAGCTTTCCCCTAATTTTAACACTTCTTCAGGTCACAATGGGCTGTCATGCTAACCTCAGAGATTAAAAAAATAGGACAATAAAAGAAAAAGTCCGCTATTTGAGAATAACAGCAATATGTGCAAACAAGAGACCCTATTTGAGCTACTTAAATATTGTCGTGGAAAATGGAGTTCCATTTTGCTTTCTGTAAACACTGCTGGTAGCACAATAGTCAAATTGGATTTTTCATCTCTCTCTCCTTTTTTTAAAAAATGTTATCTTGGTCTCTTTGCCTACTGTTGAAATATAGGAGAACAAATCTGTTTTTAATACCGATTTACAAGGAAATCTGAAGGTCAGAGAAGCATCAATTTTTAGGGAGGACAAATTGTATTGGTTGATTGTAAAGTCCTTTTTATTGTTATTTATATGAGTTAAATGATATCTGAAACATTTATAGGATACAAACATATAAAATGAGACAAATAAGAACCCAGCTTTAGTTACCCAGGTTTTTCACATGGCTTTTTCAACTGGCTTTTGTTACACCTACACAAAAAGAACACATATAGGGAGTAGATGTGACGTAATGTACGATGCTCCTTGAAAGGTGAAAGGCAGCTGTTCTCTTGCTGCATCTCCCTTGCTTAAGCATTATTTCACCAGTGCACTGTATAGGGGCTGAAAAACAGAGCTAGAGATTCAGCTGTGGCTATTTTCTGCCACTCTTCTGGAAATGCTGTAGTTTCTGAATAAAGAATACAGCTCTATATCAAACAGATGTCTCAGTTCTATACAGTGGTACCTTGTATAAAGGAATTAATTCATTCCAAATGAAATTATGGGCGTTTATACACCACCCCTAAGCTCCGTCGCAAATGGCTGCAAGCTCCGGACCTTAAAAATGTTTACCCACCAGCTCCGGAGTTTGCAGAAAATTAAGTGCGACCCCGCCCACTTTAGCACGACCCAGCACACTTTTCTTGTACCTGCTTTTTGATGGTGAAAAATATTTGATGCGGAGAGTGCCTGAGCTCTCCTCGCTTCTTTCGGTTGTTTTTCTTTTGCCTCCACCCCTTAAAGAGGAACCAGGAAGTAAATGGAGGTCGGAGCAACCTCCACCGGCACCGGAGGTAAGAATGCATTCTTTTGTCCCTGTCTAAGGCTTTTTTTTCCTCCCTCCCCTCACGCAGACAGAACAAAGAAGTGCGGAGCGGGTGGGGACAGAGGAACCTAATCAAGATCTCTGGTCCACCATTTTTAGGGGTCATGTAAAAAGGCCCTATGTTAAGCAAATTTTCCTTTATACAAATTTCCCATAGGAATGCATTGAAAACAGAGTAATCCCTAATCCTGACCATTTTTATGTTGTACGGATCTCCCCATAGGCGATTCTGTTCAGCAAATTTCCCCTATCTCCTGAGTTTTTTATGTTGTACATATTTTATGTTATACAAACCCTTTGTTATACGAAGGTCCACTGTGTAGTTATATCCGGGTTGATACCACTCAGTTGTCATGGCTCCAACCTAAGGAATCTTGGGTTTTGTAGTTTGGTGGTGATTTACCAAGATAAAATGCTAGAGGTCTTTTTTTTCTTTTTCTCCATCCCAGCCAACAGGATTAGGGCTTATCTAGTACCTGCAAAGTTAGCAATCACTCTTCAAGCTTGCATGATGATGAGACATCTTGAGGTAGAGTTTAAATTCGTGGCTAAATTATCTAGTCACACTTTATAACTTAGCATTCTCATTTGCTCCATTTTCTCTTCCTCCTCGTTTTCCTCCTCCTTTACTACCTAGCTGGGTAAAGAGTTAAGAAATCCAAAAGTTATATGCCATAACGGAATTGTAACTGATCCTAATCAAGGGTCACTGCCCACACTACTTCTGGATTTTAGATTTTAAACTTTCTCTTTCATACAGACACACACAGATACCTTTTCTCATGCTGTAAAGGGGTTACACCAGTGCTGTCCAAACTTTGGCCCTCCAGGTGTTTTCGACCACAACTCCCAGAAATTCCAAGCCTAGGTTGCCAATGACAAAGGACTGTTGAAGTTGTGGTCCAAAACATCTGGAGGGCCAAGGTTTGGACACCACTGGGTTACACCAAGAGTCCCCAAGAGCAGCCCTGCCCCCAAAGCCCAGGGGAGCTAGGGAAAGGTGATTTGGCTGCCTATCTTCCCTTTGAGCTAGGGGTCTTATTCCCAATGTATTGCTGTATCTCAGGCAGAAAAATGACTTGAGTGCTCCTTATTGACTACTATGAATAATGTGTTATTTATGCCTGTGTATTAATCTACTCATTCTGGAAAAGAGATGGCTTGCAAAAAGAGGTTGCATGGTGACAAGATATGACAGTCCTGTGCACTTTCTGTCAGCACTGAGGTTTCCTATATGCTACCTCTTCCCCACGAAGGTCAGTCAAAAGCACTGCATGTGAATATCCTTTGCCTTTAAATCAGAATATGCTAACCAGAGAACAGATAAACATCATTTGAAACCTTGCACTGGGCTTGGTGATGAAAAGAGAAGTGGCCAGGAAAGGAACATTACCAGCAGCTTTCACTGTAAACAATGAGATATCAAGTCTCAGAAGCTACTGTTAAAACCTCTTTGATGTGAACTGCCTTCAGAACATAAAGACAGATGTTGCCATTAGAAAAATGCCAGGATTGCATTCAGGAAAATTTTCATCACACATTTTGAGAGGTAATTTTTCATCACACATTTTCAGAGGTATATTCTAATCTACATGATAAAGTTGATATTTGGGCTATTGTTCCGAAGCACAAATGTATCTATTTGCTTATATTTACAGATACAATGATACTACTTACAAATTTATATGTTCTGAGTGCATGCTCATAAGTAGAAAAATTCATAAGGAGAGCAGCAGTTTTCCATATGAATGCATTGAAAATCAATTAATCCATTCCGGAGGGAACTGATTTCAATGAGTTCCTATGGGAAGGTTGAGCATGCATGCACATGCCTCCCTTGCACCCACTTGAGCCGTGCCAGCAAGCACCTGGTGCGGCTCGAGCAGGTGGAAGGGAGGCGAGGGCATGGTCGCGCGGATCGCCCCTTGGAAGACATTTGTGCTTGGAAGGGAGGTGCGATGGCCACCTCCTCCTCCTCCTTTTTGCTTTGATCTCTTTTGCAGAGATCAAAGGAACCAAGGAGGAGGAGGTGGTGGTGATACAGCTGACTTTGACAGGTTGGACTTTGACAGGTCAGACCTGCCAAAGTCAGCCGTCATTCATAGGTAGGGGAAACCCTATCTAACATTTGTAAGGCAGCAGTTAAAAAACTAAAGGTTTGCCGCTCATAAGTTGAATTGCTCATAGGTAGAGCTGCTTGTAAGTAGAGTTACCAGTGTAAAGAAATAACCATTGCTAGTGTGAGGGCTATGAGTTACACAGAATTCTTAACACACTCGCAAAGGTTTCATACCATGGGATGATATCATTTGTTACATCCCACCATATTGCTTCCAACTTATGATGTAGTATCAAATTTATGACATGATTTACTGTACATTCTTAGCTGGACAAAGCAGGATACTATGCACAGCCTCAAAAACAATCCTGACATTATCATCATAGAGTCAGATAAGAGTAGCTCTCTGGTTGTCTTCAGAATGCAGGAAGCAGAAAGACAATTATGCAACTTTAAGTTTTAACAGCTCTTAACTGCAGACCCAACTGCCAAATAATTGCAGAACATTATGAAAAATGTGCATGAAAATATATATCTGTGAAGATTCTCAGTCATCCAGGTATGGTTATCTGGAAGTTGAGTCATGACAACTGGACTTCTTTTCCTGGCACGTCAAAACGTTTCACTGCTCATCCAAGCAGCAGCATCAGTCTGAGGGAAGTTAGTGGTGAGGACTCCAGTTTATAGTTCACCTTGATTTCACAGTATCCTGGACTAAATAGGCTCATTAGGTTGGCAGTGGCCTGAATAGGTTGATTAGATGGGCAATGGCCTGAATAGGCTTGTTCGATGTACAATGTCCTGGGTCCCACCTATTCGACCATTTCCAACACCCATTAAGCATGTTTCATTAGCTGTGGCCTTGCTGGTGGAGGTGTGAAGTGCTTCTGATTTGTTTGGGGATGGTTGAAAGAGCAGCTGGATAAGTAGCAGACAGATTGTGCCTGAGTCCCTCACCTCTGTTGAGAGAGGGGTTTTCAATACACACATGTGTACAGATAATACTAGCATCATTAGTAACTATCAAGTAGAAGGGCCTAACTTGTATCTTCTACATACATACAGCACTAGCAAGACTGCATTTTTCTGTCTTTAAATAATGATATTTATATGGGCTGCTACATATAGGATCTCCATTCCATGTAATTCATCTATCGGTTCATTTTTAAACATACAATGACAGAATCTCATAAAACAGAATCTCAGTACAATGGTGGTAATGATTATGGGAAGATGCCATTCTGCACTGTGGTTCACCAGGCAGCACAAACACTTGCATACATCAGTATTATTGAATGGAAGAAAATGCAGAGAAATGCAAATGTTCCAACTTCAGGATTAATTTTAGAAATTCCCTTTATTAAATTCTAAGAAATAAGGAACAGAAACTGGAAGGGAGCAAAAATTAAACAAACAAAAATATTAGCAAACTCTTCATTTTCTTTCTGGGGATGTTGATATAAATAAAATGGTGACAAAATTGTCTAACGGAGAATACGGCATTTATCAAAGATAATTTAACCATTTGAGAAACTTTCACATATGAAAGTGTGAAAAGTTATTTTTTGGATGACAAGTACTAAGCAGGAAAAGAAGAAAATCAAATATGGGATGCATTTCCAGTATAACAATAATAACTTTTGAACTGCAAAGCTGGAAGGGACCTTATTGATGTTCAAGTCCAGTGTTGGTCAAGGAAGTACAGTGGGGAAATGAACACCCAATGTCTGGCTCCACAGCCAGAGACCTAAGCCACTGAACTAACTCAACACAACCTTGAGTTTGTGTGGGAACCTTTCTTCAGAGTAAGCTTTTTGGGGAAGTTTCAGTGCAGTGCACACAATCCTGACTTTTGCCAACGTGTCATATCTGGAGGGAAGTGACCTTCTATTTCCTCTGCTTTGGGGTAGGGCTAAAGGGCACCTGCTTCCTATCAGAACCAATGCTTTCATATATGCTCCAATCTCTGCTTATGGATTTAGATAAGATGAATAAAACAAGCCTTCTGGAGAACATGCAGATCAGTCTTTTTCTACTTGTCTGCGCAGCTCTTTCTTCCCAGCTGGCTGTTTGTTTCTGTAATCAAGATCAGTTTGCTTTGGAACTCCTCCAGCAAACTCCCACAAGTTTGCAGGTACTGAGCAGGGTTGTTAAGTATAGATTTTGGATAAAGTCATTCATAAGGTTGCCATAAGGTTGCCATAAGCCACAGACAACCTGGTGCTGCATAATAATAAGTCCTAAACCTGAACATTATTCACCACTACACCACTACTGTTAGGGTAAATTCAATATTCTAGATTTAGATGATTTATTTGGCATTGACATGACTTCCCCAGCATTCTGGGATCTGTAGTTTGAAGTGCTGCCTTCAAGAACTTCTTGAGTGCATACAATTCACAATTAAAAATGTAATCTGTCATTAGAATGTAAACTGAAATAGTAGAGAAAATATTAACAACTCTCAGCCTAACCTTCTCAGTCCCCTCTTACAAAGATAGAATGCTGTTAGAATTGTATTGCCTTCTGGCACTAGACACCTATACAGACATGTTAAAAGTTAGTAATATTTCTAGCAGAAGTAAGAACGGAGAGATTTTCCTTAGTAGCCAGCAGCAGAATAAGAGTAAAAAGTGAAGGTACTTTTAAATGAAAAAAAAATCTATAAAAACTGCAGCAGTGATTTTTGATACATAGGTGCTTTCATCTCATCTTAAATCACATCAAGAGTTACTTGAAACTGGGGTGCACATGTGGGTTCAAGAGCTGTAAACCATTGAAATCCATATATTCTACTCTGTTCACATGCTCCCATTTTTATTCTTTTGCCTCTACACATACTTTATATGCCAGCATGCTGCATGAAGATTACTGCTCATTTCAAAGAAAAGAAGAGGATACCACACAGGGAGCCACAAAGGTTTGTATGTGTTCCCAGGACTACAGGTTGTAGACTGTTTTCTAAATAATCTGGGAAGTTGATGCAAGTTCTGAATTCTTTATTTCATTCAAAGAATACCAGCATCATTAGTAAACAGCAAATAGAAAGGCCCTAACTTGTATCTTCAATGTAGAGGCACTGACATACTAGCAAGACTGCATTTTTCCATTTTTGGATACTGATCTTTCTATGGGCTGTTGTATATAGGATCCCGTTCCATGTAATCCATCTCTCAGTTCATTTTTAAACATATAAATACAGAATCTCATAAAACAGAATCTCAGTACAATGGTGGTAATGATTGTGCGAAGATGCCTTTCTGCACTGTGGTTCATCAGTCAGCACAAACACTTGCATACATCAGTATAGTTGAAATGGAAGAAAATACAGAGAAATGCAAATGTTCCAACTTCAGGATTAATTTTACAAATTCTTTTTATTAAACTCTAAGAAAGGAGGATCAGAAATTGGAAGGGAGCAAAAACTCACAAAAAACAAACTAGCAAACTCTTCATTTTCTTACTGGGGATGTTGATATAAATAAAATGATAACAAAATTTTCTAACAAACAATAAGGAATTAATCAAAGGTAATTTAACCGGCTGCACTACCTAACTGAAAACAATATGGTGTAGAGATATGGCTGTTACCATATTACATTTGGGAATCTTTCATATATGCGAGTGTGGAAAGTTACTCTTTGGATGACAAGTACTACCGTATATACTCGAGTATAAGTCGACCCGAGTATAAGTTGAGGACCCTAATTTAACCCCCAAAACTGGGGAAACGTATTGACTCGAGTATAAGCCTAGGGTGGGAAATGCAGCAGGGCCTGGCAGCTCCTCCTTTGTAAGCTGGGGGAGTGGTGTGTGATGTTTAAAATGACTTTTAGCCACTGACCCAAGCACTTGCCAGGCCCTGCTGCATTTTCCACCCTAGACTCCCCTGTGATGCAGAGGGGGGTCATGAGAAGTGGCATGCAATATTTAAAATGACTTTTAGCCACCGCCCCAAGCACTTGCCTGAGTGGCTAAAAGTATTGACCTGCATATAAGTCGAGGGCCCTTTTTTCAGCCCAAAATTAGGGCTGAAAAACTAGGCTTATAATCAAGTATATACAGTAAGTAGGAAAAGAAGCTCAAATATGAGATGCATTTTCAGTATAACAATACAGTGGTCCCCCACCCTGTTGCGGTTCATATACTGCGGTCCCGCTATATTGCAGGACCATATTATATGAAAAATGCCCCCCTTGAGTAAGGGGCAAAGGCTGTTTCTGGCCTCCCATGCTTATCCCAGGACTGGAGCTGCCCCGAATGGGCCTGCGGGGGCTTTCCCAGGGGCCTCCAGAAGGCCTGGGAAGGTCCTTGCAGTCCCATTGGGGGCAGTGCCAGGCTGGGGGTAAGTACAAGAGCCCCCAGTTAGGGCCCCCACACCCGACCTGACCTGTATCTGCATATCACGGATTTTCAGTTATCGCAGGTCGGGTCAGGTCCCTAACCCCAGCGATAGGCGGGGGATCACTGTAATAACTTTTGAACTGCAAAGCTAGAAGGGAACTTTATGGATGTTCAAGTCCAGCGTTGGTCAAGGAGGTACAATGGGGAACTGGACACTTAATGTCTGGCTCCACAGCCAGAGACTAAGCCACTGAACTAGCTCAACACAACCTTAAGTTTTGTGGGAACCTTTCTTCAGAGTATGCTTTTTGGGGAAGTTTCAGTGCAATGCACATACTCCTGACTTTTGCCAACGTGTCATATCTGGAGGGAAGTGACCTTCTATTTCCTGTGCTTTGGGGCTGGGCTAAAGGGCTAAAGGGCACCTGCTTCCTATCAGAACCAATGCTTTCATAAATGCTCCAGTCTCTGCTTATGAATTTAGATAAGATGAATAAAACACACCTTCTGGAAAAAACACAGGTCAGTCTTTTTCTACAAGTCTGCGCAGTGCTTTCTTCCCAGCTGGCTGAAAAAAAAAGCATTATGTCTTTGTCTGTTTATTTCTGTAATCAATATCAGTTTGCTTTGGAGCTTTTCCAGCAAACTCCCACAAGTTTGCAAGTACTTAGTGGGGTTGTTAAGTATAGATTTTGGATAAAGTCATTCATAAGTTTGCCATAAACCAGAGACAACTTGATGGTGCATAATAATATGTCCTTAATCTGAAGATTATTCACCACTACACCGCTACTGTTAGGGTGATTTCAATATTCTAGATTAAGATGATTTGTCATTGACATGATTTCCCCAGCATTCTAGGCTCTGTAGTTTGAAGGGCTGCCTTCAAGAACCTCTTGAGTCCACACAATTCCCAATGAAAAGTGGAATCTGCCATTAGAATGAAAACTGAAATAGTAGAGAAAATATTAACAACTCTCAGCCTAACCTTCTCAGTCCCTTCTTACAAAGATAGAATGCTGTTAGAATTGTCTTGCCTTCTGGCAGTAGACACCTATATAGACGTGTTAAAAGTTAGTAATATTTCTTGCAGAAGTAAGAACTGAGAGATTTTCCTTAGTAGCCAGCAGCAGAATAAGAATAAAAAGTAAATGTACTTTTAAATGAAAAAAATCTATAAAAAGTGCAGCAGTGATTTTGATACATAGGTACTTTCATCTCATCTCAAATCACATCAAGAGTTACTTGAAACTGGTATGCACAGTCATGTGGGTTCAAGAGCTGCAAACCATGGAAATCCATACATTCTACTCTGTTCACATGCTCACATTTCTTATTCCTTTGCCTCTACACATATTTTATATGCCAGCATGCTGCATGAAGATTACTGTTTGCTCATTTCAAAGAAAAGAAGAGGACACCACACAGGGAGCCACAAAGGTTTGTATGTGTTCCCAGGACTACAGGTTGTAGACTGTTTTCTAAATAATCTGGGAAGTTTATGCAAGTTCTGAATTCTGTATTTCATTCAAAGAACACAATCAGTGTGTCACCAGATAACATTAGATAAAAAATAAAACAAAAACTAAAGAAAAAAAGCAAAAATATTATGGCACCTTAAAGAATAACTACTATACTTTGTTGTGCGCTTTGGTCGATCAAGTCTGCTTCCACAGACATAAGAGTGTGACCATAAACATGGTAATAGATAGCAAAGAAAAGTGCTTACTTCCTACTTTACCTCAACTTTTGTGCAAAAGACTGTCTATGCCCTCCAGGCAAATATGAAGTAACAGTGGAGGGGACAGGATTGCAGTAGGAGGTTGATAAATAAATAGTTAAGGAATATCATATTACAGTTGTCCCCTGCACTTTCGCGGTTCATATACTATGGTCCCGGTATATTGTGGGTCCACAGTATACGAAAAAAGGCCCCCTGGGGTAAGGCCCGTCGGAGCCCCCAAAAGTGCTTTCCTGCAAACTGGAAGTGACTTCCGGTAAACCAGAAGTGACCTCCAGATCACTAGAAAGCACTTTTGGGGCCTCTAGGGGACTGGAAAGCCCCTTGAAGGCCCGTTTGGGGCAGTGTGAGGCCTGGGGTAAGTACATGAGTCCCCAGAGAACCCGCCCAGTCCCAACCTGACCCAGCATCCACATATTGCAGATTTTCAATTATTGCGGGTCGGGTCGGGTCCCTAACCCCTGCAATAGGTGGGGGTTTACTGTACTTTGAACAAGACTAATCTCCAGGACTGGAATAATTTAATCACGAGAGTTGAAGGAAGTGGCTGAGGAACTCTCAGAACCACTGTCCATTCTTTTCTTGAAATCTTGGTGAAGTTCCAGATGACTGGAGGAGGGCTAATGTTGTCCTTATTTTCAAAAAGGGCAAAAAGAAGAAACCTGAGAACTACAGGCCAGTCATCTTGACATCAAGCCCAGGGGAATCTCTAGAGCAGATGATAAAGCAGTTAAAAAGAGGAGGGGCATGGTTTGTTCTAAACCACCCTGGAGTGCAGGAAACATAAAAAATTTCTCAAGTTACAGGTAGACAGGTTTTGGTTGAATATCAGGAACATCTTTTTAACTGTTAGAGCAATACAACAACAGAACAATCACTATGGGAGGTGGTGAGTGCTGCAACGCTGGAAGTGTACAAGAGAAAATGAGACAACCATCTGTCAGAGATACTTTGATTTAGATTAGAGTGGGAGTTAATGCCTTATAGCTCGCTTTCAAATCGATTATTTAATGTTTATGTGAATACTATAGTGTGTGTGTCTGTAATTGTATGCTATGGAAAATGTTGGAACACTGTCTCCTTTCCCTAGTGCCATGCAATAGAGTACTTTAAACCACTCGCCAGTTCTACAGTGAGCCATAAAGGGAGAGCAGGGGATTGGGAGCGATTGGGATCAAAGGAAGGGTGGCTGTGGTCTATGAAACAGAACAAGCTGTCTCTCACTGAGGAACCGGTGTGGATGCTGGCAATGAAACAATCCAAAGTCTCTGTGTGATCACCAAATCAAAGCAGAAGTGTCCAATAGGCTGCTGCAAATCAAGCTTCATCTAAGCTGTGTCAAACACCCAGTGCAGTCTCAGCCTGACTGAATCAATCTCTGAATGTTAAATCAGCACTAGTAAAATGTCACTGATTGCTATTAACAACAGGGTCAGAGCAAGTGAAGGTCAGATGACAACAGCCAAGTAACATTATGTTACAAGAAAGATTAACGAAGCTCAACAGAGAATGAGCCAGTCTATTTTCCTTTCGAAGGGAGTTCTACAGCCAGCCCAGGATTCTTCTACTGAGAAACCTGTGTATTAGTTCTGGACAGGCCCTTAAAAAGAGTGCCTTATGAAATGATGGATATAAGCAATTTTCCAAGGAGCTTTTCTCCCCCACCTCTGTCCTCACCAGCCTGGCATTATATTGCATATGGAAACAGATGTTTGCCTCTCTGAGACACCAGAGAAAAGAGCCCTGTACAGGGAGCAGCAGGCTGAAATACATGGTTCCTGTTCTCATCCTCTTCCGTCCTTTCTAATGTTGTCAGGTGGGGGCGGGGGGGATGTCAGTCAGCACTTCTCTTCTTGTCTCCGGTCATGGGAGGCATAATTCCTGGATCCTCTCCTAGATCTGAATGTCTGACCATTAAAACCTACCATTGTATGTTTGCTTGGTGCAGAGTTCTCCTCACCCATGTCATTACCTAAAGCTTGCCAGACATGGATGAGGTGGCATCTGCCTTGGTCTTACCACAGTTGCATCTCTCTTTGAAGATTATTCAGAAGAAACATCTGCTGGTATCCAAAGTTGCAGCCATGGCATTGACAGAGGCCAGTTCTATGGAGCACATGGCTGACTTCTGGATGGTTAGAACATTGGCTACTGGCTCATTTCTGGACACAATTTAATGCACAGATTGTGACTTCAAATAACCACCATTATTGATGCCAGATAGTGTTTCAGACTGCTCACAGCTTGCTTGGACTGTGATATAAAGGAGAGATAACATTTAATATCATCTGCATACTAAATATTACTGAATTTAAAAAGAAATGTGCAATCCTTTCTGTATAGATACTAAGTAAGAAGCAAAAAGGGATCTGAAGACACAGATATTTTCCACTATGATAATTCCTGTTCCTCTGGAAATCCAAGTACCTTCTTCCACAGCCTGCACTACTTGGTACTGAACCTAGACTGGGGATAAATGCTTGGAGCAAATAAAGCAGTGGCCAGATTCAGTGTTTCTGTTTGGTGGCAAACAATAAACCCTCTCCTCCAGCGTGTCTGAGACATGTCTGGAGCAGATGAACATCACATTTGGATACTCTGGCTATGATGAGCACTGACCCAACCATTAGGTAGAGTGAGCTAACTTGTACAGGCAACAGATGTCTCCCAGCTATTCCTTCCATTCACCATAGCCATTCTCAACAAGCGCTGCACAGTTGCTCTTGTTACTCCCACATCAGCTTGATTCCTCCAGGGTACTGGGGGACCTTTCGGTCAGTGGGATTCAGGTAAGAGTGACTTGCCAGTCCATTTGGCTCCTTTTGACATGGAATGGAAAGGCCCCATCTTGTCCTTTGTTTCAGGCAGCAAAATATCCAGGGAGTGGGTGGCCCAAATGAAATCCCTATTCACTATGTCTATACTTGTGGGTTATCCTGAACAGAGGACTTTCAAGAGTGTTCTGGGCACCTGTGCCTCTAAATAATAGCCAAACTCCTATTGCTTTGCACAGCAAATCAGACTAGACTGGTTCCATGGAAGCAGTGGGGACCTGGTGAGTCAACGCTTCCCTAAGTTCCAATAATTCATAACAGTCTATTATTGTTGTAGCTTAATCAATGTAGCAAATCACTATTCGAGTAGGCCTATTTGAATCAATGGAAATTAGGGAGGAGTTGACATGGGAAATACTCGTTGATTCAGTGGACCAACCCTCGTGCAATTTACTATGTTAACCAATAGGATTGTTGTCATTGATATGTGGAATGGCCATGTCTCCAGCTGACATGTGATTATCATCTATCTGAAGCAAGTCTAACTCAGAATACTTATGAACCAAAGTTATGAGCATCTGAATCTATATGTACTTAGATCCAGTTCAGTCTAACATCAATCCTGCATTGGCCTGGAGACATGTTCAGGTATTTAGGCCACAAAATTTTCAAGATAATATCTTTGGACATTCATGCCTAATGTTTAAAATAATTGATACTTAAACACATTTTGGAGATCCTTCAAGGCATTTATCAGAAATGTAAATTTAACAAGACTAGGCTATAGGGGATACCTTTGACAGTAATTTTTGTATTTAACTAATTTTGTAAGAATAAAATTGTGTTGTTTCTGCTGTTGCTATTTCATAATCTCGCAATGATTTTAAATAGACTTTGCTAATTGCACTGAATGACTGAGGTGCTTTTGCCAGTGCCACCTACTGGCAGCTTCTGCTTATGCCAATTAGAGGTGTACAAATTTGTTTTTTGTTTTTTGTTTTTTTGGAATACAACTTCTAGAACACTCTATTGCTTCCTATAGAATTCTGGGAGTTGTAGGCCAAAATGCAAACCTGAACCCATGCAGCTTATATTTGTTAGTTTAGTTTTTTAAACCTACAGCTTCACTGATGATGTATCAGCAGAGCTTAGAAACATTACTCGTATGGACTACAGCTCCCAGAACCTGGCTTGTTGATTCTGGCAGTTCAAGTCCAAACCAGCAATGTCTCCAAGCTCTGCATACAAACAGATATACACCAGACGAATAGGTAATTCTGTTACAATACAATGTGGAAATGATGTCATGAAAAATCCAATGGAGACTGATGAACAAATTTTAACATGACGTTCATGAGGGTTTCTCCCTAGTTATCATTCACCTCCCAGAAATCCATCTATGGGCTGCATCAGCCCCCTCCCTTTCTGATACACTGGATTTACTAATATCCCATCTTCTGTGCTTGGAAATTGAGCGGAGAGGGAGGAAGAAAGAGAGCACTTAGCTAGGGTTTGTAAAGATGCATCCACTAATTTTCTCATAAACTCAACTTTGAGCTCACCAGCCTCTGGAGTTTGGGCACGTGCTCCAGCACTCAGACACAAGAACAAGGCAAAGCAAATGGGAAACATCAAAATATTCTATTCTAGGTGTAGGTGTTTATGTAATCAAATATAATGATACAAACATAATGAATGTGAATAATAGGGTGATTCCCTTCCTAAATTAAAAAGCTCAAGTGTCAAAGAAGTTCACTGTTCCTCAACTCTTCCTTCTTACCCAGCTCCAGTTCCCCAAGTCTCTCCTTCTCCCATGCATTTCTTCTGGTCCTGACCCAAGCTAATATATTAGTACTTTGAATAGAAATGAATTCAATTGTTTAAAACCCTCCGGTTTATGGATGTGGGATAGCGCACTTCTGTACCCACAATTCAAAAAGCCAGGAAATGGCCCAATATTGCTGCAAAATATTGCTCCCATGCAGGAAAAGGATGCCAAGCTTTATAGAGCAAAGGTCAGCCTGAATGTCAACAGCACCAATGGCAGCAGTCAAGACGGTCTACACAGTACCCTCTTGTGCTCACTACCATTCAGTCAAGATGGTCTACACAGTACCCTCTTGTGCTCACTACCATTCACAGTGGTTGAAAAACACCCTGACAGTTGCTTTGTGTTTCAGTGAGGAGTGGTAAATTGATTAAAAAGGGAGTTAGTTTATGGGATTTTCCCTTGTGTGCTGTCATTTTGTGAATGGTAGTGGTGTTGGGGGTTTCCTGTTCAACACCTTGATCTCTTGAGTGTCTCACGATTCCCCATACTATTTTACATTTACCTGAAAAACATGAAACAGGCTCTCCAGAATTTTGTGGTCTGGTTCCACCAGTGTGCTTATGGCACCCAACTCAAAAAAGTGACACCACACAAGGGAAAATCCCAGGATCTGACACTTTTTAAAAAATAGTTCATCACTTCTTTTTGCTTCACTGCAATGCCATCTGCTGGGGGAACAAAAATTTCTGTGGTGTAATCCAAGGGCCCAATGGGGGCTTATGTTTGTAGAGTGGTTTGAGGACAGCCCTGTAGATGTATCCTTTTTTCAGATACAAGATTTACTCCCCTGAAAAGCCAATAAGCCATGTGCTTGTGGACCCATGATTTCTGTGGTGTAGTCTATGGGCTGAAATAGGACCCATGATTTGACACTGGTATAGGGAGGGTACTATCTAAAAATCATATGAAATCATGTGAATCTGTACACTAATGAGTAAACTGCGAAAACATACTCATAAGTAAACCAACTAAAACATGTTTTGGGATTAGTAAAAGCCACAAAAGGAAAACAGAACAATTTCTCAGCTTACATGTATGAGCTGCTGCATATTATTATCTATTTTTAAAAATGTATTTTAAGAGCAGCAGCTAAGAATGGGTGGCCAGGAAGGACTTAAACACTTTCTTTCCCACTGTAGGACTTGGCAGGGTTAAATGTGACAGATTTACATAGGCTCTGTGGGCTGACTGAGTCACATTCTGATTGGCTAGGATGCTGTGCTACCCAGCTAGGCCCTTTGGGATTCTTGTGTGTGTGTGTGTGTTGTGTCCTTACAGTCGTGACTGACTCTTCATGACCCCATGTCCATGGAGTTTTCTTGGCAGGAATACTGGCGTGGTTTGCCAGTTCCTACTCCAGGCGCCTACAGCACCTGGTATTCCCTGGTGGTCTCCCATCCAAGTACTAGCCAGGGCAGACCCTGCTTAGCTTCTGAAATCAGGCGAGATTGGATGTTCTTAGGGATTCTTAGAAGTTAGCAATTGTTACAAATCTCAGAAGTTTTTAAGGGCTCAAAAATTAACAATTAAGGAGTATGAATTAAACTTATAATTGATCTAATTGCTGTAGAGGAAGAAAAGGTGTTTAAAACAAAATATCCCCCCACTAAACATGCCAATTTTCTTTTATCTACGTTTTTCTCTATCTGTACCAGTCGAGGCACTGACAAAAAGATTGGTTGGTTCTTGGGGTGGGTGGCGGGTGGGCAGTGTTTTTTTTTTAAACATTCAAAAACATCCCCAAATTTGGCACAGAGCAGGAGGAGACATTCTGCTACATCTATGCCCTCTGCTTTTGTGTGTGTGTGTTGTGTGTGTGTGTGTGTGTGTGTGTGTGTGTGTGTGTGTGTGTGTGTGTGTGTGTGTGTGTGTGCGTGCATGTGCGTTGTGACATTATGGCTGACTTTTTGTGACCCCATGTCCCTGGAGTTTTCTTGGCAGGAATAATGGAGTGGCCTGCCAGTTAGTATTCCAGGTGCCTACAGCACAAATAATTGTGATTTCCACACTACCCTCCAGTGTGACCATCAATGGTGACAACCTAATTGACGCACCACCAAGTACCAGTGTGGGATAGGTGAAAAATCCCTATTCACCAATTGGCCACTTCTGGGAACAGGGAAAACATTTCTATCCGGCCCTCAAAAGCAACCAGTTATATTCGCACTACTACTATAAAAGGGCTGGGTCAATCACCTCAAAAGAGGCCGAAGCCTGGGAGAATCCCTGTTATATACACGGCTCCTCTCCTGCTCCCTTCCTGTGCCTCGAGAAGCGCAGAAAGCATCTCACGCTATTTCTCCTGGGAAGGCAAAGAAGGTCCATTCGTCAGAGAAGCCTCAAGGCGGGAGCCAGCCCTCCTTGACAGATAAGTTGTTCACCAGTGAATGAAAGTTAAACCCCCTGACAATACTCCACGCCACTGTCAAAGTGGCTTCCCTATCAGCATGTCCTGTCTACCATATTGTCAACAATCAACAATTCCTTTGTAGCAATTGAATCCACTGCTTTGAGTCCTAGCAATTTAAAAAAAATATTTGGGAGATTGGCTTTCCTACAGCATCTTGGGCTTCTCCAGGCTACATAGACCCATTTCTTCATAGGGCTTGGTTTCTGTACTTGTGGTTATCCCGGCTCCCTTTCTCTGGACTTTCCTCAGCTCACCAAGATCATTTGCAGCAGACATGTTTGTCTTTTCCAAAAAGATGTGACAAAGATGAAGATGGGAATCACTGGTTCCCAAACTCTGGATAGCTTGGAGAATCCTTGAAAGCAAACATGAAGTACTTCAGTGAAAAGTCATAGGGGCCATGTTTCAAAGAAATCTATCTTGCTTATCACTGCAACAGCCAAAATAGGCAGGGTAGGGTGGCTGTCTGGGGCAGCAGATGCTGGTATCATGAAACAGTAAACATTTTATTTATTGTTCCTGATTGGCTATTTATTTATTTATTTATTTATTTATTTATTTATTTATTTATTTATTTATTTATTTATTTATTTATTAAATGTATATACCGCTCCATCTAGCTACACGGCTACTCTGGGCGGTTTACAAAACTGAAGAGAAATCAGACCCACAACCAATACAATACAACACAATATATAAGCAACAAATAAGTAAAAACATAATAACTTAATAAACAATAGCTATCAAAAACATTGAACAGGAGCAAGATGGGCTACAGACAAAAAACAAAATAAAATACATAGTAGCAAATCATTAGTAGACTAAACATACCTCATCAGTTAAACACACTTTAAGGCAACAGTGGACTCTTTTTTTAATTTTTTTAATTATTATTATTTTGCAAACAGTTGGGCCAAGCAGTAACTATGCATTTCCACTACAGGTATCTCTTTAAAAAAAAGGATTCAAGAAAATCTAAACATTTGGGCTAGCCAATAGTCCAAACAGGCACCACATGGTATGCCTAGAATCGAGGTCAAAACTTTCTGATCCTAATATAAGCATGTGTCTAGTTTGCCCTCTGTGATGCCCATAAACAGATGGTAGTAGTGCTTCTAGCAAGGACAACACCGAGCTGTATTTAATTGAAGGTGATCCTGTCTTAGTCCTCAACTTCCTTTGAGAAGGGCTCTTGGAAACCCTTGACAATCAAAGCACAGCTGACAATATAAGAGGACACACTAGCTACATGTTGTGGGGGGGGGATTCAAGTTGCTATTAAAAGCAGCCAGGACCGAAAGGAAAATGGGAAGGCAAAAACAATGATGGTAAAAATTGGTGAGAAGACAAGTTTTTTTCTGAAAAGTTCAAATAGCCAGCATGGTAGAAGCAGTGCAAGATCTTGTGGTCATGCTGGAAGTAGTATGGTTGATAGAGTAAATTAAGCTATTAGGATATAGTCCTGTCTTTGGACCAAGTCCAATGTTTGCCCCAAGCTTTTGAGTGCTCATCAACTAGCATGAATGAAACATAATGTAAATTCCACTGATTTCACTGGGTTTCCTCTGTTTTGGAATACTGAAGGTTTGAGCCTTCATTTGCTCCCAAGCTTTTGAGTGCTCATTAAAACATCAAATGGTGAATGGAGGAAACAATTATCAGGGTACTTCTGCTGAATAACATCTTATCCCATTTGATTATACACAGTAATTGCTATTGTCAATATTGTGCATTATGTTTTCAGATTGCACTGCTTCAGTGATGTGCCTTAACGGAAGCTGTCTTACGTTCACAAAAAATACAGTAATGATTCCAGTACATTCAGCTGCAAATGAGCACTGCCAGAAATGATGAATCGGATCAAGTATACATAATATGAAACAGCATGAGAGCATCAGGCATTAAGCCCTTTTCTGGTCTGCATCAACATACTATATATAATCTCTTGATCGGTGCCATGCCTGTATTATATAGCTCCATAATAGACATCAGAGAATGGAATTTGAAAAATTGATGATAGAATTGCTGCAACTGGATGGCTGGTCATGTGACTTGCCATTTGTTTTAGCTTTGGGGGGTGGAAACGGTGAAGAGCAAAACAGCTAATTGTTAAGGGAGCTTGAGAAATAATTCCCTTTGGCATCCTCCTCCCTTCTCCTACTCATCTCTGTCCCTTTGCTACAGGGCTGAATTGTGCAGTATAGCTATGTAGCAAAGAAGCATTCATGAATTTGTGGCTGCAGAAACCGGTAGGTAGGACCCTACCCTACTTAAGGAAAATGCTTATAAAGTTGGTTTGTGTGAAGTTGCCTTCAAGGGCAGAGTTTGCTCTTAACAGCTCTCTCTTAAGCATTTGCAATTCGCCTTCTTAGAAGGGCTGATCTGGCCTAGATGGCAGAAGGCCCTTTCTTTTATCTGCCCTCCTGAACAGCTGGAGGCAGATAAGAGCGGAGACATTCTGACCTAGCCGGAGTCTGCCAGAATTCCTTGAGGCTTGCTGGGTTTTCCCTGTGGGAGAGCAGCAGACACATACCAAGACATGCATTTTTATTTTTATTTTTTTGGAGTGTTGGTGTGGTTTTCTTCACCTTGGTGCAACCCCTCTGCAACAAACACATACTTGTTCCCTGTTGTGAAGCCGATTTCTACTGGATTGAGGAGGTGCAGCAACTAAAATGCTGGCGCTCTGTGCTTCTTACACCAGGGTTGATTTTTTTTTTTTAAAACATGAGCAGATGTTAAAAAATAATCTATGGCCTCTTGTATAATCACTGCCTAAATATCGACAACCAGAATATTTGTTTTTCTTGCTCTATTCAGATATATTAGGTAAAGGTTCTCCCCACATGATAGAGTTGGACACTTGATAGTCGTGTCCAACTCTAGGGGTGGTGCTCATCTCCATATTCAAGCTGAAGAACCAGTGTTATGCAAGTCCATGGCCACGTGGCCGACATGGCTGCAAGGAAACACTGCTTTACCTTCTCACTTTTTACAGCAGTACCTATTTATCTACTTGCATTTACATGCTTTCAAAATGCTAGGTTGGCAGGAGCTGGGGTTATCAGCAGGAGCTTGCTCTGCTGCGTGGCACCCAGGATTCGAACCGCTGAGCTGCCGACTTTGCAGCTGATAGTTTCTGGAGCCTTAGTCCACTGAGCCACCACGCCCCTAGTATATTAACTATGGAGGTATAGTATATTATTAGTCCCCTCAGGTATATTACTGTCGCATCATTCATTCATCATTTAAACATTTACTTGCAGCTACATGTATGTATGTATGTATGTATGTATGTATGTATGTATGTATGTATGTATGTATGTATGTATGTATGTATGTATGTATGCATGCATTTTTGGATTTATACTGTATACTGCCAAGCTTATCCTAAATAACAAAAAAGTGTAAAAAAAAGTTTAAACACCACACAAAAATATTTTACATATATTAAGGGAAAAATGAAAACAAATAAACAAATCATCTATCTATCTATCTATCTATCTATCTATCTATCTATCTATCTATCTATCTATCTATCTATCTATCTATATGCACTGCATTAACTGCTTCTTTTTCAGTTTGTACATTAAATTATATAGGCAAGCATCAGTCAGCTGACATGAATGTTTTTGGATAAAAATCTTGTATGGTCCAAAAGCGTACTTAAGGGAGGTTGCCAGGCAAAGAAATTATGTATGCTTAATTATTTGCATTTATGCTGAAAGAAGAAGGCAGGGTTTTTCCTGACCTTGTACTGTATATAGCCCATGTCTCTATGGGTTGTATTTTCGAGCAAGAACAGAACTGTGAATCCCTTACTTTTGTCCATTATGAGAACAGGGTGGGAGGGATGGAATGAGTTCAGAAGCAGGATGGAGGTAGAATCTTTCTGTGGATAGGTGGGTAGCGGGTAATAGTGGATGTAAATGTACTCATGAAATTGTGAGGCGATAATGGTGAAATTAAAAGGCATAGGGAAAAAGGAACCTTGACGATGGAGTCTCTGAAGTAGTGACAGCACAGGTGGCGCTCATCAACCATTGAGGGGAGGGGGGCTCATCGCCAAATGTCTGCACGTGTACATGTTAATATATTCCTATCCCACTCCTTTTGCTCTCGTAGCCCTTTCATGGTTCCAAATGGCCACTGGTTTATCACTAAGAGAGTGGGTGAAGTAACATGGTCAGATACAAGAAGACGGTGAGTGGAAGTGAGGAGGTATCACTGCAGTGAAGGCTTGTCAACTTGTTATTCACATATGCCCTTAAATTATTGTTGGGTGCACCACATCGCCACTGTGTGGAAGCAACTCTAAAACACAAATGCCTTTTTATTACTTAAACACTTGTTTTCTTCATATTGATGCAGTTGAGTAGAATCTGAAAACAGTATGTTTAAATAAACAGTTCTGTCTTATGTTGACCCTTGCCTCAATATAGGACAGTCACAAGTGTTGTACCACTCCCATCTTCTGGCATGGTGCTTTTGGACACTGTAGCTTGCCCAAGGCTACACGGACATACTCTTCTCCCTGGAGGCACAGAGTGAAACTTGAATTTCCAGCCCTGGTATTCCTAACTGATTCAACTATCCCACAATCATAAGTACAGTACCTTTGTCCTAATACCCTTCTTATGGGGCCGCCTTGGGTCTGTGAGCTTGCCCAAGACCACACAGGCTGGCTCTTCTGGGATGGAAAGGAATCAAAGTTCTACCTTCTGGCTTTACAGCTGGATGCTTAAAGCTCTGAGCTATCCAGCTAGCTTTTTTCTATAGTGTTATACATTGGACTATGGAAGAATAATTTGCAGAACGTAATACCAGAATCATACTCATGTATGTGATCACATAAAGTGCAAGTGCTTCCTTGGTGTCAGGCCCTCCTTCACAAAAATCATCACACTGTTCACGAAACTAGGCATGCAACAAGTTACCTGGCCAACTGTGCAAAAGACAAGTTAACAAGGAGGAGAAACCACTGCTCAACTGTTCTATGCATGTAATTTTTCTCAACCAGATTTTGGAAGTACTCTTTAACGTTCCCATGGCAGAAATGCAACCTCAGGAATGCAACCTCATGCATACTTTGTACAACACATAAGCAACACTAATTGTGAGGAAATGATGACAGAAGCTGAAAAGGTACTTTAATCATTTCCACACTCATTTGTTGTTACCGCTACTCATAGCCTCCACATATCAGTGCCATCAACACCAGCCAGGAGGAGCCTTGGGCTGCTGCAGAAGGCATAGAAAAGAACAAGACCTAGGAGCCAAAATGTCTGCTTCTTCATAAACAAGCACACAGGACTTTATCCTCCAACCAGTGTGAGAAGTCTAATCTGGCCAATTTCCAGAGGGAAGAAAAGATTATATCAATGGGCCTGGCAGGAAAAACGGGGCTACTGGGAGGTGATTTGAAAAGAAGAAAATTCCATGGAAGATCAGGTACAGATAGAGGAAATGAAAAAAAGGTTGTAATGCATGTTGCTGGGGCCTGTTCAAACACCACATGGGCGTCACAGGCTCTCATTTGATGTCTAGAAAACACACTCAACCATACATCAGCAGAAACTAATGTTACTAAGGCCAAAATGAGAGGATCTCATTGACCCTGGAGTTTATAGTCTTGGGGAAAGCCCTTTTTAAAAAGAAAAAAATAAATCACTACTATAGAATTTCACAACTTGGTGCTAATACATATTATAAAACTGGAGAACAGCAAATTAAAAGATGGCTGTTAGAAGGCTGTAAATAGATACTGGAGATGTTTTAGGATGAGGCAAGATATTGTTCAAGAGCCATACACAATGAATCCTTACATTATCTTTGGATCATGTTTACTTTGTTTCCTTTTCTTTCATTGTCACTCAGCCAATATTATCCATGAGAAAATTTTGGCACTTTTGATATCCCAGTCACCTGCCTCACAGTAAATCTCTCAGGAGAAGTAACTACAGTCAAACAATATTTCAAAGGCCACGATTGCCCATCTCTTCTGCATGCCATGTCTTTTCCTCCTTCCTTTGTGAACCAGTGACCTGATTCAGCAACACGTATATTTTTTCCTGCTGATTTCTTAGACAATGCCTAATTTAAGTCCTCTGCCTTTATTTTAGTTTTTGTCACCATCAAATTCAATTAATTTACAATGTTGCCTAGTCTCTTTCCCTTTGCTTCTTTTTAAAGAGAATGCACTGTTCCATGACAAGGAACCTTTCAAAGTCTAGTTCTGGATGCATGTTACTCTTACAAATTCGTTTCCCCTACATATTTTACATCTGTACTTTTGTGCTTCTGCAAATGGTTCTGAGAATGAACTAAATGGTGCTAAGAATCTTATAAATACCCAATGAATCAATAAATGCTAGATTAGCAGTTGGTCTCTGTGTGGCAGGTCAGGCTGAGATGTGGTGACTGACCTAAAATCAGCTAGATAGACTCCTGCCCAAATGGGGATTTCAACCAGAATCTCTCCACTCCTAGTCCAACACTAGCTCCCAGGGGTGACCTACCTCACATGTGGGCTTGTTCTGTGGGGAAAAGGAGATCAGCCAATTCTTCCTTGACTAAAGGTAGGATAAAAATGCAACCAAATGACAAGAGCAGCCAAATATTCCAGGCAGTCTTGGCCTCCAGGAAAATATCAAAAATGCATTTTCAAATGGACACCTGTGCCAAGGGAATATATTCAGAACCCAATCCTATGGTGCAACATTTCAAGCAAATTTTGAGGGAACCTTTTCACAGTTTAAGGAATGACTCATCATCTTTAGTCTTAACTAATGCATATTAATTAGTATACTGTATTACATCCATCACTATAAGTTTATTGACCAAAACCAAACTTCTAGGAGTTGCAGGAAACATTTCAGATTTGACAAGAGGTAACATCTGACAATTTGTTCCCATTCAACAAACAAATAGACACTTACCATCTTGGAATATGCACAATATTTTTATTGTTTTCAGTGGTTAAATCACAGAATATATCTATAGGACTGTCTTCCTCTGGAAGACTCACTACTTCAAACATAAAGAACTGCTCAAATCAGATTCAAACAGAAGTAATGAAAAACAGCATTTGTGCAATAAAGTTGCTCCCCCCCTCCAAAAATGTTTTTAGCAAGGCTAGTAGTACTAGTACTCTTGTTACTGACTAAATGCCAGGAATAGCTACCTAGCCATCGTGAGGCTTGTGTTTCAAAAATAAATATTTTATCATCAACTCAGCCAAAGCCTCATCTTTTTGGATATTCCAAGGAAACCAAGAGGCTGTGAAGTGAAATACCATGCAATTTTAAAATGCAGCAGATTCTGTATGTCCTGCAAATGACTTGAGTATTCTTGGATCAGGCTCTGTGAACAAAACAGTTATTCTCACTCATCATCACTGCTTGCTGCATCTCTTGCTTTTTCTTACATTCAAGTGAGGCACTTAATGCTGAATATGCTGTGTCACAGAGTCAAATACGCAATGCAAAATCCTGAGACAATCCTGTCAGACAGGTAAATAAATAGCAGAAAAGCAGAGGTGTATCCTTTGTTTAGAGGTCTCTTCCTGATTTCCAAAGGTCCAAAGGACAAGCTTTATCATGAGACCAATCATGGCATGACTGTATGACTCCAGGTCTGAATAAGTGAGAGTCTTTCATAGATGATGGAAAAGCTTTGAGCAAAACAACACTAAGAAGGCACCTAGCAGGAGCATAAGAAAGCTCATTGTTTCTTGTAATCCAGGACAATTGGAAGGCAGATGGATAAATTCCTCTTCCTCTCTTACAGCTAAGAAAAGTGGGGGGGGGGAGGAGAGAAAAGAATTAGTTAACAAGGACATCAAGATTTTGTAATTTCCTCTTAGCTTTTTTGCAAGTACTTAAGTTAGAAGGATAATCAGTAGAAGCCAATCACAGATCCTAAGTTCAGAATAGAAGTGCAAATGGGGGCCATCCGGTATTCCCTTGAGAGTCAACTGATAACCACTTATCAACTCTTGGAGGCATTAATCACAGCATAATCAAAAGTAAATATAAACCACTGCTAAGTAAGCAGCCAACCCCCTCTTGTTTCTTTTCTAAGCCTTTTGTCCTGAGTGAAGAAAAACAAAAGCCAAACAAGCTTTTTACACTTTTGACATGAAGCAAATTTACTCTGATCTCATCTACTGTGACAAAATGTATAAGCAATCTACTCAAAATGAGAGCACATTCTAATCTACTTACTAGAAATAAAGCTGGGCTGTAATTAGTTGGACATACCTTTCATAATCGGAAGTGCCAGACAAATACTTCACACAGTCCACCCAGTTTTGCCCCTAGCTTATAGTTAAAACAGACTGTGGTGGATCTTGACTGCTATCCTAAATAGTTAATGTTCACATTTAATATCCAACAAGGTTTGATTCACAAGGGGTGGCGGCGGCAAGGATATTATCCAAAGCAGTCAGATGTGTCTGTATGTGTTGAACATGATCTTCAGCTATCTTGGAGCAAAGGCTATGGGCATTGCTCAGTCTATGACAAGCATGTCCAAACTTTGGCCCTCCTGATGTTTTGGACCACAGTTCCCAGAATTCTAAGCTAGATTGCCAATGACAAAGGACTCTGGGAGTTGTGGTCCAAAACATCTGGAGGGCCAAAGTTTGGACATGCCTGGTCTATGATGACTTTGTAACACTGCTTGGAAAAGATACATGAGAAGATTCTGAAAGTGAATGTCTTGAAAAACTACTCCAGTTCATGCCACTGCACTTATGCACCTAACAAATCAATAGGATTCTTGCTATAACTAGAAAAAAAACCAAAATTCTCTCTCTCTCTCTCTCTCTCTGTCTGTGTGTGTGTGTGTGTGTGTGTGTGTGTGTGTGTGTGTGTGTGTGTGTGCGCGCGCATGCATGCACACACAATTGTTTGACTAGTTATTTTATTATTGGAGATTTCCAATAATAAAAAGTTGTGAGATTTTTTTAGTTTACTACTGTAGTCTTATTATATTAATATATAATAGTGTAAAAATTGATTGAATGAATGAATGAATGAATGTGATTTTTTTAGTTTACTACTGTAGTCTTATTATATGAATATATAATAGTGTAAAAATTGAACGAATGAATGAATGAATGGAGATAATGCTTTCAAAAATTAAGTAGGTGGGTGAAAGATGGCACCATTAGGAAAGAATCATGTTTCTGTGGAGAATCACAAGAGTTGTGTTTTGGCTCCCAGGCTGCTACATGTTTCAAAGTGAGAACATTGTGAAATAATGCAGTTAGCATATATTTTAGAAAGAACTAAGGCCAAGCAAGCACAGAGCAAGTTCTTTTTTAACCTTCTTGCTCAATCCACTTTTGACAAGGTAAAATATTTATATAACAGATAAAAATAGCTGCTGGCTGAGACATCAAAAGTAAACCTAAAACCTGGAAGAGCAGCAATGAAGGAACTAGGGAAAAAATCCAAAAGTTTAATCCCATGTTAAGTGCAATGATGTTTTGCTGGAAACAAGACCCAAGTCATGCCTGGCATTACCGATTACAATGTAGGGATATGAAAACTGAACAATGAACAAAGCTGAGAGGAAAAGGACCAATCCGTTTGAATTAGGAGCTGAAGGAAAGATTTACAGATACCACGAACCATCTGAAAGGCAAATACAGTGGACCCTTGTATAACAAACAGCTTGTATAACATAAAATTTGTACAACATAAAAAATTCTGGAGATAGGGGAAATTTGCTTAACATAATTGCCTATGGGGAAAATCCGTACAACATAAAATTAGGATCACTCCGTTTTCAATGCATTCCTATGGGAATTTGTATAAAGGAAATTTGCTTAACATAATTTCATTTGGAACGAATTAATTCCTTTATACAAGGTACCACTGTAAGTGATTAGACATGTGTGGAATTTTGGTTTTGGCTTGTGACTCCCCAAGTTCTCCAAGAATTTCCCAGGCAAAATTCAGGAAATAATGGTCCAAAAACACAAATCTGCAAACCTCTATTTTGATGTCAACCATAGCATTTCCCTCTACTAGACACGCTACTGCCGTATTCTCTCTTTACATATGTGTGTGTGTGCACATGTACTCACACCCAAACACACTACTGCCACAGAAGGATGATGGGCAAAGGAGCACCTTGAGACAAGGTGGGCAGATGGACCTGCATGAAGATGCTTGCATGAGGACACCAACCTACCTCTTATACCTGCTCTCATCTTTGCTCTCTCTCCTATGTGCATGCATGGAGAAAAGTGCCTCATGAGACGGGCCTTGTACTCTCCCCCTCCCATAAATGCCCGCCTGTGTGTACAGCTCCTAGAATTCTGCCTGGGGACTTCTTGCAGATTTCTGGGATTTGCAGGCCAGTTCCGGAAAGTATTGCCTGGGATATGCAACCCCAAAGCATGGACCCGTATACATCTGTAAGTGGTTAAACAACAGTAAAGCCTGAATTCTAGACTACAATGTGGCTCTTGTACTTTGGGTGTACAGTATCACAAAAAGACTCACTGGCAAAGACAATAATGATTTTAAAAAAGGTAAGGCGTTAGGACAAGGAAACAAGTCACATGAGATGGATTGACTCAACAAAGGAACCCACTGTAGCTAGTATGTAATACTTAACCAGAACTATTAATACTGGAACTTTTGAAAGTAATTAATTTAGAATTATGAGATAAGTCAGAAGCAGCTTGATGGCACATAAAAATACACTCCTAAGGCCAAGAGGGTCATTATAATAATCCAATGTGAATTCCTATGTACATTACGTCCATGTTCACCCAGTAGAGTGTGATCTTTTAATCTGCAACCTCCATCTTGGGACTGAGTTAAACTACAGACCTCCAGTAGCTAGTGGGCTTCAGTGGATAGAGTGATAGTCTCTAGGACTAAATAACCCTGGGTTCAAATCCTTACTCAGTCATGGAAACTCATTGTGAGGTGATAGTTGTAAAAATACTCCTTAAATATCTCATATAACTTACCAACCGTACTAGGGTTGATATAGGTTGGTTGGTGTGCTGAGAAAGTGGGTGGTATATAAATCATAAATAAAACTAAAACTTAAACTGAAAAATAAAACACAGAGAGACCACATAGCTACAGCTTCTGGTCTAGTCTTTGGTTTTTCTTTCTTTTCTAGTTTCTTGTTTTTGTGTCATGTAGCCTGATGAAGAGTTCCGAAACATGGAACCTTGTACACCTCTCTGACATTTGGGTTGGCTTCCTCGTGAAGCGATTTCCCTCCAAAATATCAGTGATGGTTTCTGTGCCAACGACGTTCCTTACCACAATTTTGTATAGGCTGAGACAGGCAGTGGAAGACACCATAACCACATCGGCACAGCCGGCAAGCTTTCTGTATCCATTCTCCATGATTGAATGGGCCACAACTGCTGTGGGTGACAAACAAAAAGATTCATAATCATAACCTTTTCCATATCACCTTCTCAAACTTCTTGCCAGCCCTTCCTTGAAGTTCAGTCATGCCTCTTTACCTTTTCTGTTCATTATATTCACAGTATCTGCCAAAGAAGTGTTTGGGACAAGCACAAAAGCTGCCCAGGATGCAGGTCCCTCCATTTTGACAGCAGTGTCGGTCCAGGGTTCTACCTGAAAGTGAATATTTCACAGTTTACCAAGAAATAGATCTCTTTGAACCTATGTTCTCACTTGCTCTGCCAAGTCTCCCTGGCTGCCAAAGGTCTGTCTTTATTGGCCTTAAGGGGCTAATAAAATTAGCTGCCTGTTAGGAGTGTTTGTTCAGTTAAGCCCAGTTTGTTTGGATAAGGATTAAAAACACACTGTTAGGGATTACTGAGTGGCCAAGCAGTAACCCCTGACATGTTCTACTGAAGAAGTCCCTCCATCTCAGGCATCTTGCCCTTGAATAGAGTCAGAGTTCACCCAACATATTAATAAATCAGCCTTTTAAAAAGGTAGGATCACATGGATATATGCAGTGTAAATGAACTTGAGAGCTTATGTGGTTGGTGTGCCCAAAGATAGAAACATTTTGGAATAAGATTATTAACTGAATAGAGAAAATAACCCAACAAAAAAGAGTTCCAAATGAAAAGTTACTATTATTCTCCTAATAGTTACTGGGGAAAATGAAAAGGTAACTAATGAAGAATTAATAGAAATTTTCATGGACATAGCTAGAATGGAGAATTACCTAGCCTTGGAAATATGCCCAGCATCTCTTACCCACAGGATTTTAAACGGAATATGGGAAGGAGCAGTTATGGAAAAGCTGACTAGTAGGTTTAGACTATACAAAGGGGACATGAAACATGATAATTTCCTGACAATATGGCAACCTCTACTGAGCAGATTTTATAGCCAAAATAAAACTAGATAAAATGAAATAGGGATCAGATCGCTGGATAGTTTAAGAATGTTTAATTTGTTGTCTCTCTTTCTCTTGTGTGTGTGTGTGTGTGTGTGTGTGTGTGTGTGTGTGTGTGTGTGTGTGTGTGTGTGTGTGTGTGTGTGTGTGTGTGTGTGTAATATGGCACACTTAAGGAGGGTACTGAAGACTCTGGAATCCCAGTAGAGACAGAGTGAACTGACAGCCCAATTTCCATAAAGCAGAAATATGAAATATTTTAGTAACTATTCTGTGAATCATTCAGGATGGCTGGTTTAGAAGTGTAACGAACAAACATACTTCCAAAGAATACCTATTAGTTGTCATCTGTCACCTTCATCTTATGTATTTCCTTACATCCTTATCAAAGCAGTCCATTAAGAGACTATTCCTTTGCAAGTTTTTTTAAAAAAGTAGATTCTTGGAGTAGAGAGGGGACAGTTCAGGACCTGTAATTTCCAAAGTATATTTGGAGTTTGTAGTTAGCTTTTTAAAAGCAAGTCATGGAAATGTTACACAGAGACCTCATCAGTCTAAGCCATCCTTTCTGGGTCCTACCATGCCCAAAGACATATCTGATGAGGACACTGAGAGATTACCTTCTTAATGGCTGCTTTCAGGGTCTGGGATTCCCTTTAGAAGGAGGCCCTACACCCTACCGTCCTTTCACAGGGAGAAAATTGCCTTCTTATTTAAACAGGCCCTTGGTCCTGAACTGGCAGTTGAGAAAGGATCTTTTAATGGCCTTTGTTCTACTCTCTTCTTCTTCTCTTGTCTGTCACTTATATCTGATTTAATACAGTAAGCTGCCTTGAGAGAAAGGTGGGAAATTAAATAAATAAATAAATAAATAATTGAGCCCCCAAATCTCTGGAAGGGCACACATTACCCAACCTGGCTTTGTACAGGTATTCATGCATGGGAATCAGAAGTATAGGAAGAGGTATGCAAGATCAAACCAAAAAACGTATTCAGTTGAGCACTCTGTTCACACAGCCACTAAGGAGATGCCTATTGGAAGTCAAGGGTTAGACAACCAATCAGTCAAGAAACTCACAAAGCAAGCTTGAGCTGGTCACAATCAATCAGCCTGATTTATCTCATTGTTGATCTACCTGCCAGGATTGTTGGGATGATGAGGTGAAAAAGAAAACTGTCTACCTCAACTTGAGCTCATTGGAGGAATGGCAGGATATAAATGTAACACACACATGGACACAATACCTTACCACTGCCCCTGCTGGATGGGACAGATAGAAGTTGTAGTCCAAAGCTCCTGGAGGGCTTCTGGTAGGACTGCACCTCCCATCAGCCCCATCTAGTTTGGTAAGGGAGGGATCGTGGCAGTAGAAGTTTACCAGCTCCTAACCCTGGATTGTGGAGCCAGCAAACAAGGGGTTTACAAGAAGCCTTCCTTGCTTAAGTCCAACATTAATTTCATCCCTCTGCACAGACTTTTGTTCCAACACAATATGCATTTGAAAGGCTCTGAAACTGCTCAGCAGTTAACCTATTTGGAAGCTAATTTTTGTAATTTAGCCTCCTTAACACTGAAAAGCAACTACAACAACAGCAGATCTTGCATGAGCTAAACCTTACCTAGGAAAATACAGTGAACAAGGATTGCTAGTAATGAATTCATTTAGCAACACAACAATGGAACAAGTCAGAAAATTACCTACTCTCTGTAAGACCCGTGAAGGGCACCACCGGCCTAGAGTTCATGTGCTTTCTGCTTTCATAGCTCTGGTTCATCTCACTGAAGACATTTAATGTGGCGGCTTGGCTTTTTGTGTGGTGCTTTGAGGCTCTAGCATCGTCATTCTCTCCTGCATCACCTCTTTCCATCTCTTTTTTGTAACCTTGTAGGTAAGAAGCAGGGATAATTTTTTTAAACAACACAGTACAGTACACCCATTATTATTATTGACAAAGGAAACAAAACAAAAAAAGGAATAACCGAATTTCTCACCTTTCCCCAGAGAAATACCCTGGAAGGTCAGAATCAGTGTAAAAACGAATCTAGGAAGGCAAAGAAAAAGAAAGAAAGGCATGTGTTTAGCTCTTTAAAAAGGCAAGCACTCTTCACTGTACATTTCTAACCTTGACTACTTGTTGGAAGTCACTTCTGCTGGAGGTCGGAAGAGACATTCCAGGTGAGTTTTAACACCAGATAATTTATGTCAGACTGGTCTAAGGACTTTAAATAAATTTCACTTAACTTACACCATAATAATTCATGAAAGAAAAATAAACTAAACATGCCTCCTAGGGAGAGTTAAATTTCATTCACCGAGGCTTCCTTGTCTGCTCTTTCACACACACCCTGCTTATTAGACGTTAGCTTCAGAGATGCATCTTTTTTAGAAGAAAAGGTCAGCGTGCCAGCCCTGTCCAAATTTAAAGTGAGCTGGATCCAAATTTTCTCAAGAACACACCATCTGGCCTCCAAAGAGCCTACTCCAATCGTGACAAATTCTGCACTAAGCCCATCTTTTCCACTTGGGCTGAAAAGGCGTCATTATTACAGGCACAGAAGGTGCACCTCTGAATACAAAAGTCAACCGTAGGCCACCAAAGGCAACTTACCGAGCAGTTTGTCTCCAGCGCATTTTCCCGCTGCCTTAGGATGGGTTTCCTTAAAACAAACAAAAAACAAAAAACAAAAACAAAGATTTCTCACTGTCACGCAGTTTCCAAAGGAGAACAGCCCAGGAGGTTCTATGCAGCTGCCATCCGTTTCACCTTTTGGGATCCACAGCAGTCGATGAGAAAATGGCAATGATGTTTGGGTACCTGTTCGTTTCTTGTATTTTTAAGGGGAGAACTTTCCCATTAAGCTGAGCCCAGTACCATCGGGGAAGCCTAAGCCTGGTCTGGCGGTAGATAGGCAGTTCTCTCCTCTCTCGGGGGTGGTGGGGGTGGGGGAGGTGATTCCCACCCCCCCTTTCCCCGCCCAAGGTACATAAACACATCTTGTTGGAGGTGGAGCAGTCTCCGGCCAGCCTAGCAGGAGGCCTGAGCGGCGTTTTCCTGCGGGAAATCGCCTAGCCCAAGCCCGTGGTCTTCACCTCAGCGGCGAATAGACTGCAAAAACCATGGGATGGGGGGTCGGTTGACGGGGGAACGATGGAGGCGCAAGGCGCCCGCGTTGGGTGGAAAGTTTTTGGGGCAAGGTGAAAGAGGGACACAGGAGAACAAGACGCTGGCTGCAGAGCTTGGAAACGTTACTTTAGGACACATAACTACTCCAAACTCGGGGAAGGAAGAAGGATGGGGGGGGAATCCTGCAGACAACATTTTAACAAAACAAAGCATGGCATGCGAGCGGGAGGGGCATCCGCTGGAACTCCCAGAGGTGCAGGATTTATTATGTAAAAAGCTAAGCAAACTGTAGCTGGCTGCAAATAATTATGATAGGCGATTACGCTTTTTTAAAAAGCGTCAGTTTACCCTGTTTTTTTGTTTTGTTTTTGTTTCTTTGGTAAAAACTCTGGACCAGAATGACTGGAGTGCAGGGCCTCCACATACGATCCCTACCAATATTCCCACCATCCCTCAAACAGGCGAACTGACTTCTTAATAACTTAATGGAAGGCTACTTGAGCTGAGAAGAGCCTTACTTTATAGAGGGTGCCATTTGGTTTGCTTTTAGATTTTATGTTAATAAAAATGAGGAGACTCATTTTCCACCAGCATCTCCTGTCAATCTTAGTGTGATATTTTAATCTGACATAAGGGTGTGAAGGTGTTTTATCAGATTGTGATTTCTTGTGAGAGACCTGTACTAGTAGCATGTTGCTACTGCTGTTTCTGTGTTCTTTCAACAAAGATTAAGATAAAGAAACAAAAAGAGGAAATGTACATAAGTACTGGAATGGTATTTTGCACACTAAACTTGACAGAGCTTGGACAAGGGGTACTCTATAGTGCTGACCCTACCACTAGGTAGACTGAGGCAACTGACTTGAGGTGGTAGATGTATATGTGGGAGGGAGGCATGGGTGGAACATACCCTTTGCCCTTCTATGGTTGTTGAGTAGGTTTTGGGACTGGAATGTTCCGGTACCTCACCCAGTCCAGGCTGGCCTGATTGCAAGATTCTGCCATATAAAAAAAAGTAACCCTTCCAAGTTCTGCCCCTGAACCTCTCCCCACACCATTACTTCCATTAGAGGACAGTACTGTATAGGCCATGTCCTTTGTTCTCAGCTCCCAAAACTCAACCACTGTCTTAGTCATCTGTGTTAAAGAAAGATTCAAGAACCCAATCAGTATGTTGTCATTAATCCAAGAAGTGAGCCGATTGAATAGATGATAAACCTTGCCCACTACAGACAACAGGCTAATTGGTATATAGTTATCTAGCAATTTCCTGTCACCCTTTTTGGATATAGCTAGAATTATGGACTGAGTCCAGGTCTTGGGTATCATCCCAAACCTATTCACAGTTGTAAAAAGCTTTGTCAAAATGGGTGCCCACCCGTTCACTTTAAATAGATCAGGAGGCAGCAGATGAGTACCAGGTGCCTTTCCAGGTTTCAATCTGTCTAGTAAATCAACCCTGGGTGTTCATTGGAAGGACAGATTTTGAAGCTGAGGCTCCAATATTTTGGACACCTTATGAGGAGAGAGGAGTCCTTGGAAAAGTCCCTAATGTTGGGAAAGACTGAAGGTAAAAGGAAAAGTGGGCAGCAGAGAATGAGATGGTTGGATGGTATCATCGATGTAACAAATATAGATTTGACCAAACTCCGGGAGGCAGTGGAGGACAGGAAGGCATGGTGAGCTCTGGTCCATGGAGTCATGAAGAGTCAGATATGACTGAACGACTGAATAACAACATCAACAGTAACTGTGTGATCTCTGTGATGGAGAGAGGGGAGCAATCAGGTATTTCCATGAGGCTGACCTTACCAAACGGAGGACAGTTCTTGCAGTTATCAAAAAAAAGAGTGACAAAAAGTGCTGTTCCCAAGCAGAGAAGGGAATTAATGAGATTGCATAGGTTTTTGACTGAACCCCCCCAGTCCAATTCCCAAAAAATGTTTGGGATTCCTACATTTGATAGCTTTGATTAGCTTATCCCAATGGGCTGCTGAAAGATGTTTGAAAGCTCAATTTAATGCCCTCTGCAATTTGACGCTTAACATTAAAATACCTAGAAAGCAGAGTGGAGCAGTTTGATTTCCGAAAAACACTGTAGATTTGATCCCCTCAGGGTTGTCCCTTGCTTGCTTAATAGCTGAAGGGGTGAAAGGGTGTCCAAGATAGACTATTAGGGTTTCAAGCAACCTTATATCTATTTTTACTGTATTTGTACTGTACATGCCTGGAGGGTATTATCATCAGCTTCTGTAAACCGGCTGATACATTGAGACAAAAGATGCAAACTGCCAAACTGCTGTTTTTTTCTTGACTTATCTGAAAGGAGATTGGCACCGAATTGCCAAAAGGCACCCAATGTTTGGTGTCAAGAAAGACCATCAGAGAGCAATTGTTTAAATGTTAGACACAGGAGGTTGCCTCTCTCCCCTCCCAAATCTCTTCCACCTTTTATCAGCTCTGGGGACATGATAAGAGAGGAGACACTTAGCAACTGGCCCTAGAAATCTCAATTAACGCTTATTTACAGAAGAGCACTCTTGCAAAATGAAACACTGCAAAGTGGAAACTACTACTCGACTTTGTTTTTATGGTGACTTAGCATAAGGTTGTCCAATCAAAATGCACAAAGCTGGAATTCCTATACAGGCCCAAACAATACTCAATCACTTTTTGCATTGTTCATTTCACCACACCGTCTGCAGTTACTGTTTTTTTTTGGGGGTAGGGGGGTTGACAAACTGTATTCTGTGTTCAGAACCCTGGCTTCAACAGAGGCCTCCAGAACATGAAATGTCGGGATCCGTAAGCTGTTTCTCCTTCAGGAGTTTCATCTCCTTTATAAATGTGTAGCTATGTGGAATTTACATTTTTCCTTTTAATACTAACAACCAATCTAGAGAGACAGTTGGAAAAGCAACATCGCAGATCATTAAATAAATATGGGTAGATTTCAATCATATAGACAGATAGATTTTTCTATCATCCAGATAGCTGGGTTTGTTTGAAGTAGTGGTGTAGTGGAACCAGGGTTCACATTACAAAGTTGAATTACTAGGGTTTTGGACTGTGGAGTCAGCAGTGAAGCAGGGTACTTTGGCCCAAAATGTTATGGGAGTCCACAGTCTTTCCTGAATTGCATGGGGTCAGAATGTTGGGACCTTTCTATTTAACAGAGACAATGATGTTCAATATCACTCCATTCAATTGAGTGCAATTCTTACATTTGCTTTGTGTGTGTGGGGGGCAGGAATCATCCCCCCACAGTATATTATCTCCCTGTTGTATTTTGAAAGTGAATTGGTTTTAGATGCGCAATCAACATCATAATCAGAATACTTTTATTGGCCAAGTGTGGTTGGACACACCCAGAAATGAATTTGTTTTGGTAAAATATGCTCTCCATATATATCTGATATAATTTTACCTAACTTCACCTGCTGCTTTCTGTCTGTTAGGAAGCTTACAATCCATTTACAAATGTGATCAGGTACAGCCAGCTGTTTTAATTTAGTCATAAGGATATCTGCAATAATAGTGTTAAATGCAGAACTAAAATCAACAAAAAGAACCCTTGCATAAGATTTTGGAGATTCAAGATGTTGCAGTATATAATGTAAGGACATATTAATAGCATCATCTATTGATCTATTTGCATGATAAGCAAATTGCAATGGATCTAATGACTAATCTGTGATAGATTTCAGGTGAGCCAACACTAGTTTCTCTAAAGTTTTCATGACCACAGAAGTTAAAGCAACTGGTCTATAATCATTCAATTCCTTGACAGAAGATTTTTTTTGTACTCGATTAATCAAGGAATATTTGAAGCAAGAAGGAACATAACACATCTCCAGTGATCTATTAAAAATGCGGGTAAAAACAGGAGCTAGTTGTTCAGCACAAACTCTTAAACAAGAAGAAGTGATTTAATCTGGACCTGGTGCTTTCCTTAACTTCTGTCTGTAAAACAGACCTTGCACCTCCTTCTCTGTGATCACCAAAGATGGAGGACCCAATGACATGGGGTAAGTTTCCACAGGCTCAGTTGTTATTAAATCTGAGATCATAAGAACATAAGAACATAAGAAGAGCCATGCTGGATCAGGCCAACGACCCATCTAGTCCAGCTTCCTGTATCTCACAGTGGCTCCACCAGATGCGTTTGGGAGCGCATGAGACTAGATATCTGTCTCCTGATAGCACTCCCCTGCATCTGGTCCTTGAAGTACCCTGGTTTTAAGCCTGGAGATTACACATCTCCACCATGGTTTGTAACCTGTGATGGACTTTTCCTCCAGGAATCTGTCCAATCCCCTTTTGAATGCATCCAGGCCAGATGCCATCACCACATCCTGTGGCAGGGAGTTCCACAGACTAACAACACGCTGGGTGAACAAATATTTTCTTTTGTCTGTTCTTACTCTCCCAGCCCACAATTTGAGTGTATGTCCGCTAGTTCTGGTATTTTGTGAGAGGGAGAAGAGCTTCCCCATCCACTTTACTCATGCCCTGCATCATTTTGTACATCTCACTCATATCCCCCCTCAGGCGCCTTTTTTCCAGACTAAAGAGCCCCAATGTTTTAGCCTTTCCTCATAAGGGAGGTCCCCCAGCCCAGTAATCATTTTAGTCGCTCTCTTTTGCACCTTTTCCAGTTCCACTATGTCTTTCTTGAGATGCGGTGACCAGAATTGTACACAATACTCCAGATGCGGCCTTATTATTGTTTTGTATAATGACATTATAATGTTGTCTGTTTTATTTTCAATCCCCTTTTTGATAATCCCTAGCATGGAATTGGCCTTCTTCACCGCTGCCACACATTGGGGAGGCACCTTCATGGAGCTGTCCACCAACACACCAAGATCTCTTTCCTGATCTGTCAGGGATAACTCAGAGCCCATGAGTTGATAGATAAAAGGTACCATTTTACAAAAGACCTGCTCCTGGTAATGACAAAAAAGGTTTGCTGATATAAATCAACACACTTCACACTTTTGGATTCTGGTTGAGCTCTCATTTTGCGTACCTGCTCAAAAGGTATCACTACATGATATTTTTGCTTGACTTTTCTTGCATCTCTTTCCTTCCAAGTGCTTTTCTGGTGGTTGGCTTGTGTGGTGCAGGCACCTGGCGGAGGGAAATTAATCACGTAGGAGATGCTGTGTATAAATTAAGGAAAAAGTAGGGCCCACCTTTATTCTGGTTGTAAGGAATAAAGTATTATTTAGAAGTTGGGTCTGGGAAAGTTATTTTAGTGTTCCTGTTGTTATCATTATTGTCATGTGACATTAAGTCAGTTCTGACTTAAGGCAACCTTAAGAATAGTGATCCCCCAAATATCCAATTCTTAATCCTCAAGTGCACTGCTCAGGTCTTGCAAACTCAAACCTGTGGCTTCCTATATAGGCAGTCAGCCCAACTTGCATTTGGTCTTCCTCTTTTCCTTCTGCCTTGAACCAGGAAAAGAGAACCAGGAAAAGAGAAGGATCAGATATGAGATAGACTGACCCCCTGAAGTCCACTTTATTATTATTATTATTATTATTATTATTATTATTATTATTATTATTATTATTATTATTATTATTATTAAAGTACTGCCCAAAAATTATCTTCCCCAAGCTTTGTTTTTAACTTGAGTCCTACTCTTGCTTTATGTTACTAGGGCAGATTATTGCTCAAATTGAGAGATGAAAATTAGGAGATGTGTTAACAAAACTCCCATGTGTTTGCTGTTTTGAAGCCCTTAGTGTAACTAAAGGACTTCCTGGTCCATTCCACCATCACCATTTGAATTTGGGGAAAGACAGGCTGTAATGCCTTTCTGATCACTGGCATTCTGGATTATATGAAAAATTCCCAAACCAAGTTCAATAGGTTAGTACAGTATAAAAGGAACTGGCATAATACCTGGCAAATCTGCTAAATTTTGAGATTGCTCTCTTGTCCTCTGCAGGAAAATAGGTGTTAGTCATTGCATTGTGATGGAGGGATTAAGAAGTTTCACCTCAATCAGGGGTGTCAGAGAAGGGTAGGTTGTTACATGGGGCCCTCACAAGACTCCACAAAACAAGAAGGGTGGGGATTTACTTGTCAGGCCTAAGGCACTACTGAACAGAATTATCTCTCTTTCAGTCTTAAGTATGCCTGAATGTTGTAAATTTGAAAACTAGATTAGAGGTGATGTACACAAGGGCTACAAAAGGATTTTGAGAGGATCTGTACAGATAGAATCAAGTTTTTAAGGGAAGCTGTTGAATAACATGTTAAGCTTAACCAGGGGGAATTAGCCTTTGAAATTGCTTTTCCTCTTTCTGGGTGGGGCAGTTGTTAAAGAGCGTAACACATTTAAGAGAAAGTGATCAGTATTGTCCTAGGTATCTGTTTGAGGATATTGTGTTGAAGCAGCAAGCTTTTAATCCTGTTTACACTTAAATGATGGTAGGGGCTGTTTCTTATCCCCTCCAGGTTCAGTTGATATCCCAGCTAGCTTTGAGGAAAGGATGAGAGCCTGTGAAGCTAAGGGGCCTTGTTCAACAATGAATAAAGACATTTTACAGCATTTGATGGAGCACCAAGCTTTGTGTTTGGTTATATGAAGATACTGAGCCTTCTTTTCAGCAGTGATGATGACAGTGTATTCTTTTCATTTCATATTGTCTGATTTTTTAAAAAATAAATTGGATGAATAATTATTATCAGATCTAAAATGCTTGTCTATGTTAAGTAGAAGAGGCACAGGTAACATTTGCAAATATGCCCTGCCTAGTAGTTAAGATCTTGGTAGTTAAGGAAAGGCAAGGTGTTAATGAGATTCCCCTTTCAGAATTCCCTGCACTCTTTAACCTCCCAAACAATACATGTTCTGTTTTTAAATGTACCACCTCAGTTTTTGTGCAGAACTTGACTCTGGTTTTTCAGTTCTTTATTCGCAACTACTGTATTGTCCTACAGGTATTTCTGTACATTACCATATTGACCTGATCTTTATTCTGAGATCAATACATATCAACACATATGTTTTGAAATTATTCCTGGTACTTACTGTATCTATAACATGTAGCTGTATATGAAGTTTATCTTTACAATAGGAAATGCATGGCTCCAAATCTGAATCAGGACAGGTTTAATTGTTTGCTCCTCCATTGTTTCCCCTTCTTAGCAATTAGTAAGAATTTTTAAAGATTCCCCCAGCCAATGATCATATTGGGGAGACTTTTAGAGGTGAACATGACCAAGAAGGGAAGAATTAAGGATATTATTTTTACAGTCATTAAATGCATTGTTGTGGTTCCAATAAGAATTCCACATGTGTTATTTTGTACAGTAAATCTTCCCATGCAAATTTGCCTGCTGTTGCTATTAGAGATGGGCACGACCAGGAAAAATTACGTTTTGAGTTGTCATGTGTCGGAGCCGGCCTGTTTCGGCTCGTTTCCGTTTGTCGCGAAATTTTTCAAAAATTTGTCATTTCATTTGTCGTTTCTTCATCTGTCGTTAGTACTGGTTTTGGGGGTAGCGGGCTCCTGGAGGCACATCTCTGGGGTGGGTGCCTCCTCTGGCCCGCTATGAAGGGAAAGCGGGCTCCTGGAGGCACCTCTCTGGGGTGGGTGCCTCCTCTGGCCCGCCATGAAGGGAAAGCGGGCTCCTGGAGGCACCTCTCTGGGGTGGGTGCCTCCTCTGGCCCGCTACAAAAGGGTATGCATAGCCAATTGGATATGCATACCAAGTTGCAGTGGCAGGCAGAGGCACCTCTCTTTCGGGTGCCTCTGTGACTCACTGCCTGGCATACGGTGCACTTGGGCTGGGGAACGAAGTGAGAGAGGACCCCTATGGGTGCCCTCTGGCTCACTAAGAAGGGAAGTGTACTTGCTGTAGTGCAATGCGAGTACACAGATCTGGCTTAGGGTTAGGGTTAGCGCAAGGGCTAGGCTTAGGGTTATGGGTAAGGTTAGGGTAAATTAGTGGGGTGCACCTCTGGGTGCCTCTCTGACCCACTAAGAAGGACAGTTTACTGGCGTATGGGTTAGGGTTCGGGTTCGGGCTAGGGTTAGTGGGCTTTTTATGCCCGACTGGCACATCCCAGGAGTCTCAGTCAAAACCTGGCCAAGTGGCCATGCGATTGGTGGAATGGCTCCAAAAATTTGCATGGTCCACTCCCATGGCCAGCCCATCATTGCGCAGGTGTAAAAAAATAAAAATAAAATAAAATAAAATAAAATCAATGGAGACGTTTTGTTGCAAGAGAAACCCACTGCTGCTACTGTAAAAATTCAGGCAGTTTTAAAATAGCTATTTTCGCATGTTTCTGTGGTGCTTTGGTGTGTTTTTGGACCACGATTTCAAAATAAATATTGCGGTCGCCCCATTTTGGATCCCCCGCCCGCACCGCATGGCATGGCGCGAGTTGGCGACTCGGTGAGACGACAAGGATGCCCCCCACCAGAGCAGCCCAGGACAGGAGACGGGGGGAGGCCGGGGACCCCCCCCCCAGAAACCACCCCTCTGGTAGGTGGCCCTCACTCAGGCAGGCATATTTTCGCCTGCTTTTTTGGCCAGGAATCGGGTTTTTATTTTAAAACTTTTTTCTGTGCCGCTTGCGCTTGGCATCACGCGATCGCTGCGCGATGCCAGGAACGGCAACGACAAATCAGACCCAATTTTTCTTTTTTGGTTAGAGTTCTGGCAGAGTAATTGTCGTTTCCGTTTCCGTTGCATAACAGAAATGAGGATCGGAAACAGAAATGAGAATTTTGCCAAGTCGTGCCCATGTCTAGTTGCTATATTTGATTTCTGTATTTTCTCAGAGGAGACTTAAAAATAAAAGCACCAACAATAATACAAGGCAGACTTTGACTCATCTGCCTGTATGTATAGAGGGAAAGATGGCTAACTAACGTTTGAACTTGCTTTTCTCCTATCTAGTTTTGTACTTCCCACTGTCCCCAGGTACGATTTTCCAGGTGCATATAACTATACATTTTGTTTTTGTAACAAAAACCAACCCTCCCTGCCACCACAAAAGGACAAATTAAAAACTCAAAGAACTTTGATTTTCTTTGCTATTCTTCATTGCTGTGTTGTATGTGCTGACACTTTAAAACATCTTATCTTTAAACTCTCTGAACAATTATGACTTGTCTAGAAATCTTCCAGTAAATAAAGAAATTTCTAGACCAGTGTTTTTTCATTCTTCATATGTGTTGAATAACAATTTCCATAACTATCTACACCACGGGTTTCCAGCTTTGGGTTCCCAGATGGACTAAAACACCCAGAACAGAAGCTTTCATTACTAGCTGTGCTGCCCAAGATTTTTTGGGAGTTGTAGTCTAAGAACATTTGGGGAATCCAAGGTTAGAAAAAACAGTGATCTATACAGAACCTATGAACTTACAAATCATATCATTGTTTTCATGAATCCAGCTTGTGCAATAATCTTGTTACACAGATAGTTTCATGAAATATAGGTGGTCTCTGGCTTAGACAGACTCAAACCTCATGGATTTAAAGGCTGAAGTGGGCCCACAAACACACCAGCAGCAAGTGGGCTAGATATAGAACCACTGTAGGACTGAGGATCTACCTTCAACAAAGATTCTAGCAGCCAGACATATTCTCTATTAGCCAAAGTTTGAGTGATTTTGAAAGGCAAGCTAGGGTAGACCATTTCAAAATGGTCCAATATGAATATGATTACCACACACATAAGCAATGTTGTGTCTCTCTTCTCTGCATAGATTTGTACTCGAACAGCCAATTGAAGTGGATAAAAAAGCATTTCTGGCAACTGCTGCCAGCAGTGTGTGCTTGTAGGCAGGATCAAATCCATAATATTCTTCTCCGTCTACAAAGTAAACCCTAGCCTGTTGATAGACAGTTGAGATCTGTTTCACTTGTCTGCCTGAAAACAGTGTATGGAATGCAATGGAACTGTAGGAATGAAGGGGTGTCTGTGCAACATAACAAAGTACCTACACAATGCAGGGTAAAAGGTGCCAGTACTCTAATAAATGTATTAGTATTGCATATGCCATGAACTTTTGCTGTTTTTGCTGCAACAAATGAAAATATTGCACAGCTTTCAAAGCTTCCAGAGTTATGGCATGTGACCTGAATGCTACCTAGAGAAAAAAAGAGGAGCTAGGGAAAAAGCAAGACTTTCTTGCTCCTCATGACTCACAGACTGAAATCCAGTAATAAGGACACAACTAGAGTAAGGATTTCGTGACTCACTTCCTTCAAAGTTTCCATTTGACTAGTGGGCCTATTCTAGTTGCACCTTCTAAGCCAGATCTTTAGGCCTTGTCAAATATTTGATGTCAGTTTGTTTTTTCCTCTGTCCATAGAGAAGATGAGTAGAATATGCTAGATGCCTGGAAGAGAAAAACACCACTTATTTGCAAATTTTGGTTCCTCCTCCTCTACTTGACACTAGAACTTGTCATGGTGGGAGATGTAGCTTTCATAGACCCTGACTGTCTGAGAGGAAATGTGGATGAAGGACTTCTGCCATAGATCATATTAACTGCCACCACAATGCTCTGTAAATCCAAATACTTACTGAGTGCTGTTTTCTTCCTAGTTTCAGCACTAGACTGATATCAATAAGCTATTGTAGAGTGATGCTTGTCATTATTCACAGCCTGATAATCTATTCCATCACTGACAAATGATTGTCACATTGTCCCTTATGTGTATCCCACCTGGTAATGGGACCATGTAGAAATATGACAGTCAAATAGTCTCATTTCTTGTCTGTGAAAGTGGACTTGATTCATGAAAGATCATATTGAAATATAGCCATTACGCTTTGACGTGCCACAACATTTTTGCCTCTTGTGTTTTGTTTTGGCTCCTCTGATTAGAGATACACCACAAAAATTAGTCGGTTCGTTTTTTCATTTTTTCGTTGTTAGTACTGGTTTTTTGGGGGGGAGCGGGCTCCTGGAGGCACCTCTGTGGGGTGGGTGCCTCCTCTGGCCCGCTATAAAGGGAAAGTGGGCTCCTGGAGGCACCCGTGGGTGCCTCCTATCCTCACCCACTAGGAAGGGAAGCAGGCTCCAAGAGACCCCTCTACATGGGGTCTCCCCTCTTCACCTGCTGCTGCTGCAAAATCGTATGCAATAGCCATATGGATATTGCATACCAGTTGTGCAAATGTGCAGACAGTGACTGTGAAGACTAGTGGATGGCACTGAACCCAGAGCCATAGGTGAGATGCCTAACTAAGGCACGCAACACCATGTCTCACACAGAAGGGAATTGTACTTGCATGTAGTGCAATGCAAGTACATCTGGCTTAGGGTTAAGGTGGGTTAGGGTTACAGGCTAGTGCGGGTAAGGTTACGGTGGGCTTTGGGTTGCACCTCTGGGTGCCTCTCTGACCCACTAAGAAGACAGTCTAAGGAGTCAAGGGTTAGGGTTAGGGTTAGGGGGCTAGGGCAGGTTTTAGGGGCTTTTTGGCACATCCCAGAAGTCTCCATGGCCAAGTGGCCATGCGTTTGGTGGGATGGCTCCAAAAATTTGCATGGTCGTCCACTTCCCACATGGCTGGCCACTCGGCCAGCCCATCATTGCGCACGTGTAAATAAAATAAAATAAAATAAAATAAAATCAATGGAGGACAGAGGAGAAGAGGAGAGACATTTTGTTGCAAGAAAAAACCCACTGCTACTGTGAAAAATCTGACAGTTTATAAATTTTCGCGTGTTTCTGTTGTGCTTGTGTGTTTTTGGACCACGATTTCAAAAACAAATTTTGGATCCCCGCCCGCACCACATGGCATGACTCGAGTCCGGCTGCCCAGGATGGGGGAGGCGGGACCCCCCTCCAGAAACCACCCCTCCGGTAGGTGCCCTGCGCCCTTAGTCAAGCAGGCATTTTTCCGCCTGCTTTTTTGGCCCGGGAATGGGAGGGGGGATAGTTTAAAAGTTTTTTCCTGTGCCGTCCATGCCACTTGCTTGCGCTTTAATTGTGGCGGCCGGCGAGACTGGGCTTTTTGCTGGCTGCCTGCGAGCCTGCGGCGAGTCCCACCAGAGCAGCCCAGGACGGGGGATGGGGGGGAGGCCGGATACCTCCAGAAACAACCCCTCTGGTAGGTGCCCTGAGGCACGGCAGGCATTTTTCCACCTGCTTTTCGGCCGGGAACCGGATTTTTTTCACTTTTAAAAACTTTTTTCTGTGCGATGCAAGGAACGAGCACGACAAATCAGACCAAAATTGTTCGTTCGTCGGTTTGAGCTTGAAGTCTGGCGGAGTAATTCCTGTTACCGTTTCCGTAGAGTAACGGAAACAAGTAACGGAAACGGAAACGGGAATACCGCTAAGTCGTGCCCATCTCTACCTCTGATACACTACTTCTAATTATCCTTGATCAACTTGTGAGATGAGGAGCCCACTAAGTGGGTGCTAGCGAGAGGACAGGGAGCAGCTAGTCCACACTTCATTCAACCCCTCAGACATGCTAGTATTTTGTACTCCGTACTTAAGGCTCATACCTAGCTTGATGGCTTACCTCTGATAGCCATGACAGTTCAGTTTCTTCCTGAGGGCAGTATTTCATACAAAGTCTTGAGTTTATCACGAAGCAGTTTATCCTAGGGCTAACGAAAAGCACAAACTGATTCAGCCCAGTTTTGACAAAATTCATCAGGGACCACATGTCCCAATCACACACCCCCCCCAGGAATATATGCTACAGAATCAAAAGCCTAATTCTAAATACAGTGGACCCTTGTATAACAAACGGTTTGTATACATAACATTTGTACAACATAAAAAATTCCAGAGACAGAGGAAATTTGCTTAACATAATCGCCTATGGGGTGAATCTGTACAACATAAAATTTGTATAAAGGAAAATTTGCTTAACATAATTTCATTTGGAACAAATTAATTCCTTTATACAAGGTACCACTGTACTCAATTGCTTACAAACTAAGAACAGGACAAAACAAAACAGAATCCAGATTCTGAATCCTCAGAAAGTATCTTCACTGGCTGTTGTGGGTTTTTTTTTGGGGGGGGGCTGTTTGGCTGAGGGAATATAGCAGATACTGTATCCTTTTTTACTCAAAGTGTTTCCAGTCTCCATGTCTGTCTGATTGTTTCCTCCCCGTAGAGGCGTTCTATGTGTTCTCAAAGCCTTTAATGGCTGGGATCTGATGGTTGTTATGGGCCAAACAGTTTGAAAAACCCACAACTACCATCAGATCCCAGCCATTAAAGGCTTTGAGAACACATAGAACGCCTCTAATGCCGTTAGAGGCGAGCACAGTATCTCCACTCTTCAGATAAATGGAATGTAGAAGACTGCTTCTACTGGGCAGGTGCAGATTTTATGTATGTGTTAGCATTAATTTTGCTGTTGCTCTGCCAAGGAAAATGATATTGTACTAAAGAGTATTTGGGATTCTGTACCTGTCTAGTTTTCCTGATGAGGTCATAGCATTCATGCCTTTCCACCTTTCTCTCAGCTTTTATAAATGCTATTAACTTTTACCAAGCCAAATACTCTACTGGTGCATATAGAGAGCCTACTTAACCCCACGTGGCTGAGTGTAAACCTTTCCTGCCACATTACTAACTGCAGGTACCTGATGATGACCCATAAGCTTTTAGAATGAGACCACATTTCTCTACTGTCCAATTACCAGCATAAAGTGAGGAACTATGTTACAGTATAAATGCTCAGATAGAATTGGAGCAGAAACAGAAAACAAATAATGTTGAACTCTTCAGGTTTCTTGGGATATCATTGCCCAAATTCTGTTCTGAAAAATAAAGCCATTTAGCATTTGTTTTGAAAATTAAAAGACAGGACAAATTAACAACATTTAACAGAAGCTGAAAATTGTCATGGGAGAGGAAGTGGAACATTTTTTTTTGAAACTCAAAAATGAGATTTTTTTATTTTTCTCTCTGCATGTTCCTAAGACCAAAATCTATTTTCTGTTTTAACTGTAATATAGTCTTTCTAATATAGTTTTTAAAAACCTGCCATTACTTATAGTTAATGATTTTTGAGTCACTTTTTTTGCTAATAAAATGAAAATGTAAAAAATTAAATTAAACCTCCCCTAGAAGCTAGGGGAGGAATGTTGAAAGGCTGTAACTTACTTAGCAAATCACAGTTCTGGGATTTACATGTCAATGCTACAGAGTTTTCTGTACTTTCTTTAATAACCAATGCCGCTTCAGCTGCTCACCACTAGGTGGACATTGGTTGTTGCGTGACGGTTGTTACCACACAGTCTCTTGTCTTGGAACAGGAACCGGGAACAAGCCATGACAAGAGAAAACCCCAACCCAACGCCAGGTACAGTATTGTCATGCTCTGATCACGCTCTGGGGACGTGGTCAAGACAAATTTCAGCTGTTGCGTGATGACATGATTTTTTTGTACCGGTCCTAAGCGCAACACTTACAGAGACAAAATGGACGTGAAGTAACCGCTCAAGTCTCACTATGAGTGCTGCCAGACACACCTCCAATGGCATAAGCAGTAGATGAATCTCCTGACCAGGTTGCAGTAATGACAAAGAACAGACTTTATGGCAACTGGGAAACCAACATGAAGAAAAACATTGTCATTAACTCCCTACACTGCCCCTATCCTCCTTTCAAGGAGATCTCCTGTTAAAGCCACAGAGTCCCCTTGAAAGTCCTAGAAGCAGGAGTAGAGGATGAGTTGTGGCCCTGGTTAGAGACTTTTCAAGGATGACTGGTAGAGATGGGTGTGGGGGATACTATTGCCTGCTCCTCTGATTCTCTTGGAGCCTTCTCTGTCGCTGTACTGGCCCTTTCATCACCACTGCTGCGATTGGATTGGAGTGGACATCACTGCTCCAGTTGGACAATGTGGGTGGCAACACTATGTCAGAGGTGTGGTATGCTCCTGGAGGCCTGACCTCACATTTCATCATATACATCCTTTGCCATGCATGTTGGAGGAAGAGTGTCAAGCAAATCAGACATAAAAACCCTTGATTTCTGAAGGGCAAACTTCCCTCAGATGAGGAAACTAGTTAGAAAGAAATTGAAGGGGAAGGTCAAAAGAATCCAATCTCTTCAGAGTGCATGGAGCCTGTTTAAAACAATGGTAATAGAGGCCCAGCACAAGTGCATACCACAAAGAAAGAAGATCTCCTCTAAGTCCAAGAGGGCACCAGCATGGTTAACGAGTGGAGTTAGAGAGGCTCTAAAGCGCAAGGAGAGGTCTTTCTGTAAATGGAAATCCTCCCCAAATGAGGAAAATAAAAAGGAACACAAACTCTGGCAAAAAAATATAAGATGATAAGAGAGGCAAAGAAAGATTTTGAGGAACGCATGGATAGCAATATAAAGGGTAATAATAAAAGCTTCTTTAAATATGTTAGAAGTAGAAAACCTGCCAGAGAACCAGTTGGTGAGATACAGGAAGCTGGACTAGATAGGATGTTGGCCTGATCCAGCATGGCTCTTCTTATGTTCTTATGTTCTTACAATCCCTTACTCTAGCTCACAGGTGGGCTGTCAGCCTGGGTCTCTTCTTCCCAGTAACCTCCTCCCCAGCCGAGGTACAGATTTGGGAATCCCAAGCCCTTGGAGCCCATTTTTCTTCCTCCTCCAAACTCTCCATCTCTCCATTTCCCTGAAGAAAGCTCCTGAGTCCTCTCAGTCCTCCCCCTTTATCCTGGCTTCCACCTCCACTCCTTGCAGGTTGCCCCCATGAGCCAGCTCCCTCATCTACGCCTGTCATTCCTCCACCTTGCCTGGGACCTATCACCTCAGACATCCTGCCCAAGGTGCAGCAGCAATAACCCCATTACAGTCACCTCCAATATACCGCTATGTCCAGCCTGCCCCTGGCTCTCATGACTGGTTGCCTCTACTGCTTGCTTCTTCCCAGCTTTCTCCTGCCAGCTATGGCACAAATTAACAGAAAGTGAGGGGGGGGAGAGAGAAAGGAAGGGTTGTAGGAACTGCAAAGCCAAGGAGAAGCCACATGAATACCAGAGGGGGAGACAGAGCCTACAATGTATAATATGGGCTTGGCAAGGGAATGAGACCCCCTCTTCTAGCAGTGTGTGTTCCAGTGGAAGCAGAGTGGTACGTTGTGCCAGTTGTCCGCACCCTGCCTAATAATTGGAGCCGCTGTACGTCTGAGTCCATTCATAACTCATGGATTCCTGTGTACCCATCACTCTTGGCTGTGTACTACAGCTGTTATATTAGAGTTCATATCTTGATGCAGATTCTGCATGTGTCTTACTTGTTTTTATCATGAAATCCTAATTTAGTTTTCCCTATTTTACAGGTCAGTTTACAAATCTATGCTGATGATCTTGCCATCAAGTCAAGGTCAACTTATAGCAACCCTAATAGGTTTTTTAAGGCGAGTGCATATTTATCATTTTCAGTCCCCCAGTGAGTTACCATGAAAGAGATGGAGACCAAACCCAGGTTTTCTGAGTCCTAGTCCATTATTCTATCTACTACAGCACACTGTATCCTCTACAAAATCGATACCATCTGTTATTAGCTGTTGTTTATCACAACTTTATCACAAATAATACAATTAAGCCATTCATTCTTAAGGTCTATCATGGTTCCTTCATATTTTGATGGGTTTTAAAAACTTCGTATTACCATTGTTTTGTTCGTAATGATAAAAATGCCTGTAGATGGGCATATTTTTGTATATTTTCAAACAGCCAGAAATCAAATTTAGAATTGGTCAAAAGAAATCAGTCATCAGATCCTCACCTTTCTTAGAAGGCAAACATTAGATGGCTAAAACAAGGTAGTGTCTCCATGGGATGTCATCCTCTTTTAAAACCTCTGGGACAAAACAAGGAAAAGAACTGCATTGCATATTGGCCTGTCTTCTTTTCAGCCAGATTAGACTTTAAGCTCTCACCTTACATTGTGCACCATATTTTTCCTCCCAAAAAGGACCAAAAAGAGAAACATAACAAGCTAATGTTTTTTTAAAAAAATGTGTAATCTATCAAGATTTCTTTGCTAGTGCAATAAATTGCTTCTTAAAAGGAACTCTCCCTCCCTCCCTCCCTCCCCCTCCCCCTCTCTCTCTCTATCTCTCTCTATCTATCTATCTATCTATCTATCTATCTATCTATCTATCTATCTATCTATATATCTATATCTATATCTATATATTGGCAGTCAGTTTGAAGGACCATAGGTAACTGTATAATGAATGTGGTCCCATGCAGTGAATTATTTTACATGCCTAAATTGCCCTGTTGACATCAGTGGCACCTACTAGGCAAATGAGTGCCTTAGCCCTCATGTCTGTGATCCCGTCAAACTTTTCAGTTCATACATACCCAACATGAGCTGTCACAAGTCAGGTGCAAAGAAGCACAGCAGGGCAACATGGAAAATGAAGGAAATGTAGCCATTTGATGATATTCTGAATTCTCTGTAAAAAGCAAACAAACACTGAATGGGAATTATAAACATCAGAGATTAGTGACACAGCAATTGGAAATAGGATATTCCAAATTTACAGCCTATATAGTCACTAATATATAAATTAAGCCCATCCAACGTAATGGGTAGTCAAATGGTGAACATTTGCAATCCTGCACTGAGCAGGAAGTGGATTCAGTGGCCTTATAAGGCCCGTTCAATGTCATTATTCTGTGATCTGATTGTTAATAATCTTTCCACAGTAAGGCCAGCTTTGCAACTGGCATCATGGTTCATGCGGTATGAGTTGGCAAACTGCACAAGCTTGTCATTTTTTATTTTCATGAACAATCTGTTTCATGGGCCGACCGCTCCTTGCATTTGATCACCTCCTTAGAAACTGATATTGGCCCTAGAAGCTGTGGAAGTGGAGAGGGATGCTGGTGGCAACCCTAAATACACTGGGAATAAGCTGAGATTTCATTTTGGATCAACACACAGGGTGGGATGTTTTCAATCGCCAAAGGAAGCAAGAAAAATATCTAGTGTAAATAGTGGTCTGTTTCACATATGTATAAAACGTTTTATCCACCTTTAACAATATAAACTTGCAGGATCTCTAGTTGTCATTTATTTATTTACTTATTTGATATCAGTGTTGACTGATGTATTATCCCAATTGATCCTTTTGTATTAGTAAAAAACAGAGGGAAATGGCTTATTAAAAGATAAGTGAGATTTCCTATATTACTTGAAGGAAGGGAAGTTTGTATACCAAAAGCATCTGTAGGTAGAGGCTATTAAAAAAACCCAACACATGTTCTTATTCATATTTAAATTATATTTAAAGCTATTTGTCCATTGAAAACTTTGTGGGCAAATAATGCCCAGAGTATGTGGTTTGTGACCCCACCAGGATGTCATCTGGTTACATCAGGAACATGACATCACAAAGACAGTGGGTTTAAGCAAAAGCCCAGCTTAAACATATGGAAGGACCTTCTATAGCTTGTCAAACACTCATTCTTCTTGCATGGGGTCTGGAGGTTTGGCACCAGTTCCAGCTGTGCACAGCAGGCATTTCCACCGAGAACAGTAAGACGGATGCAAGACACCGAAAGGCGATGAGCTGCAGCTATAAAGTTCATTTACTCTTGGACGAACTACAGCAAGAGTGTCTAGTATGATCTGAAAATCACATTATGGGATTAAAAGAAAATAAAGAGAAATCACAGCAGGAAGCCAAGTTGTAGGCATTTGATTTTTGTGGCTGATGCTGGTCCCCACTAATATGCTAACAAACCAGCAGAATGGATCACAGCAGAGAGATTAAAAGAAGCAACCAAAGACCTGCACTAGCTGTATCCCTTTATCCCATTGGTTGAACATATTGCCCTGTGAAAAATAGGTTAAGAGCCTACTGCCTTTTGGACATCCTGCTGCTCTTCCATCAGCCTGATTAACAGTTCTCACTTTGAAGAGCCAAAGCTGACTGCCATTTATGTAAAATTCCTTCTTTTAAGAAGCAGGAAGGAAGTCAGTGTGGATGCCTATAGCAAGTCCTGCTGCAACAGCATCTTGGTGGAGGACAGCAAGTGTGTTCCTTGTTTTAAAGCAATTCCTGGTTTTAAAAAGCTATTTCCCTTGCTGATACTTTATTAAATAGAAAATGATTGTGAGAGTGTGGTTTGAGCAGGAGGATGTAATTTATTATAATACAGAGCTTGGAAATTGGATTACTTACAACTCCCAGGTTCTTATGGATCTTGTCAAATGTAGTTTCTTTTTTTCTAAAGTAATTTTTGAAGCTCTGCTGTGATGAATGAAAAAAAAAGGGAATAGCAGGCTGGTTTTCCTTCTGATCACAACTGGACAAAGGTAATTGGTGCAAAAGGAAGATTTACTCAGTGTAGGAAGCTGCTTGCAAATGTGGGAGGTCTTCCCAAGTTTAACTGAAATTTCTAATTCTCAGAATATGCAGCTTCCTAAATGTGTGTTATTATTATTTTCCTGAGATCCTAATGGTATTTTACTACTACTACTACAACTACTGCTGCTGCTGCTACTACTACTACTATTACTACTACTACTATATTTATTTATTTATTTATTTATTTATTTATTTATTTATTTATTTATTTGCACGACACCTAGCACATTTTTCTCCATAACTTTGCCTAAGAACAAAGTTGAGCGATTCCAACAATTGCATCCTGGAATGACATCTAAAGTATGCTGCCTAGATGCCCAAAGCCAGACATGTCCAAACTTTGGCCTTCCAGATGTTTTGGACCACAACTCCCACAGTCCTTTGCCATTGGCAATCTAAGCTTAGAATTCTGGGAGTTGTGGTCCAAAACATCAGGAGGGCCAAAGTTTGGACATGCGTGCCCTAAGTACAGCTGATCTCGCCTGATTTCGGAAGCTAGGAAGGGTCGGCCCTAGTTAGTACTTGGATGGGAGACCACCAGGGAATTCCAGGTGCTGTAGGTGCCTGGAGTAGGAACTGGCAAACCACTCCAGTATTTCTGCCAAGAAAATTTCTGGAGCGTTGGTCACGACTGTAATGATATAGTAGTAGTGCGAATATAACTGGTTGCTTTTGAGGGCCGGAAACTCCATGGATTTTTCACCTATCCCACACTGGTACTTGGTGGTGCGTCAATTAGGTTGTCACCATTGATGGTCACACTGGAGGGTAGTGTGGAAATCACAAGTATTTGTGCTGTAGGCACCTGGAATAGTAACTGGCAGGCCACTCCATTATTCCTGCCAAGAAAACTCCAGGGACATGGGGTCACAAAAAGTCAGCCACGCGCGCGCGCGCGCGCACACACACACACACACACACACACACACACACACACACACACACACACACACACACACACACACACACACACACACACACACACGACTTCTAAAGCATGACTTCACACAGACAATTTGCCTTCTATCACTAAAACAGGCTTTTGCTCAGAAATCCAGAAGAACCTCTTTCTAAAACTCCTTCAGCTGTAAAGGAACATTTTAGTTGCAGTTGATCCCCTTTTAATGTGTTGATTCCATGTATGACTCAAAGGATGATTTGAATTGATCAAATTCTCAAAGAAGTCTTCCCCCCCCCCCCGCTTCTACTTTTAAAAGCCAAAATTATTTGAACTGGCTTTTCCCATGTGGTTGGTTGTGATCAGCTCTTGTAAAGATTGGGGATTTTGTCTTTAGGTGGTATTTTAGTGAGGTTGGCAGTTGGGAATTGTCATCTTCAGGCAGGAGGGAAGTAAAGGCAAAAGTCAAACACTGTGATTTTAACAAGATGGATTAAGTGCTAGTCCTGAGTTCCATCAGATCATATGGGAAGGCCATTTTGTTGTGAAGGAAAAGTTTAGTGCTGTTAATGACTTAACTGACAAGTCTGAAAATGTCATTAAAACCACCTTCGTCTTCCCATCCATTACTCTTTTCCTTTACTTTCAAGTAACTCATGCAGTGAATACCTCATCTCTGGTCTCATATGATTTTATACTATTACCATGGAAAACTATGACAAGAGATGAGGTAATTCCTGTATGCATTACTCAAAACGTAAGGGTGTTTATACACGACCCCTAAGCTCCGCCGCAAATGGCTGCAAGGTCCGGACCTTAAAAATGTTTACCCACCAGCTCCGGACTTTGCAGACAATTAAGTGCGACCCCGTCCACTTAGCGCAACCAAACTGCACTTTTCTTGTACCTGCTTTTTGGAGGTGAAAAATCTTTGATGCGGTGCAACGATAGTGAGTGCGGGGCTCTCCTGGCTTCTGTTTGTTCTTTTTTGCGCCCTGCCCCTTTAAGAGATCTGAATGCTGCCGGGAACAAAACGGAGGTAAACTGGCATTCTTTTCTTTCTTTTTTCTCCCTCCCTCACGCAGCCAGCAACCAGGAAGTGCGGAGGGGGTGGGGACAGAGGAAGAGCGATGAACCCCTAAGATCTCTGGTCCGAATTTAAGTGGCCAGCGGATCTTAGGGGTCGTGTAAAAAGGCCCTAAGAGAAAAGAGTAATGATTGAGAAGGGGAAGCTCATGATCCCTGTTATGGAATCATTGTATTTTGAAAAACTGCTGTTCATATTTTTGATGGTCTGTTTTCTTTTAAGACTGTTAAGTACCTTTCCAAGTTATTTTTCTATAGATTTTTGAGAAATTTAGTTGTCTAAAGCTTTAAAATGAGAAAGGAGTTTCAAAGCAAACTATAAAAGCATGAACAGGTGGGACATGAGGAAGGAAAGAAGGTGGGCTGAAATGGGATTTACATCACCTCTGGTATAAATGTCTGGAAGTAGAGTCACGTCAATGGGAAACATATTACTGCTCATCCAAACAGCTTTGTCAACTTCTTTTTACTACCAGTGCCCTAAGCACATCCAATCTCACCTAATTTCGGAAGCTAAGCAGGGTCAGCCCTGGTTAGTACTTGGATGGGAGACCACCAGGGAATACCAGGTGCTGTAGGCGCCTGGAGTAGGAACTGGCAAACCACTGCAGTATTCCTGTCAAGAAAACTCCATGGACATGGGGTAAGGAAAAGTAGGTCATGACTGTAACAACACAACACAACACAACACACACATACACAGAGCTTCTCTAGTGAACCCATTACAAGAAGCCCCACTTTTGATCGAATGTATGGTAAGTTTTCCTACTGTTTCAGTTACACCACCACCTACCATTTTAGGAATAAAGTAACTTAATGTAGAACAAATTTCTTTGCAGAGACAAACATCTAAACTGATTATTTCAGTGGTGGTGGTGGTGGTGGTGGTGGTGGTGGTGGTGGTTTCCATAAGAACATAAGAAAAGCCATGCTGTATCAGGACAAAGGCCCATCTAGTCCAGCTTCCTATATCTCACACTGGCCCCACCAAATGTGTCTGGAAGCTCACGAGACTAGATAGCTGTCTCCTGATACCACTTCCCTGCATCTGGCCCTTGAAGTGCCCTGGTTTTAAGCCTGGAGATTATACATCTCCATCATGGATTTGTAACCTGTGATGGACTTTTCCTCCAGGAATCTGTCCAATCCTCTTTTGAAGGCATCCAGGCCAGATGCCAACACCACCACATCCTGTGGTAGGGAGTTCCATAGACTAACAACACGCTGGGTAAAAAAATTCTTTTGTCTGTTCTCAGTCTCCGAACCCTAAATTTGAGTGGATGTCACCTAGTTCTGATATTTTTGTGAGAGGGAGAAGAGCATCCCTCTATCTACTTTACTCATGCCCTGCATTATTTTGATCTCACTATCACTTGCTCATGTCTTGAGTCATGTTTTGCAAAATTACTTGCAAGCTCAGTATTATGTGTATTTAGGCAGAGATAAATAGCAGTTTTTACCAACAATGTTGAAAGGAAAGTGAAAATACTGTATCTCTTCTTAGCTCCTTTACAGAAATGTCCTGAATGTTGTGTGTTGTGTCATTACAGTCGTGACCGACTCTTCGTGACCCCATGACCATGGAGTTTTCTTGGCAGGAATACTGGAGTGGTTTGCCAGTTCCTACTCCAGGCGCCTACAGCACCTGGTATTCACTGGTGGTCTCCCATCCAAGTACTAACCAGGGCCGACCCTGCTTAGCTTCCAAAATCGGGTGGGATCGGATGTGCTTAGGGCATCTAGGCAACCCTGAATGTTAGAGATTTGTAACTGACCTGAGTGTCAAGGTCAGTTACAAAGGGGGCAACTCACTTTTGCAGATTCCCAAATTCTAAAGTCAAAGCAGATGTTGTATTTGGTAAGCTTGGTTTCCCCCCAGGGCTTAAAAGCATTCTTAGGTTTCATTTATAATGCATTCATACTCAAGAACAAAGGATGACTGAGAGTAGATAACAGAACTAACTCATTCTTTATTTTCTCATTAAATATCTAGCAGTAGTCCTCTGGCAAGACAAAAGGCACAGGTTTATTTCACCATGAGCTCTCTTTTCTCCTGGTAATGTTTAATGCCTTAAAAAAAAATCCAAACCCTGAATTGATCCAGAAGCTGCATGTAGAATCAAGCAGGGAGTCTTGCAGCAAATTATGGGGAAAAAAAAAGGGGGGGTAGCTAGATGGATCATAGATGAAGCCAAAATGCAATAACAATGGGTTTTGAGCAGAACAGGATTGCACATTTTTCTGAAGAGGCTGTGGGGAAACACATCACCCACCACTGAATTTGCCACCACCACTGCTAAAAGTGCCACAGAAATCTGACGGAAAAGATGTTCACGGCAGTCTACCAAGCAGCCACAGAGAAGTGGCAGAAAGGCTTGCAGGTTAATTGCCAGGGTATTAATCACTTTTAAAAAAACAACACCAAAATATGCTGTGAGCTTTGTGGTAATTTAGTTTCTATGATGCAATTTATATGCCAAAAATATGGTGCTACTGGTTGGACTACTCAAATAATGGTAAATTGGCATTTGTAGCAGTGATGCCTAATCGCTTTTAGTAATTTGCCTCTAGCAGTGTCCCTCCCTAATACCTTAGAGGTAAGATTCATTAGCATCTTTTGTTTGTAGAGTAAGAAAGAGAGCAGCACCTTCATTCCCTAATGCCTATAAAGATAAGACAAATGGTCCTCTGATTACATCAATGTTCATAGTATAATCAGCATTTTAGAACAATACTTGTGGAAAGGAGTGTGTCATTAGTGTGTCAGAGCAACAGCTATGCTTGACATGGCAGGGTAAGGTGTAGAAACTTCACTTGGAATAATCAGATAATAGTGTCATTGTAACTACTGCAGGGGTTAAGGCTCTAATCCTGCATATATTTTCCTACAAATCAATCCCTGTGCATGAAGTGGCTAGCTAGAGTAAAGGACTGCTACCCAGTAGACCCATATGGCCATAGAAATACAAGGGTTAAAACTAGCAAATAACTCCTTAAATATCTTAGTCATCTTGAAACCTCCATTAAGATTGCTATATATTGGTTCTTACTTGATAGTACATAATGTACACCTAAATCCCGTTGAATTTTATGTGCCTTACTTTTTAGTAGATATTGCAGTAGTTATTTTGAAGGGTGCACTTTTGTATGATAAAACCTTATTTAAAGGAAGACTCGCAAACAAGTTTGATTAAATCGCTATGTTACATTTAGACACTTAAGTTGCTCTAATTAGATTTTAATTGCAATGTAATTGATTATCACATAGTTTGCAATAGTTTACTCCAAAAGATCCATAATTAATCTTGTGGCCCTGCCTGATATGCATTTTATATATTCATACTAAGCCATTTTTTTCTTTTAAAAAATGAAGTGTTTGGAAGTAGTAAAAATGAGAAGTTAACTCTCAAACTTCCATCTTAAAAGCTTTATAAAGTAAGTGCTCTGCTGCTTAAAATATATTGAAACACGAAGCATAAGGCAACAAACTAGGAAAATTAAAGAAATAGAATCATAGAATTGGATGGGATCCTGAGGGTCACTGAGTGTAACCTTCTACTATGGCAAGAAATTTCCAAAATAGAATCATAGAGTAGTAGAGTTGGAAGAGATCTAAAGAGTAAGGTAGTTACAAATAATGGAATTACTAGTAATTACAGTGGACCCTTGTATAACAAATTGTTTGTATAACATAAAATCTGTACAACATAAAAATGCTGGAGATAGGGGAAATTTGTTTAACAGAATTGCCTATGGGGCAAATCCGTACAACATAAAAATGGGATTACTCTGTTTTCAGTGCATTCCCATGGGAATTTTGCATTTTCATTTCATTTGGAACGAATTAATTCCTTTATACAAGGTACCACTGTAATTCATTTCTGCAATACACATACAACATTACCTGTAGATCAGCAGCACATCAGCTGGCTCAAGAATGGCAGCTGAATGATGAAATCAGATGTTTTATGTTATGCTCATTATTTTAACAGCAAGTTTCACTATTTAAGACCATGGGTTCCCTTGATAGCATTTGCCAGCTGGGCATTACATGAATTAATATCTATTGAACTGAAGCAACTAGTGAATAAGGCATGATATTCTTCAAGGAATTGGGGTGGGGGTGGGGGAAAGAAACATACCTGTAATAAAAATGATTACTATTTAAGTACCCATGCCATCGTATATTTTCTAGGGCAAAGATTAGTGCATCGGTGCCAAAAATCTATCCCATGAAAAATTTCAACCATTCTCTTGGAGAGTGAGAGATGCACAGAGAGATGATAGACTGGAAGGTTTGAGTACCTACTGTCTTCCTCCCTTTTAAAATTTCATTGTGCTAATATACAGTAGGACCCCTGTGTCTGTGTGGGATTGGTTCTGGGCCACCTCGCAGATTTGGAAATTTGTGGATAAGAGCAAATGCTTTTATCCGAGGGTGATAGAAGTGGTGGTAGTGAGAGGGTGGTGGTGACAGCAATAGCAGGGTGGTGGGGTGGCAGGGTTGAAAGTGAGATTGCCACATGGTTGGTATTTTGAGTAAGGAAAACATCCAGAGTAGAAGAACGGATGTATCTAGTTATGCTAGATATGCTATGAACACTCTTTGAAAAGCTTGGGTAAGTTTGGGGACATTTTATTTTTCATTAAATTGATTACCACTCAATAAATAACAACTAAGATGTGAATTTTTATCTGTCCAAATAGTCTTTGATTTCTTATTAATCATTGTGTAACCCTAGGCCTCTTTTGCTTTTAAAAAGCATTTGTCATGAAAAGTTAGGGGAAAGTTTCTCTCATTTGTGCACATGCTTGTTTTGTTTGTGTTCTGGCTGACCAAGGTCAATTGTGATAGTAAGCGCAGCTGACATTCCTGTGAGAAGCTGCACTTATGCCAACGTTCTGGAAAGTTCTGGGTTTACATTGGTTGCTAAAATCCATTCATCCAGTGCATAAAAGCTGGTGAAGCCCCTTGGTAATGTCCTCAGTGACTCTATCACATCCTGTTAATTTGAAGGGATGGTTTCATGAGAAACATGTTCTTTAGGCTCTGTGTCCTGGCTGCTGTATTGCTTTGTGAGATTCAGTGCTTAAGTATAGTTCAGGAATTTTGTCATATGTGTACTGTATTCCCTAGGGAGTTTTCTGAATTATCTTATTATTCACCTGTTTAACTGAGATTAAAAATCCATTTAAAAATCAACAGTTCTGTTTAATTATGGAGGACTCCCAATATTGAACCTATTTCTTCTGTTCTGGTAATAGCTGCTAAGAAACTGGGTTTTCCTTGTGAGACTGGGAAAGCAGCTTCACAAATCAGTCAGGACCAGAACTCTGGACTTTGAGCATTGCTTGTGTAGTAGCCACAGGGGGTGGTTGGACTATTTAATACAGAGCCTATCCAATAGTTAGGGCTGGTTTTGGCAATGGCATGTGTAACCAAACTAACATCCGTGGTCTGATGTAGGGCTACAGGGCGTTTATACACGACCCCTAAATTCTGGGGCAAATGGCTCCCAGCTCCGGGGATTAAAAATGTTTACCCACCAGCTCTGGAGTTAACAGGAAATTAAGTGCGACCCCGCCCACTTTAGCGCGTCCCAGCGCAGCTTTCAGGTACCTGCTTTTTGGATGTGACAAATATTTGATCCGGTGTAAGGATAGTGAGTGCGGGGCTCTCCTGGCTTCTGTTTGTTCTTTTTTTGCACCCCGCCCCTTTAAGAGATCTGAATGCTGCCGGGAACAAAACGGAGGTAAACCGGCATTCTTTTCTTTCTTTTTTCTCCCTCCCTCATGCAGCCAGCAACCAGGAAGTGCAGAGGGGGGTGGGGACAGAGGAAGAGCGACGAACCCCTAAGATCTCTGGTCTGAATTTAAGTGGCCAGCGGATCTTAGGGGTCGTGTAAAAAGGCCCACAGTTGTCTTTAGGATCATGGACCACTGAACTCAAATGATCTCACCTGAGTTTGAACTTGAAGAAGGGCTGGACATGCTTATCATTCAAAGTGGTAGCTCATGTGTGAACAGTGAAGAGCTGTTGCCTGTCAGGGTGGCCGGTATTGGGCTAGAATGGACCAAGGGCCTGTTTTGTACTGAACATGAACACACAACATTGTTTTGTGTTCCTGTATTTATTCCTTTTTCTTCCCCAATGCTTTCTCATTTTCATTGTCTGATTTGCCCTAGTGGGGAGTTTCAAGCATCACCTTCTTCAAATGGGATCAGACTCCCTCCTCAAGTTCCTGCAGAAGAATGGAACACCATTTGAACTGTGTGTCAGCAGCATATTCATGGCGCAAAGCTCCAAATCCCTGGATGACCTGACCTAGAGGTCTCATATAAATATTAAATAGCTTTGGCAAGGTTTGCAATTTGTGGGCAAAGATCAGACTTAGGATGGGACAGTGGTTTGGGGGTGATCCTGAATAAAATTCAGGTAGCTCTGTGAGGATCTGTGCATTGGATTGATGGTTTTGCACCACTGTGAAACTGTGCGCTGACAGACCCATGATCTTTGGTGTGCATGTGCAATCTATGGGCAAAGGTGGGGCCTAGGATGGGACAGTGGTTTGTGGGCAATCCTGGATACAAATCAAGTAGATCCATGAAGATTCCTGCCCTGGATTCAGGTGTTTTTATGTCACTCTGGGGCCATGTGTTGAAGGACCCATGATTTTTGGTGTGCACTCTGTGGCCAGAGATGGGACCCAGAATGGGACAGTGGTTTGTGGGCGATCCTGAATAAAAATCAGATAGATCCATGAGGATCTGTGCATTGGATCCATGTTTTTGCACCACTGTGGAGCCATGTGCTGATGGACCCTTGATTTTTTTTTTGGGTGCAATGTGTGAACCAAGCTGGTGTCTAACACAAGACAGTGGTTTTAGTATGAGCCAATGACAAACTCATATGAAATCAAGTGGATCCTTCTTCCTAATATCAACCTTTTACTTTCTTCCCGTCTCACCTTCCTTCCCTCATCTACCACCTGACAGCCAAGGAAGTCCTCCATGAATCCTGCAACTTAGAAGACCAAGCAGAGGCACATAGTTAGTGATGGGGAGTAGGCAGCGGGGAGTGGGGAAAACTAGGTGCCTCCACCCCGCCATCTTTGTAAAAGGAGGAGGAGGAGTGGAGGAAGCCCAGCTCCAGTAGCCAGGCGAGCCCTGGAATGCAAGGCTGCCCAATACCTGGGGTTTGGGGGCATGCTTTGGAGGGCAAGGCCCTGGCTAGGGGGATGGCGGGCACTCACCTTGGACTCAACCCCTCCCAGCTACTGATTGACTGACCCCCTTTGACTCACACTTTGTCATGAAGAAGGCAGGAGGGGGCGCAAAAACTGATTTTGTCCCCAGGCGCTGAAAACCGTAGCTACGCCTCTGGCTTTCCTTGCTCACACTAACTGTAAAATGCTGGGAAATGGTTTGTGCCACCTTCCCCTCCCCCCTGCTCTGTCAGTTGTAGATAATATCTCTTGCTCAGTGCAAGGTAGCCACAAATAACACATTCCTCCTTAGAGTTCTTGCTCCCTCCCTTCTTACCATATGTCTCTCATGCAGTACTGATGATTTTTTGTAATCTCTGCTGCACAATAAGTTAACATTTCTCCCAGGTCATGATGTGCAAAAGAGCTAGAGGAGAGGTTTTTTTTAAAGGATTTGGATTTCATGAATCACTTAGCTGCATCAGAATTACGCAAGTACACACTTCAACCAGTGTGAGCCATGCTAAGCAGTGGAGTTTCTTCACAGAGGTTTTCCATAACATTACGACATTGCTTCATGTTACTGATTACTTAACAAGAAGTCTTACTTTTGAAATAAATAGGAAAGATAATGCAGTCTGTGAACAATTATTACTTGAAATAAGAAGTTTAAGTGTTTCTCTTTTATTTTTTACTTCATTCCTGAGCTTCATTGCAGTGTCATTCTGAATGTTTATGGGGACACTGATATGCAGACGGATCTATTAGAGCCTTAAAATTTCTAGAAGCCTGGTGGGGGGAGGGATAGGGTTTCCCATGGGGAGGTAAAATGGTGGCAAATTTAAGAAAATGTCTCTTTTGACTTGAGATCAGTGCCTCTTACTGATCTAAAGTCAGTGATTGCTTTAGAGACGTAAAATATATGATGCATTACTTTTCTCTTCATAATATTACCCTTCTGGGTACAGTAAAATTTAAGATCATTTATTCAGAAAATAATTACAGATTTAGTAACTACATTTGTTTTTAAATGCTCTTAATTTTACAGTTATAGTCTACTGAATGTTAAGAAAACAAGCATCCCGGAGATTTTTTGCCAGCTGGTGTGTGTGTGTGTGTGTGTGTGTGTGTGTGTGTGTGTGTGTGTGTGTGTGTGTGTGTGTGTGTGTGTGTGTGTGTGTGTGTGTGTGTGTGTGGTGTCATTACAGCCATGACCGACTCTTTATCACCCCATGTCCATGGAGTTTTCTTGGCAGGAATATTGGAGTGGTTTGCTAGTTATGCACACTTTGGAGGCAGCTTTTCAGCAGTTTTCAAACCAGCTACAGACCAAATGTTCCCAAAATAGCACCACTTAACCAGTTAGTTTATGCAGTTTTCAAAGAAGCGGCCCAATTAATCTCTACAAGCATAAAAATAAAAATAAAAATATAAAAGTGTGGCACTTTAAAGATGGTCATTTTTCATTATGATTTACAAGTTCACAGTGAAATATAACAATCTTTAAGCTGCCACTCCTCTTTTTGCTTTTGCCTGATATGTGTAGTTTATTCATTCTGTGTGATTGTCTCAACTTTTAAATGTGTTTTTTAATTTTACCTGAATTTCATAATTTTACATTGTGAACCACTTTTAAAGGAAGGAAGGAAGGAAGGAAGGAAGGAAGGAAGGAAGGAAGGAAGGAAGGAAGGAAGAAATAAAGTTTGTTAGACCAGATATCACCATTAATTAGCTGATCACATGGAAATAGTTGATTCTTGCTGAACAGTTGAACCAAACAGTGACTGTTTATTTTACCTTGTTACTCTGATTCTCTAATGAATAGAGATATTCTAACACTGAAAACTATGTCAGACTAATGGAAGAAACTGCCTTTGGATGGCATGTCTAAGAACTGTGTTAAACTGTCCAACAGGGCAAGCCTAGGAAGGAGTAAAATTCAGATACCACTGTCTAAAATCCATCATAGTAAACCCCCACCTATTGCAGGGGTTAGGGACCTGAACCGACCCGCAATAACTGAAAATCCGCAATATGTGGATGCTGGGTCAGGTCAGGACCAGGCGGGGTCTCTGGGGGCTCTTGTACTTACCCCAAATGGGCCTGCAAGGGGCTTCCCGGGCCCTCGGAGGCCCCAAAAGTGCTTTCTAGTGATATGGAGGTCACTTTTGGTTTACTGGAAGTCACTTCTGATTTGCGGGGAAGCACTTTTGGAGCCTCCAACGGGTCTGGGAAGGCCTTTCCTCCTTACCCCAGAGGGCCTTTTTTCATATACTGCAGACCTGTGATATACCGGGACCGCAGTATATGAACCGTGAAAAGGTGGGGGACAACTGCACTAAGTCTTAGACATTCTGCATTATTCTAAAATGGGTGTATCATAATCCAATGATGTTATTTTCCCACATTTCTCTCCCAGGAAAAAGGAAAAACATTTCCTTCCATTTCCTTCTCTAATTTTCTGTCCAGGTTCTCACAACTCATTTTTGAGGGTTAAAACTGACATTCTCCTTCCTCCAAAGACTTGGGCTGTGCCTCATGAACTTCCAGAATGTTCTCACCTGATTTCTGGAAAAACATGTGTCAAATTAATTCAAAAAGTTTAATGACCCTGAATGTTAAGGCCACAATCCTACAAGGTTTAAAAACTTAAATAGGAAGCAGAAGAAATAGTTTGGAATATAATGTGATATAAGTAATTGCTATATATGAAGAAAACATTTATGTCCAAGAAAGCGCACATGTGTGTGTGCAGTCATTCATTCATTCATTCATTTCTCTCTCTCTCTCTCTCTCTCTCTCTCTCTCTCACACACACACACACACACACACACACACACACACACACACACACACAGAGAGAGAGAGAGAGAGAGAGAGAGAGAGAGAGAGAGAGAGAGAGAGAGAGCAACTTGGTACTGTGTACATTCAGTAAATGGAAAGATGCTGGATGGGAGCTGTCTGACTTCTTATTCTTCAGTCAGTAGATGGCACTATTTGTTTCTTTGTTAGTACTTCACCTACTTCTGCAGGCTATTTTTGCAAGGAAAAAGCACCCAGAGGATGAGTGTACTGCCAAAGCATTGATAACATGAGTGTACTGCCAGACAATACTTCTATTTGCATTTACGTCAAACTAAGAGGGACACACTTTCTTCCCGATATAGAAATATAGATATGGGGGGATGTTGTGGAAAATAAATATTTGGTTTGGTATATCAGTGCCCATTGGGCTATACATGTTTTTTTTTCCCCAAGGTTGAGATTCCAAATCTATAAAACACAGAAAAGAACATGGGCTATATCTTACTGAAGAATGAAGCTTATATGCTTTGGTCTATTCCTTCAATGATGGACTCAGCCATAATGCTCAGATGCATTCCTGTAGGTTTCTCCAATTGGCCACCCTTCACATACTTGGATTACACCGGCCAACATGTCTAACATTCAGGGAAAACTGTTAGTGGAGCAACTTTGGGGGAAGGCTGTTTCATAGGGTTTGAGCGGGCCCCTACCAGCTCTCCTTTTAACAAAACATCCACGGATGGTATGTTTAGGTTGATAAAGCCTTCATTTGTAAGTAGGCTTCTACTTGTGTGGCAATTCTTCAAGGCAATGTGACAGATTCTGATTCTTAGGTTGGCTGCAATATTTATTACCCTGCTTTTGACCTAAATGCACACAAAAATAATTTAATGGCTAGGCTTAAGATGAATGAATGATGGACAATGGACACTGATAATGGAGGCCACTAGAACTAATATGGTTTGCTCTTCTTTTACAAATGGTGAGTCAGGAGAAGACTTTGGAGCAGGTCCCCATGCATCAGGAGAGTACAAACACAGCAGGTCCTTCTTACCCTGCTTGCAAGCAATAGGTGAGGCATGGGGATGGGTGGGTGGGTTTGCTTTTTTTAAACCAACGTTCTTTGAAATTCTCAGTCCGCATGGCTTCTGGATCTTCTGGGAAAAGGGATTCTGGAAGATGGGGTCTAAAAACTAAGTTTTTCAGGTACTGGGGAAAGGGGTCACATAAGATTATGAAACCCAGGAAACCAGATTCTATCAACAAGCATCCTGTAATTCATTGGCATCAGCAAACAAGGGTGCTATGATGGTATTGTCAAGTTTCTGGTGGTAGGATAGAAGTGGTAGTTTTTAGGGCATGGTTTTTCAGTTATGCTGCTTAAATAAGGAGTCTGCTTGAAAAACCAGCTTGAACTAGTAGTAAGCTGAAAATCGTTGAAGTCCAGCTTAAATCCATGATTAAGAACTGAATGTTCAAAATCAATACTCTCTGAATTATTAAGAAGTGTGCAAATGATCTGCACATACACTGCTTCTTTCTCTGTTTCCTATATAGATGTCTGAATCCTTCAGATGCACATCCAACATGCTTTACCTCTGCAGCCATGGTGGCTAGAAATGTTTGTTTTCTAATAAAAAAATCAAAATGCCCCTTTTGCTCTTGTTTTGCTGCTTCATGTTGACTCCTTCAACTGCAATGGAGAAGAGCTTACAAAAAGCCTTGATCTTTCAGTACTGAGTTGATTGAAAGGGTGGGCTGGAACTAGAGCTGATACAGGGAGCTTACTTGTATGTTTGCTTCAATGAAAAATGCCCAAGATCAGCTGTTTGATAATATTTCGGTTACTCTTGCTTGTTGAATTTAATTCTGAAATAAGACCGTCCAGTCAAAAGCAGTTCAGTTAGCTTTTTTTCTCAAAGGATTCTGAGTATCTGTTTCAGCATTTGTAACCCATGTTTCTTTTTCCCAACAGTTGACATAATATACAACAATGAAAAGAAGACATGTTTTAAGAAAATGTCTTTGATTATAGCACTGAAGTGGTCATATCCTGCTATTTTATATCTTATACTGTCATTTTTAAAAGGTTCTTCCCAAAGAATGAATCTTCTTGTCAGTTTTATGTTTTTGCCACATCTTGCAAAGGACTTTGATGATGGTGGAGGGGGGGGTTCTATCAAACTGTTCTCTGTTTAGGATTGGAGCTGACGTCTCCAACATTAGGTTTGTCCCCAGTGCCAGGATATATTAGATGTTACTGTTGATTTGGCAGATACACTGCTTTTGCCAAGGCTCAGCCTTCAACTGAAAGAAAGAAATAGAAATCCTCAGCCTTTCAGCAGCACACCAAGGTCTGAGGCCTCTTATTCCAGCACCTGAAAAGGGCTGAATAAAAGATACAGTTAGAAAATCCATACACCTGGCTTACCCATTTCCTCTCTAGTTAGTCTTTGCATTTGGCTTCATCCCTCACCAAGGGCGTTTATACATGACCCCTAATCTCCACCGCAAATGGCTGCAAGCTCCGGACTTTAAAAATGTTTATCCACCAGCTCCGGAGTTTGCAGACAATTAAGTGCAACCCCGCCCACTTTAGCGTGACCAAACAGCAGTTTTCTTGTACCTGGTCTTTGATGGTGAAAAATTTTGATGCGGAGACTGCCTGAGCTCTCCTCGTTTCTTTCTGTTTTTTCTTTTGCCTCCGCCCCTTAAAGAGGAACCAGGAAGTAAACGGAGGTCGGAGCAACTTCCACCAGCACCGGAGGTAAGCCTTTTATTCTTTTGTCTCTGTCTAAGGCTTTTTTTCCCTTCCCCCCTCACGCAGACAGAACAAAGAAGTGCGGAGCGGGTGGGGAGGGAGGAACAGCAACGAACCCTCAAGATCTCTGGTCCAAATTTAAGGGACCAGCGGATCTTAGGGGTCGTGTAAAAAGGCCCCTAGTTGCTGGCAAACCTAATTAGTCCTCATCACATTCTCAAGCTTTAGGGAACCCCACCCCACTCAGGGGGGATCTGTGTCTCTCTTTTCCCAGCTGAGCTTCTTGGTCTCCTTCTTTCCTGCAGAGGAGTGGTCCTTTTATCTGGGTCACTCCCCACCACCCTTCTTCCTTAATTAGCTTGTCGTCACTGCCAAATGTTCCAGTCAGTACCTACCTACAGCCTTATTCTCGGGTGCAACCAGACTTCGAGATGTACTGCTGACTCTCCTCTCTCTCTCTCTCTCTCTCTCTCTCTCTCTCTCTCTCTCTCTCTCTCTCTCTCTGTGTGTGTGTGTGTGTGTGTGTGTGTGTGTGTGTGTGTGTGTGTGTGTGTGTGTGTGTGTGTTAGGCCACCTTCATAGTTTCCCACCATCAGGATGGCAGCCATCTACCTTCCTTCTCCAGTGCCACCATTATATAACGGGAGTCCCTGCCCTGTTCTGGTAAATGTCTTTCCTGTGAAGAGATGATGGAGAATGGTCAATATTTTGTAGTGCAATAAATTCTAAGAAGCAGTACAATCAGGAGCTGCTCTGATTTCTGTGGTAAATGTGAGACTCATAATAAATTAAACGAGAAGCTATTAACTCCAGTAACATTTGGATAGTCCGCATAGCTCTGATCAGGATCAGACTCCTGCCATTGTGGCAGGAGTTTTTGTCCTGTGCTACTCACTGCCATTCCAATATAGATTGATTCTTCGACCTGCCAATTTGCAATGGGTACAATGCAAATGACAGATATATGGCACTCCATCAGGGCTTGCAGGAGGGAGTCTCCCTCTCACTTCATTCCAGGACCTCAACTGGAATTAGAGTGGGCATACCTGGTGGTTCTATTAAAACAGGACATTCATGGCAGTGTTAATGCCATATGTCTGGTTTGGCTTATAGAGGTCAACTCTTTGGAAAATGGACAATGGTTCTAATCTAGACAGTCAAGTTATTCTAGGCTGGATAAGGTGAAACAGTCACCTTAAGATGTGGTATGCTATGTTGAGCAATCCTTGTGTTCACATACAAGCATTGACTATCTTCTGGACAAGAAACTGTACTGCACTTTAAACCCCCTTTTAGCCCATTATTCCCATTCTATTTCTATGCCACACATCCTCACCTATCTCCCCTTCTACAGGGAAGGTGATGTTGAAAAGTCATATAGCACTGAATTGGCTTACCACCCAAATAATATAGTGATAGATTCCAAGGGGAGGGGAGGAAGAGAGGCCTTCTTCTGCATCTTCTCTTGTCTACCCCGCTGCAGTAGAATGGAGGAAAACTGGATTTTTAAAACCTTTATGGGAAATGCCATAACACTTTAATTTGTCAGGATGTAGCACAGCTTTCTCCCCAAGTGACAAAGTACTAGCTTTTAAGAAGAAAGAGGTAGCAGGGGGTAGGAAAAGACTCTGTTCTGTATCTTCTCTGGTCTCCCCCTTGTGAGGGATTGGAATGAAATGGGCTTTTTAAAAACAAAAATGGGATGTGGCACAGCACTTGAGCTTATTGGGAAGTGAAATAACACTGAGTTGTATTGTCATCCAAATGACTCGTGCCTCTTTGGTTCTATACTGGTGGTCACACATACCAGAAACTTCTTTCTTTCTTTCTTTCTTTCTTTCTTTCTTTCTTTCTTTCTTTCTTTCTTTCTTTCTTTCTTTCTTTCTTTCTTTCTTTCTTTCTTTCTTTCTTTCTTTAAAAAGACAGTCTTTCCACCAAACCAATCCTAAATTACAAAAGCAAACAAAGAAAACAGTAGCTCCTGCCAGTGATGGGGGGGGAATAGATAAACCATGGAAAAGGATTGGGCTGGTTTGTAATTGACTGTATGCCATGCCATTGGCACTAAATAGATTGCACCTGAAACTGCCAGAAGAGATCCCAAAAGTGAGATAATTTGCCATCTGATTGCACCCTGAATATAAGCAGAAATATGTAGATGGAGCTTTTCCCTGCACAGAGAGATGGGGAAAGCAAATGCTTTTGTATTTTTCTTGTTGAAGCCCTCCACACTGGCCAGGTGTCCGCAGCATTTGCAAACTGTTTACTTGCAGAGACCTTGAGCATGGCCATTTCCTTGCACAACCACTCCAAAACCCCTTCACAGAGGAAGGTCTGCCAGGAAAGAAAAGTTGACTCCATTCCTCTGAGAGGCATCTCAGACACTATATCAAGAAGAGCTGAACTTGCCAAGGTCAGAAGGGCAGCAACACTTTTCTCTTGAAATATCACACCCTTGTCCGCCTGGAAAGGTTTGAGATGGGGAGTTTTTGGCTCTACAGTCACCAAGGCAGCTGCTAGCAGAAGGTCTCTCCTCTCTTTATAGCTCATTCTTTTATGAATGGGCCTTTCAGCAGAGAAGCCTATAATGCCAGCGTGCAAACTCAAACAGTATCTTCTCTTTCCTTCGAGAAAAGCACTCTGGTAACTTCCATATGCTTTGAATCAGAGTTCAGGTTATAGGTCAAAACAATGTTTTCTTTATCACTCTTGCAAAGGCCCTAGCAGGATGCTTACCCTATTAAAAGAGCTGATCCTTTTCTCCAAGTGGAGCCTTGCAGTGTTGGCATTCTATCACGTCCATGGTTGTGTTCAAACCAGAGATCATGTTAGCACATTACAAATATAGAACATGAGCAAAGCTGGGCAGCCAGTCACGCTGGCAAGATTGAACAAATGAGATATGGGAGATTCAAAGCTATGCTGCTGCTGTAAACAACCTCAGAGTTTCCAGTGTGTACTTGCTGCCCAGGTACACCAAGGATCTCTGAGCAAATGTGCTCTTTTGAGACATAGGTAAGTGGCCATTTTGCTGACTGCCACAACCACCATTCTATGGGACGGTGGGGATCAACCATGTGAAACTATGTTGCTGACCGATACCGCTTGTAGTTTTAGTGCTTGCCAAAATGTACGGGAACATATGAGTGCCTAAGAGCAGCAAATTGGCAGGACTAATAGTTTAAACCCAGGTTATTATGCTTTTCGAAACACCTGCTATTTCAAATATAATATAACAATGACTCACTGAACATACTCATCTCACTGACCTAAACTGAGGTGGTGAATTATTTTATTTTAATTAGTTTAAACCATATCAGCAACTGACTTGCTCTCTCAATTTCTATTGTACTAACACAATTAAAAAAAACAAAGAAAAATGTCCTATTATATCTGAAGGACATAAGCTGGAGTGAAAATGCTTTATTATAGAGGGGGAAAGGGGTGAGAGAGTGGCTGTTTATTTATCTTTCTTGAATGCCAGGCTACTGAATGAGGTTTAAAAGAGTTACAGAATATCGGCTTCTAAAGGACACCTATGTCACAGATCTAACCCAGATAAAGTAAGCCATGGGAAAAAAGTATTCTTATAGCTCCAAACCTTAGATTTCAAAAGAACAATTTAGCACCTGATGCCCATCATTGTAAGAGGAAGATTGTCCTCCACTTGAAAAGTTAAACATACTTGTCCTTAAATTTCAAGACATTAAGTATTAAAGCCAGATATTATGATGATGATGATGATGATGACATGGATGACAACAGCAACAACAATGCTGGATTTTGTATTACAAATCACTAGTCCAACGCTTCCCAAGTGTTTAGGACTACCTGATGTATTGATGAATTATGTGAGAGTTGTTATCTTGGCTGCTGTATAATAATAATAATAAAATAATAATAATAATAATAATAATAATAATAATAATAAAAACAACAAAAACTACTACTACTACTACTACTACTACTACTACTACTACTACTATTAGTAGTAGTAGTACTGTGAGGATGGTTCTAAATGCTATACCCATTTTGTCAGGTCTAGCACAGCTATTCTTATGTCTGTCCTCCTCCTCCTTGTTATCATCATCATTAGACAGAAGCATTACTATTCATGGTGTACATTGGGGGAATAGGGCAGAACACATGGCCTGTTGCATCCATGAAAGAACCCTTACCCCCAAATTTAAAAAGACATGGTTCTATCTTAAAACAAGGCACCCTGTTCCTTGATAATCCCAAAGAAAAGAAAAGGTGGCTTTGAAAGATAGGCGTGAACTGCCCTCTTCCCATTTCAGGGATTTTTTTGTTTATTTGTGGGGCTGGAGGGAAGGGTGCGGTCCACTGACTGGCATATGTTTGTGTTCAGAAATCCAGAACTTCCTTGCCCACCCTATGTACACACATCCTGCAGTCACATCTGGAAAAAATGAGATTCATAGAATCTCCCTTCAGTTGTTTGGAAAGTTGTATCCTGTTTGGCCGTGAAGGAAGCATGCTTGCCCCATCTCAAGTTGATGCTTTGATTAAGCAACAGTGCCAGTTTGAAGGGGTGAGGATTTTAGATCCATGTAGGCTCTCTGTTTGAGTCAGAACATGAACATTGGGGGTTTCCTGAAATCACATGGGAAGCCAGTGACAGTGTCCCCATTTTCAGAGTGTTTTATGCATCACATTGCTTGCACGATAAAGTAATGCAACAGTGCTATGGTTACTGAAATTTTTGGCATCTCATTTTTTGTGGGTTCAGAAAGTATATTGCATTCATCAAGTCTGTGGGCTGTTCTCCAAAAATTCTTAGCATAGAAAGTCAAAGTAGAGTAGGCTCAATTGAATTCATGGGTAGTGGGTGAGTCAACTCCTCCATGAGTGTTGTTGATTCAAATGGGTCTACTCTAATTGCAGCTCCTTTTTGAATGAATGGAACATATGGAGGAGTTAACTCAATAAATGCTGCATAATTACTCTAGAGAAGAAATGGATGCACTGGAAATGGAATTAACTTTAGAGTAATAGAAACTATTAGATATCTGTGTATAGATTTTTCAAAAAATCTTGTATAATTATACAAGAATCTATTGAAAGAATAAAGAAAAGAAAAAGATAAAATGTCAGAAAATTATAAAAAAGTTAAATTATCTTTCTTTAACAAAACAGGACTTTGTAAAATGAAAATATTACCAAAATTCAACTTCTTGTTTTAGATGATACCTCTTAAATATTCAGAACAGGAATTCAAAGATATACAGAGAATAATAAATTAGGAGGGAAGAAAACTAAAATAAATTTAAATAAAATGCTGTGGTACCTATGAGAAAAAAGGAGGTTTAGGATTACCAAATATTATTAAATATTATATAGTGAACCAATTAAGAGTTATTCCAGATATCATTACTTAATACAAGGAAATACTACGGAGTGACATAAAGTTGCAAGAGTTATATGAAATGGGAGAGTTACAAGAATTCTACTGGTATAAAGAAAAAAAGAATATTAAAAGAAAAAGAAAATAAATTCAGAATCCTTTTATTAAGAATGTATTAGAGATCTGGAATAAATGGAGACAAGTATTTTGCCCTAGAATGTCACCTTTAACCCCAGTATTAGTGTTTGAAGGTATCCCAACATTTGGGATAAAGGAATTGAAAAATATGACAATCAGAAAAAAGATATATAATGGGAACATTGGAAGGAAAATTTTAAAATAAGTACTACATTTGAGGGAGAACCATTAAATTGGAACAGTAGATAAATATAGCAAAAGATTCAGATCTAAAGACAGGAAATTGACAAAATTTGAAAATATTTTAAGGAATATGGAGAATGTGAAGGAGGAAAGGAAGGAGAAATGGAAAATAGGCAAATTATACAGAAGTCTGATGGAAGAAGAGGAACAGTTAGAAGGTTTAAAACAACATGGGGGACAGATGGTGTGTGTGTGTGTGTGTGTGTGTGTGTGTGTGTGTGTGTGTGTGTGTGTGTGTGTGTGTGTGTGTGTGTGTGTGTGGTGTCATTACAGTTGTGACCCCACGACTCTTCGTGACCCCACATCCATGTGAGAGAATAGTAAAAGAGGATTGGAATAAAATCTGGAATAAAAGGTGTTTTAAAAACATGTCAATTAGAATGAAATGCCAATAAAATTAAATATTATATATGTTAAATATTCAAAGAAATGTTGGAAATGTGCTAAAGAAGTGGGAGCTTTATTGTGGGAGTGTGAAGTCCTACCAAAAGGTATGGTATATAAAGCTTTTGAGGAGATAAGAGGAATATTGAACATTAGTATTGAAATATTGCCAAAATAGCATTATTATCTTTAATAGAAAAGGATGTCAATGATGCAAAAGGGGGGGGAGAAAGAGAGACAACGACGACGATGATGATGATGATGGTGGTGGTGGTGGTGGTGGTGGTGGTGGTGGTGGTGATGATGATGATGATGATGATGATTGTGTTAACAGCAGCATGACTCCTCATTGCAAAAAAACAAACAAACCAAAAAAAACTGGAAGCAAAACTGGATTTTCCAATTGCATGAATGGTGTAATGAAATTTGTAATTTTGCAATTACTGTAATGATAAATTGACTTAGGAAATTAGATTTTAAAAAGGAGAGTTAAAGATTTAATGAGATTTAATGGGATGAATTTATAAATGCTGTACAAAGTAAAGGCAAAGGGAAAATGCCAAACCAAGACTATTATGTATTTCTGAAGGGATATGGGGACAGTTAAGGATGGAAGGAAAGCTGGATATAAGAGAGGGGTCCCCAGGGTGAAGGGAACATTAATTTATTATTTTAATTTTTAATATTTTTACCCCACCTTTCTACTTGGAAAAGGACTCAAGGTGGCTTACAATAATTAGGGACAATATATAGCCCAGAACATTTAAGACATACTCAAGTAAGAACAGGGAATTAGAAGAGGAATCTTACAACAGTCAAGGGTAACATTAAAGCTACAAAGAGCACACGAAAAGAAGAAGAAAAATCCATTATGAGGGATAGAAATTAACATGGAACACACTGGTATTCTTATGAGATCAGTCAATGCAATCATGCATGGTAATCCATAAAAAAGTCACATAGTAAGTAGGGAAAGCTTGCCTGAAGATGGAGGTCTTTGCTGACTTCTGAAAAGACAGCAGAGATTGTGCAGTCCTAGCCTCCAGCGGGAGGGAGTTCCAAAGTCTAGGTTTTGCATTACTTTTTTGTATGCAATTTGTGTGATTAGAATGTAATATTGATGCTATATTTTAGAAAATAATATTTTTTTATTTTTTAAAAAAGTATAAATATTCACCAGTGGTGTACATTTGCCAAATCCAATGCAGTGGTAACAAGAATTATCGCGAGTGCCTTACCTTCTACAACCACAGCTCCACAGTTAGCAGCCTGCTGAACTCTGTCACTGCCAATGTTCTTTTGCTGATGTGACCATGAACACCTAAAAAACCATTTTAGCTTGATGTCTCAGTTTGAAGCATTCCATCGTAGAGCCTAATGGGGGTTCGCACTTCATGATGGCATTGCTTTCAGCTTCCTCAAAACACTCAACCCCAGTTAACCATGTTAACATGTGTATCAAAGGAGCGGATTGTGGGAGCAGCAGCCCCACCTTTTCCCAAACCGCAAACTTTTCAAGCTGTCAAAGGGCGTTTATACACGACCCCTAAGGTCTGCCGCAAATGGCTGCAAGCTCCGGATGATAAAAATGTTTACCCGCCAGCTCCGGAGTTTGCAGACAATTAAGTGCGACCCCGCCCAATTAGCGCGACCAAACTGCACTTTTCTTGTACCTGCTTTTTTATAGTGAAAATATTTGATGCGGAGAGTTCCTGAGCTCTCCTCGCTTCTTTCTGTTGTTTTTCTTTTGCCTCCTCCCCTTAAAGAGGAACCAGGAAGTAAATGGAGGTCGGAGCAACCGGAGGTAAGCCTTTTATTCTTTTGTCTCTGTCTAAGGCTTTTTTTCCCTCCCCCCCCCTCACGCAGACAGAACAAAGAAGTGCCCAGCGGGTGGGGAGGGAGGAACAGCAATGAACCCTCAAGATCTCTGGTCCGAATTTAAGGGACCAGCGGATCTTAGGGGTCGTGTAAAAAGGCCCAAAGTTGCAGCTTGGAGTTTAGACAGTCCATTTTGGGGAGAAAGCATTCCATGACTTTTCAAGTTAGTGATTCCTCAGCAGAAGAAAGAGCTATACATGCTTGCCATGTATAGAGCAGGCATGTCCAAAGTCAGGCCTGGGTGGCAAATGTGGCCAGTTTTCAAATTTTGAGCGGCACATGGCCTCTTCTCTCCGCTGGCCCAGCCTGTCACGCATCCCCACCAGCTGGCTCCTCCCTATACCAGATGGAGATGTCAACTTGCAATTTTACAGTTTGCCTGCCCTCCCTGCCTCTGTTCACCCTCCAACTACCTTCCCAGCCTACCTGCCCCCAGCTCCATTGATGTGGCATCCTACCTGCCTCTTTGCATGTTATAAAGACTTGTCCAAAGTCCGACTGGGGGCCATATGCAGGTCCCCACACATTTTCATCTTGCCAGGTCTGGCCCTCCTTGCAAAAAGTTTGGACACCCCTGCCATAGAGTATTTGCACTTTGCCCACCGCTTCTAGTCTAGAGGGTGTCAGATGACTTCCCTGACAACCTTATAGAAGCCAGCTGTCCCTCCCAGATTCTGGGATCTGCCCAGGGTCCTGCCTTGTTCCTTGGATAAAGGCCCAGCTTTGCTCAGCCTATCCATTTTTAATTGCACTAGATATTTAGGAAAGTCGGATCATTCAAGTTTTGTCAATAAAGTAAAGATGAAAAGTGTGACATGAAATGAGCAAGGAAGTTAAATAGCTTCTTCCACTACAAGTAAGGAGGAAGAGGAATCTGTTTGCCAGCTCATCAAAAAGGCAGGGATCCCATCTGTAAAGCATCTTTCTATGTTTGTAGCATCCTTCAAATGGGATGGCAAACACTAGTGCTGCAAGAGCAGATGCAGAACAAGCACTAATTAATCTATAATTAAAGAACTCATTAATGAACTTAGAGGAACATAGAGTTGGTGGTATAAATGCAAAATAAAATAAAATACACCAGTGAAACGAAATCGTGTTGAGGAGATTATTTACTTTAAAGAATTCCAAAATATGAATTCTAGATGAAGCAATTCTTCATACCAGGAAACATAGATCCACACATGGTTGTCATACCAAAGGGGATTGGACTTCAAAGGCTGTCAGCCTCTAATTTGGTGGGAATGAGTTTGGCATGTAGAAATGTTGGGGAGGCTGCTAGTAACTCCAGTTTATAAGTGAATAGTTCCTGTAGTAACTCAAACAAAACACTTGGGTAGCTAAATCAATTAGATTCTTCTACTCAATGTCTCTATCTGCCTGTGATATATTAAAATGATTTTGAAAGACATACTTCTTAGACAGCAAAACCTAATACATTACAACACAGGGCATTTCACACAACACAAATGTGAATCCTAAACAGCAACAAAAGCTTTTGGTCATAATCTTGCACATAGCAAAGGAGTGGTGCTTCTCCTACTTATTTAATCCTCTCTGCCCGCTTCGCAGCTAAAAAATATCCACTTAGAATGTTAGCTGTTCTAGTGGAGGACTGTGTGATGTGGCACCTTGATGTGAGTAAGCTGTACAGTAAATGAAAGATCTGCATTGTAGATATTGTTGTGTTTTATAGTTGAAAATTGCCCAGAGTATCCTTGCAGCTAGACGGGCAGCATATAAAATGAATAAATGAATTGATTCATTTTTAGATTGGATTAACTGTGTGTGAGCAATAGTGATCTCTGATAAATTCCTGCACACCTACGAAGAATTTTAAAGTGATTGTATTGGTCTATAAGACTAGATGATAATTTTTGTCGTGTTTGGTTATCCTTTGTATATATGTCTGGCTAGAGCTGATGGGAGTTCTCATCCAACATTTGGTGGGCCACAGTTTTCTAGCCTTCATTTTTGAAAATTTGTGGTACAATGGGAAGGTCATTCATTATATCAATATTGCAATAAAGCAAAAAAAAAAAAAAAGCAAAGTGTTCTGCTTATATACCGCCCCATACCACTTCAAGTAGTCTCTGGGTGGTTTACAGTTTTTAAATTACAGTATGCAGGCTACATAGGCTACAACCTAACCCTAACCCTAACCCTAACCCTAAACCTAACCCTAACCCCAGCAAGCTGGGTACTCATTTTACTGACCGCGGAAGGATGGAAGGCTGAGTCAAACATGAGCCTGCTACCTGGGATTGAACCCCCAGGTCGTGAGCACAGTTTTACCTGCAGTACAGGCATTTAACCACTGCGCCACGGGTGTGAAGCATGGGCTTTAGAAGCCTACAACATGTATCTATTTCAAAATCTAATATTGTGGTCACAGTGCCTTTTAGAATTGAACAAAATGATCATTGCTTTGGTTCATATACTAAACCAGTTTAATAATTTGGGTTCAGCATACTGTGATTTAAGGACCCTAATTTCCTTACTGCTCTGGAGTTAGGTATAAAGGTTGCTTGCTTATATATATATATTTTAAAAATTCCCTGCATTTTCCAAAACAATCTCCAGTTTATGTGGGATATTCTGCTTCTGGGCTTATGATTCAAAAAGCCAGGAAATGGCCCAGTATTGCTGCACCACATCATGATCAATGGTAGCAGTCAAGATGGATACTCTCTTGAGCCCACTACCATTCACAAAATGACATTATGCAAGGAAAAAATCCCAGAAGTCAGCTCCTTTTTTCTTATCAGTTCACCACTTTCCACCCAGTCAGAAAGCAATTGCCATGACTATTTTTCAGCAGATATCAATGGATAGTGATCATGTTTGGAGACTGTTTCTTTGACCTTTCATAGCACTTCAAATATCTTTCTTCCCCAAATCTGGCACAGTGTAGGAACCTACTGTCTGTCATATCCATGCCAAATTGGGTGCTGATCTGAAATCCAAAGTGTTTATACTGTATATATAATATATATATATTATATTATAAATTCTAAAAATAAGGGTAGCCCAGATATATAAAACAAAGGTATAGATTTGGTTTTGGTCTGAGCTACCTTTATTTTTAGAATTACCCCACAGAATGCTGATTTACCCTGCTAACATCTAATATCACTGCATTCTTGTGAGTGCATTTATTTCGGCAAAAAGGACAGAAAAAATGAACCATACCAATGACATTAAGAACAATAATAATTCCACTTGTGAAGCTATGAATAGTGTCATATATAAACCGTTAAGAATGTAATTATTTCTCATTGACAGTGAGTTGAAGAGAACACATTTTCAGATGTTATGACTGAAAATGATCATACGCTATTTGGAAAATGTTTATATGTTCTGGCTTCTGTGTGCTCTGAAAAAGCAGAGAAGGATTTTGCAGTAGCTATAAATTATCCAGCAGATGCATTGACTCATTCCTTGTATAAATCTGATGAAGTCATGGATGAGACAGTGGAGATGAATCTAACTCAGTGTGTTAAACTTGCGTGGATTGATTCCATATCTGTAATCAGGAACTGCCAAAGCTAAGACTGACTCCTAGAAGCTCCAACATATACACAACTTCTTTGTCACCAATAGCAGTGTCATAAATCACTTGTCATCTCTCTCTTTTATGGGCTCGAACCCTTCCTTCTCAGTCTGGAATCCTGTTCTCTTTATTGTATATTGCCAGAGACCAGACTCCATGATCCTCTCAACTAATGGATCGTAAAGCTGAGTGATGCTATAACAATGCATCATCCAGGAAAGGTGTGCTATGACCTAAAAAAATAATTCAACAGTAGATGCCCTCTAGGACAGATGGAATTCAGAGACATGTTTCTCAGGGTGGTACTGTAATGCTGTGTAGAAATTATTGCAAAATGCTCTTCCGTCCCAGACCTGCAAGCAGGATTGGGTAAAAGCCCATCTGTGAGATGAAGGGTCATAAATCAGCAGTCGCTTACTGACAGCTCCCTCCATAATGCAAGAAGCTAGGCGAAGAGGATTTATCCAAATGGGCCAGACCCAGCTATGGGTACTAGAGGCACCTCCTTTTCCTGGCACAGAGCTGGATATTTATGAGAGATGATGCAGGTGATAAATAGTCTATGAGTCACAGTCTGAAAGCAAGGACAGCCGAATAGAAAAATAAAAGGCTTGTGGAGAGGCTGGCATATATACCCAGCTTGATTTATATTCTTTTCCATTTCCATGCAGCAGGAACATAAAATAAAAAGGTAATTTGGGATTCTTCTTTGTTATGTACGTGTCCTCACATCCCTCTCACAATTATTATGGCACTCCCAGGAGCTGTTTTCATCGACTTTTCTGCCCTTCAGGAAGGTCTACTGGGCAAACATCTTTATTGCCCTCTCAGGCTTGGGTTTATGTTGCCACCAGGGTCTTCACACTGGCCTAATGCCCACTCTCACAAATGTATAAGGTTCACTGTGATAGCTTTGGTATGTAGGCTCTACACATATATTCCCTATATTAGTGGCCATGCTGTAAGTGACATTTCTCAAAGTAAAGAACAAATATATGTTCACCGTCTCAGGATGTAAAGCACTGATCCCCAGAGGGGACTCCCCACCAATGTCCAAAGCTAAACTACTTGGTTACAGGCTGTGCCAATACCCAATATTCTACAAAAGAGTGTAAATACGGTAATATGGTAATTAATGAATTTAATTCGTTCTATGAATTGTTTCGTTTTATAAAAAATTCATCTTGCAAAATGCGGTTTCCCATAGGTTTTTTTTTGGGGGGGGGATTTTGTAACAGCTTTTCATCTTGCGAGGGATCCCATAAGGAATTTTGGTTATGCGAAGCAACCCAATTCCTGGATTTTTTTTTCATCTTATGAATTTTTCATCTTATGGGGCATTTGTCTTAGGAGGCATTACTACTTAAGTGCTATATCTCACAATATGCCACACTTCAAATTCAGTCTTAATGTTCTGGGCCAGGAAAAAGATGCATGCCGCAGGATCTTTGGGAGAACCTCCAGACCTTTTCCACCTGCCTTCAGATGCAGTGATGTACAAGTGAACCTTGAAGTGTAGGAGATGTTCATGATCAAGCTGACAACTAGGACTTGTGTCACCTGGGGCAAACATTGATCCTCTCCATCCCATAGAGTGGGCACGGACTAGTACAAACTACAAATACTATTCTGGTATGCTCAATCTGCTTTACAGTGGTGTAACTAGAGATGGGTGGAAGAGGGTATTTGCCCTGGGGCGCGCAGCCATTGGGGGGGGCTGGAGGGGAAACAGCAGGAGGAGAACACCGTGCACCCTCCTGCCAGCAGAACACCCTGGCAGCACCTTGAGAAGTGATGGTGCTCCTTCCCCAATGGAGGAGCACCCAGGCAGATGAGCAGGGGGCGTGGTGGTTGCGCCCCGGCAGGAGGAAGGCATAGCCCAGGTGAAGCTGGGCTGGGCGGCTGGGCATCTTCAAAGGGAATCCATGGCATCCCATCCCCTACAGAGGTTCAGTCCCAGCTATTTCATCCCCCCTCTCTTACACACACACACACACACACACACACACACACACACACACACACACACACACACACACACACACACACACACACACACAGGTTCCATGGAGGAAAGAAGGAGGGCAATTCTGGTTTGTGGGTGGTTTTCCTAGGCTGTTCTCTAACTCCCCAAGGGCAGAAAGACCCCCCCTTGGTATGTTTTTCCCTTTCCCCATTGCAACATTCCAGTGAGTGGGCTGACTGAGGAAAATAAATTCCTCCCCCCCCCACACACAAAAAAGGCATGGAAGTAAGAATACAGGAAGTCTAGAGCTCCATTTCTGCACTACAATTGCCAAGAAGAGCTCCCTGGGAAGGGTCTCAAGGAAAGAAGGAAGGAGGGACAGGGAGCCCCTAATTGCACCCCCCCATGGGCTACTTCTGATGCTTTCCCCCATCCTCCAACTGCCACTTTTTTAGTATCTCTTAATCCTCTTCCCTCCAAGTTGCGATCTCAGGAAAAATAAAAGTCCTCCTGTTTCCTTCCCAGAAAGAGGAGGACATTCCACCTTAAAAGGTTCCATATATAATTCTGTCTGTATTTCTTTCATATTGTATTATGGCAATAGCACATTCACCTTTTTCCTTGGGGGGCTATTCACAAAGTGACACCCTGTAAACATAAGAAAATAAGAAGAGCCATGCTGGATCAGGCCAAAGGCCCATCTAGTTCAGCTTCCTGTATCTCACAGTGTTCCGCCAAACGCCTCTGAGAGCACACAAGACTAGATATTAGAGATGGGCACGAAACGACCATTTTTTCATTTTCGTTCTCTGTTACCATTACCGTTACATAATGGTACGACTAACGACCATTTGGACGGGCCAGGCTCGAACCGAACAGAAACAAGAAATTTTTCTTGGTTCTGTTCGTTTGTGTTACTGGCCTGGCCATGTGATGAGAATGAGTCCTCCTACCTGCTGGTGCTGCTGGCCTTCCTGCCTGGTCCAGTCTTCTGGCTTCTGGCTTCCTGGTCCAGTTAGGGGTGGAGTCGAGAATGGGCTGCCATCAGGTCTCTGCGCGCGGAGGCCGGATCGGAACCTCCTGTCACCCCCTCCGCCTCGATGCATGGCAGCCTGCTGGGCTGTCATTTCTGGGGTGGAGATCGCTGGACACGGGGCTCCGATCTGGCCTCCGCGCACGGAGACCGGATTGCAGGCCCCTCTCTCTGCCCTCTGGAGATGCATGGTGGCGGGTGGCAGGAAGGGCCTGCAATCTGGTCTCTGCATGCAGAGGCCGGATCAGAGTCCCCTGTCCAGCGATCTCCGCCCCGGAAATGACAGCCCACAGGGCTGCCATGCATCGAGGTGGAGGGCGGAGAGAGGGATCTTTCCCATGCCGGATGACAGGGTGCTGTCATCCGGCGCGGCGAAGTAAGACCCCCATTTCTGAAAAAAGAAACACGGAAATGAATGTTTTTAAAAACCCGTAGGAAACGGAAACAAAGGGAGATGGGCCACCCCAACCCATCAAGCTCTGTGGCGCTGGTGGCGGCAGCGGTGGAAGGAGTGCTCACTTGCCCCCCCACTCAACAAGCTCTGCGGCACTGGCGGCAGAGGAGGAGTGCCCCCACCTCCCACCAAGCTCTGCGGTGGCAGTGCACTCACCCACCCACCCAGTTCCACAGCACTGGCGGTGGCGGCACCGAAGGAGGAGTGCCCATTTGGCCCCACCAAGCTCCATGGTGCTTGTCCCCCATGACCCACCAAGCTCTGCAGTGGTGGTGGCAGAGGAGGAGCACCCCCAGGTCGGGAGGCAGGCGGGGATCTTGCGGGTGACTTCTTAGCACCCTGCAGGTTACAAGTCGCCCACGGTCAATGTATTGTGCAGGCCTGCTGTAGATCATCTTGACTGCTGCCACCGGTGTTGTCACCCTTCAGGCCATTCTTTGCTATGTAAAGCTTAGCATCCTTTTTCCTGCGGGCAACACCAGCACACTATAGTATTTTGCAGCAATATTGTGCCACTTCACGGCCTTTTGAATTGTGGGTAAAGAAGCACGATACATTATTCCACATTCATAAACTGGAGTTTTTTTTTGGGGGGGACTGAATGTTCTGGCTTCTTAAAACAGGAGTTTCAATATGCATATACAACATACAAATTCCAATATAAACTTCTGTCATGTAGAATCTGTACTGTGGCAGAAGCTAGAACAGCTTGCATGTGAGTTCCTCTGTGCCAAAATATTTTAAATGGCTCTTTTGGCTTGAATGCAATGGTGAAGCAAAAGTGTGACTAGGTGCAACATGTACAGTATAATGGAGAAACATGCACACCCTTTAACCTCTTGGCTAAACTAATGTTGCCATGCCCAGAGGTCAGAATGCAGTCTTGAAACCTATGTTTCAGTTTCCAAATCCTTTTCATGGGAGAGCCTACGTGAGGAAGAAAATCTGTATTAGACCAAAAGATCTAGGGACTTATTGTGTGCATGTTTTCCCAAATATGCCCCTTTGCCTTTTGAAATAATAAAGAGGGAGAGGTTGGAGTTACCAAAGAGTGTCACTTCAAGCCAAGTCAAAATCATCCATGCTATGTGATAGAGACAGTGAAGAGAGGAACAAAAGTAAACTCAACTGAAATGTGTAAGAAAGACAGCCAGAAAAGCAGAACATTGAGTACGCAGTCAAGCCTGAACTCCCACTAGAGTTAAAATGAATAACCTGAGCCTATTCTACCATGCACGTATAGCGGAAATGTAACAGTGACGAGAAGAGATTATATTGCTTGGAAATGTGGGGTTGAACAGTAGGAAAAGAGGAAGACTGAACATGAGATGGGCTGACTAAAGAGAGAAACCACTGCTGTTAGTTTGCAAAAACTGAGAAGAACTTTCTGAAAAAAGCTAATACTGTATTGCTAGGAAGGCAGGGCAGTAGGAAGAGCAAATATGACACAAGGCGTTGCTGGTTTGCAAGATCCCAGCAGAGTTGTTAATGCTAGGACATTCTGGAAGTCAGTAACTCTTATAGTCACCACATGCCAGAAGTTATTTCATTGTACATAGCATCTTTGGAGCTTTTGCTTAATTGCTGAACAATGGTATAATGACAAGCTGGGTGGAGTACCATCCTTGACTCCTTTCCCCCTTTTAAGGGCTTCCTTGAGGTGGGGCTTGTTCCTTGACCCTGTTATCTGTGCGCTGTGTGGTTTGCACAGGAGACCTTTGTCTGGAAAAGAGACCCCCAAAGAAGGCATGAGAAGGAGAGACCCTCCCCCCTCAACCACTGTTCCCCCAAGATTTGCCTCCCCTTGCTGGGTGGCTGAGACATGGGGGGCACAAAAACTGATTTTGTTCCCAGGCACTCCAAACCCTAGCTACACCTCTGATGCTTGTTAACCCTCTTATTCTACAGTCATATCTCCCACCATAGATTCCCCAGGCTGGTACCCTACTCAACATTTTAACAGCCATCCTTTTTGTCCCAAGTGCAGTCTATGGCTAGCTAGATGTTTTCTGGAACCTGAAAGTCATTGTTCTGAAAAGAACAACTCGTTTCCTGTTGTATAAACTGCCCCCACCACCCTGTAGCAACTGGACTTCGGCAGTTTTCATGGATGGTTCAATTAGACAACATGACTAATAGCCACCCCACCCTGAATCTGTCTACCATTTGAAAAGAAATGAAAAGAATAGGCTCCCCCCTCATATTGGTTCAAGAGCCCCTAGCTCTCTTTTAGTAAGTGTAATAAAAATGGCATCTAATGAAATCTCAACTGAAACTTTTTGGGGGAAAAAGGAGGAAAAAAACATACATTTTTATCTGGGTTGTAGCAATTATTTTTAAAAGGCTTTCTGACTTCTGTTTCATAGAAGCCCCTCATACTGGCTCAGTGAACAACTTTAGGAACAAGTAAGCATGACAAAAGGCTATATGGATGGATTAGCTGCATTTCATGATCAAAGCCAAGTCAAAAGGATTACATCTTCAGCAATGACTCTGAGCGAGGGAAGCCAATTTTGCTCATTTTCTAGCTATATTTGGGACACGGCTGAATAACTGATAGGCTTGTCACAATGCCAGCAGTGTCCCAGCACACGGGTATGGGGCACTGTCAGAGGTGCTGTCTTCTAATGAGACATAAAATTGGGATCTGTTGGTCATTAAAGAGCCCAATGTGCCATTTTCAGAAAGAGAGCTGGTAATAGTTTTCCTGGGCCCTCTCCAGAACATTTGTGACAGCAGTCTTGCTCCTTCAGTCAAACTCTGGTAAGAATTAGAACTACAGTGAACTTTTAGGTGAGCACAGTAACTGGATAGTTAGAGAAACGTGCCATATATAAGATGGATGGATGCCAGTGTGTATGGTTTTTATTGGACACAACTTCTTTTGTCAGTACCTTTGGGAGGTAGGTGATTTCCTTCAGCAGTCATGCACCCTCAAAATGTACTCTGGAGCTGTTTTTTCAGGAGGTGAAGAGGGAAAGAAATGTAACCCCCTTAAAGAGTTTAGAATTTGAGAATATGGATCCTCACAAATTGAAGGGAGTTTGCCTTCAGTCCTGATTTGAATATTGGCAGAGGGCATTTCCTTGCGGGGAAAAAGAGGGGAAGCACTGCAAATTTGAACAAACAATTCCAAATATCACACCAAATTGCACACCCCAGCATTTGGTCCATGAAGTGACAACAACAGTTAAAAATGTTATCAAACTTTCATAATGTTTTAGTTCTGTAAATCACAGGGAGTGATTGTTCACACATGCATATCTTTTGTATCAGGTAATGACTTCAGAGGGCAAATGACCAATATGTTGTCACTTCATGTAGAATTACTGGCCGGGACCTACATATCACTTCCTATCCTCATTTCCATGCAGTAAGAGCCATCTGCCTGATGCACATTGACCGCTTTCTCCCTTGTAAGGTACTGTATATGGTATTCTAGATCAGGCATTATCAGTTAGGACCGTATGTCTCCCTGGGGAGGCCTTGTGCTTTTGAAGTGGGGGAGGGAGAGAGAGGCAGTGGTGGTTGGCAGCGACAGGCTGGAAAATATTATTCACACACTGCCTTATAAGTTTCCTTATATAACTTGTACAATCCTGATTCGGCCTATATTTCTTTAATGATTGCTGTGGCTTAAAAATAGACTGGAAAGGGCTATCTTAGACCAAACACTGTCAAGAAATGCCCCAAATACAATAAGAAGAAGCCAGCTGCTCATAAATTCAGCTACCTATCCTTGGGTGTATGCATACAAGTAGGAAACCATCCTAAAACTTTGAGGACTAAAATAATTTTAGAGCCATGTTTGAATAGTATGTGACAAACTGTTGCCATCAACATAATCATATGGTACAAGATATATTATCTCCTTTTCCTAAAAAAGAAAGCTAGCTGCTTAGAACTGTGTGAGGTATTCATTTTTCTTATCATGTCTTAATACATTGTTCCTGCAGGAGAATCTTAATGCCATCAGTATGGGGCATCAGGTGATTGTATTTGATTTTTCGGCTATAAGAGGCTTGTGGGAAATTCGAGTTAAGAAGCACAAAGAACGTCAGAAAAAGGAGAAGGAAAGATTGGCTAAAAGTGCACTGGAAAAGTAAGGAAATGCATTGTCTTATTTCAACAATAATGTGTGATAGGATTAATGATAATAACTGATGTATAAAATCAAGCAATGAGTTAACCATAGTCAACATCCGTATGACCACCTTATTTTATCTAGAGGGATTTACATGTGTGCACTTAAACTAGTTCTGGCTACAAGTATGTATCCCTAATGATGTCTGATCAAATCCAATCAGGAGCCATTTTCCATTTTCTACACCCTTCCTTGAGTGTTAAAGATGGAAAAGGATCCTTTGCTGATTGGGGCACAGTAGTAGATGGTGCTAGCTCCCATGTGAGGTAAACAAAATTCACATTAGGCAAGTAATTTTGGCCCAGGAGCCAGTGTGGTTTAATGAACTCAGATGATCTGGGTTCAAATCTCCACTCAGCCATCAAAATTCAATGGGGGACGACAATGGAAATTTGCTCTTTGAACATCTCACATACCTCAACAACCCTATTAAAGTCAGCATAGGTGGAAAGCAACCTGATGGAACACCGCAAAAACATAATTGGTACAGGGTTGAGATTATTTGCATTATGACTGCATGATTCAAAGGGAAATGTAAACCATCCCACAACACCCTGTCTCCAATCCTTCCATAGTTATTCTTTCCACCACTGGGGCTTCAACTTTCTCCCAAAACTGGATCAATTTGCATTGGTTTAGATGGTGATACTTGAACTGATGTAGAAAAGTTTGTGTTACTGGTTGATGTGATGATGTGGTGAGCTCTTTGAAAATTATGATATTTTTGTTCATTTTTAAAAACAACAATTTGGTGTTTGTTGTCTGTGAAGATTCTCAGTCATCCAGGTGAGTTTATTCAGAAGTTGAGTCATGGCAACTGGGCTTCTTTTCTTGAGAGATTGAAACGTTTCACTGATCATCCAAAGAGCTTCGTTAGTCTGAGGAAAGCTCACTGCGAGTCCTCCATTTTATAGTTCACTAGTTGTGAGTCCTCCATTTTATAGTTCACTTTGACCTCATGTCACCTTGTTCTGAAATAGGCTCATACAATGAACAATGGCCTGACTTGGCTTGTTAGGTGGGCAATAGTCTCAATAGTATCATTACAACCTTCTCAACACCCATTAAGTATGAGTCCTTCTTGGTCATGGCCTTGTTGGTGGAGGTGTGAAGTATTTTTGATTTGTCTGGGAATTGTTGAAATGGCCACTTGGTAAATAGCAGTTTGCTTAGATAAGTAGGAAGTCCAGTTTCCATGATTCCAGATATTTGGTGTTTCTTGTGCAAATTCATCTAAACACTTCCTCCACAAAATATATAGCCAACAAGAGAATGGCCATGTGATCCTTGTTTACAGCTTATTAGGTAGTTCCCTGTAACTGTGCCTCTTGCAGGGCTGCAAGAAACATATGTTAGCAAGCAGCAGAAAAATCTGCCAGTCAGTTTTCTCCTCTCTTCTTGTGAGGGCACTTAATGTAAACACATCTGGGGACATTCCCTAGTGCAATTTCACAATAAGTAAATTCTCATTTCACTTGCTGTGTAGCTACATTCTTAGTCCATCTGAGGGTGGAAAGGATTGATGTTCTCAGCAAGATCAGGGAATACAAGATATGTATGATAGATGTTTGCCCATCCTGGTTCCAACTGTAACTACAACACAAACACCTCCTTAACTCGGTAAGGTTAGGATATACCAGGTGTGTTCCTTAAACCTTTCTGCTAACCCTAACCACAGTTAACTTTCAATACCTTGATAGTTAACTGTGGGATCAGAAATTACCTCACAGGACACTCAGTACATATTTATTTATTTTTATTTATCTACAAGATTTTTAGTCGCCCCACTACTAAGAGGTCTCTGGGCAGCGTACAACAAGTATTAAAAGCTATAAAACAATAAAAGTATTAAAAACTATAAAATAAAATACATATCACCCTCTCATCCCACTCTTAATGGAAGAGAGAGTTAAACAATCAGAAAGTGCTGCTTCCATTCTTAAACATAGAATAAAATGGTTCAGTGACTTGTCTGTGTTCACTGGAACATCTATTTCTGTCCTATTTCTTAAATTAATCATATTAATCAATATTCCTATCAGAATCTTTAAGCTGTGGAGTGAAAGAGCCAGCAATTAATATGGATGCTACTCCCCCAGGACAGGAAAACTGCATAGATGCGTGTGTTCAGTAATGAAGCCCCAGTGGCTGCAAATGATTAGATGATTTACTCTTAAAATATATAGCAGCGTTATTCCGAACAAATTGGCTATGTGCGCTTCTGGAGAAATCAACATTCTCTACTTGCTGTTTCTAGGGTTATATTCATCCTAAATCCAATAGGAATAAGACCATGTCCCTTCCTCAGGTGATGTATGTCATCACAGCTTCATGGCAAGGTGACTATTATTCTGTGGTTCCCTTCTTTTAAGGACATGGTGCTAAAAGAGCCTCCATACCTGGAAGCCTGTTGGATCGGAAAACTAGGACTGAAAGGCACCTATGATTTTGTGAGAATGTAGCATGGTGATAGAAAGCTACAAAAACTATTATTTTTTCAGTCACAAAATTGAGTATGAGTATTTGAATGAGGTACCCTGATTGAGGTACAGTATATTGAACAAGTACCTGTGTCTATCTGTTACTAGCTGCTGACTAGATGCCCTAAGCATATCCAATCTCACCTGATTTCAGGAGCTAAGCAGGGTCAGCCCTGGTTAGTACTTGGATGGGCGACCACCAGGGAATACCAGGTGCTTTAGGTGTCTGGAGTAGAAACTGGCAAGCCACTCTAGTATTCCTGGCAAGAAAACTCGATGGACATGGGGTCATGAAAAGTTGGTCACGACTGCAATGACACAACACACACACACACACGTGTGTAACAGCTATGTGTCGATTGTTGCTGGAAGGGCCAGACCTGCCGCTGTCCAAAGACAACCAACTGCTTCAAGTGGCCGAGGATGATAGGCAGCACGGCTTGCCTCCTGGAAGTATCTCCTGATCCCCACCATTTTTCTGCAGTGGAGGACTGAGCTCTCTATACTTTATAGGTGGTCCCTACCCCCTAAATATCCCTGATGCCCCCAGATCTGGCAAAGGGTGTCATTCTTTTGCCAGTGACATTGCCCTTCTGCTAATGGACCACTCAACTTTTGTATGTCCAAGGTAGCATGGTTGCCATCTTGCTCTTTGCTTTAGGCTGCAAACTATCTTGGGTTAGCTTTGCATCATAACCATTGTGTAACAGATGCCAATGTCACTAGTACAGCTACATTTCATATAATTCATATGATCAACAATGTTTACTGTTGCACTAAGATAAAGAAGTGTGTTTTCTCCCATTTTCAAACATAATTGTTTAGTTTTTTGGAAACTGCTATATCCCTGGAGTGAAAGTGTCCTTTTAAGAGTTTATGTTAAGAACTTGGTAAAAAAAACCACTGTAATTTCTTACTCATTTTAATATGTATATTACAGAATCACAAAAAAATAGAAAAAATCATAGAAAAATGGAGTTGGAAGGGGGTTATACAGTTATCGAGTGGGGCTTGCTGAGTGCAGGCATCCAAATCAATGTAGATCAGACTGGTCACTGTCTAATTCTCTGTGGAATGCCTACAGCACTGGAGCACTTACCATCTCCTGAGATAATTGGTTCCATTGTCATACTGCTCCAACAATTAAGACATTTTAATAACCTCGTTGCCATAATTAAGCAGAGATAGGAATGTTAAATTTTTAAAGAAACTTTAGTGGAAATTTGCTAGTTCTTAGCCAGACTGAAGTTATGATTACATTGGTCAATCTGCACAAAACATGATGTGTTGCATGGAGTGCTGCTAACATGTTGTGTTGCTGCTACCAGGATGACAGAAAAATGCAGAAAAGTCTCCCTAGAGGCCAATGCCTATGTCTCATCTTGAGAGTATTTATAACAATGTAAAAGACAAACCCAAAGGCTATTTCTTTTCCTACACAGGGTTGGTTAATATAATGGCATACCTTCTGGAAAACACCTCAGTGGCAATTTATAGGGCTGTGTTGGGAATTAAAGAGTTATCAGACTCTGGGCAACTCAATCTATCTAAACTTACCACTGTATTTGCCTAGAAGCACCTATAAAAGATTTCCTGATTGGGTTGGGTCTTTTCCTCCGAGCAAAAATGGATTTACTAGAATGTTCTTATCCATTGCTTGCATGTGTAGGTGCATGAATACATGCACATATGTACTCTTCTGTGCCTGCAGGCACATGGAAGGGTTCAAGGCTGACAAGCACATAGATATGATTGTGGTTGACTCAGCCTTCTATCCTTCCAAGGTCGGTAAAATAAGTACCCAGCTCACTGGAGGGGGAAAATGTATAGCATGCATAAATAATTTGTAAATCACCCAGAGAGTGCTTTAAGAGCTAGGGGGCGGTATATAAGCAGAACAGTTTGCTTTGCTTAATGTGTATCATCAAAAGCTATAGATAGTTCTAAAAAAACCTGGAGTGCCTTAATTTTATTGTCTTGGTTCATAATCTCAAATCTGGCCAAGAAGTTAACGTTAGGAGAGAAAATGAGAAAGAGAATTGTTTCCCATAAGCAAAGGTTTCAGACAATGTATATCAAACTACAGTAGTACCTTGTATAACGTAATTAATTCGTTCCAAATTAAATTACGTTATACAAATTTTACGTTGTACAAATTGAAATTTCCCATAGGAATACATTGAAAACAGATTTAATCTGTCCCCCACCACTCCCCCTTTCCCTCAAACTCAGACTTCCCTGCCTTCTTTTTTACTGGTCCCGGCGTGGCCGCGGTGTGGCCTGCTCCTTTGGATGTCGCGGCCCCATGGCCCCTCATTGTCCTTCTCCGCCGATGCGGGGATCTCGGGTTGTTGTGGCTCCGCGGGTCACCGCAGCTGCTGCCTTGCGGCCCCCCGCCGGATGCGGCCATCTTCACCGGCATGGGGATCCCGCCCTGGGAGCCACCGCCGCCGCCGCCTGGTGGCCGCCCGCCTAACGCTGCCTTTTCTACCGGCCTCACGGAGCCGCCCCGGGAGCCGCCGCCGCCTTGCCGCCCCTGCCGGACGTGGCCACCATCACCGGCCTCGCGGGGCCGCCCCGGGAGCCTGCCGCCACCGCCACCTTGCCACCCCTGCCGGATGCGGGGGGGAGGGGGTGGATTTTTTTTCGTTGTACAATTTTTTCGTTGGCTTTTGACTATATATCAGGTTTGGCTTCACATTTCCATTTTCCATTTCCCATATCATACCAATTAATCAGTAGCCTTAGACAATCAGAATACAGAAAACATTTTTATGTAATAAATGCACTAAGCCAGAAGTTCTTCTTTCAATTTTCCCTTTTCCTGCCAAGCCCCACATCCTCACAGATAGCTCCCCCCTTGCCAAATCCATCATCCGCATGGGTTGTTGTATTGTCCCGATAGCAATCTTGATGGCCACTCTGCCACTTAAGAAGTCCCAAGTTTTCTTCTTTTTGGCACTCACGTTGAGTAAGATAGATGTGCCCATTATGCTATGTGGACCCGATACATCCAAGGGCCCAGTCTGCACCATTCCAAACACATCCGTGTTCATGTTAAGATTCCCCCTCCATTCTGGTTCAGTATCTTGATTCGGCCAACCTCAGTCAATACATTTATCATATCCTTTAAATTTGGCATATCCAAAGATCCATCCTGGATCAATCTTGTTGTGCTTGTCTGTAGATTAAGATCAGCTAATTTCAGTTTTTTTCTAGAGACCCAGTGCCATTCACCAATCCATCTTGAGGTCTATATTCCGGAGTTGGTGTTGTAGTAATCTGCAAACTGCATTCTGGTCTCTGTTTTGTCTCTGTGTCTTTATCAGAATTGAAGAGCTCTGTATCTTCAGAGGTTGAGCCAGTGTAGATATCTATAATTTTTTGCAAACCGCATTGAATTATGTTGGCAAAATCTTCTTCTGTTTTCCCTATCCATTGTGTTTTATAGCTCACAAGAAAGGCTTATTATTGTTTGTATTAGTTTCTGCCACTTAGTTTCAAAATAAGAAAGATATGGAGGAGAGTAACTACACTAGACTGAAGCGAAAGCACTGAAGAACAGCATTCAAACTTTGTTTTCAAAATATGTGGTTATTCCAAGGTCAGATGATGTTTTTTGAAGAAATAGCTTTCCCAATGCTGCTCTTACAGTTGCGTCTTTAAATTCAACATATAGAAAGCACAGAGGCATAAGGAAGTTTCCTTTAAGTTTTGTTTTTAAATCCACCATATACAAAGAGCAGCAAAGGCATAAAATATTTTTCTACAAGAAGGCAATAGGCAGGAAGGCAAATTCATGAAATAATATGAAAACAATCACTTCTGAGCTTGTCTTTCAGAAACATTCACCCTTCTTTGCTAAAAACCACTTCCTCAGAAAATGGGAGTTTAGTGCTTGTTTGAAGGGAAGATTTCCAACTACCAAGGAGAAGCTTCACATACAGAGAGATAGAAGCATTCTACTCACGACACGCCAAGTATTTACATGCTTTAATGTCCAGCACGTACAGCTCTACCTTCGCCACAGCGAAGGTGTTCCTCCAGTGGTAGATGAAGCATTTTCCTGCTTCCGCAAAGTTCGCTACCGCTCCATTCATGGTCTGCAGTTGCTGCCTCTTCTTCATTTCCCATCCAAGGAAACTTTACCCTTATTACGGTCCCTTTATCTGGAGGAATTCAACTTGATAAGCTGGAGCACTTGTTTCCCTGCGGAAGAGCCTATACTACATTACCTCAGTACCAGGGATCAGGTAAAAATTCACCTCACACCATTTTCCTGATGTCATTGTACATGCCCATGGGTTTTGTATGCAGGCTGCTCTGGGAACCTACTTTGGCTGATGAATAAGTAATTAAAAACACTGGTGAACAGTTTGAAATGCCTTCCCAAGCAAACTTTCTGCAAAAGCATCCCCTCTGCAAGGCAAAACAGGGGCACAGGAAAAACAGACTTTTTAAAGGGAGAGTTTCAATATTATTGATGGCAGCAGGAAAAAGAGGAAGACCAACTATGAAATGTATGGTCTCCATGAAGGAAGTCACAAACTTGAATTTGCAAGGGCTGAGCAGGGCTGTTGAGGAGTGGACATTTTAGAGATCACTCATTCATAGGGTTGCCAGATGTTGGCAATGACTCGACAACAGCAAACCAGAATAGGGAGCTGTCCCTGTCAAATAGGGAGCATTATATATCACAATTTTATTCAAACCTGGGAATGCGTCTAATTTCAGAGTTGTTCTGCTTATTTAATGGCTATGTTTTTATTTAATCTCCTCCCACTTTTTCTAAACCTTGCTGCATTTTATGGAGTTCCTGCTTACCGTTCTGTTGTATTTGTGTGTGTACTTAAATGTCTGTATACGGCACAAGTTTCTACCAGCCAGTTTCTCTCTTCAGTAAAACTTCAGAAGCTTTTGCAGCCCATTAGCAGCACTGTCATGTTGAAGGATTACTGAGAAGTTGCCTGAATGACTCCCTTGGGCCTATTTTCATTTCATGATCTTACAGTGAGTTTTTGTAGCCAGTATGACTTCAGTGGATACTCATTGCCTTGGTTCTGGGAATTTCCTGTTGCGTTGGTGATCTTTGCTATTCACATGCGTAACATCGTTCGCAAAGTCGCTCTCAGCAAGGCACACAGCACTGGTGACGTTTGGCTTTTGACTATTTAGAACTGTTACCACTAGGTAACATTTCTCTGCTGCCAAAACAAACTTCTTCATAATCAAAAAATCAGTCTGAATGGTAGAGTTGTGGTTCAACCTTATCTTTTGTCATTGTCCTAATGGGGTTATATTGTGCTTATATATGGGCCTTTTCACACGACCCCTAAGATCCGCTGGCCTCTTAAGTTCGGACCAAAGATCTTATGGGTTCATTGCTCTTCCTTCCTCCCCACCAGAGAAAGAGAGGAAAAAATGCAGCTCACCTGGAGGAGCTTCCCGGAGCTCCGTTTCTCTTCCGTTTCTCTTCTGCTTGCTTTTTTTCCTCCCACCTCTTCTCTTAAAGGGGCGGGAGGCAAAAAAAAAAAAACACAAGCAGAAGCCAGGAGAGCCCCGCACTGACCAGATTAAATCCGGACCTGGGGATTTTCACCCACCTCAAGCAGGTACAAGAAAGTGCAGCTGGGTAAGGTGGGGTTATTTAATTTCCTGCAAACTCCGGAGCTGGTGGGAAAACACTTGTAAGGTCCGGAGTTTGCAGCCATTTGCTGCGGAGTTTAGGGGTCGTGTATAAAGGCCCTTAGTGACATTCCAAATGAGGCAAGTAGGGTATCAGATTATAGTGTGTTAATTTATTTTTAAAGAATACTATGTAGACACATACACATATCCAATATAGCAATAACAAGTATGTATCTTATCTAAGGCACAGCACACCTATACAGAACATAATAAGCCATAGACTTCAAAATCACAGCAGGTGTTGTTAAGTCATTCAAAGCAGAAGCAAACAAAGAGACTTCAGTGTGTTTCTGAACAGCAGCATAGGAAGTATATACTGTACTTTATTTCTGAGAAAAGGGTGCTCCAGGGAGTAGGTGCTGGTACAGAGAAGGCCGCCATTACGACTGACAAAAGACAAATATCTACATAGGAGATAATGATGGTGGTGGGAGCCTGGCAGATCTGTACGTTGGAAGACATATCTTTCGAGATTAACAGTTATTGTACTAGGAAATGATAAGAATTAAATGTTAAGTATTATAATAGGCAAGAACAGTTTAGCTATAGATGGTCCTTATGTTTTATTTGAATTTCCCAAGTAGTTCTATTTTCCTGCCTTTATTAGCAGCTTATGTTTGGGGCCTTACAAAAATATGTAGATTCTGCTGAGGCACTTGCTGTTAACCACTGTAATTTTAACATGCACAGTTTGAAATGTTAAGCCTGATCCAACAATAAATGGGCAGCCAGTGGAGTTCTTTCAGCAGTGCTGTTTCATGACCCTTTTAGAATGATGATCAGTGGAAGCTCGGAGTTGAGGTTAAGGACAAGCTTCCCCGGAGAAAACTGTTTCTATGGGAACAGCTTCCAGCCTTGCCTGTCATTTTCATTTGTATTTATACTACAGCTTTGGCTGGTGAACTAATTGTTGCTACATCCCTTTATTCACAGCTCTAAATAGCTGCCATAGCTGGGGGATTCTGAGATTTGTGGTGACTATAATAATAAAAAAAGAAACTTTTCCATGTTGTGGCCTTGGTGCATCCTCTTAACTACCTTGGCACTGCTTCCTCTCATAGGCTGTAGGCACACATGGCAAAAATTATTTAAACTGACAAATTTCCATTCACACAATACATGTGGGACATTAATTAATTTGACGAGCAGATCATTTCCCCACCCTATCTTGCCAGCATGGCCTCTTAAAAAAAATCATTCAGATCCTTGTCTCACTTCAATCCTTATCATTTTGGCATATATCAATGTATGCCAGGGAAGGAGTCTTCTTAGAGGCAAGAAGTCAGAGGGCAGTTGTAAAAGTGTTCTTCAAACAAAGGAACATGGCTCATATCCCCCTCACTCACCCCTCATCTCCATTTGGCTCTACTGAGATATACAAGTCCCTGTTGGCCAGAGAGGGGTGGGGGAGAAAAGGGCTGACTTCCTGCCTCTAAGAATACTTCTTGCCTGGCATACATCCTCTAGCCAAGAACTTTAAGAATTACCTCCTGGCAAAGCACATCTTTTGCCATGTTTGAACTTTTGGTACTTGCTTTGAAGAAGAGTGTGTTGCACTCGAAAGCTTGCAGTGTTTTTTTTTAAATTTTATTTTCACCAGTGACCTATAAAGGTATCACCTATAGCCTAGTTTTGCATTTGTGAAAGAACTGGGTATGATTAGTCTGGAGAAAAGAAGACTGATGGGTGATATGATATCACTTTTCAAATATTTGTCATACAGAGAAGGGATCTGTTCTCAGTCATCCCTGAGTGCAAGACACACATCATTGGGCTCAGGTTAAGATAACCTAGCTTTCAGCTGAGTATCAGGAAGAACTTCCTAATTGTTAGAGCAGTACAGCAAAGGAACCAATGACCTCAAGAGGTGGAGAGTGTTCCAACACTGGGGGCGCTCAAGAGAAATTTGGACAACCACCTGGCAGATATCCTTTGATTTGTATTCCCACATGGAGCAGGGAGTTGAACTTGATGGTCTTGTAGACCCTTTCCAACTTCACTATTCTATTCTTCTAGACCATCAGTGTGCCAAACAGACCTTACATATTTATGTACTTGGTAGAAATTGTCCATCGGGCTTCTGGCTTTGATTGTCCCATGTTAACCTCCTACTTCAGAAGTGGCTCAGAGTACTTGACAGAGCTGTTCATTAGCTTCAGCTGACTCTTGAATTCCAGACTAAATTGAACTGTTTCCAACCAATGTTTTTGAGGTCCTGACTGAAGTAGAATGGCCTGATCTACTTCTAGAGTGGAGTTAAAGTCCTGGAGTCCTTAGGGATCTTTTCAGAATTTTGAGCTTCAAAACGCAAGACAACTCTTCTCTAATAGGATCAGATAAGCAAAGCACAAAGGCAGTGTGACTTGGAGGGGAGCTGATTTTGCTTATTGACAGATCTAATATGCAATCTGAAGCAAAACTCTCATCATTGCTTTCCAATCACCATGCTTGTGGGGAGTGATTTTATGAACTCATTCAAGTCTTATACTCAGTCATTTCACACAGTTCTTCTTTATTCTTCTCCCACCTTTAGCACTGCTGGTAGGAGTCAGAGAAAAAGGACATAATTGTGTTGATTATACTTGGAGCTGTATCTAAGTCATCTCCCTACCCTTCACCTTTTTAATATGACTGATGTAATTTCTGTCTAAACCTCCTTGTCTCACTGGGTTATCTGAGTGGAAAAATCTCTTTATTAGATGTGAATCTACATGCGTTTCTCCTAGTAACAAATGATAAAACCCATGATTTATTTTTAAGTGTATCATGAAGAAAGATAGCAGGCTGGATAGCTCAGTTACTTAGGTATCTGGCTATGAAGCTTGATATTGGGAATTCAGTTTCCCACTGTGCATCTCAGAAAAAGATAACCTGTGTGGCTTTGGGCAATCTAAAAAGTCTCAGAAGTGTCCTCCAGAAAAGGGAATGGTGAAATGCTTCTAAGAATTCACTACCAAAACCCCTGAAGAGGGTTGGCATAAGTGAGAATTGATGGTGGCATCCTATTATTATTATTATTATTATTATTATTATTATTATTATTATTATTATTATTATTATTATTATTATTATTATTATTATTATTATTATTATTATTATCAATCTCCTCCTCCTCCTCCTCCTCCTCCTCCTCCTCCTCCTTAGATTACTGGCAGTAAAAATATATAGACTATAACACCCACATCTGCACAGGCTACATCAAACCAGAAGAAAAAGAAGCCAGGATTTTCACAAAAGGAAAGCTTTTCACTCAACAACCAAATGTGAAATATAAATACCAACCAAGGCACTGTGGCACTGGCTTGGTGGTACACTTAGAGGCCCAGCCCCAAATAATGTACTTTAAAAGGATTAGGAGTGATTGTCATTGAGCTATCACCTAACCTAGCAGCACTAAAAAAAGGAGACTGCTGGGTTTAGGAAGAAGGCTCCAGAAATGTATGTGGAATTTTTAGTGTGGTAGCAGTGAGGATGGACAGCAAGCTGGGGATATTGCAGTGGCTCATGACTCCAGAGAATCCCATCCACTGACATTACTGGGACAAAAAAGCACCTAAGCCTCTAAATCGCCCATCTTATTTTGCTGATTTAACGAACTTTGAACATAGAAAAGCATTTACTCGGGCTCGTTTTGATATGCTACCACTTGCCAATCTAAAGGGCCGTTATACACAATCCCCATACCATAAGAGAGTCTGCTCTTGTGATAATAAATCCGTCGAGAACTTGGTACATGTTGTGCTTTATTGCCCACTATTTGGAATCCATCGTGAAAGACTTTTGAAATTCATCTTAGAAAAATATCCTGGTAGAGCTGACGAAGAAAAGCTAAAAATCTTACTCTGTGATAGAGATAAATTTGTTACATTTCGAATGGCAAGGTCCTGTTCTTTACTTATTAAAATGAAAGTTGCTTTAACTACTTCTAATAGTCAAATTGACATCTAGGTTTCTGTACCTTCAGGCCCCTTTTTGTCTATTTGTATTGTTATTTTATTGATATTTTTATTGTACTGTTTTTACTTCATGCACTTTGCAATGGCCCTGTGAGCCACACAATAAAAAATAATTTAAAAAAAGCATGATCACTTGATAAGATGGCATAGGATTGCAGTCTGATACGCATCTCTGAAATATCCAGGAACTGAGTCATGGCAACTGGACTTCTTTTCTTCTCAGATCAAAATGTTTCACTACTCATCCAAGTAGTTTCTTTAGTCTACTTGGATGAGTAGTGAAACATTTTGACCCTAGCAGAAAAGAAGTCCAGTTGCTATGACTCAACTCCAAGAGAACCTCACCTGGATGACCCAGAATATCCACAGACATCTATGAAATATATGTACAGCATTTTTCCATGTATAAGACTATATTTTTGGCTATAACTGTTAGATAAGAGGGTCATCTTATACTTGGAAGTAAGCTGAGGAGAGATCTGTGTGGTTGTGAAACTGTAATTTTGGGTTGGAAAGGTGGGGATCATCGTGTACATGGGGTCATTATTCTTATGGACAGTAAAATGCAGCATGTACTTGATCAACTGACTGTGCTTTCTTGCAGTCATTGTTAGGAAGTCTCAATGGACAATTTTCTTTCAAAGTCAACAAAGAAAATTTCCATGCACAATGATGTTCATGTTTCTGACAGTCATATGTGCACCCACACATCTTTCTATGCTATTGTATTATGACCAGGGTACTTCAAGGGCCAGATGCAGGGGAGTGGTATCAGGAGACAGATATCTAGTCTCATGCGCTTCCAAAAGCATCTGGTGGGGCCACTGTGAGATACAGGAAGCTGGACTAGATGGCACTTTGGCCTGATCCAGCATGGCTCTTCTTATATGTTCTTATGACCACTAAAGGTAAAAAGTAAAGGTCCCTCCCCGTATGTGCATGCTAGTCGTGTCCAACTCAAGGGGCGGTGTTCATCTCCGTATTGAAGCTAAAGAGCCAGTGTCATGCAAGTCCGTGGCCATGTGGCCGACATGGCTGCAAGGAAAGACTGTTTTACCTTCCTGTTTTTTTATGACGGTACCTACTTATCTGCTTGCATTTACATGCTTTCGAACTGCTAGGTTGGCAAGAGCTGGGGTTAACAGCGGGGAGCTCAGTCCGCTGCGTGGCACCCGGGATTCAAACCGTCAAGCTGCCGACTTTGCAGCTAACAGTTTTCAGTTCTCTAGCCTGCTGAGCCACCACGCCCCTGCCATGACCACTAGAGAGGCAGAATTAATGCAAACTCATTTGGATGCTAGGTGATTGCAAGATGTTGTGTTTATCTTCATTTCTCCTCTTTCAGGATAAGACAAGAGTGGGACATTGTTCTAGAGTGCAGGAAAAAAGGCATCCCACAAGCTGCATATCTGAATAATGGTTTTATAGATACCAACAGAATTTTGGATAAGCTTGAAAAGAACTCACCATTGATTCAGAAGATTGTCTTGTTGGATGAAACGAAAAAAGAAAGAAACAAGTTTGTTTTTCAACTGACAGGAGAGCAGTGGACAGTAAGTGTAGTGTTTGAATGAGTAGAATATATGGGGAAGATGAAACTTTTCTATGAATTACAGCCATAATTCATCAGTGTGAGGTGCATTTATATTGAGTTCAGTGGGCTAAAGCATGTCTATACTCTTCTGGAATTTCTAATTTGGCTGAGAAATTAAATGCTGAATGTCAGCCTTGTTCCCCAGAATGAGGCTCAATAAAGACCGGTGAAATGTTATTATTTGAAGAATGCTCATGTTAGAGAATTCTTGTCCCTCGGAAATCAGAGTCAGCCCATGGTGGTTTTATTGCCCAAACATCTTTCCAGTGCACTAGATGTACAGTGGGCTTCTATTTTGCTCTTAAAAGGATAAAGGCTGGGCTTTTCCTGCCACTGTCTTTGTGGAGCAAAATATCAGCTTCTTTCTGGCATCTGTGTGGTGATTAACACTTACCCAAGAATATGAGGGAATTGATGAGCAGAACCGAAAGGAAGTCTTGTGTACATTTCAAATCCTGTCATAAGCTGGCTTGTAAACTGAGCACTAAAATGCCAATAATGTGGGTTGCAAGCAAAAGATAGCCATAGGTATGTTATATAGTAAGCTGCACAGTTATGAAAATCCATTTATAATGTGTTTTCTAGTGTCCGTTACACAGATTTTCCAAGTTTTTCCTGCTTTTCCATTTATTCTTGTTTATTTCTGTATTAGATACTTTGTTGTAACATCATCCAAGTATACTACATTCACCTTCGCTTCATTCAGTCAGTTGAATTCATTTTTAAAGCTTAACAACAAAGTAGCAATCAAGATGTTCTGGAGTACACCAAACGCAGGTTTTAGTTGGTCATAATAACAGTAATAATAACCTTTGAACTGCAGAGCTGGATTTGACCCTCTGGGTCCAGCTCCTCTCAAGGAGGCCCAGTGGAAAATTGAACTCCCAACCTCTGGACAGAGGCCACTGAACTATGCAGCAGTTCTTTGTTTGCCTCTTAGCTCCTTATTCTTCCTTGATGTCTTTAAAAAAACATGTTGCTGCCTTAAATGGTCTTACAAATTTAATCTAAAATTAATAACGGGACAGAAACAAATATAGTAATTTCAATCAACTTTTTCTGGCAATATGAGACAGGAATCCATTGCGTAAAGATGTATGATTCTAATTTCATATGGCAGCATACTTTCTCACTGTGGTTGCGATAATTTGATGGAATGCTTTTTCTTTTTGTGTTTGTAAACTGCTCTGAGGGCATTGCCAGTTAGATGGCATCTAAACGTTCAGAACAATGAACCAACTAAATAATATAGTACTGTCACTGTTCCTGTGCAGTGAAAGCTCTCCTGTCATCTCATCTCCATTAATCATGTTGGGTATGCTCTTGAAAAGAATGTAGCCATGGAATAATTACTGTGATTACTTGCAACGAGACAGTTTTTTTTCCTGCTAAAAATGCTTGGGCCTTAAGGGCCAAATTAGACATCACATTGCTCCCTTGTTTTTCTAAATTTCTTTGAAAAGGAGTGCCAGCATTTCCCAGCCCGACTGGGAATACAATGCTGAGAGGGGACTTGAGCTATTTGTAGCATGTAAATCCCTCACACAAGCTTCTGTTTGCTCCATTCAGGAAAACATCTGTGTATTCACATATTATTGCATTTAGAGCAATAAAAGCTTATAATGAAACCCGTAGCTCGGACGGAACATACACTGGGAAGATGATATGAGGCAAAATGCTTAAGCCAGTTAAAGGGAGGCACCTTCGGTTTATACCATTTTGCAAAGACATTTCAACTTTTCATCCTTCACTTTTACAATGCACAAAGGTGGCAGAAGCCAGGCAAAAACTGGGGCTCCATTTTTTTCTAAAAAACCAAAGACTTAATCCAGTCAAGCCCCACCAAACTAGATTTAGGAGCGACCAGGAAGAGTTCAGGCTACTTTTGTCAAATAATACCTTTTATTAATTATAGTGATGGTTTCTGGATGCAGAAGTTAAAGCAAAGAAAAAGAGGCTCAACACATCCCTTGCTATGGCATTGGTATTTTGTGCAAAGCTCTCCTCAACCCCGTGCACACTTAAATTCAAAAGTGAAAGCCAGGGGAAAACTACAAGGCTGTGACCTCTGTAGGCTTTGCTTCTTGATACTATTTCTTCTGGAAGCGGTTAAAATAGATAAACAAAGCAAGCAGCAGACTCTTCAGCTGGAAGTAAAACCATCAACAACAGAACCAATATGGTAACAGCTCAATTGACATATCAGTTCAGAGTCTGGAAAGGGTCTTGCCTGGAATCCTATCAGTGTCCCTTTCAGATCAAACTCATGGGATCTGTGAGTTTAATAACTGTTAACTCAATTGAACCAGTGAATCTATTCTAGATTATCGTTATGATTTATTCTTTAATCTTTTGAAATGCTACTGGCATGCAAGGGTGAGAAGTGGTGACAGGGTATTTCCAATCTATGTTGAGGGTAATAATATAACCCCTCCCATGCCAAGATCACCTGTGACATCACGGCTGCACCTCCCCCTGCCATATATAAATCTGGAAAAGTTATATGACTGTAAGGTTATGGAAGCAAAAATAATAATAATACAAATTTGCACAGATGTTAAAAAGGTAAATGTTGGATACCATATGCAAGCAATGTGGTTACTTGTCAAATGTATGTGAAAGAGGTGTAGGAATCTACTACAAAGGCTGGGGAAAAGGAAATAGAGTATCTACTTATCATTCTAAATACTGTAAACAGAGAAACATTGGGATAATGAAATATGCTGGTATGTTTGAGCAGTTTCTATTCAAAGATATTCAAACATCTGTGAAATTAAAAACCCTTGCTTCTTTTCTGCTTCTCTTCTTAGGAATTGCCTGATTCCTTGAAAGAACAGACACACCTACAAGAATGGCATATAAACAATACCAAGATCTCAACCATTCCAGCGTATATTGCCTTATTTCAGGAGCTGAAAGTGCTAGAATTATCCAGTAATCAGATCACAGAACTCCCAGTTGAAATTGGTAGGTTTCCCTCACATAGCTTCTGTTGATTTGTATCTCTTGTACTACGGAACCTGAAAGGAATATGCATTTCAGCAACCTTAAAAAAAAAACCCTTCGCTCTTGAAATATTCTCTCTTTTTTGTACCCATTTGTGAGAGGGGTCAAAGTTGTTCACATCAGTTAGGATGTTTGGGCAGGAGGGCAAAAAAGGTAATCCTTTCCCTGGTTGATCATCTTTCCCTACAATTCAGGTCTAATAGCTATGAGTCAAGCTAGATACACTGAGGGCATTCTTTTTCAGGGCTGTTCTCTGGAGAAATATGTCTGTCATAACACATGATTGTCCTCACCTATGTATACTGCATTTATTTATTTATTTATTTAGCTTGTATGCTGCCCACTAACCAGAGGTCTCTGGGTGGTTCACAATCAAGATAAACAATTAAAACATCAAAATTACAATAAAATTAAAACAATAAAAACAAATAAATACAATACATTAAAACACAGTGCTAAAATTGCCATCAGGACCCATAATCATCAGTTTAAAAACTTCTGGAACAGGAAGGTGTTCAGCTGGCACTGAAATGTCATCAACGCCAGTGCCAGGCGAGTCTCACTTGGGAGGGCATTCCATAGTCTGGGGGCAGTTGCCGAAAAGGCCCTATACCTGCAAGCCACCCCTTTCACTTTCTTGAGGGATGGCTCTTTCAAGAGGGCTCCCTGGCTAGATCTTAATTGCCTGGTAGGGTCATATGGAAGGAGGCAGTCCTTCAGGTATCTAGGTAAACACAGGCTTCATTTATAGATCTGATTGATGGGGGGGTGTATCTGTATTAGAGATGGGCACAAGCAGACTTGTTTGGCGGTGTGTTCCAGTTTGTCTGTTGGTCTGGCAGGTGTTCTGTATTGCCGAACCCCAATTCCTCTGGAAAGCTCGCACACAGAGGCAGTGCCAGAGGAGGCAGGATATGGAAGCTGCAGTGCTGTCTCTGAGTGAGCACCCACAAGAGAAGGTAAAGCCCAGAACTGTGCAATACCTGTTGTACCAATAGACAGTCAAGCACAAACCACTGAACCAGCAGTGTGTGCCCATCTCTAAAAGTAAGGACCTGATTTAACAGGTCTGATGATTGTTGCCGGAGCGGCAAGGCAGAACAAAGGGTCATTGGCGACGGCCACATGCACAGGAGAACCACCAGCAGCAGCGGGCCCAGATCCAAGCCAATGGGCAGGCCCGGATTGAGCATGTGGCAGGGATCAACCCAGGCCACTGGGAAACTGTGACATGCTCCCAGGGGCGGATCATTGCTGAATTTAAAGGGGAGGTGGGAAACATGGTCAGAAGATGGAGCAATCCCAGGCCACCCACCCTATGTACATATGTGCTAATTTGTATGTCACAGCTTTGGGGGGGGGTCTACAGCCATTGGGATGGATCCAAGGTCATGTCAGGTGGAAAAAGGTCATGGGATGAATCATGAGGGGACAGACAAAGGCCTCAGGAAGGATTTAATGACACAGGCCTGACTCCCCTTGGGGGACCAGTCAATGGAATAATGGACATGGGTTACTGGTGGCGTGGGCACCCCAGGGGAACCTACAACAAAAGCTTGCTGGGCGGTCCCAAAAATGATGGGGGAAAACGCGGGAGCTTCATGGGGCAGTCGGTCTCTTTGATGTATTGGATCCAACCCGATGACTCAGCCAGAATACTGCTTGTGTGTAATCAATAAAGTTGTGGCCAAAATATTTTCCCAAAAGATAAGAATCATGTCTGGTTTACTCTGCACAGCAAAATGTGTGCGCGCATTGTATTACTTTACACAGCTATTCAGTATCTGGAGGAAATCCCATTGTGAAGCAAAAATGGTCTAATTGTAGTGGACTTACATTCCCTTTAATTTCTGTTTTGGCCCAAGGGATATGTCATAGCTGGTTCTACAATTGAAAGTAGCTCTAAATGGATCTATAAGTTGAATTGTTTAATAATTAAGAGACATGAGAAATTATGTTACACTTGCACTGGGTTTTTGAATAGCTGATTGACAACTATTGATAACTGTTCTGGTGCATCTTTTTGAGTTTGCACCAACCAAATTATATTTTTTTATCAGGGATTCTTTTTCAAATGCAAGAAGACTAGTTTATTATGTTATTAGCTTCTTTAAGAAATTAGAAAACTATATTCACTTATGACTTAAATAAACTGAGATAAAATTACAATTCTCTGTGTGGCTTTTTAATGGCCCAAATTATTGAGGATATTTTCCCCTCATTTTCTTCACTAAGTGCTTTATAAAACCCACTGAGAGATTAATTTATAAAGCAGTTAAAATAACAGTAATGAATGTGATTGGTTTATTTATTTATGTGCATTATATATTTTGTTAAATAATTGTCGACTGACATCAACTGATGTTTTATGGGTAGTCTTAAAACCCAATGCATTTGAAAATTATAAACAAAGCACAAAAATAAGAATTTATAGATATAAAACAAAGAGTAAAATTCTGGCTGTTTTGTTAGTATTTTGAACTCTTGTAATGAAGCAGAGTAGGGTTATTAGTTGGTTTAAATGTTCCACAAGGTGGCAGTGGAGAACTGAATAAAAATTGAATCCTGCCCCAAATTAGATTCTATCTCCAGTTTTCTTCTACTGTACTTCTACTAGTCTTGTTTCTTAAGTGACCAATATATATATATTCACATTTGATTCACATTGTACAGTGAATCAAATGAGATTTATCCTGTTATTATATCTCAAGCAAACACATTACAAAATATTAGTAGTATGGGAACCTGAAGATCATTTAGAGAATATCTTAAAAACAAACAAACTAATAAGAGCATGGTAAAAAGGACAGGACCTCCTCTGTAACCTTTTTAAGAATATGATACAAATTTGGAATAAATATAGAAAAATATTTAGCCTGGTAACCTCTCTGCACCTGTAGTATATTTAGCAGAATATCTAGAAAATGTAAAAGAATGAAGTTTGGATAAATAAGAAAGCAAATACAGAGCAAATAAGGCCTGGGGTTAGGAGATGAAAAGATATAATGGCTTAGATCAGTTGGATCAATGGACACAAGGTTTGGGAAAAAAGAGGAAATTGTAAGTGCAGAAAAATGACAGCATTTAAAGAAATAATAGAGCTACCACAAACCACCAGAAAGTTAAAAAAAAAAAAAAGGGGGGGGGTGCACAGTCCAGTCAGATCAACTTTTACTAGACTGCAGTGGTGGCAGATCTTTGGCACTCCAGATGTTTTGGACTACAATCCCCACAGTCCTTTGTCATTGGCAATACAGTCTCAAAATTCTGGGAGTTGTGGCCCAAAACATCTGGAGTCCAGAAGGTTCTCCCCCACTGCACTCAAGGAAAATGAGTAAATTGGGATTATCTTATTTTGCCCATATAGTAAGAAAACAGAACTGACAGGAAAAGATGCAAATGCTGAGAACTGTGGTGGAGGGGCAGTTGCAAAAGATCAAGAGCTAATATGAGATGCCTTGAGTCAACAAAGGAATCCACAGCCATTAATTTGCAAAACTCTGAGCACAACTTACTGGAAAAGACAACATTAGGAATATTCCTTTTTGTCTGCAGTTTTACAACTGGCTATAGGTGGTTACTTCACGTACCTCCTCGTGCTGGGTGAGCTTGGCTCCGATCTGAATTCGGATGCGGTCACATGATCTGAAACCGGGGCTCCCCCTCTTTCCTGTGTACTCACGTGCATGCTGGGTGAAGGCGAAGGCATTCCAGCCTCATGTCTTTGATGCGCTTCAAAATGAAGGGTTCCTTTGCTTTCCGCTGGTTCAGTAAGCAGTTCCTGGTTTTCGTTTTTCGGTCTTTTGATTAATCGACGGTCTCCCGTCATTTGTGCGTTCCGCATTATTTTCCTATCTTTCTAATTTTTTGTGCAAGCATTCCACGGCAAACTCCATAGGCGCTGCTCCCTGTAACACCATTACCTCCTCCTGTCACTAGGTGGCTTCAGGCAGGGAGGAACTTTTAAACAGCAGGAACTGTTTCAGAATGCGAATGCTAGGAAACCACACATACCGCAATGCGGATCTAAAAGCGGATTGACCAGATTCCCGAGGTCGAGGAAGGGAATCTCTCAGCCTGCTTGGGACACACTTTGGGGGGCATGGTCAGAGCGACCACACAGCCACCCTGGAGGTACGCGAGGCTCCGTTCCGTACGTGAAGTAACCGCCATAGTTGCAAGCATGATTCTGGTAAGACTGTTTGGCCAGGATGGGTTTAAAAACTTAGTTAAGAGTCAGCTAATTGCACCCTGTTCAACAGGGTCAAAAGTTTGATTGTTCCTGATGTGGAACTGATACTCCCTTTGAAAACTTATGTGAGGAGACTGTTTGGTCTCAGAATTTCTGAGAGAATGTTTACTGAAGATATAAGGTGGATATATACCCCTTTCTGGAAAACTATCACTCAGTTATGTTCTTGAAAGCAAACTTGTTTTTAAGTTATTCTTTAAATAAAACTTACTTTTTCAGTTTGTTTCTGTGACCTTTCTCTGTGAGTATCTCCTTTTCCCACCTACAAAGTTATGCAGTGTTTCATTTCAAAAGCTGCTGCTGGCTAGCTTGCATTACATATGCTCAGTGACAAAGTGACTGTTTTTGCTGTTTGGAAAGGTTTCTTTTGAAAATCAATATTTAAGGCCCTGCAGCCTGAATTATTTCTAAATTTTAAAAAAGCACATAGGGCCAACCATTCTTTTTCCAGATAAGCAATATTGATCTTGTAAATTTATATAATCTATTTCAAATATCAATGGTTTAAAAGTATTTGTTTTTTGTTTGGCTGACACATTTTTAAGGATTGCTTTACAGAAAGTTGATTTGCTGTGCCAGTATGAGATCATTGCTCCACTTTAGTGCAGCAATAATGATAAGAATGTTTTACCTTTTGAAAAGGCTTTAGGATATAAAACTGGCTTTGTAATCATCTCTAATTACAGTTTGCTTAACAGTCACTTAGGAGCTCAAAGACAGCTTTTGTATATAATGAAATTGCACTTCTGCAATGATAACAGCCACTGCCTATTAAAAATTAAAAGCTGTACTTTAATTACTGGTTTTAATGTGTTTTAATAATTTTTTTTAAAAAAGGAAATAAAAGTAAGACTAAATCATGAGTTAGGATTGACTTGGATGGCATTGTAGCTACTAATTAAAAGTAAAATATTCTCAGGCATGAAATTACCAAGGAAACTGGATTTCATTACTCATTTAGCAGCTGTAACTGTTGTCTCTGAAGGCACAAAACAATGTTAGTTGTTTAATTCTTTAATTTATATCCTTTTGTATACATAAGGATATTCAACAGCCACAAATTGTTTAGGTCAGAATGCTTCAGTTGAAAGTAATTTTCTCCCTATGACTTTAATGAGAGTAAATTCTCTTAAATCAAGAGCTATGCCTCAAGGCTTTTGTGGCTTCAACTAGAAGTGAGCACTGTCTTTATAAACAACAGTGGCTCACAAGGCAGAGTTTTGAAATGCTACCCTTTTTGGGGCTATAACCCTAGAAGCCATTGAAAGCAAAGGTATAATATATTCTGGACATTTTTTCAAGCTTTCTCACAAGCTCCACCAAAGTAGGAGTCATTTGCTTTACTTTAAATACCCATATACCCCCCACCCCACCACCAAAAGGGCATGCTGGTAGTGAATGTCCTTTCTCCAAACTCTAGTGTGTCTACACTACAATTAAAGTGGTATTAAACTACCATGACTGGTGTTGATAGAATGACTAGAATGGGTGAAAGTGGGAAAGAAGTTTTCTGGAATGGAACTCTGTTCATTGTTAAAGCTGAAGCCTTGTTTGATTGATTTTAAAATGCTGATCTCTATTTTCAGGCCATGTTTGTGCCTTATATTGCATTTTTATTTTTGAAGGTTAAAACACCTAATGGCAAAAAATGTGGTATAGTCATTCTGACCCATTCACAATGGTCTATGTACTGTATTTAGGGCTATGTATATGCTGTAGTTAATCCTTCTGGGTGATTATGGTGACATATGTCTTGGATTAATAAACAATAATTGTGAGCCATCAAGTTAGGCTTTTCTGCATAGAAAGTTCTTAAAAGTGGTTTGCCATTTTCTTCTTCTGAATGTGGATCAGGGTCTTTGCAGCTCGCCCACTGGCTGGCTATTTTGGCATGCACATCAAGGAATCAAACTCCCAACTCCAGTTCTTCAGCAAGGTACCTAACTTGTTCAGCCAGCTGGCCTGGGAATATATATGATATAAATATTAATGTTATGAGTAACCTGGAAAGTACTTTGACCAAGAGGTCTTAGATTATGTATACATTAGACATGGGCACGACCAGAAAAAATGACATTTCAAGTTTTCGTTTGTCGGAACGGGTCTGTTTTGGATCGTTTCCATTTGTCGTGAAATTTTTCAAAAAATTGTCATTTCCGTTTGTCGTTTCCACCACATTTAGCGCGATTTGACTTCCCAGAGCATAGGGCGTCCCGCAATCAGGGCCGGCGCTAGGTGTTTTTGCGCCCTAGGCGGAGGGCGGGGTGGTGGTGGTGGGGGCAGGCGAGCGGGGGCGGCCGCAGGGGGGCGAATGGGTGGGTGGTGGCGCGGGCCGCAGGCGGGTGGCGGCGCGGGCGGACAGGCGAGTGGGCAGTTAGGATATCACTTAGGATAGAGGTTCTGTTCTTGGCTTGCATCCCAAATGTGTGTGTGTGCAAGCAAATTGAAGTTGGGAAAATAGAAAATAAATGGTAGTATATAACATATTTTTAAAATAAATCCACACCTCCCACTCCCAGTCAAACCTCCCCATTTATCCAATATCAGAAAAAAATCCTCCCAAACTGCCAGAGAAGAAATAAAGAATAAACTGCTATTCCCTTCAGCTGACAAAGCTGCAGGGAATCAAAGAAATTATTTTCTAAATTCAATTTCCACCCTCCCTGCCTAACTTAAATCCTAAAGCCTCCAGCCTCTCTCCTCAATCTCCATTGGATCACACCAGCACCAGCAGCCAGCCCTCCTCCCTCAACCACATCCATACACTCGACTGCGATTTCTGGAAGGTGCCTCGGCTTTTTATGCCCTCTGAGACATCCAGAAGTGTCAGTCAAAAACCTGGCGATTGCATTGGTGGAATGGTTTAAACAATCTGCATGGTCCCATCCCATGCCCAGCCCAAATGGGCAGGTCTAAAAAAATAAAAAATAAAATAAAATAAAATAAAATAAATACAATGTTTTATTGCTATAAAAAACCCACTGCTGCTGCTATTAAAATTCAGGCATTTAAAATACATAAATTTCACATGTTTCTGTGGTGATTTGGTGTGTTTTTTGACCACGATTTCAAAAGAAAAATTGCGGTCGCCATTTTGGATCCCCCCCCACCGCATGGCATGGCGAGACGACGAGGATGACCCCCCCCAGCCTGGTGCAAGCAGCCCAGGACAGGAGAAGAGTGGGGGAAAGGCCAGGGACCCCCCAGAAACCACCCCTCTGGTAGGTGGCAAAGCCTCAGGCAGGCATATTTTCGCCTGCTTTTTTGGCCAGGAGTCGGGTTTTTTAAAAAAACTTTAAAAACCTTTTTCTGTGCTTCGGATTGCACGATCGCCACGATGCCACAAACGGAAATGAAAAACCCAACCAAATTTTTCTTTTTTCGGTTCGAGTTCAAGTTCTGACAGCTTAATTATCATTACCGTTTCCATTATGTAATGGAAACGATAACCGAAAATGGAAATGACAATTTCGCCGAGTCGTGCCCATGTCTAGTATACATAATAAATTACATGGGAGAGACTCTCGGTTTGTTACTCCACATGTTTCTTTATAGATTTTGAGCTCCATATGCAAAATAAGAGCTTGTAATGCCATGATGCATACTTCTGTTCTCTAAACACAAAACAACCATATTAATTTCATAAACCTATTTTTTTCCTTTTAAATTAGTATATTTTCAGTAGAACATATACCAGCATCTGTATGCAACCTAGATGTCTGTCTGCTTAATTTCAGCTGGATAGGCCTCTGAATTCATAACTGGGTATGCACCCAATGAATGTACCCAATTCTTCTTCCTTTTAAAGAATGGTAACTATAGAGGGTCACAAAATGAAAATAATAGTGTTTTCTGTTCCATTCTGTTTCTTTAGTAGTTTCATTTTGTTACTAAATTTTTTTGAAACAAAATGAAATGAAACAATTCAGAACTGGGAAGCTTCCTTGGACTCTTCCCTGGAAGCTCCCCAAATTTGGAGCAGTTTGGTGTTACTAAGCTCCAAAGGGGAATCCCCCCCACAGTAATTTTAAAAGTATGTGTGTGTGTTTTAAGATATTTTAATCTGACCAGGATGGCAGGCGAAGGTGGCTTGGAGGAAGCAATTATTCACCCTGGTTGAACTGGTGGAGAATTAATTGCTTCCTCCTGTGCTTGGTAACTTTACTAGCACTACTGTCACTGTAATATACTTTTTGGGTTAAAGTTCACCCTGGAAAGTATGATGCTGTGGAAGCACTTAACACAGGAAGCTTTTAGTTCTGATTGGAGAGAAGTCACTTCTGGTCAGTGCAGGGCCCAGCATGAACCACCAGAGGCCTCAGAGGCCCATTCCAGGCATCACTGGACCTGTGGAGAGCTCCAGACAGCACTTCCAATCTGCTGGAAATCACATTCGATCTGTGCTGAGGCCGGGAAGTCTGGCACAGGCCCACCATGCGACCTGGAGGCATGTTCCAGAAAGTGCCAGGCCTGGGGCAAGCTTCGGAGGATCCACCCAGGCCCACTGCACAGCCTGGAATGAGCGCTGGAGGCCTGTTCCAGCCAGCTTAGAGTCCATGTTGAGGTGAGCCTTGCTTGCAAACCAAAGCAAGGCTTGCAAACCAAGGCAAAACTTTGCTAGAAATTTTGCTCAGTTTGCAAAATACTCACACTCCAAGGTACTTGTAAACTGATGTACCACTGCATAATAAATACAATGTTTAACAAAAAGAAAGACAGACAGACAGACAGACCTAGACTCTAATGGATCCAAAGTCATCCAGTTTGTTTTGCAAGACCCCCTTTTTGCTACCCATGATACACCATCAGTATTCTTTGTGAATAGACTTCCTTCTCTACTCATTAAGGAGGATCCTTTGGCATCACAGTAGTTTTTTGATTTCTGGGAAAACCTCCCATGGATGATAGGTTCAAAGCCTCTAATATCTTCAAGTGGATAAAAACTATCATTATTTATATTTGTTTTTGAGTATACAAGCTAACATCATGTTTGTTTCCCCATGCCCCTTAGAGTGACTGTGTCTCTTACTGTCATGGACGGCAACTGAAGGAGTGCTCTGCTGATTGTAGTTGGCTTCATTTTGACAGGGTGTTTAAAAAAACTGAAAGAACTGAATGTGAGTTTCAATCGTTTGAAGGCTGTCCCTCCAGAACTGGGAAACTGTGAGAATCTGGAAAAACTTGATTTGTCTGGAAATCTAGAATTAACAGAGCTCCCATTTGAGGTAAGGCCTCTGCTACTCTTTGGACATGCTGGCTAATTTGGTTGCTGGTTTTCTTTTAAAAAACACATTCCTAATTAACTGACATCCTGATCATGGTGATGATAATAGCAATAATAATGATAAATAGTTATTACAAACATAGTCCACATACAAATGTATTTGAATGGCAAATATAGTCTAGATCCTATTCAGTGTAAGTAGAAGAGAAACCCCCTATCTGCATAGTTATGCTGCATTTCCTCTCTTTTCTTAAGTATACATCCTGGTGCATCCTTTTAGTGCAGTGGTTAAATTGTTGTACTGCAGGTATTAATGTCCTCACAAACTGGGGTTCAATTCCAGGTAGCTGGCTCCAGGTCCACAGAGCCTTCCATCCTCCTGAGGTCGGTAAAATGAGTACCCAGCTTGCTTGGGGGGGGCAATGTGTAGCCTGCATAATTACATGTTAACTACCCAGAAAGTGCATTAATGCTATGGGATGGTATATTAGCAGCTGTTCATTGTTGCCTACTCGGTGCTGGTATAAATCTCAAAAACAGGGAGCATTAAATAAGTCTTCTTAATATAAGGTTATACAGGTAATCAAATGAGACATAAAATGGAAATTATATCTTGGTTTAATAATTTAATATGGTTAAATTTGGAATTGGGAAAGACTGGCAGCTCCCCAAGAATATTTTCTTTATACAAAATAATAATAGTATTGTAAAAAAAAAAACTTGAAAATGTTGCTTTCAAAAATATGTTGTTACCTTGGAACAAATACAGATAAATATTAATCCTGTTAACTGCTCCATGATGCCCAGCGATAGAACTGGAGAGATTTTCAGGACATTTGAAATGAAATATGGAGTATCTGTTTAGAAGGAAAAAAGGCTAGAAGATTGGTTGGAAAAGATGGAGAATAAAGAACAAACAATAGATGTGGCAGGAATGGAAATAACTAGAGATGGGTATGAAATGAAAAACAAAACACTGTTTCATTGTTTCGTTATGTAACATTCCTCGAGGAATGCTCTAGGGGGCATTCCTGGAGGAGATGCTGAGTGGGGCCTCGGGAGGGGTTTGTCTGGGCGATGCAGAAATGCAGGAAATTGGGGTTTGGGGCTGCTGGGCTGTTCCTGCGCCCATCTGGGGTGGTTTCTCCCTGCTCTTGCTTCCTTCCTGTGTTTTTTCCCTTCCTCCCCACCCCAGGAGGGTCAGTTTAGGGGGAGAGATGGAGCAGGGGGAGGAGGTAGAGGACAGGGAGTGGTCGGGGAACCTTTCTGGAGCTCCTGTGGATCTCTGCTTGCCCTCCCCCCCACCCCTGCGGATGAGTTGTTTTTGTGGTTGATCAATATGCTTTGGTTATATTCAGTTTGTAACAATGAGGATACATCCTGCATATCGGATATTTGTGTTGCGATTAATGACAGTGGCGGAGTTGCGGTTATGAAGTAGCAACACTTATGAAGTAGCAATGGGGTGGTTTTGCATGGGTAGATTGGGGGTCACCAAGTTAGTTTATTCTTGGTCTTTGTTGGAGGGTCATCCAGCATTGGCAAAACAAAACAAAGGCATTGAGAAGCACTGCAATAGTAAAGATCACAACTCAAGATTTGGTCTGATCTCAACAAAACTTGATGTGCCTAGAAACCAGTTGCTGATTCGCTCTAGCAAAGACATAATCTGATTACTGGCTGAAAAGTAAATTAACCCATCTGCAGAAAGTTCATTCTGCCCATCTGATCACATAGACACCCACCTGTGGGGGCATAAGAAACCCTCACATGTTACCACACATCAAGAACACACACATAAACACACACAGAGATGAGATAATGAAGAGAAGGGGAAAACACACACACACACACACACAAACACACACATTTTTTCTGCCCACACACATGAACAGTTAATAACTGCCTGATTTGCAGGGACTGAACTTGGTGATTGATTTGACCACAGCTGTGGGAATTTGGCAAAGGTTAATGGTTTTGAGAACATGAACAGAAATAAGATTGTAAAGGTCCAGCTTGCAGAGGGAGCCATGAGTTAGATTTATTGCAAAATGTTGCTGTTTAAAAGATTACACAGTTTTACCGTGATGGACTTTTCATCCAGCTCCTTTAAGATCCAGGCAGATAAATTAACCCATCTCCAAAGACAGACCTGGGTGAAAAAAATTTTCTTTTGTCAGTTCTTACTCTCCCAGCACTCCGGGCTGAATGCCCATCTGATCACACTCTTTCTTGGCAAAAACTGCCTTTTTCCAGACTGAAGAGGAACTGTTTTGGGCCTTTCTTCATAAGGAGGTGCCCCAGCCCAGTAAAACCCTTTTCAACCAGAGGGGAAGTAATTCCAGTTACCTAGCACGCTATCAAGAACCTTGTAGTTCACAGGGAAGTAACATAAACAATATTTGCACAGAGATGAGATAATGAAGAGAAGGGGAAAATTTGCAATATGCATTACTTTACATTTAATTACATTGACAAGCCTATGCCTAGCCCCTTCCCATGGAAAAGAAACCACACACTTTTTCTGCCCAGGTCATTTATGAACAGATATCCCAGGACCATGAACAGTTAATAATTTGCTTTGCTTTTCATTATGCCAATTTGGGATGTCACAAGATTGCTACATATACTAATTGGAGATGCCAGGGACTGAACTTGGTGATTGATTTCAAGACCACATCACCCTCATAGAGTCTGTTTCTAGCATTTGCTGTGGGATATTTGGCATATTAGGTTAATGTTGGCATGTGTCAGCACCCTGTCTTTCTTTCTGTCTTGATTTAATGCTTTTTGTTACAGCTGCCAAGTTTGAGGTGTCCATGAAATAAAATTTTAAAGAATATGTTTGCAGTTTCTGCAGTTACTGCTGGAATGGTGCCAGATTGCCCTAACAAATGTACAGAACAAAAAAAAATTAGAAATGCCATTCCGCTTCTTATTTCCTCAGGGAGGGCAAGAGAAATTTTGACAAGGAATGTGAAGCAGTGATCGGTGGGGGTGGTGGGAGAACAAAATGGCAGGCAGTTTTATAGCTCAAGCTTTTGGAGTCAATGTATCAAACACTTCAATTTTCAAAATAACTGCATCATGTCATACAAGCTCTGCTTGGAAATTTATCCCAGCGTACAGTTCTAAGTACACTTCAATCAGCAGTACACATTTCACAGCAAACACATTTTGCTGTGTAATCTGTATGCTTTGGGACCTTTTAGTTTGGGATATGTCCTTTCTGAAATACAAACAATGGATGAGAGCCATTTTAAAAAGAGAATGTACTCTAACAAAGAGGTTCTTCCATTCTGATACGATACTTTCAACTATTTGATTTTGGAGTCATTTATGAAGATGTCATTTGAGTACTTTCAGAGCACCACAGAGGGGACATGATAAATGATATGTTGTTAGGTACCTGTGAAGAAAAGTGCCTTTCCTTTTGGTCCAAACAAAATAAAAGACAAATGCATATCTGTCAAGTTTTAGATTTGAAAATAAGGGAAATTTTCCAACACCTGCCGTAATCCATCCCACCACCACAACCAAGCTCCAGTATCTCTCAAATGTTAAGATAGGTGTACAAGAAAAAAAAACACACACACACAAACACACACACACGCACACGCACATATACAGAGAGAGAGAGAGAGAGAGAGAGAGAGAGAGAGAGAAAGAGAGAGAGAAGTATTTTTCACTGTATAAGATGCATCTACCCTTAAGACACACCTATTTTTTGAGGAGGAAAACAAGAAAAAATGTTTAGCATAAAGGTTTCATGGGCAGGGAATCCTGGCTGTAAAAGGAGAGGCTTGCAAACCAGGTGAATGGGACTGTGGAATCTAAGCTGCAAAAGGGGAGACTTGCAAATGAGGTGATTGGAATTGTGGAATCCAAGCTGCAAAATGGGAATCCAGGGTTGCAAATGAGGTAATTGGGACTGTGGAATCCAAGCTGCAAAAGAGGAGGGTTGCAAACCAGGTGATTGTGTCTGTGGAATCCAGGCTTCAGAAGGGAAGGGCAGAGGCTCCGTGGAGGAGACCTGTTTGCAAACAAGGTGATTTTTGACTGGGGAGTCTTGACTGCAGAAGGGGAGGATGGGGAGAGGCTCCCTGGAGGAAGCCTCTTTGCAAACAAGGTGATTTGAACTGTGGAATCCCAACTGCAGCAGGGGACAGGAGAGGGTCTATTCAGGTAACCTCTCTCTAAAAGAAGCAATGGAAAAACAATTGGGGTGAGGAGAATCACATGGCTTCCTCTTGTGCCTCATTTTTTTCCAGCCACCTGTGCCTGCAGGATTCAGGCGGAAGGTGGAAAGGGGGACTCAGAGGAAAACGCAGAAGGAGACACTCCTCACTGCCCTCTCCCAAAGGATGCCTGGCTCATGGCTGCCCTCATTGTCTCTTCCTCTCTCCCTCCAAGGGCAGGATCACCTCCCCACACAACACCCCATCACCCTCCCAAATCTCATCCAGGATGAAACTCATAATATTTCCCTCCTTGCAACATTTCCACCCTCACCCTCACCTGCCCCCTCCTCCCAGTCCTTCAGAGGAGAAACACTGAAGGAGGCCAGGTGGCAACAGAGCTCCCCTAGAGACCATAGAGAAGCGAGGGAGAGACAGGCCCACTTCAGGCTTTCCCCAAGGGAGGGGGTTGAATGAGGAAGGTAAGAGAGGCAGAAAGGGATTAAGCCCCAAGTGGGGAACAGCTGATGGGAGGAGATCGGCTCCCTGATAAACTCTACAGCCTGGGAGGGAGACTCTTGTGCAGCCACATCTCAAAGGGGAGGGGGTAGGTTTCTGCAATTGTCCCTGGATTCAGGATTTTTTTAAAATATGGGACATTTCTGAGAAATCCATGAAAAGGGCTGGAAAGAGGGATTAAAAAAACAGGAGTTTCCCAGCCAGTAAGGGACACTTGACAGGTATGCAAATGCAAAAAGCTCATTTATTGTATACTGATTTTTCAGTGGTCTATAAAGTTATCACCTTTTTTTGTATGTGTACTTCCTCTTGAAGAAGCACTTCTGCTGGAGGGAAATTATATTTTAAACTTTACATATCATGTACAGAACCGAGTTTTGCTTTACTGTTGTACCAGCACTTATATGTGAAGCATGAAAACTGTTACAGTGGTACCTTGTATAAAGGAATTAATTCGTTCCAAATGAAATTATGTTAAGCAAATTTTCCTTTATACAAATTCCCATAAGAATGCATGGAAAATGGAGTAATCCCATTTTATGTTCTATGGACTCTCCCTATAGGCAATTATGTTAAGAAAATTCCCCCAATCTCTGGAATTTTTTATGTTGTAAAGATTTTATGTTATACAAGCTGTTTGTTATACAAGGGTCCACTGTATATTGGTGAAGGGGTTAACCATGAGTAAATAGGCCTAGAACAGACAAGTACTTTGTCTTATTGGGAGGAAGTAAATGTCTAAATTAGACATTTCTAATTTAGACATTTCATCCCTACCAATAGTATACTCATTTAGATATTTTGTCATTTCAACTCTACCAATAATAAAATAATATAATACAATAAGTGTGTACACACACACACACACACACACACACACACACACAGAGAGAGAGAGAGAGAGAGAGAGAGAGAGAGAGAGAGAGAGAGAGAGAGAGAGAGAGAGAGAGAGAGAGAGAGAGAGATTCCTTTATTGACTTTATTCCCAGGGCTACTGCTGTGCATTCAGTTTCAAGCCATCACTGAAATGTGGCCTCAGAGACCCTTCCTGAGGTAGAAGTCAGCTCCTGAACCACAAATGTTTCCTTAGCTTTGTTTCAGCAATGTTAGGTTTTAGAAATATTACTGAAGGCCTTTAAAAAGAAAAGGGCAAAAATCCAAGAAACACTAAGCAAGATAGAAACAATTTCCACAGGAAACATTTTGAAATGGGCATGTCCTTTCCCTTGCAGGAAATCTTTGGCTAGTCAGATATAAATGTCAGTTCTTAGTCTTACCAAATTTTAGTACCCTTGAATATGGGACGCTAAGGGTCAACAACAGCATATTCTGTCATCATGCTTTATTTCTATAAGCCTATTCAGTCACTACTTACAGTATTGATCTAACACAGGGGTGTCCAAACTTTTAGCAAGGAGGGCCAGATTTGGTTTGGTGAAAATGTTTGGGGGCCGACCATTCAGCCACATTTGGTCCCTGGGCTGGACTTTGGACAAGTCTCTATAATATGCAAGGAAGTAGGGAGGATGCTGTAGCAACAGAGCTGGGGATGAGGAGTCTGGGCAGGTGGCTGGGGGGATGGACGGAGGCAGGGAGGGCTGGCAAACCATAAAGCTGCAAGCTAACACCTCCATCTGGTATGGGGAGGGGCCAGCTGGTGGGGATGCGTGACAGGCTGAGCCGGTGGGGAGAAGAAACCGTGGACCGCTCAGAATTTCAAAATGGGCCACATTTGGCCCCCGGGCCTGACTTTGGACATGCCTGATCTAACATGTCTGTTTGTTTATAGCTTATAGACCACCCAATGTGGTAAAACTGCTACGTTTACATAACATTAAACCTATACAATCAAATTAAAGATAATCAAAGAAAATATTATTAATAACCCAATCAATCAATATTAACAGAATTTTAAAAATCTTTTATTTAAATTTAAAGAGAGGATTGGTGAGGTTTATGGGTAGAAGAAGCCGTATCTTACCATAGCCTCTTGATTTCATATGATTTTCGCAGGAAATCTTTCCCAATCACCATCAAATCATCCTCCGCACTGATCTACCTGGTGACCCATCTCTTCCCATACAGACCACAATATCTTACTGGCACATCATCCATTCCTAGGTTCCATCTCTCTGCACATAGATTGCAATTTTCAGCCTGTTGAGCTATGCACAAAACTGGGTACCTCTAGGACTCAGGGGAGCAGACCCATATAGCATAACAAAATATTTCATATTGTTTGATTTCATTATGATTTTTTAAAAATTTCATTAATAACAAAATGAAACAGCAACAGAAAAACAGAATGAAATGAAACAAAATAAAAAGCTATTTTCTATTTGGTGCCCATCTCTAGTAACAACTAATAAATTGCCATCAAATCCAAACCAAAATTATGGCTCACAAAATATTAATATTGAATCTTGCCATAGGTATCCCTAAATGATTCTATCTGAAAACTGATAGAATCTAATTTCTAACTATTTGGAGTTTGTGGTCTCTATGGAGTTTGCCCAAAAGGAGGCTGCCATTGATGAAAATCCTCAATCCCTAGTTATAGGGATTTGTTTTTCTTCCCTTAGCGTAGGCAACCTCAATAATGAGGCCTGGGATGAATGGGTTGACAGATCGATATATTTAGAGAGAGTTGTTACCACAAGTAGCAAGGCCCCAAACCATTCAGGGGTATATAAGCCACAACTACCACCTTGAATCTGGCACAGAAGCTGACAGGTAGACCAAGATAGGGGAGATATGGTCACCTCCCCACCCTGAAAATAAACTTGGCTGCTGGATACTGGACCTGCTGAAGCTTCAGTATCATGTTCAAGGGAAGCTCCATAACATTAGTCAACTGTACTCTCAGTTCAGCGTGTGGAGAGTGGAGTGCACTAGCCTTTCCCCATCATCACTTTCCTGATGGCCAACCTGAACCTTAAAGGGAACAGATATCCTTAAAGACAGTCATCCCATCTTTAACCAACATTCACCGTCTTTCTTGTATAGGTAGAAAGCAGACCAAGTTAAACCTTCTGCCAAATATTACATTTGTCACCTCTGAAGTGTTTGCCAGACACCTGTTTATCTATGGTCACAAAGCAGCTGGGCTCTCTTTCTAGGCCAGGGGAAGGGTAGGCTTTGAGGCATTTATGTCAACACACCATATAATTCCCAATATTAGCAGCAGGGTATGAAAAGGAAAAGGGCAGGTGGTGAGGTATCAAGTATCCAGCGAGATTTCCAGAAACATTAGCACCATCAGAGCTCTTATAAGTATTCTGAAGAGCCTTGAGGAGGCTATGCAGACTTATGTGTTGAGGATCCAGTGTGTAAGTGAAAGTCTACATCCAATCAACAAGTCCTTATAAAAAAGTTAAGTATAATTCGAAAAAGGGAACTTTTAATCCTACAGTCTGTTTCTGTGAATCAACAATATTCATTAGCTCATCCAGTCACTCCAACATATATTGAAAGATGCAGTCTAGGTTTTAGTTTGGTCTATTGGCAACTTCGTTTAGATACATTTTGGAGTACAGAACGATTGGTTGCAGTGTCTGAGAGCTTCACAGAGCTGCGGATATCCTCTGCGCTAGCTCAAAGACTGCATTGCTCTCCAAAGGCTTAACAACTATGCACAGAGGTGTATGTCCTTCTGGCAGACAGAATGTGATCAAGTTTCAAGGAAATTTTTTCGATAATAACGAAGTGAAAAGGATCTGAAAAGATTGTGCTGGCCCATTTCTACTGGAGATTTATCAGGCTTGCTGAATCCTTGACTGATTCATTTCACAACTGTCACTTCTATCATGTGTTTATGGAGGAAACTGAACCACTATGTATTGAATGACATTCCTACTTTCAAAGAAGAAATCAGTTTTATACTGAATGCACCCCAAATCTGCCTCCTTCACCCATCAAAAATAAAATAAAAATTATCACTTCCTGCCAACACAACTCAGCCGTTGGTTACTTTCTTTTTGAGTGTTGTTGTCCAATGTTCATACAAATCTGAAAGCTGTATTAAAAGTTCATTATCCAGTACGATCATCCAAAGGCATAAGTGCTGTCCATTAAAAAAAAAAACACCCTCTGGTCTGTTAATAGTGGAAGGATAAGAAAAGTAGTATTTCCATTTATGGTGAGACCAATCTGGCCGGATTATAGACCAATCTGGCCGGATTCCCAAGCAATGGGGGATGGCTATTGTGGTTCCAATTTATAAGAAAGGTGATAAGAAAGACCCAGCAAACTATAGACCCATCAGCCTGCTAAACATCATTAGTAAGCTATACACAAGACATCTCTTAGAAAAACTAGAATTATGGCTTGAGCAAGAAGAATGCATTCCATTAGAACAAGCAGGCTTTAGAGGAGGAAGAGCGACAATGGAGCACTGTCTGATACTCCAACAATTAATTGAAAAATATGCCTCTAAAGGCCCAATCTCCCTATATGCTGCATTTATAGATCTGAAGGCCGCCTTTGACTCTATCTCAAGGCAGAGGTTATGGCAAAAACTAGGCTCTTCTAGCATTGACAAAAGACTTCTTTACCTTATCCAAGCCCTCCATCAGGAAACATACCTTAAAGTAAGATGTAACCCACAAGGCTTACTAACAAATTCTATCAAAACCTCCAAGGGAGTCAGGCAAGGCTGCCTGTTGCCCCCACATTGTTCATCTATTATATAAGCAATATGGTGAAGCATATGAGTGACTTAAAATTTCACCCACCAAAGCTTGCTTCACGGCACCTCCCAATACTGATTTATGTTGATGATACTGTTATTCTATCAAGGTCTCAGTAGGTCTCCAAAGGGCCTTGGATAGCTTCACAGCCTACTGTGATAAAGAACACTTGACTATTAATTGTGATAAAACAAAAGTGATGGCCTTCGGCAGACGGCCAAAAATAAGATCTTGGATAATAAAAGGGAAGAAAGTTGAGCAAGTGCATAAATTCACCTATCTGGGGGTGATTGTGCAAGAATCTGGGGCTAACAATGCACACTGTAATTGGAGAGCTGAGAAGGCTGAGCAGTCTGCTAATGCTATTGTGAGATTCTTCCGAACAAAGGGAGGTCTCTTTGTTCCAGCAGCATTAAGGCTGTACCAACACAAAGTCGTAGCTCAGCTCCTATATGGCACCTATACAGGAATATCTCTGGCTGATCTGGCTGTGTTAGAGAAGGTACAATCCAAGTTCTTCCGTTCTATCTTACAAGTCCCTCCAGGTGTTTCCAACGCTTTGATACGATTAGAACTGGGTCAAATGAAACTAGAAGCCAGAATACTTATTGCCTCTGTTTGTCAGTGGCTTAAGAGCTTCTCAGACCAAAAAGGCCTTCTCCCTTTAATAAACCAAGACCCTTTTCAACCTAGGTGGATACAAACTTTAAAAAGAAAATTAGAATCTATGGGGCTCTCAATAGATGACCTATTGGTTCAGAGTACTACACAGGCCAAAGCACTTATTAAACAAAGGATCCAAGACATTGAGCGCCAACGAGATATAGCACAATCCCCTTTGTTTAGGGCCCCTATGGAGACCAGATATGTTATGAGAATGGCCAACTATCTCTTACAACTGGAAGAGCCTGCTTATCGGAGAGCCTTCACTTTAGCCCGCTGTTCAGTTATTCCTTCAATGGTTTTAGAAGGGAGATATAAGAAAATTCCCTATGAAGATAGATGCTGCATGTGCTCCCAAAGGGAGGTGGAATCTATGGTACATATGTTTTTTTGTTGTCCTCTTCACAATCTTTATAGAGAGAGATTCATTCACCCATGCTTAGATAGACTTACAGTACACCCAAACGAGATGGGCCTGGAAAGACTTTTAAGTGATGAAAACTCTTTTATTACCAAACAAATAGCCAAATTCTGCTTATACCTGATTAAATTCCATTCTAAGAAGGCGGGCTAGTTTTAACTAGAAAATTATCTATTTTCTTTTACTGGTTTAGTTTCTTTTTTCGTTTTAATATTTCTATGTATATTGTTATATCTACACTGTTTTTGTAACTCTACAATTTTGCAATCATGTTTTAATGACTTTTGATGACTTTTATGGTTTTATACCGCAATGTTTTTTTTTATCTATCCTTCTGATATTGACTATTTTTATAACAGTCCTGTTTCTACTTAGTGGCTTTTATCAAAAGTTTTACAATGTTTTTAAAATGTTTTTAAGGTGTTTTATTCTGGCAAATTTAATGTTTTATTCCGGCAAATTGTTTTATTGTGGCAAATTGATATTTGGTATTTCTTGTCTTGGTTAACAACCGTAAATAAAGATTCATTCATTCATTTATGGTGACTATATGATTCAGTAATGCTACATGTAAGCAATTGCCATTCTACTGCTCCAGCATTCATCAAACCAGCTGATAACATCTTCAAAGTATCAGTCATTGAAATGTGGCTGCTATAATAACATGTTTCCAAAGATCAGTGTCTTTTCTCTGTGCCATAACATTTACCTCCCATCTTTCCCCCCTGACATTTATTTAGCATCTGCCGTTGCGATCCCATTCTTGAGTTCTATTTCACTGATATTATCTTTTCAAATGTTCCCAATATTTCCTGCCCTGATGTGAACTGTGTTTGTTCACAGGGCTGGAGACACCTGCCAACTAGAGTTTTATAGTCCTCACATGTTTCTGTGGCCTTTTGGGTTGCAGGCTACGGATGGGAATTATATTACTCAATTTGGGTGTTTGCAAATAAAATTTCCTCTGTAAAAACATTTTGCTTTTCCTCTAGGAAGCCGTGATTGATTTACCTTATGCTTCAGTTTTTTTTCTCCTCCCCTCAAAAGGCAGCTTATGGCAAATGGAACAGCAGGGATTCCTGGTTTCATCAAAATATTGTTGATTAGTGCCTTTAGCAGTCTGTTCCACTAGGGTGACATTTCTGTGTTTGCTGGATCTGCAGCTTGCAGAAAGCACATTGAGAAAAAATTGTACTTAAAGTAGATTAAGTAAAACAGAAATAAATTCGGGCCTGAAGGTATCTGGGGTGGGCTTAAATCAGTCTTGCTTGCATGGGCTCCGTTCCTTTGATTCATTTTCCCTCCTACAGTCCCCCAAATCCACTCTAAATTTACAAAGCAAGAATCCATATAACTTTGAACAGTTAAGAAATAGCACTTAATCTTTGCTAAGTACTTCGTAGTGCGAACTCCTGCTTAAGAACAGAAGGCATCCTTCACTGGATCAACCGTATTGCACCTGATCCCGGCATTCTCTGCAGGAATCCCAGCGATTGGCATTTGCTCTATGATCCACTGCAATCAGCCTCCTTCTAATCTCTGCTTTCAAATCTTGGGTCAGCTGTTTAGCAGTGGCTTTGCTTCTATGCCACATCTGACACTACGGTAAAAGAGATTCTGGTGAGAATGGATTGCATCTGACAGCACTGGAAAGGGCCACTTTGCTAGGAGTGAGCTTCATTAAAATGACCCTTTTCGTCCACACAGAAATTGCTCAGTCTGCCCCCCCCCAAAAAAAGAGAGCGGCCCTGCTGCCGTCACCAGAAAGGCATATTTTGGGCCTAGATCAGGGTCACGCTGGTTTGTGAGATTCTGTATGTTGTGTGATTGTTGGGAGATAGCTTGCACTGGGCCATGGCCACAAGCAGTCAGAGATGCATGATTTTCCCATCGTGTTGCACCCAAATTTGCACATGTAAGTATCAGTTTGTGCAGCAAACAGCACATGGAGCCATTTCAAATAGTACAGATGCAGACAGAAGTTGCCAAAATTATTCTCATGAGATTATGCTCTGCACAATGGTTACAACATTTCCAAGCCGTTTCCCACCTTCTTTAATGATTAATTCCATGCTTGCACTGCACACTCCCAGCAGCAATAGGTCCTAGCTTCTCCATGTAATAAAGTCAAAGAAGGAATGTAGCTGAGAAATATTATACTACAGTCCCCATCTCAAATGCACTTGCACAGAATATTCAGAGATAACTATGATGCTTTTTAGGTCCCTTTGAAACATCTTGCCTTTTGGGGAATGTTTCAGTGTAAGACAATGAACCTACAATTGAGCTTTTCTGTTCTTTCACTTAGTTTGATTTTTCTATCAAGATGCCAATGTCAACTGTAATCCCATTATATTCCAATATTTCCTATGTTATCTCCTTGTATTGCATCATTAAATATTTTGTTATTAATCAGCTGTTCAGGCACTTTGTAATGCAAGTCCAGCATTGTCTGTTCATTCTAGATGTACAGAAACATTTCACGGGTTACTGTACACTTAAGTACAAGCTTCCTATTTGTCTCTGCTGCTACTGACAACTTCTTTATTTTTGGTGAAACATGATGTTAGTGATAGATTGCCTCTTAGTTGGATAGCTCTGTTGTGTGTAGATGGGTTTTTTTTTACTCTCCTTGAGATCATGAATTAGAAGTATTTTGTCACAAAGGAATGAGTGAACATAAGTAATGGTGCAAGATTGTGACATACTGATTAGCTTAGATCAGGCCTACCCAAAGTCCAGCCCGGGGGCCAAGTCCCGCAGCTGGCTGGCCTGCCCCTCCCTCCCCTTCCTTCACCCCATTTTTTAAAAAAAATCTTCTGCCAACACTGACACCGCTGGGAAGCTTGGGCAGCAGGGCGGACGGGCGGTCTGCCGCCACCGGCACTGCAGGGGAAAGTGTGGGGTGGGCAGGCCAGCGGGCGTCTGCCACCGCCAAGGAGCTTTGGGGTGGGCTGGCGGGTGAGCCGTCGCCACCGCTGGGGAGCTTGGGGGGGTGCAAGGTCACACAGATCACCTCTTCCAAGGGGCGACCTGTGGCCACGGTTCCCTGTGCTTCCTTTGGTCCCCACCTTCCTTCTTTTCTCCCTCCCTCGGTCCCCACCTTCCTTCCTTCCTCCCTCCCTCCCTTGGTTCCCACCTCCCTCCCTCCCTTCCTTGTTCCCCACTTTCCTTCCTCTCTTGGTTTCCACCTCCCTCCCTCCCTCCCTTGGTCCCCGCCTTCCTTCCTGCGGGTGGGGTTGCAAGGGGTCAGTGGGTGGGGCTTATGGGTCAGTGGGTGGGGCTTGCAGTGGGATGGCAGGGTCGGGGAGCAACCGGTCCCTGACACATTCTCAGCCACCAAATCTGGCCGTCCTTACAAAAAGTTTGGGCACCCCTGGCTTAGATCCAGGCTTAGAAAGCTCAGAATACCCCCTCCTCACTCAGAATCTGTGAGTCACATTACTTAATTTACCAGGGATTAGCATTATTTGTCTCATAGATTACATGCAGACTGTCAGGGGGCCCAATGTGGCAGGCTACATGTACCCTTCCCCCAGATATTCTTCACTGTATTTGAAAGTCTACCCTAAGCATAAGTAACTGGGGCTATAAACCATTGTAATGTGGTTGATGGTAACTTTATTTTAGAGAGCTGAAGTGGGGATGGAGCAAAATAGTTCACATTGTCAGAGGCCTCAGGATTTTGACATGCCAGGAAATGGGTGGTTTGTACTAAAACCACAAGCAAATATCTTTATCAGCAAATTCATTTTCAATGGCAAAAAACAAAAGCATTTCTGAAAACACACCTATTCATCAAAATAATTCTTTCTACTCAGGGACACGGTGTCCTTTTCTCTCAATTGAAACTTTTTAAACTGTAAGAGAACTGGAGAGTAATGGGATCTTTGGAATGTTGCAGAGGCAATATTTTAAAGTAAAATTATTAAGATAAGCAGAAATAATAGGTCATTCTTCAAACAAAGATGACAATTTTGATTAAAAATCAAGGCAGTGGTAGTGGTGGTTGCATAGCCCACTGTAGAGCGTATATAAAATCAAGGTTGCACTACAGTTAATTATAACTGAGGTAGATAACAAAGTCCTCAAAAGGAGAGAAAACAGAGAGGTAGCAAAATAAACTCCTGAAGTAAAAATCATAAGGTTGATGTACATGTTGAAAAGTAACATGTTACTATAGGCATAAAACCCCTCAGTATTTAAAGGGGAATAAAAACTGTAGAACTTTATTAAATATGCTACTGAGCAGACATAATTTCCTCATAATTTCCTCAGGGATTTTTGTTAGCCTTTCAGAGAGAGAGAATTAAATAAAACCTCATCTTGCAGTACAGCACTGAAAGTAGACAGAGCCTGTTAAATATAGCCTAAAAAGAAAGAAACCAGAGAAACTGTTCTTTACACAGCATAATCAGATCCCTGTATGTTCCAACGGATGACATGCCGAAGTTTGTTCTCTCTTGTGTTACTATATTGTTTCATATTTCCTTGTCAGCTCATATTTCTGAGGGATTATAAAATGCAAAAGAGACACTTGTGATTTAAAATTAGGAAAAGTGGGAAGAAAGTAATGACCCTCTAACCACTCTGAAGATCTTTATAACTAAATGGCACATGTTCAGCTTCCTCTGTGTTCATTTGGAAGCATGCGAAGATATTTCAAATGTGCTGGAAGGGCACCAAACAGGATGCAAGGAACAATGTACCTGTAAGAAGCGAGTAGTTTTTCTCTGATATATTTATTTGCTGTCAGGTTTGAACCACTTTATAGTGACCCCAATAGGGATTTCAAGGTACATGAGATGTCAAGGAATGTCTTTACGAGTTCCACCCCTCCAGAGAGTGCCCATGGCCAAGCATTAGATAGAACCCCAGGCCTCTTGAGTCTTAGATACTCTATCCAATATACCACACAGTTTATCTTTACTAGAAATGTAAATCCCATGACATAAACTGCATGACCTGTGCTGCTGGTTGTAAAGCTCTTTCTGTCTCAGGAGTAAAAGGTTAGAGAGTGACAAAAAGCCAGCATGAGTTGTAGTCACTGGTACATCTGCATTGCAACACATATGTACCTCATAGCACAGTGGTTAAATCGCTATAATGCAGCCAAAATTTGGCTCATGATCCTGGGGTTCAATCCCAGGTAGCTGGCTCAAGGTTGGCTTAGCCTTCCATCCTTCTGAAATCAGTAAATGGAGTATCTAGCTGGGTGGTGATGGGGGGAGGGCAAATGCTAGCCAGCATATTAAATATTAAATATTAAATTGTAAACTGCCAAGAGAGTGCTTTAAGCACTATGTGGTGGTGGTATATAAGCAGCACACTTTGCTTTTCATCTGCACTGAGCTTTCCCCCTCCCCAAAAACTGACCTCATTTTGTGGTGCTTGAAAGTGTTTTCTTTCTTTCTATATCTATATAATGCCAATTATTTTGTAGGATTATTAGACTCACAATTCCCCATTAGTTACATTCTTGGGATTGTTGTCCAGGACAAATATGGGCGCCCCAAAATATTTTCAGTGCTCTGGAAGTTTGTTTAGCTCCTCTCTAAATTATCTATGGAGGTAGAAGCATTAAGATCTGCCTGAGACCTCAAGAAGGTCCATCTGTGACCTTCCTGTAAGATAGGGCCTTTTTACACGACCCCTAAAATCCGCTGGCCACTTAAATTCGGACCAGAGATCTTAGGGGTTCGTCGCTCTTCCTGTGTCCCCACCCCTCCGCACTTCCTGGCTGCTGGCTGCGTGAGGGGAGGGAGAAAAAGAGAAAGAAAAGCATGCCGCTCACCTTGTTCTGCCTCTCGTCTCTGTAAAAGTAGCTCTTAAAGGGGCGGGGTGCAAAAAAAGAACAAACAGAAGCCAGGAGAGCTCCGCACTCACTATCCTTACACCGGATCAAATAATTTTCACCTCCAAAGAGCAGGTACCTGAAAGCTGCGCTGGGATGCGCTAAAGTGGGTGGGGTCGCACTTAATTTCCTGTTAACTCCGGAGCTGGTGGGTATACATTTTTAATCTCCGGAGCTGGGAGCCATTTGCCCTGGAGTTTAGGGGTCGTATATAAACGCCCATACTCAACTCAAAGGCCACTTTTTTTTTAAAAGGACGGGGGGTGGGTGGATGGGGAATTAACAATGCAGATCTCATTGTTTCTGAATTCTACAGAACTCCAGCAATCTTCACCCTCTTCTCATACATATTTGTATTAAAGTGCACCAACAGTGACAATCAGATGCACTGCATTCAAACCTATAAGAGGTCAGGTAAAGTTACTGGGTCATGCTGCCTTCAGCACAAAAAGTACCACCTGCCCTACATCTATTAAACTTTAAAGTACCAGTAGTAGAAAAATTGAATTCCCTGGTATTAAGATATTTTGGGAAAGTGCTTCTCTTAGTCCCTGTGCTATCAGAGGCATGCTTGGCAGGCATGTGAGAAAGGGCTCTTGGTTTTCTCAGTGGCTGTTCACAAGCTCTGGTGTTCCCTACGAAGAGAAACTAGGCAAGGAAATACACTTTTATTGAGACTCATATTTGGCATTTAACCTGCTCTGATATTGAAGAAGGCTTCACTTGTTGAACTATATATTCATTTATTTTTTAGTTCCTGAACTTTTGTTGTTGGACTCCAGTTCTTTCTATGGTTTAGGTGTTATTTTTTAACCTACATATTTTATTATTCATAGAATCATAGAATAGGGAAGTTGGAAGGGTCCTATAAGGCCATCAAGTCCAACCCCCTGCTCCATGTAGGACTACAAATCAAAGGATATCTGCCAGGTGGTTGTCCAAATATCTCTTGGACACTTCCTATGTTGGAGCCACAATTGGTTTCATTGCCATAGTGCTCTGTTGTTAGCCATCTTTGTGCCTTGTTTGCTGGAAAGAAGAGATGGTTCCACAGTTAATGCTGGTTTGTCCAGCAGCCAAACAGGTGCTCAGCACTTCTCACCATCACCTCCTCCAGAGGTCACCCACTCCAGCGCCTGGAGGAGGCAGGACAGGGAAACGTCCAACACCTGTTTGGACGTTAAATGAATTGGCATGAACTGAAAATTTGGTAGACTAGATAAGGTTAGTTGGTTGGTTGGTTGGTTGGTTATATAAGAAGAGCAGTTTTAAAATGAAGTCCAGATCAAACAGTGATTTTTTTTTCCTAATTAGGGTGAGAAAGGGGGCAGAGCCAGGAGAAGGAAACAGGGATGAACATCTGTTCTGAGAGTGCTTGGGCAAGGGACACTTGTTCCCCTCTAAACAGAGACTCGAGACACTCAGAAGAAATGCTGCTTGGATAGCATGGGCAGTGCTGGAAAAGAAAAGGTTGAGATGTTTTGCCCACTCCCTGGAACTAGTAGGAAAGAATTCTCTGCTCACTGAGCAGAATACTCTGCAACAGAGACAGTATCTCATGAAGGTTAGAGTATTGGACTAGGACCAGAGAAACCCAGATTCAAATCACCACATAAGTCATGAAACGTACACATAAGTCATGGAACCCAGATTCAAATCCCCACATAAGTCATGAAACTTTCTTCTCCATCTTACCCAAATCTATTTCACAGGCTGGTTTGAGGCTAATAGGAGTCAGGGTATGCTCTGTGACTGCACTGTCTTAGAAGAATGAAAAGTTTAAACCTTTAATAAATGAATACATGAATTGCCTACCATGTTTCTATACACATCCCAATCATTTAGCCAGCATCTTACTAGGCATGAAATATTACTCAAGACATTATACCTTCACATTAACATTACATAATTTTTGCAATCTAGCAGATGATCTAGGGAGTGAAAATACTTGGCAGCTTCAGATGGGTATCATATCTAACCATGTCTTTTTTTTTTTTTTTTTTTTTTTTTTTTTTTTTTTTTTGGAGATAGGGAGACGGGTATCTTTTTACAGTGGAATAGTTGACAACTAGTGACATCTGTTTAACGGAAGGATGATTTCTTTCTGTGCCTGATAATTACTTACATTTGCTGCTGATAAAGTCCTTTTTACCACTGAGAATATGAACTGAACTATCCTTGTAGCAGTTCTGCAGTTAGAATCTTTTTTCACACACATGCACATGTGTATGTATGCACACAGACACATATACAGTATATTAAACTGCCAAAAGGTTTATCTCATTACGTGGTCCAGTTCAGTATCCAGGGCCATGAAGCCATTCTGTGCAGCACACTGTTGATGAATAGACTTCCAGGAGTTTTACTTTGAAAACAGGGTTTATGGAGGGTCACCATTTTGAAATGGGATTGCAGAATGTCTTCCACCTACTACTCAATCATATCCCAATTTTTGAATATAGTTTTAAGGTTTGATGTTTTTGTTGTCTGAGATCTCCTACTCTGGGCAGAAGTCAATATGATGTGCCACAGCTAAGCTGCATGGTCTCTGACCACCACCAAACGGAGAGTTTCACACTTAGGAAACTCTAGGAAGGATTGCCACAAATCAGAGTCAATGGCAGATACATTGTTGAAATATAATTATTAAATTTAATGTACTAAGAACACTCCCATATTTTTTCAGTATGTCTGTGAAGATTCTTAGTCATCCAGGTGAGTTTATCTGGAAGGAGTCATGGCACCTTTTCTTGAGAGACTGAGACATTTTTTCTGCTCATCCAGACAGCTTCATCAATCTGAAAAAGCTAGTTGTGAGTCCTCCATTTTATATCTCACTTTGACCTCTTGTTTTTTGATCTCTTTTTTCATGTAGTCTTCAATATTGAATTAACAACAGGATCAGATCAAAGTGTGGTCAGTCAGGGGACTGAAGTCAGCACTTTGCAAGACTGATGTGTCTCGTACATTATCATTCCTGTACTGATATTTATCTTCATGCGATCAACTCTTTCTATTATGTGGCAATGAAGAAATGCCTGCCTTGTCACAGCAGTTGGAACAGGTTCTTAAGACTTAAAAGTCACTCAGACAGATACTGTGTTTAAATAATACTCTGGCCTTTGCTAGTTGACCTCTGCAATCTAATACAGTGCTTTGCTTCTGGGTGTGGGTATGTTTGTAAGTGTGACACTTGGACTCAGTGAATGGCTAGAAGCCTAAGAGTGGATAAAGGGACTTCTGATTTCAGAACCTTCTATGCTTAAATCTAGCAAATATTGGCATTTGGGGTTTATCCCAAAGCAGCCATTTGCAGGAAAATAAAAGAAGTATTATGGTAGTTATGCTGGTTGGGCATAGCTATCTATCTATCTATCTATCTATCTATCTATCTATCTATCTATCTATCTATCTATCTATCTATCTATCTATCTGTCTGTCTGTCTGTCTGTCTGTCTGTCTGTCTGTCTGCCTGCCTGCCTGTCTGTCTGTCTGTCTGTCTAATAATGACACAGTCAGATTGATTGAGTGGGCTTAGTCTAGTATGATTTACTGTGCTATGCAACATGATTTTGGACATTATGTTCAATGGGGCTTAGTTCTCTCAGTGAAAAACTACAGGAATGTAACCTGAGGTTGCCGTTATAGTCTCAGGTACCTGGGTGTAAATTTCTTTGGATGTATAAGTAGCAGAGGCATAGCTAGGGCTTCCAGAGCCTGGGGCAAAAGTCAGTTTTTGCACACACACCCCACAAGGGGGTGCCTGCGGGCCTCGGCTGTAATGAGGAGCACATTCGCCCTGCCCTGCCACATGTGCACACATGTGCACGTGGGTGCTCTCTCTCTGCCCTACACACACACTTGCTGCCCTGCAAGGCAGGCCATGGGTCTCCAGATGAGCAGCAGCAGCAGCAGCAGCAGCAGCAGCAGCACCAACGACCCGGACCAAGACCGGCCAGAAAGATGCTGGTGGCCTTGCCTTGCCTGCCCAGATAGCTGGCCCCACTGCTTCCTGGGGGAGCTCCCTGCCTGCTCACTGCTCGGTGGGTGCTGCCTCAGCCCCCTTTCCTCCTCTGGAAGCAAGCATGCAGAGAGGAAGAAGGGGGAGGGGGAGGGGGAGGGAGAGGCAAGGCCTTCCTGGTGGGATGTTCTGCACCTTGCCATGAATGGGGAGGTGGAAAGAGGCCCTGAAAGAAACCCCACCACTAGGGCTGTTTTGGAGGGGGAGGGGTGGAGCTGGGAGGGTCCCAGAGGCCATCACGTCTTACCCCCTACTTAAGGAGGCAGCCACCATGTCTCTTGTGGGACCCTCTCCCCCACAACCCTCTTCCTTTCAGCATTCTTGCTTCCAGAGGAGGAAAGGGGGCAGAGGCAGCGCCCACCGAGAAGGGAGCAGGCAGAGCGCTCTCCCAGGAAGCAGTGGGGGCAGCCGTCCGGACAGGCAAGGCAAGGCCACCAGCGTCTTTGTGGCCGGTCTTGGTCTTGGTCATTGCTGCTGCTGCTCCTCTTCTGGAGAACAATGGCCTGCCTTGTGGGGTGGCAAGTGTGGGGTGGCAGAGAGAGAGAGAGAGAGCACCCCGCTGGCTCCTCATTGGCTTGGCTGCAGACAAAGCATGTACACATGTGGTGGTGGGGAGCAGATGGCTGCTTTGAGTGAGGGAAGCAGGGGTGTAAACACACGCCTGCGCACATAGGGTCAGAGCAGAGCACAGGGCAGCTGGACTCAGAGATGGGGGGCTGCAGGGGGGGAGCGGAAGGCAATTTGGTGCCCTGCCCCCTTGCTCTCCCCACGTCACGCCCCTGATGAGTAGAAATGTATAGATAATGCTGTTAGATTCGTTGCCTTAACAATATTTACATTTCTGGTTTTGATTGAATTAAAAAGGTTATTATATAGATTTTATTCTTCAATAATTTCTTCTTGATTCTTATAAGTTGCTCTCTATCTCAGAGGACAGAAAATAATTACCTAAACAATCTTCTTCTAATATATATTACCTGTAATATTTATCTATTTGACAGACTATTTTGAAAAACTGGGAGTCTGTTCAAAACAATCCAGATGATGATTTTAAATTAATACTTTCCCCATCTTTTCAATTGCAGCTCAAGATGCTTATGCATTCTGGTAGTTCAAAATATTGCTTTGGAATCACGAGAAAAATAAAACATGATTCCCCTCAACATCTTAATGGTGTTTGGTTACCTAACAGTGAATGGAGCAGTTTGTAAATGTAAGAAGAGTTCATGATTATATGAGCTATAATCAGATAAAAGGATTCAGTGCAATGCCATGAGTTGTATTGCAAGAGTCATGTATCCTGTATGGTAAAGTGGAGTGGTTCAGTTTCCCACTTGATCATGAAAATTACCGGATGACCTTGGGGCCAGTCACACACTTTCAGTCTGACATAGTTCACAAAGCTTTTGTGAGGATAAAGAGGAAAGGGAGAACCAGGTATGTCACTTTTAGCTTATCGGAGGAAAGGTGGACATTTAGTGTAAAGGTATGAGACAGTTCTTTTCATATTGTTGTATGAGGTGGTTATCAGTTCTCAATTCACTGATCCTTATTCTCACAAAGGTCTCCCTGCAATTTATGCTTTAGGGTAACTCAAAGTTTATTGTGGTCACATCCTTATTTCTTGATTTATCGCTATCATCTAGCATCATCGCACATAAAAGAGCACAGTGCAAAAGTAAGTTTCCGCTGACTTGTGTTATTGTGGGCCTCAACACAGAATATTTCCACTCACATATATATGATTTGGGATAGCAGCAGTAGTTGTTATATGCCATAAAATGAGAACCAACCATATAATGACCCTAATACAGTTTTCCAAGCAAATTATTTATTTAAGGAGTAGTTTTATCAAGTCATCCTCCCCTACAGTCCTGGTAAATTCCCATTTCTAAGAAAGAATATAAATCTAGAACTTCTGAGTCCTTATCTGTCACTCTACCCACTACTTCAGACTATGTGATAGACAAAAAATTATTTGGGGATTAGGCACCCTTAAACTTTGGGTTATTCCAAAGTTTACGTATAGAAATCTTTCCTGAACTATCATATGAATCAAGAATCAGTAAATGATCAGGAGGAACCAAGTTCAAATGAATCTTGATTATAGTCTGATACAAGAATTGTGTGACTGTTTTTTCTGTTAGACAGTTGGGTGAGTTTTTGAAACACACAAAACACTGCAAAACCTCTTTATATATCTGAGAGTGGGACAGAAGAAATATTTACATCACATGTCTCATTTTGTACCACTGCCAGTTCTTTGGCCATGCTAGCATTCTTACTGATATTTGGAGTCATAAAAGTGAACTAATATGATCTCAAAATAAAAAAGAAAAATGACACCTTTCCTCTGCTGTTCTTGAGATTACAGAGGTACAGCTAAGGTATGTTCCCAGTTTTCCCCAGTAAGTTGCAATTAGAGATGGGCATGAAATGACCATTTTTGTTACCGTTCTCCGTTATTCGTTCCGTTACGTAATGGTACGAATAACGACTGCTGCAATGTGGCAGGCTCAAACTGAACAGAACCAAGAAAATTTTCTTCGGTTCTGTTTGTTTCCGTTACTGGTGTCGCGCCATTCGCGCGATGAAAAATGGAGCAACGGAGGGTGGTGACAGGGGGCTGGGTTCCCACCTCCACGCACGGAGGCGGGATCCCAGCCCCCTCTCCAGCCATCTCTGATTGGTGAATGACAGCCCACAAGCGGAGGGCGGCAAGAGGGGCCTGGACCTGGTGGAGCCTCTTTGCCCCCTCCCCGCCGGAGCCAATGCGAGACTTTGCCGGTCTCACGAGAAGAGGTGGGATCCAAGCCCTTATGGGCTGGGCTCTGGGATCTCGGCCCCGTGGTGAAGTGGCGACGGTGCAGCCGACTCGGAAGCCGGAGCGGAGGGTGTCATTGGAGCATGGGGGGTGCAGCGGCACCCCCCACAGGTTTCCCGGGTCTAGGCTGGGGGGTGCGGGGCGGCGGTCTGCTGGGGCCATGGTTCCCAGAGAGAAGGGCCCCAGTTAGGGCAGCACTGCGTGGAGCTCTGGGGGTAGCCTGACAGGGGTGGCAGACAGTGCGGCAGATCGGTCCTTGGGGAGGGGGCCCAAGGGAGGGCGGCACTCAGGGGTGCTCTGGGGGTGGTGGCCTGTTGGGGGTGGTGATCGGAGCAGCGCCCGGCTCCGGGAGGACTCCCTGTGGCCACAGGATCGCTCTCCCGGCAGGCTTGCCACTGGCTCTGGTGGCACCCAGCCCCGGGAGGGCTCCCTGTGGCTGCGGGATGGCTCTCCCAGGAGGCTTGCCCCAGCCCCAGGAGGGCTTCCCACGGCCACAGGAATGCTCTCCCGGCCTGCATGCTGCCGACTCCGGTGGCGCCCGACCCTGGGAGGGCTCCCTGTGGCTGCAGCTTGCCGTACCCCCCCAAAATGAAGAAACGGAAACAAAGCAGGCCCCGCCCCAAAAAAATGGAAACGGAATGTAGTGGACCCCAGGGTCTGAATAATGACCACGAAACACCATTTTGGCATTTCGTGCCCATCTCTAGTTGCAATAAAGGTGACATGCTTTGAACTGCACTTTGAAAATCCTTCCTAGCTTCATCTCCATAAACTACGAAGTGATAATTTCCCTCTTGACAGAAAAAAAGGGAAAGCCATGGGAGGACCTACTTCCTTGTCTTTTAACAGCTATTTGATGTGCAAAAACCGGTTGGAGTGAGCCTTCCCTAACAATATAGTGTTTAGACATGATGAGGGGCAGTATTTCTAAGTGTGTCATTTGCAAAGCTTCTGTGAAGGTTGCAATATTCCCATTCCCTTGTGTTTGGGCTGGCTTGATCTGCACTGTTTGCATACTACAAACATTAGCATATTGTGCAATTTAAGTGGATTAATTATTGTACTATTTTTCTACTGCTATATTAGAACCTTAATACCACTTAAACAGTAAGCATTAATCATAGAGAGCCAATTTCATTTCATAAAAATCCTTGCTGGCATATTTGGCTGGATGGTTCTGTCTGGCCAATCATTTTTCTCATGGAACAGCAATCTTGGCTCTCCCTATTCCAAGATGACCTCTCTGAGCATCGCTAATGAAGATGAGGAACCAAGTGAAGCCACATACCTTGCTGGTGTAATTATTTAGAGGTATTCTCACTGGATCACTGTAGTCACTACTACTACTACTACTACTACTACTACTACTACTACTACTACTACTACTACTACTACTACTACTACTACTACTACTACTACTAGGTTATATTTATATGTCATTTATCCTGCTCAACTTTTCATTACTGTACATGGCTTTTTTTTTTTTTTTTTGCTTTTTACAGTTAGGGAATGCCTTCTCTCACTTTGATTTTTCAGTATTAACATTTGGGAGGAGGTCATGTCATTTCCTGCCATGAATCTTTCCTCCCTATTAGACAAAATGTCTAGACTCTATGGACTCTGAGGTCAATGAGCCACCATGAGTCATCACAAGTTAATATTTGATCACAATAAATTGAGGGGTTCTCAAATACCAAGTTCCATACGGATGTTTTTAGTGTTTTTTCCCCCCATTCAGATTACATCCGCCTTATCTTTCTTTATATAGTACTTTTCCCCCTGTGACTTTCTGCTCCTTTTTGACCCCATAAAAATGTACTTTGTGCATTTTACTTTTCGTAATGCTTTGTAATGGAGTGAAGAAATGGATGGATGTTGTGTGCTTCACTTATGTGGTTGATCTTCTCAATGAGAACTTTAAAAAGAAGGCAGCTCCTGGTACAGAATACCGGTAGATTTCTTGAAGATTTCTCTTTTTTTCCTTAAAGAGGAGAGATGGGACTTTTCAAGAAAAGTTTACACACAAATCTTAGTAAATCCCACAGTCAAACCAAATGAGAAAGAGAGGTGGAGATTCTGCTCTAAGAGACTAATTGAATCCTTGCCATTTTTTAGTTGTACAGTAATTCACAGTAATTCTTACAGTAATTTTGTTGTGCCCTCCGGGTGTCCTTCTGTTGCGAAAAAAATGAGCTTACAGTAATATAAAATGAAGGTAGTTGACCTCTTCACTTCTTCCGCAGATGAGTAGTGGATACCAGAGGCAGCCTGTTGTCTAATACTGTGGGTACCTGATCCCAGATGTGGAAAAAGTGTGTGAAAAGTATGTGAAAAGCCTTCCCCATCACATTATGGGCTGCCTATTGTGCATATCCACTGAAGATCTAAAATAATTCTAGATGCTTAAAGGCAGTCACAAATTGGAACACTTAGGAAGTTGTGCTAATTATCTTTTGCTAACTGAAGTATCAGTGCTACTGAAAAGCAGTATAATATTGCTTTTGTTTCAATTCCAAAGAAACTGGATTCTCTTGAAACAGAATAACTTCCTTGAAGTAAGGTATATGTCCCATGGAACAAATAAAAGTCAGTAATTCCTCTGTTGTGGGATACACAGATAAGTTATGATGAATGTGCTGAACTTCTCAGTGGTTTAAGTATCTGGCTGTGGAGCCAGAGTTTTGTGGTTGGATTTGGTGATCCATAAAGTCCATTCCAGCTCTGTAGTTCTGTGGTGGTGGTAGTTTCTGTAATATTGGGATGAAGATATATTATCAAAGTATAATATTACTTGATTAATTTTGGAGAAACCCCAAATGTCATTAAATTCATGCTTTTGTCACTGAATTCTTTGTAACACAGTTGTTGTTGTTGTTGTTGTTGTTGTTGTTATTTCCAGTTAAGCAATTTGAAACAAGCTACGTTTGTAGATATATCAGCAAACAAATTCCCCTCAGTTCCAATATGTGTGCTCCGGATGCCAAATTTGCAGTGGCTGGATTTGAGCAGCAATAACCTCAAAGATCTACCACAAGACATGGACAGGTAATTTCATTTTAGCCAATGAAACACTGACTTGTGCAAGTAATGTTGATTTGAATGTAAGTTTGCCTGTTGTCTGACATGGCAGCCAGGAAGCCCTAAAATTATAAAGCAGCTCAAGTCAATCAGCTTGAGATAGGTAGCAGCTAAGTTACATATGTTGTCTAGCATATAAAAATTAATAACAATGTGGATTATTTGTTGTATCCTGATTACCAGAGTGCCTTGTGCTCACAGTGCTAAAAACTGAAGGTCTCCATAGAGTTGCATGCATTTCAGCATATAAGGAAATCAGTTTGTGAATATGGGTAATTATCACCATCATGGTGACTTCTGAAATTTGGGGGCGAGGGAGAGAGTTCAGTTTACAAAGCTGCAATAGATACATTAATCTAAATTTTGTAAATATTGTCCACAATAGAGATGGGCATGAAACGAACAATTTTTCATTTCCGTTTTCATTTTTTCGTTGTGTTACGTAATGAAATGACAAATAAATTTTGTCTCTAAAATGAAACAAAACGAACAGAAACACAAGAAATTTTGTCATCCGTTTCGTTTTCGTTATGGCAATACATTGAACTGCTTTAAATGCTAAAAAAAATCACAAAAATTGAAATAAATGGTAACGAAATGGTAACAAACGAGCAAAAATGAAAATGAATTTTTGCAAAAATTCACGAAAAATGGAAACAAACTGAAATGGACCCCTAAACGACAAACAAAACACCATTTTTTTATTCGTGCCCATATCTAGTCCACAATGCTGTTGCTTACTATAGAAAATTGCACTAGAGTAGGCCCACTGAATATAACCGAATCTTACTGTAGCATCGAATAGGTCAATTTGAATCAGTGGAACTTGATTCAGGTTTCATTTGCCTCGTGTAAGCCTAGATGCCCTAAGCACATCCAATCTCGCCTGATTTCAGAAGCTAAGCAGGGTCGGCCCAGGATAGTACTTGGAGGGGAGACCACCAGGGAATACCAAGTGCTGTAGGCACCTGGAACAGTAACTAGCAAACCACTCCAGTATTCCTGCCAAGAAAACTCCACGGACATGGGGTCACAAAGAGTCAGTCATGACTGTAACGACGCAACACAGACACAATGGTGGCCTAAGCAACAGGATTTGGTCCACATTTAGTATGCTAATAAGTATACTACTAATACATTCAGCTTTCTGTCTCAACAATAGCATTCCATCCTCTACTGTAAAAGTCCCTGACATCAGCTTGGCTTCTATGTTGGGTGTAGGATGGGGGAAGAAGAGTGAATAAGGCTTTTTTAAAAACAAGCTTTTCCAGCCATTGAAAATAAATCAGCAGCTATTTGAACAAGGAATACTGTATGTTGAAGCTAATTCTTTGAGTCTGTCTTTGGTGTGGTGCATCTCCCTGTCTGCAGAGGGTTGCAATTATATCAGCTATACCAATTATATCAAATATATCAAATCTGAGCATTACCTTCTCTTTCTGTAGATTTCTGGGCCAAAACTACATGCTGTGCAGTGAAGCACAGTTTTCTTTGAAGTACTGTAATCATATGGGAGATAATCCTATGTCTGTTTCCTTAGAGAAGAGGGCAGTCTCAAGTCTTTCCTTCTTTACCACTGTAGTGCACGAATGGGTAGGAATTTAGCAAAATAAAAACAAAAATCAGGTGGGGTCAAGTTTAACTCCTCTTCCCCCATGTACTCACACTTGGTGACACCAGGTTAGATTCTGTGCCCTATTTTTACCCCACCTTTCTCCTTTAAAAAGGACCCAAGGTGGTTTACATCATTAAAATAAGATATTTGTAGCTAAAACAAAAGTAACACCAAAATACATTCAAGGCAGTCAAGTACAAACATCCATTAAACAAAACAAAGCAAATCAAAAACCCCACTCTGTCAGGCCATCATTCAGGGAAAGGTTGCCTGAAAAGAAAGGGATTCACCTGTTTCTAGGAGGACAGACAGCAAAGATGGGGCCAGCCTGTCCTCCTATGTTGGAAGAGTTCCAAAGTTTGGGAGGAGCAAGAGAGAAGGCCCTCTCTGGTCCCCACCAAATATGTTTGCAAAGATGGGGGAAGTGAAAATAGGCCTCTTCTGAAGATGGTTAACACCTGAGAAGGTCCATAATGGGAGATGTGGTCTTTGGGGTAGCTTGGACTCAGTATTAGGGCTCTGTAGGTTAGAAACAGCACTTTGAATTGTGCCTGGAAATTGGTCAGCAGGCAGTTGACTATACATTGAATCCCATATGGCTTCAAAGCCAGTATGGATGCCATTGTTGTCATTGTATAGCCAAACAAAGGAAGGAGTCAGACCTACCTCTCCAACCTAGGGAGACAGAGAATGGTGGAGAAAGGACCTTTTAAGGTCAAAACACAATTCTGTTGACATGGCAAACAGAACTGGCCTTATGAGTAGTTTTTGGCAATATAATGCAAGTTCAGCTTATTATATGGTGAACATGACTGTATTATTCCCTTACTGTTTTAAGGCTGGAAGCATTGCAGACACTTCTCCTGCAGAAAAACAAGCTGACCTATCTTCCACACGCTTTGGTCAAAATGTCAAAACTGAAATTACTGGTTGTCAGTAGTAATAATTTGGTTGAGATGCCTTCTGCTATCTGTGATTCAACCACAGGGTTGAAGTAAGTAAATATTCATGCTTTTACTTTTGCTCCCCACCTTTTCTCACTTAGTTCATTCTATAGTAAACTCTTTGTCAGTCTGCTTCCCTCGCTCACTTTAGATAAGTCATATAATTTTGCCCCCAGCCATGCTTTTTTTGTAATTAAAGATGGTAAAAACAACAATACCAAAAGATTAGGAAGCACCACAAGGATTTATTTAGACTGAGTGATTCCCACTGTAGTGTGGTAGATAGAGCGATGCACTAAGACTCTGGAGAACAGGGTTCAAATCCCCACTTGACCATGGAAATTCATGGGTGTGTGAGGAACTAGTAAAACCTTAAGTATCCCATTTACCTTGAAATCCTTATTAGGGTGGCTATACAGTAAGTTGGTTTTGATTTGATGGTATGTAACAGACACTCAGGCTCAGTGAATGGGTGTTAAAATGGTGAATGCTATTCAGTGGAATCAAGTGCAGCATAATACATTTTGTGAGGGGCAAATTTCCTAGTCCTCCATTTTATTATCTTAAGAAAGTGTGTTCCAAGTTAAAACCCATCACCTGTATCTCACCTTTTTATTTCATCTTGGGAGGGCAAAGGGTAAAATATAAAATCTTTGCATGCTTCTCACCAGATGGGAAGTACTCCTGTTGACCACATAATTAAACATATGTTGATAGTGTTTTACATGTCTTTTTTATATGAGACCATTACTGAATTGTTAATTATTATAGCCAATTATCATCAAAGAAAGGCCTTTGGTAATATGCCCACAAATAGACTAACTCAGTTATGGCCACAAATAAATTATCTATGAAACAAAGTAGGAAGAAAAGAAAATTTATGGGGTTATCAGTCATTGGGCATATAGCAAGTAGCAGTTTGCTCATGATAAGAAGCATTCTATAACTCATGCTAATATTTTTTCTTCTTACAGATTTATAAGCCTGAAGGATAACCCTCTTGAAAAAACCTCATTTCAAGAGACTGAAGAAATAACTGAAAGTGACCGTGATCGTGAGCTGTTTGAAAAGGAATTTATGAAAGCCTACATTATAGATTTAAAAGAAAGAGGTACAGACCTATATAGATGTGATATAAGCCAGAAAGCTAATTTCCTTTTTATTCTAATGTGAAAATTAATAACCTCAGCCTGGATTTCTGACTGCATGAGGAAAACACTGGTCAAGGATATCCTGTGATGGCATGTGATACATTTCATAAAGAACCTGGACACTGATGTGACAATGAGGGGCACGAGTTCTCTATGCTGTGCTGCTCCATCCTGGTCCAAAGGTCTCCTTTGGGAGTCTGATTCAAAAGTAATGGATGGTAAAACAACACTTTCTAGACCATTATTTTGAACAGAAACATCTCTTCCCCAAAAGAATTTTGATCTTCACCTAGAGTTCTCAAGAGGGCCCAGAGAATTTTTGGCATTTATTCTTTTCTGTTAATAAGAAATCTGAAGATTCTTTTGGGGGGAAGTTGGATAATTACATATTCCCTCTTGTGATTTTTTTAAATACTCCAAAATATTAAAACGGAGGAAAAACGGTTGAGGAAATGAGTATTAACTGGCAATAAGAGGCAGGTAAGAGGTTATGCATCCACTTCCCACACCAAACAGCCCAGGTAGTTGCAATTTTAATAAACAAGTACAGTGGTACTGCGACTTATGATGTGCCCGACAACTGAAAGATCCTTAACTTTTCAAAAATGCCCCTTTACAAAGTCCCCAACCTGTGATGGGTGGGGAGGGCAGCAGGAGGACCAATTTCATGTCTTCCCTATTTCCTTCCTCTCTAGGAATCTGGCAGAGCTCAACTACTTTTAACCCTATCCACATGCACAAATAGCTTGGGAGGGTTGGGGGGGGGGAGGCACAGTTTTATTAAAAAGGTCTTTGAGCCACCGAGGCAAGGCTTGCCTCAATGGCTCAAAGACCTTTTAAAACCCCTGCACGTTCCCCCCAATCGGGCACATGGTGGGCAGAAGCACAGGGTTTTTAAAAGGTGGAATGGATTAATTGATTTTCAATGCATTCCTATGGGAAACCGCTCCCAGACTTACGAGCATGTGCTCAGGACAGATTAATCTTGTAAGTCAGGGTTCCACTGTATTCGGTTTATAGAGGGATAACTTTCTGCTTGCTTAAATGTTTTTATCAGAGATTGGGACTTTTTTTTGGAAGGGACTACAAGTTCTGAAGGATTTTGAGAATTGTACTTTCATAAGTAATGATTCCAATTTTAGAAATATTTGGGTCTTGATTGTTGTAAGACTAAAAAGTGCCAGGAACACCAAGAAATCATTACTGTTTTAGGGCAAATTCACACTAGCTAGAAGATGATCATTTCTTTAGGTGGGCTGGAAACATTTGAAGGCATTCTTAGTTAGACTATAGGAAGGTCAACTGAAGAAGATGTTTTCAGGATAATGTTCAGGAAGCTTATGAGTGTAATTATGTCAGACCAAGAACAACCATTCAGATCATTTATAAATTTCCCATTTTGTCTGGACAAGGGCAGTAAAGTTCAGAAATATATGAGAGTCTGAGGTTAGATTAAGTACAATCTTTTGGGTTATTAAAGGATTTTGCAGGCTGTCTTGGAGGCAGATGACAATGGTTGTTTAACCTGCTCCTTGGAGCAGTGCAGCGACAGGCTGATACACACTTAAATATGGCCATCAGATGATGCTTTTACTAAAGTGTGCCATGCTGCCTCCAGAACATTCATCAGAATGATGGTGGTGGTGGTGTCTATTCAATTCTGACACAGGACAACCCTTTTCAGAGTTTTAGATGTAGAGAATACACAGAAGGAGTTTGCCATTCCCTTCTGCTGGGGCCATCCGTGTGTCCATAGCCACACATGTCAGCTCTTCTCCCTTGGAGGCACAGTGGGGAATTGAGCTCCCAACCTCAAGACTCTGCAGCCAGATACCTAATTCACTGAGCTATCCAGGCATAGCACAGCAGTCCTGCCCTTTTATTTCTGGCCCTTGTCAAGGAGCTCCTACTTTTATGGGTTGGTAGGTTTGTGTGATTGCTAGAACCAGTCCAAAGGAAGCTTCCTTTCTCATTTTGCCAGTATCATGAAATAGATTAACAGACTAGCCTCTTCAGCATATTGGCAAATCAGTCACTTCCCTCAGTAGAAGGCAGAGGAAATTATTTATTTCTTTACTTATTTTACTGCATATAGACCAGTGATGGCAAACCTTTTAGAGACCGAGTGCCCAAGCTGCAATTCAAAACCCACTAATTTTTCTCAAACTGCCAATACAGCAATTTAACCTGAATACAAGTGGCTGTGAAGGGGCAATGTCGGGTGCCCACAGAAAGGGCTCCAAATGCCACCTTTGTCACCTATGCCATAGGTTCACCAACACTGATATAGACCATTATTTATGGCTTTACTTTGCCATAAAGTGTTGGTTGAGAAACCACCCACAGTGGAATGCTTTGGCATCAACAATAGCTTCTCTACAGTTATTTTTGCATTTTCACTTTCGCTGCACTCTGCTGAGCACTAGGGGGAATGAATGGGAAGCCTTCCATCCTTCCGAGGTCGGTAAAATGAGTACCCAGCTTGCTGGGGGGAGGCAATGTGTAGCCTGCACACTGTAATTAAAATTGTAAACCGCCCAGAGACTACTTGAAGTGGTATGGGGCGGTATATAAGCAGAACACTTTGCTTTGCTTTGTTCTCTTTTGCTAATCAGAGGGTGGATTTGTTGCCTTGAAGGGTGGCCTTTGGGGACTCAATTGAATTCAGAAAAAAGCGAAAGCCTCGTGTGAGCTTCAACCACATGAGGCTACAGTTATTTATTCCCTATTTGGACATGAAAAAAATCCTGAGGGGAGCAGAAGTGGGGCCATGCCTGCTGCAGTATTTTGGGAAGGAGAGGAAGTAATCACTTCATCACAAGGGCAGGAGTCCCAAACTATTACTACCCTAGACTTGTTCAAGCACTAATGCCCGCCTCTCTAGCCAAAAAGAAGGCAAGTCCAGAAGCCATTATTCTAACAATGGATTGTAGACATTTTGTCTTCAGCTTTCCTTCTCATATTAATCCTTTGGATAAGGTAGTCTTCTTGAACTTTAACCAAAGCAAATTTTGTTTCCTGAAATCTAAGCTCATTGTTTTCAAGTTCTGTCCTCTCTGAACTGTGACAAGTTTTTTTCCCCTTTTTTTCTTTCCAATTATATTTAAACAATGGATAATACTGTGGTCTGGTGAGTGGCTCACAATACATCTTTTCCTCATGATTAGATGTAGAGAGGAAACTTATGAGGGGAAAAAACCTACCAACATAAGGATACTTGCATACCAGATTTCCTCTTTGGCACCCCCTCCTCTTTCAATTGGTCTGCAACCAAACTCAGAACTGATGTGAGCTTAATCACATGAATGGTGGCCTGCCAGACCTGGGGAATGCTTCTGCTTCTGCTCTTTCACTTTGTATTCCCTCAAATTCCAACCATAACTACCTGAAGAACGGCATCTAGAATCTTTATAATTCTCTTTGGAATAGCTTCCATTTCTATAATGTACTCTGACTTGTGTCTTGAATTGAAATTAGTAAAGTAATGATGTGGTAATTAGTAAAGGAAAGGCCGTGGTGGCTCAGCAGGCTAGAGCACTGAAAACTAGCGGCTGCAAGGTCAGCAGCTCAGCAGTTCGAATCCCGGTGCCACGCAGCAGAGTGAGCTCCCACTGATAACCCCAGTTCCTGCCAACCTAGCAGTTCGAAAGCATGTAAATGCAAGTAGATAAATAGGCACTGCCATAAAAAGCAGGAAGGTAAAACAGTGTTTCCTTGCAGCCATTGCCGGCCACACAGCCACGGACTTGCACAACACTGACTCTTTGGCTTGAATACGGAGATTAGCACTGCCCCTCAAGTCGGACATGACTAGCACGCATGTGCGGGGGGGGGGACTTTACCATTACTTTATTTATTTATTTATTTATTTATTTATTTATTTATTTATTTATTTATTTATATAGCTTGTATGCCACCCATTACCCAAAGGTCTCTGGGCGGCTCACAATCAGAATGAACAATTAAAACATCAAGATACAATAAAATTAGAACAATAAAACATGTAAGTGCAATAAATACAATATATTAAAAACACACCACTAAAATTGCCATCAGGACCCACAATCATTTAGGGTCATTACTTTAAGGCCTAACCAGTGCTATGTAGAAGGTGACAGAGAGCAAAAGAAAAGCTGCAGTGCCATGGAGCCAGAGATGCCTCTGTGCTCTTTGGCTGAGCACATTACAGCTGACTCTTTTGATCAGGAAAGGCAAAGTTTGTACAGTGGTCCCCGCCCTTTCGGGGTTCATATACTGCAGTCCCTTTTGGGGCCTGCAGAAGGCCCAGGAAGGCTCTCACAGCCCCTTTCGGGGTAGGGCTAAGCTGGGGGTAAGTACAAGAGCCCCCAGCTAGCCCCCCCCAGGCCTGACTCGACCTGCATCCGCATATTGCAGATTTTCAATTATCACGGGTCAGGTCAGGTCAGGTCCCTAACTCCCGCAATAGGCGGGGGATTACTGTATGCGTGAGTGAGAGAGCAGGTTAGAGTTGGCATCTGGTGAAGTGGGGAATAAAATAGCCAAGCCAATAAGGGAGCTGTAGAGGAAACAGTTTAATAACACCCCATTCACTGAAAAATGTTCTTTTCTTGATAATTCCAAACACCAGCTTCGTAACAGGCTAATAAATCCTTTGTGTCATAATAAGGACTAGTTTCTGGCACACTAATTTTGTACTTGTCAATAATGACTTTCATTTCCCTCTACATATTCAGTTCTTTAAAATTGCTTATGTTTCTACAATTTGCAGTAATATCCTTCATATCTGCAGGTTTTGAACATAAGGGGTATGGTTTCTTGGAAAGATGTTTTAATATTCTGTCCATCTATCTTAAAAGAGTTATGATTACTGAATTGATTTGACAACTAATGTAGCATTTTTCTATTTTCTCTTAACAGAAACTGCTCCTTGCTATACTACAAAAGTATCGCTCAGTGTCCAAATATGAGAACTAGAATCTATACCTCACTGATGATTCTGAAGAGTTATTTTTGCCCAAAGAAATGGGGAAAACAGCATTGGAAACACAAGCACTCTGAACAAAACAAGCAAGAAATGCTGTGGTAGTGGATGTATACATGGAAGCTTCGAATGACCTGACTTATTTTGTGAAAATTACAAGCACTTTCTGAGCAGCATTTCTTATATGAAAAAGATAGCAAATGTGGATGCATATGCTTAGGACATATGATACACACTGTGATTTTTAAAAGACCAAACAGTGGGCATCTGCTTTCTTCAAAATCTCCCCTTCTGTGGCAACCATTGGTGTTTATGTGCCCATGATCTACTGGAGCATTGCTATACTGTGCCTCCATGATCTACTGGAGCATTGTGATTCTTTGGATCCAATAGTGCAACCTCATGCATGTTCCTTTTGAAGCAAGACCTACAGCATTTATGGAGCTTATTCCCCAGTGAGTCCTGAAGCTCATTTCCAGGTGAAAGGGGCACAGTACCAGCCTGCCTGTTACCTAAAATCAGCAAGAGGACTCAGGGCCTTTTCACAGGACCCCTAAGATCCACTGGCCACTTAAATTCGGACCAGAGATCTTAGGGGTTTGTCGCTGTTCCTGCGTTCCCACCCCCTCCTCACTCCTGGCTGCTGGCTGCGTGAGGGGAGGGAGGAAAATGAAGAAAAGAATGCTGCTCACCTCCGTTCTGCCATCCCGGCACTGCATTCAGATCTCTTAAAGGGGCGGGGGGGAGAACAAACAGAAGCAAGGAGAGCCGGGCAGTCACTACGTTATATCCGCATCAGGAATTTTCACCTCCAGAGAGCAGGTACCTGAAAAGTGCGCTGGGATGCGCTTAGGTGGGCGTGGTCGCACTTAATTATTTGTAAACTCCGGAGCTGGTGGGGAAACAATTTTAAGCTCCGGAGCTGGGAGCCATTTGCGGCGGAGTTTAGGGGTCGTGTACAAAGGGCCTCAGCTGATTCAGCTGTGGCCTTGACTCCCCCCCCCATGAAAACTGATAAACATTACTGTCTCATTAAATGGTAGGTTGACAGACACTGTATCCTCAGATTGTTTACTCCACTGTTAGAAAGTATCTTTGCACCATACCATCCTAGAGTAGAAAAAAAGCTGCAGTGATACTATTGTCTACTTAATGAGCCTATTCAGGAGATTGTTCATCTTATGAGCCTATTTCAGACCACGGTGACAAGAGGTCAAAGCTGACTATAAGATGGAGGATTCGCACTAGCTGTATTCAGATGAAGCTGTTTGGATGAGCAGCAAAATGTTTGTTTCTCAGGAAAAATAAGTCCACTAACCATGATTCAACTTCCAGATAAACTCACCTGGATGACTGAGAATCTTCACAGACATAGTTCTGTTTCTCTCCCCACCATGCCTCAATTGATTCTTGTCACAACATCTTCCTTCCGGCTGTATCTCTTCACACTCAGGAAATATTAAGAACACAATTTGTAGTTGTATGCATCCGAGACAAAAAAAAAAAACAAAAAAAAAACATAGTTCTATAAAGCCTCCTCTGGGGGTGGAATAGCTCAGTGCTTTAGTGGAGCCAGAGGTTGGAAGTTCGCTTCCCTGCTTTGCCTCCTGTGATTCGAGCATCTTGGGCAGGCTACACAGTCCCAGAGCTGTCCCAAGAAGAAGGGGAACGGTTAAAGACACCTGAGTACTCTCTATTTAGAAACCCCTGAAAAGTCAGAATTGAGTTGATATCACATGACGATGCTGATGGTTAACCCAGGACTGAAAGGAGCTTGGAATTTTTGCTCTTCTTTATGACAAGTAATCCCCTCTGCCTTACTCACAGCTTGGTTTTGAACATCCCCAGCTGGGTTGAAATCTGACAGAGGAATGAGGTCAGCTAGTTGAGAATGTGTTATGAGGATATAAATCTTTGTTCAATGCAATAGCTAACACTGTGCATTGACTCTCTCTCTCTCTCTCTCTCTCTCTCTCTCTCTCTCTCTCTCTCTCTCTCTCTCTTTGTGTAGAAATCCCAAATCTGTCTGACCTGTGCTTGTGCATTTCACTACAGCTTAAGCTACAGAAATTACCAGGCAACATTTTTCGCAGCAAGGAAATAACTGTCACTTTCCTGAAAAAGTATGCATATCAAGCAGAGCTCAGACAGTTACTTTAGGGAAGAATGAATGTGTATGGCAGGCTGAAGTCATCCGTAACTAAACAGCAGTAGGATGATACTTTGGGTCAGTTACGGATGGCTTCAACATGTCCTTGTATTCATTTTTAATAATAAATTACAAAGCTCTGAGGGAAAGGCACAACTAGAGCTGCCAACTAAAAAGCTGGCAGCACACAATACCACTGTTGGGGGAGGGGGAGTTTCTCTGACAAACAGCCTTGTAATATGTTGGAGGTATGTAAAAGAAGGGAAGGAAATATTTTTTAAAAAAAGAGTTCAAGAAATGAGTTTCACTTTTGAAAACTAGATCAGCTTTTTGAAGCTTTGTACTGTTGATAACCTGATTACCTAGTTGGTTGTTATTGTCATAAAATATTTGATTTTTTAGTTTGTGGAAATGTCATAGTCACATGGTCTTTTGGATATAAATGTTTACCTGCAAAATACAATTGTTTTCTAGATTTTCTGTGTTAATGTATGTTAGCATTTGAAAATGTGTTTGTTTTGCATAGCCTCTTTTCACTAAATAAATAAATTATATAGATGACCTGCACAATTGTAAGTTATTTTGTTCATTCCCTGCTGTATAAATCCTGGCAAGTGAAAGGTTACCAACTTTTGAAAAGGTTGGTTGTACTCCCATTCATAACACTTGGGAAAAAACATATTGGATAGAATAAGGAATTACATGTTAAACACTCTAGTCATGGTTAGGGTTGGTTTCAGGGGATTCACTGGGATATCTGTCACTTCTGTGAGTCTTGATTCTATAACGTTTGGAGGTAAACCCATGTTTGTAATTTTAGAAGAGATAGCTGTGTTAGCATATGCTAGAATACAGGTAAAAACCAAAAGGAAAATAAAATAAAATATGGCACATTAAAGACTAACTGCTATATTTTAATGTGAGTTTTTGTGGACAAACCTACTCCCACAGACATAAGAGTTGGGATTACATGGCAAATATTTATACATTTACACATGGCCCCAAATTAGAGATTATATTTGGGCACAAGTTGTTGACTTGGCAATGACCTTAACACCTTTGTTGGTGCTCAGTTTTCCTCCCTGGAAACACTGTCCTGTAAACAATGGCAATGAATGATAGGTGGATAAAGTAGTCCCAGGATATAGATAATAAGCAGGAACAATGTGGTATTCAGTATCTGTAAACACCAGTGGGGCTTGTGAGGTGGTATATGAACTCTTTGATTACCCTAAAAATGCTTGCATTGCAGTCTGAAACATGTAGAACATCTTTGGGAAATGGATACCATAAAGCTGCTGATGTTCCCTTTAGGTCCATTGCACTGAGCTAGTTAACTTCCCTGCAAGACCTCATGTCAATCTACATTGACTTCTTGTTCCAGCTAAACTGCAGCAACACAACTTGATAAGTACTCCAGTTTATCAAGTTGAATTCCTCCAGATAAAGGGCTCCCTAAGGGGTAAGTATCCCTGGAGGGGAAATGAAGAAAAGACAGTGCCTGCAGACACAAAGGGATTATTGACAAACTTTGGTAGAAGCAGGAAAATGCCTTAGCACCCACTGGGGGAAGACCGACACCATTCTGGCAAAGGCACAATTGTTGGTGCTGGACGCTGTAAATAACCTGTATATATTTGGCATGTTGTGAGTAGATCTGCCTTCCCCCCTCTAGTTATCTATGTGAAGCCCCTTCTTGGATTTTGATAGCTTTCTTCAAATAAGTATCAACTCTCCTCCTCTTCTGGAAGCAGCTCTTAGCGAAGAGGTAAATATTTTGAAAAGACACGTACAGAACTGTCCCCCCCCCCCAACATTATATCCTCTCTGCTTTATTGCTTTTCTTTTGAGGAAATTAGTTTATGTTTTTCTGTTCTTTGGTATGTGGTGACTCTAAGATGCAACCCTAAAGGAAATTACTTTATGCTTTTTGTACTTTCAGTATCTGCTGGACATAATGACACAGTTTTAAGATCAGCATTGGAGAAGCTGTTTGTTAAAAAACTATTTTTTGACCTTGACATAATCTTATATATTGAAAACAAAGGCTATACCTTGCCTCTTGGACTTTAATTCAGACATCTCCTTCTATACCCCTCCATTTTGGAAATTAAATACAAGAAACTATTACTACAAGCAATTTTAACTTTTCATTGTGAGCCAAGAAACACACATAGTGGAAAACACAATGGATTTGGAAAAAGTCTCAGAAGAAGAATTCACATATATGCTATTATCCGGATTACAAAGAATACAGTGGATCCTTGACTTATGTCATTAATCTGTTCCAGTGGTCTAGACTTAAGTCAAACATGCCTTAAGTCAAATGAACTTTTCCCATAGAAAGTAATGGGAAAGTGGATTAATCCATTCCAGATGATGAAAAAGACCCCCAAAAACAGCAATTTAACACAAATTTGACTGGGATAGGAGATTCCTTCTGGGGATGTAAATGAAATGTCTCTTCAAAGAGAGGAGGAGGCAGTGGAATTATTAGTCCACAAGTTATATGCCTCCACTTTTTAATGTTCATAGCAACAATGTCTAACATTCAAGTTTTACTGATTTTTAACCTGACGTTCCAAGTTCTGAACAACTCTATGCCTACCATTAGAGTCCCACAACTGTACAGCTCCCCGACTGAAATGCTTCCATTGTGGACCAGACTTCTGAAGACAGATTTTTTACAAGACTGAGCCGAATGTCTAACCAGCGAGGCCAGCCCCGAGCTCCCGGCCCTTCTTCTCTTCCGTCGCCACCACTGCCGGAGGAGAGGAAGAAGGCAGGAGCAGTTTGGAGGTGGCAGCCGCGATGCTGGGTTGTGGCTGCTGCCCGATTATTAACATCCACGTCCCATGGTCACAAACTGAAATTCGAACAATGGCTCAAAATTTCCCCAGCATCCGCTCAGATCCATTAAAATTCCAAGAGGAATTACAATCATTAATTGAAACCTATAACCCTAACTGGGTAGATTTGCAGCAGCTGATGCGAGCTGTATGTCCCAAAGAAGTGTGGGAAAGACTTAAACAAGAAGCTGAATGGCCTTCAGCTGAACCTTCCCCCTCTGAGCTTTCTGATAAACGGCAGCGCCTGATAGCAGCTATTCCAGTTGTATGCCCCAAGAAACCTGACTGGGTAAAGATCCGTGCTTGTAAACAAAAGAAATCAGAAACTCCTGCTGAATACATGGACCGTCTCAGAACGGCCTTTGAACAACACTCTGGGATTCAAAACCCCTTTGAAAGCGCCAAAGATGCTGTAGTTACTTTCTACATTCAAGGTCTGTTACCAAAAATATCAACATCCATCCAGACAAATGTGATTGGCTGGAAGGCAAAGAGCCCTGTAGAAATTATAGAGGTGGCAGATCATTTTGCCTCCTCATTTGCAAAGACAAAGACAGATGCAGAAGCCAAACTGATGGCTTTGCAGCTTCATGCCCTTGAGCAACCCCCGGCTCCTAGACCACGACCTTTTTCACCCCGTCCATATCATAATCGTCCTCTCCCTCCACCTCCAGGGCCCTCCCCACCCCATCAATCCTGTTATTTTTGCAGAGAAAAGGGACACCTAGTGGCCTCTTGCCCATACAAATCAACACAAGCAGATGTTCCACCAGCCCCCCCTCTTCCCCAAACTAGAGATACTCTACCACGTAGAGTCGATTATTCCCACAGGCAAGATTCCAATGGCCCTCACCGGCGATATCCTATACAGAGAGCCGGACAATATGCCTCACTTCCTGAGACAACTGATAACACTCCTCAGGAACTCATCTTTTAGGACAGCCCGGTGCCTGCAATTTCATCCAATCCTCTCATAGTTTCTCTGTCAACTTCTGAACCTATTGTCACTTGTAAAGTTGGGAATGTTGAAGTTCCTTTTCTTGTAGACACAGGTGCAGCCAAATCTACTATCAAATCAGAGGATTACCCACACTTGCCCAAATCTAACAAAATTATAAATGCTGTGGGCATCTCTAATCAGGTAGTACCACACCCAGTGTCCTCCCCTTTACCTGTTAAAATAGGCCCACTGTCTACTGAACATGCCTTCCTTCTAAGTCCATGCTCTCCAGTTAATTTATTAGGCCGAGACCTACTTTGCAAACTCCAATGTGTAATTTACTGCCAGCCTGATGGTATTTATTTGGAATTCCCTAAACAGATGGAACCAGGTGTCCTGGCTTTGCTTCACATCTCAACCCTAGATGAAAATCCTCCTACCCCCACAACAGATGATTTGGATGGCCAGCGAACTCACCTTTTAGCACAAGCCCCGGATACACTTTGGGCTTCACATGCTAATGATGTGGGCCTAGTCAAATCTGCCTCACCAGTTAAAGTCCAGCTGGATCCCACAAAGCCATTGCCTAGAATCCCACAATACCCACTTTCAAAAGATGCCATTGAAGGAATTAGACCTGTTATAACAGCCCTAGTAGAACAAGGAATTCTTGTCCCAACACGCAGCCCATGCAATACTCCTATCTTACCTGTCCCAAAACGTACCACTTCTGGGGAAACCCGTTGGCGTTTTGTACAGGATTTAAGATACCTGAACAAAGCAGTGATCCCCTCCTACCCCATCGTTCCCAATCCAGCCATTATTTTATCTAACATTCCTCCTGATGCTCAGTATTTTACTGTCATAGATTTGTCAAATGCCCTTTTTACCATTCCTATACACCCTGACAGCCAGCCTCTTTTTGCCTTTGAGTTTGATGGGGCCCACCTAACCTGGGCGAGAACTCCACAAGGTTTTTCCGAGAGTCCCTGTATCTTTGCGCAAGCTATTCGACGCGACTTGGCGGACATTGAATTCCCAGGAGGCTCTACATTAATAACTTATGTGGATGACCTACTATTGGCTTCTAAGTCAGCAGAAGCATGCCTTCAAGATTCTTTGGTCCTTTTCCGCATTCTAGCAGAAAAAGGATACAAAGCTAATCGATCCAAGTTGCAACTTTGTCAAAATCAGGTCACATATCTGGGAACTTCAATCTCTGCTGGGTCTCGCTCACTTCTGCCTTCTAGGGTAGAGGCGATTCTCAAATGCCCAAAACCCACAACTCATAAGCAAATGCGTACATTCTTAGGAATGGCCAATTTTTGCAGACAATGGATTGCAAATTTTTCTGCCCTAACACATCCCCTTCAACTGCTTATCCGCCAAGATATGCCTGAGCCCATACTATGGACACAGGAAGCAGAAGAAGCATTTTCCTCCATTAAGAGAGCCCTGACTTCCACACCTGCCCTAGGGCTCCCTGACTACACCAAACCTTTTACATTATTTTCTCATGAACGCAACAATTTTGCCCAAGGCGTTCTGACGCAGACCCATGGATCCAGCCCAAGGCCAGTTGCCTATTTTTCAGCCGCCTTGGACCCAGTAGCTACTGGTTTCCCACCGTGTCTGAAGGCTGTTGCTGCAGCAGCCAGACTGGTAGAATCATCTGCAAGCATAGTTTTGGGACATTCCCTTATTGTGGCTGCACCCCATGCTGTAGCCACACTTCTAACAAGAAGCTCTTCTCAATGTCTCTCTGGAGCTCGAATAACAATATATGAAGCCTTATTAATGTCCTCTAACATTACACTCAAACGCTGTCCGCTGCTAAACCCAGCCTCTCTTCTTCCTACTCCTGCAGATGGTGAGTCACATGACTGTGAACTTGTGTGCGCGTCTCTATCTAAACCACGTGCTGATCTCTGTGATGTTCCTCTAACTAACCCAGATCTTGTTTTGTTTTGTGATGGTTCCTGTTACAGAACAGGGACTGGTGAATTAGTCTGTGGATACGCTGTCTGCTCTCAATATGATGTTCTAGACTCTGGCTCACTACCTGGAGTCCGCTCTGCTCAGGTAGCTGAGCTTGTCGCTTTGACAGCAGCCTGCCACTTAGCTGCTGGCAAAACGGCTACCATTTACACTGATTCACGCTATGCATTTGGCGTTGCTCATGATTTTGGACAATTATGGAAACAACGGGGATTCCTGACTTCACATGGAACCCCCATAAAAAATGCTAAATTTGTAGCCGCACTCTTAGATGCTGTCTCTTTACCCTCACAACTAGCCATTGTGAAATGTATGGCTCATCAGAGCACTCACATGGATGAAATTGCTGTTGGAAATGCTCTAGCAGACAATGCCGCAAAAAGATCTGCCCTTGAGGCACCGGGCAAAGCTGTTCAATTGTTAGCATTGTCCAAAATTAAATTGAAACCTGTCGATGTTACAAATCTCCTTGAACATTATCAACAAGCTTCTCAATCTGAAAAACAAGTTTGGATAGAAGCTGGTTGTTTACAAGACTCCAGTGGAGTGTGGCGATGTCCCTCAGGACGACCTGTCGCCCCACATTCATTGTTGACATACCTAGTTCGCCTCCAGCATGGCCCTAGTCATGTTGGACGCGCTGGAATTGTCTCAAGTATTTCTAAGACATGGTTTGCCCCAGGCTTGGGGCCAGCCGCTCACCAGGTTATTTTAACCTGTTCTATCTGTCTACAACACAATGCTGGAAGACCAGCCCAGGTCATGCAGGCTGCTTTTCCAGCCCCTTGGGGACCTTTTGTACACATCCAAATGGATTTTATACAGATGCTCAAATGTGCTACATATGAATATGTTTTGGTTATAGTTGACCTTTTTTCCAGATGGATAGAGGCATACCCTTGTGCATGCGCAGATGCAGTCACGGTAGCGAAAAAGCTGCTCAAGGACCTGATCCCCCGGTTTGGCCTGCCCCTCATTTTGGGGTCAGATTTAGGCCGCCACTTTTGTAACCAGGTCATTGCTGAAGTATGTAAGGCCCTCCAAATACGACAGAGCCTCCATTGTGCCTATCACCCTCAGAGTTCAGGAAAATGCGAGAGATACAACTATACTTTGAAAAATAAGATTTCAAAAATCTGTGCTGAAACTGGCCTCCAATGGCCAGATGCTCTTAACATTGCTCTCATGTCCATCCGCTCAACCCCCCAACAGAAACACAATCTCTCACCCCATGAGATCATCACAGGAAGGCCTATGAGAATGCCATCCTCACCCCCTGTGATGATTTCCCCCTCTGATATTCATGTGTTAGATGACACTATGCTGGAATATTGCAAAGCCCTCATTGCATGTATCTCAGGTTTTTATTCTCAGGTTGCTGATGCCCTCCCTCAGTGTCCAGACAAGCCATGTCATCCCTTCCAAGTTGGTGACTGGGTGTGCATATAGTCTTTCCAACGCAAGAACTGCCTCCAACCCCGGTGGAAAGGCCCGTTTCAGATCCTGCTGACAACCAACACAGCCGTTCGCTGCGCTGGCTATTCTTCTTGGGTCCATGCCTCACACTGCAAAAAGGTCGTGGTGCCTTCGGGCCCTCCAGCTGCCTCAAAGGCTGTTCCTGTTCCAGAAGTAAAGACCACAACAACCACTGTCCCAGCTGATCCGACCAACCCTGCCATCCTGGTCAGCTGCCCTGCTTCTCCTGTGAGCACCATCATATCATCTCAGCTCAACAAAGATCTTACTACTACTTCTGCGCCGCTTCCCAGATACAACCTACGACCCCGCCGCAAGGAACATTGAGACTGACAGCTGATTCTTTGTGGGACCCCCCCTCGCACCGACAGTTCCAGCCCTATCGTTCCTGTTTTCGGGTCGCGTGGCCGTACCAGCTTCATCATCAAGTGAAGTGGTATTGTATGCCCTATCATCACCTGCAACCATCTAGTTCCGTCTCAGCTGAAGCAAAACAACGAACTGGTTGCACAAGCCATGGAAGCAACAAGGCGCCTTAAAGAAACATTCCTAGCCCACAAATGTATTGCTCCAATTGTGATTGGCATAACAATGTCATTCATCCTGAACTTTTATGATATTTTTAACAGGCACCAGACCTTACCATCATCACAGACTGACAGTATGCCCTTGACAGGCCCTCCAAATACATCTGCCTTTCACCTTCGCAGTCGGCGCAGCTCAGGACTTTCACAGGATGACATGTTTAAAGACAATTACTATTTGAAATACTTTGAGGCTTATCGTATGGTCCATAATTCCAGTAACCTTACTGACTGTTGGTTATGTGCATCCCTTGCAGAGGCTGTGGCTCATGCCATCCCTATGTATGGAGCACCTATGCATACGGATTGGTATGAGGGTATTGATGAAGCATTGTATGAAATGCTTTCACGTATCAACAAAACCTCTGTCAATCACAGAAAAGATTTTAGAGGGTACCCTGCCTCACTTGACCCACGTATTTACTCATTTTGTTTAACAATCAGAGAAACAGAAAGCACTTGCTTTTCCAAACCCAATGACCCCTATAATTCAGCACATCATCAATGGTGTAAATCCACATATTCATTTGGATCACCAGTGTTTTCTCCCCTTTGCAACAGATTCCAAGGTTGGAAGCCAGACTTCTTTTCTTCTTGGCCTTTATTACAATCTGACAAGAGTATTGTCCCAGAAATTCCACCTTATAAATACCCATTTTTAATCAATTCAGTCGCTCCCAGCACCTATTGTTTCCGTACCCAATATATGGACACTGTACCCCAGAACTTTGACTACCTATCACCCATCCAGGTTGGTGATAGCTCCTGTAAGAGAACTGTTGTCCTCCAAATTCAATTTGTCAAATCTTCATTTTTGAGTGATGCTTATAGCTCTCCTATTCGACCATATGGTCTATATTGCCCATGTCCCCCTGATTCTCTCATGCCAACTTACTACACAGTCAAAAAGGGTTCATGAGAAACTAAAATAAGTTACCCCACATATTTGAACACACGCGCATTAGATTTGTGCCCACAGTTCAATCCCTATACAGAGTACCCTTGTTACTATACTGGTTCCCTACTATATCTATCATCTAAAAGAACAGGACACCCCACTATCAACCAACTGACACCCTCTAAAGTGACTCTGAATGCACTGGGTATTATGAGTTTCAATGTATGCTGTATTGAAAATGGGGGAAATTGTGATTATACCAATTGTAATTTCACAGGATCTTTTGGATCTAAGAAAATAAGACCTCCTTACTTTTCACAGGAAAACACAAATACAAGGTTTGGACAAATCTTGTTCAATTTGCGAAATTGGCATAATGGGATAATAGCCCACGATGGTCATTACTTCATCTGTGGCAACAAAGCATATAAATTCTTGCCCCCATGATGGGAAGGCACATGCTATATTGGAGTCATTGTGCCAGGGATACTTCCAACAGACACCCCCACCAATTGGCACCACAGATCCAGAAGATCCACGGTTCTTGAAAGTGGTTGGGACAAATTCTGGGGAGTTGTATTTCCTCCTGCTGGAATCTACATGCTATGGGACCAATGTAGAAAATTTGCTACTATACTTGACACTTTCATTAATAGTACCACTGATTCTTTTAACATTATCTCAAAAGAATTGGGTGCCATGAGAGATGTAGTCTTACAAAATAGAATTGCTTTAGACACAATTTTAGCGAAGACTGGAGGCGTATGTGCCCTCGTTGGTGGCCATATATGTTGTGTATACATCCCAGATGGAACACAACCTCTGGCACACAATATAGCACGCATAAAACAAGCAGTAGATAAATACCACAAAGACTCAGAGGCCTCAATTGGAACTAGGTTTGAGCAGCTATTTACAGAGTTACCTACAGACATTAGTGAATGGATATTCAGAATTTTTGTAATCACCACTGGCATAGCCCTACTTATAGGCCTCCTTTGGCTGTGCATTAAGCTCATTATAACCAAAGTATGCAATACTTCTACTCCAGTGAATCAGCTATGGATGAATGCTTCTTTCCACATGGAAAAAACAGTGGAGGAGGATGTTCATCCTACTGAACCAGACATGGAAAGAGATACATCACAATATACAGCATCAATTACCAGCCAGAATAGTGAGGTCCCCTCACTCATTCGCAACATAAATGCTGGTGACAATTCTACTGAGCAAGAGACAGAAAACATTGGCATTTACGAATCAATGACTAGAAAACAGACCATGGCAAACAGGACATGTTAAAGCGCTTTTTAGAAACTCTTTAAGCAACGCAGTTAAAGTAAGTGGCCGCTGGAAGGTCTTAAATCATCCAGCAGATATAAGGCTTAAGCAAATGGATATTATACTCCTTGACATTTCAGAGCTTTTCAGAGTTAGTTCAAGAATAGTTTTTATGTAGATTTTTTCAACTTTCAAAAAAAAAAAAAAAACGAGTGACTGATGAGAATTAATAAGAATTAATAGAATTAATAAATATGAGAATAAAGCCGAAAACTATTATAAAGTGTTAAACCCGACTGTGTGTATTAGGTCATGCTGGCATAAACACAAAATAGATAAAAAACGTAGATGCCAGCCTGTAGAGTGTAGCAGATATTTGTGGTTAACCGAGATAGAGTTAACTCGAAGACAACACAGATATGTGGGCACCATCTTATGGCACCAAAAGCGCCATTTTGTTAGCAGCAACACACAAGCAATGGGAAAACAATCTCGAACTAAAGAATAAACAAAAGCCATTTCTAAGAATTATGATAACTTACCAGGTATGATTACGTATGACATGCGCACGAAATACGTAAGCTGCGGTTACAGAAAGGTATAAAAAGGAGACCACTCTGGGAGAGGGGAGCAGAGTCTTGGGTCTATGACCCAGATCATGCTGTGATGGAATTCCCACTAATACCTTGGTTGTGTGTTGTCTGTCTTGTGTGTCTATTGTAACTCTGTACTGGTTATAACTCTGTTCTGGTTATAAACTCTGTGCTCTTATATCTGTCCTTATATCTGTCTAATAAACTGAATGAACTAATCCCTTGCGTGGCAGTTTCCTGTGAACCACCAAAATCTATCACATGACATTCCTGGGAAAAACTGAAATTAGTTCAAATCGAGAATAATACCAGAACAGAGGGCAGATCTCAACATGAACACAAACATGACAAGAATGGTGCAGGCTAAGCCCTTAGATGTGCCAAGTCTATGGAATATGATAGGGGCATCTGTTTTACTTAATATGAGTGCCCAAAAGAGGAATATTTGGGACTTTTTCAGTATCAGGGCAGCCATCAAGATTATTATGAAGATAATAGAACAACCCATGGATTTGACAAGGGAAAAACAACATGTAAAGATAAGTGGCTTGGCAGGGAAAGGGAAACATTTTTTAAAAATTGGCTTAGTGAATTTATTACATAAAATGTTTTCTGTATTCTGACTATCTAAGGCTACTAGATAATTGGTATGGTATGGGAAACAAAAATGGAAATGCGAAGACAAACCTGATATATTAATAAATGTTAATGTGAACAGAGATCAAGAATAAAAAAGGAATTAAATCTAGTAAAACACCAAATACATATACTGGAAGAAGAAGATCTAGCCAAACAGATTAAAAAGTGTAAACAAAATTATTTTGAAAATGCAAATAAGCCGGGGAAATGGTTAGCGTACAAAATAAAGAAGAAAAAGGATACAGGATACATTAGAGCACTTAGAGACAAAATGGGTAATTTATGTCAGGAGAAAGAACGATTGCAAGAAATCGTCTCAGAATTTTACTCAAATTCATACAAATCCAAAGGAATAGACATAAATGATATAACTCAATATCTGAACCAAGCAAATATCCCTAAAGCAACTAAGGAAATAAAGGAAATCTTAAATCGTGAAATAACAATTGAAGAGTTACAAGAAGCATTGAATAAACAAAAGATAGGCAAGGAACCAGGCCCGGATAGTCTCCCAACTGAAATTTACAAATGTATTAGAGAAGTAATATTAGGTCCAATGTTGAGAACTTATAATGAAATCCTGAATAAAGCTAAAACACCCCACTCATGGGAAGAAGCAACGATAACTATTATTCCTAAAGAAAATTTGGATACCTCCTTGATAGAGAATTATAGGCCGATCTCTTTGCTAAACTGTGATTATAAGATATTTGTAACTATCTTAGCAAACCGGTTTAGAAAATTTCTAATTGACTTTATACATCAGGACCAGAATGGTTTCCTACGTGGAAGACAAATAAGAAACAATATACGGTTGATTTTAGATGTCTTGGAGTATTATGAAGCCCGCTCAGATAAAGAGATGGCAATACTTTTTCTAGATGCGCAAAAAGCTTTCGACAACGTAAATTGGGATTTTTTGCTCAACCAACTACAAATGATGGAATTCAGAGAGAAATTTACAAGATTAGTTCGGGGAATATATTCTAAACAAAGGGCAAGAATAGTAATTAATGGAGAGTTTACAAGGAAATCCAGATATGCCAGGGAACAAGACAGGGATGCCCTTTATCCCCGTTATTACTTATATTGGTTATAGAAATTTTAAATAGACAAATAAGGGGGAATAAAGAAATAACAGGGTTAAAAATTAAGAAGGAGGAATACAAGATCCAAGCATTTGCTGACGATTTGGCATTTATTCTAGAAAATCCCATTGAATCAGCACCTAAAGTGATTGAAGAAATTGAAAAATTCGGAATGGTGGTAGGCTTGAGGATAAACAGAGATAAGACCAAATTTATCACGAAAAACATTACAAGCCAACGTAAATATCAACTGGAAGAAAGAACAGGAATAAAGATAATAAAGAAAATTAGATATTTAGGAATCCAATTGACGTCGAGATGTATATCTTTGAAAGAGGACAATTATAATAGCCTACTAAATCAAATAAAAGAGGATTTTAAAAAATGGGATAGACTACACTTGTCAACTTTAGGAAGAATAGCCACAGTAAAGATGAACGTGCTTCCAAAATTACTTTTCTTATTTCAAACTCTCCCTATTAATTTAGGGCGGAATTTTTTTGAAGAATTGAACAAAATGACAAATAAATTTATTTGGGCGGGGAAGAAACCAAGGATCAAACTCAAATTAATGCAGGAGTCAAAGGACAAAGGAGGCTGGGGAGTACCTAACTGGCACCTTTACCACCAAGTGTGTGTATTGACTTGGCTAAAGGCCTGGATCTTGCTGAGAGACAATAGATTATTAACTCTAGAGGGTTTTAACCTTCAGAGGGGTTGGCATTTTTATTTATGGCATAGGGGAGCCGAAAATAAGATCTTCAATACTCACTTTATTAGGGGTTACCTCGCTCAAAGTTGGAAAGGGATTAAAAGGAAATATTATAGGAAAATACCTAGATGGTTTTCGCCACTAGAGGCAACTATGCATCCCAACTTAATAGAACGAGGAACACTACCCACATATAAACACCTATTAGATGGAAAAGGACAGTTAAAATCATATGACCAACTACACACATCAGGAACCATTAAATCATGGTTGCCGTATCACCAAATTAATGTGAGATATAAACTAGATGGAAAGGAAATTGGGATAGAAAATCATGAATCAGAACTAGATAAGTTACTATTGGGCACGGAGGCTAAAGTCATCAGCAAGCTATATACATTTATGTTAGATTGGGAGTTAAAGGATGAGGAAGTAAAAGATGTTATGATTAAACAGGTGAGAAACATCCGTCAGGAAATAAATCTAGAGCAGTGGGGAAGGTTATGGAAGATTAACTACAAAGCAACCATAGCTACATCTTATAAAGAAAATCTATTGAAGATGTTCCATAGATGGTTCATAACTCCTGAGTGGCTACACAAAATCAATCGACAAATATATGATAAGTGCTGGAAATGTAAAGAAAAGAAGGGAACCTTCTTCCACTGCTGGTGGACTTGTAAAAAAGCAAAAAAATATTGGATCAAAATATATAAATGGCTACAGGAAATAACGGAAAGAACAATAAGCTTTAAGTCACAATATTTTCTATTAGGACTGACTACTGGTGAACATCCCAAAGAAATAAATTATCTAATAATGCATATATTAACAGCAGCAAGGTTAGCTTGGGCCCAAAAGTGGAAACTGAAAACATCTCCCAAGGATGAAGAAATAATCTCCAAAATTTTAGACTGTGCGGAGATGAATAAATTGACAAATGCAATACATAACAAAGAAGAAAATGTTTACGCACAAACTTGGCAACTATTTTATGAGTGGTACAATAAGAGACTAGACAAGTGAAATTCGTGGGAGAATTGTGATCAAAATAAACAATATAACAAGCCATGAGATACTAAAGACAGTGTAAAAGAGGAGGTGGCAATAAATCATAAAAATCCACAAAGTTAGACTAGGGGGGAGTAACCATATAGATACTGGTTGACTTTTGAACTGAAATATAGTTTCCTTTTTCCTCTGAAAACTTTCAAATGTGAAAACATTAACTGTAATTGTAACAATGTACCAATATCTGTTCCCCTGCCTTGATTTTTATTGATGGATGCTCATTGTGTAAATATAATCACAATAAACACTTGAAAATGCAAAAAAAATGTTAATCTGTTAGATTTTTTAAAGAATAGTGGCAGTTAGGCATAGACAAGAATTGCTATGCATAAAGTGAAACATATAAGCATACTTCAGAAGGTAGCTCTTTTATACTAGCCCATAAAGTATTAACTTGAATTAGAGATGACTGGAGTTTATTGCTGAAATTATGCACTCTTTGGAAGAATAAGCAATCATACTGTGGATGATATATACAAGATATATAGTTAGCCAAATATATCCTAAATTGCTTAGTATTGAAGAGCTAAACAGTAAGATTGAATAGATTTTTGAGTTTAGACAGGTTATAATCTTTGTATTAAAACAGATGTAAATAAATGATAGAATATGGATGAGATTGTAAGGAAACTAAGTTTGAAAGTATGCTTATTCAAGCTGGGAAAGGAGATATGAATTACATTGGGCTCAAATGTTGGGAAAGGTGTGATTGAATTAGTAACATGACAGGAGACAAGTAATATATTTGTTTTATGTAATTTAATGTAGAAAATAAATAAAAATGTATCATAAAAAAGTGAATCTGCATTGAACTCTATGGGAAATTTGGAATGGCATTGCCACCAGGTTTATCCACCGGGGTACAATACACAGGTCCACTTTGGGCAGAGGCATGCGCCTGCTCAGAACCACAGCCATCCTGAAGTATGGAGCTAGCTCTATAGTTACTTCTGAGCAGAGCTTGGACATAACTAACTGCAAAGGTGTAATTCATTTTATAACAAAAGTGTAAGCACGTTGCACTATGGCTGAAATATAAATAGAGCTAATTTCTATTTATATGTGTGTGTGGTCTAAATATAAATGTATCTTTATCATTTCTTTTATTTGGCAAACTACAAGAGGATTAACAGTCACCTAAGATCTAGAGAACAGCAACCTTAATGACTAGCCTGTAGAGTTTCAAAATTTCAAAGCACCAGTTAAGCTATTTTCAAAGTACTATTTCTCCCTGGATCTCCAGGTGAGAAGATAGCTCTGGGACCAAGCAGCACAGAAGAAGAAAGTTCTATATATATATATATGAGCAGATTTTCTTCTCCAAGGGAGAAACAAAGCTGTACTTTAAAAAGCAATATTTAAGTGCAATTTTCCAGGTTTGTGGTTTAAAAAAAATATTTTGGGGTATTGACATGAATATGATTGTTGTAAACCACCTGGAGTTCCACTATGGAAGATGGCTGGTATAGAAATAAATAAATAAATAAATAAATAAATATTGCATGGGACTTGGATGTACTTATTTAAAAATCTGTCTTATATATTTGTTTATTTTAAAGCTGTCTTAGATTGACTGTGCCTTGTAGCAGTCATATTTTTGAAGGAAATTGCAATAAAATTTTAGTTGCTTCTGAAATATTAGAAAACAATTATTTACTTCTGATGGATACTACTGACTACTTTTGAAACTGTGGATCTGTAACTGCAGTTAATAATTTGTAATTTTAACTAATCAAAACTAACAGTAGTAGATTGTAGAAGTATTATAATGGATTGAAAGTGATTTTCAGTCTCTACCTATTATGAAACAGTTGAAGACAGTGAGACTTCTGTGAAAGCATGAAGACAATGGCTCAATTAACATTTACAGTGCAATCTAGCAAATTTTGGGCACTTTAAAGCCCTTTTGATATTATCTGCAACAAAGAAGTGTGTGACTCTGTAGGAGGACTTATTTAGACATATTTATGATATATTGCTGCTGAGTTAAAAAGCAAGAAAAATGCTTGTCACTGTTAACAATGTGGTGTTCAAAGAAAATGTATATACCTGAATCCCTTTCTCTATACATTTTCGTAAATGCATAGAGTGACAATATACTCAAGTCAGGTGTTCTCCACATAGCAGAATGAAGAAACAAATGACAGGTTTCTTAATTTTTAAATTGTGATGTTGCTGATGTATTTTAATATTATTGTTAATTTTTTTCTTTTCTTGATTTTTTGACAGCTACTTGTGTTGATTTCTTTCTTTCTTTCTTTCTTTCTTTCTTTCTTTCTTTCTTTCTTTCTTTCTTTCTTTCTTTCTTTCTTTTTTTCTTTCTTGTGACTATTTTGTTGTATTCTTATATTTTATTGTTGTTAGCCACCCAGAGTGGCCTTTTAGGCCAGTTGGGCGGGATACGAATAAATCAATTAATCAATAAATAAATCTAGTCAGCTGAAATCCTGTTTAGCTTTCTTTGTTCATGTCTGAATCGCCAATAAATCTGTCAGATAGTTTTCCACCCGATCACAGGCAACATCAAGAGCACCTAGGGCAGCCTCCATCAAGCCTTCCACATTATAGACTGTGAGTACGCTGACACAGATATGAAGCTGTGCTTTCTTCTCCAAACTCTCAAACAGTTGCTTTCAGACACAAATCTCATTTTCTTAGCTTCACATTGGTTCCACCAACTCCAGAGCTTATTAAGGGATTACCAAGTAACTTCATGCATCCATTGATTAGATTTTCCTAGGTTTCCATCCATTTCAAAAGCTCAGTCATGTTTTCTTTTCACATTACATTCCTAGCATTTTTGTATCATCTTCATGATTCACAGCTGTTGTGAAAAAAACTATTTCTTGATTGTAACTTGGAAGGGCTGGGCTGGTAGTGGATGACTGGAATTGCATCTAATGTAAGACGCTTTGAGTCCCTCACTGTTTGCTGCCACCTCTCTTTGTATGCAACCCAAGTTAAGAAATCATCATTAGACATGGGCACGGAGTGGCGAAATTCTCATTTCCGTTTTTGGTTCTCGTTCTCGTTACGTAACGGGTAACGGTCACGAGAATTACTCCGCTCCAGCTCGAACCCGAACCGAAAAAGAAAAATTGGGTCTGATTTTTCATTGTCGTTCATGGCATCGCCGCGATCGCGCGATGCCAAGCAGCACAGAAAAAAAGTTTCAAAAAAACCCCAATTCCCGGCCAAAAAAGCAGGTGAAAATATGCCTGCCTCAGTGAGAGCACCTACCAGAGAGGGGTGGTTTCTGGAGGGGGGTCCCCAGCCTCCCCCTCCTGTCCTGGGCTGCTGGTACCAGGCTGGGGGGGCATCCTCGTTGTCTCCATTTGCCATGCGGTGGGGGGGATCCAAAATGGCGACCGCAATATTTATTTTTAAATCGTGGTCCAAAAACCCACCAAAGCACCACAGAAACATTTGAAAATTAGGTATTTTAAATGCCTGATTTTTTATAGTAGCAGCAGTGGGTTTTTCTTGCAATAAAACGTCTCCATTGATTTTATTTTATTTTATTTTATTTTTATTTTTTTACACCTGCGCAATGATGGGCTGGCCATGGGATGGGACCATGCAAATTTTTGGACCCATTCCACCAATCGCATGGCCAGGTTTTGACTGAGATTTCTGGGATGTGCCAGAGGGCATAAAAAGCCCACTAACCCTAACCCTAACCCTAACCCTAACCCTAACCCTAACCCTAACCCTAACCCATACGCCAGTACACTGTCCTTCTTAGTGGGTCAGAGGCACCCAGAGGTGCAGCCCACTAACCCACCCTAACCTTAACCGTAACCCTAAGTCTAGCCCTTACCCTAACCCCAACCCTAACCCAGATTCGTACGCAAGTACACTTCCCTTCTTAGTGGGTCACAGGCACCCAGAGAGGTGCCTCCCAGCCATAGCCCACTACCCCTACCCCTAACCTGTACGCCAGTATGCCAGTATGCTTTCCTTCTTAGTGAGTCAGAGGCACCCAGAGAGGTGCCTCTGCCACTTACCCCCAACCCTAACAGAATGTATGGTACGCAGTGGCTACGCGAAACGCTTCCCTTCCCTTCTTAGTGGGACAGACGTCAGAGGCACCCAGAGAGGTGCCTCCCAGAGCCCACTTACCCCCAACTCCAACCCCAACCCCAACACAAACCACAAACGACAAATGACAAACGGAAATGACAAATTTTTGAAAATTTCCACGACAAACGGAAACGACCTGAAACGGACCCGTCCCAACAAACGACAACTCGAAACGTCATTTCTCCTGGTCGTACCCATCTCTAATCACCATAGGTGTTATTGGTTGTACATTGAGTCACACGGCTCAGCATGCAACAGATAATGCCTATGGTATTTTCTTATCACAATTCATCTCTAGACGTTATATCATTAATGTGACACCAGCACGATGAGGCAAGTGGATTTGAGCTACTATGCAGAACATTAACACTGTATATGGATATGGGTTGGGTGTTGTGTAGCAAACTTCGTGCTGTGTGATATGAACTAGAGATGGGCACGACTTGGCGGAATTCCCGTTTCCGCTTCCGTTACTCGTTTCCGTTACGCAACGGAAACGGTAACGGGAATTACTCCGCCAGAACTCAAACTCGAACCGACTAAAGAATAATTGGGTCTGATTTGTCGTGGTCATTCCTGGCATCGTGGCAATCCCGCGATGCCAAGTGGCACAGAAAAAAAGTTTATAAAAGTTTAAAAAAACTGATTCCCGGCCAAAAAGCAGGCGGAAATATGCCTGCCTGAGTGAGGGCTCAGGGCACCTACCAGAGGGGTGGTTGACCCCCCCTCTCCTGTCCTGGGCTGCTCTGGTGGTGGGGGAAATCCTTGTCGTAGTCACTCGCAAAGCACTGGACTCGCCGCCGGCCGCCGCAATTCAAGCGGAAGCGGCACAGAAAAAAAGTTTTAAACTCCCCCCCATTCCCGGGCCAAAAAGCAGGTGAAAATAGGCCTGCAGTGCAGAGTGCACCTACCAGAGGGGTGGTTTCTGGGGGGGGGGTCCCGGCCTCCCCCCCTCTCCTGTCCTGGGCAGCCGGACTCGAGTCGCCAATGCCATGCGGTGCGGGCGGGGGATCCAAAATGGGGCGGCGACCACAATTTTTTTTTGAAATCGTGGTCCAAAAACACACAAGCACCACACAGAAACATGCGAAAATTGCTATTTGAAAACTGCCAGAATTTTTACAGTAGCAGTGGGTTTTTCTTGCAACAAAATATCTCCTCTTTCCTCTCTCCATTGATTTTATTTTATTTTATTTTTATATATATTTTTTACACCTGCGCAATGATGGGCTGGCCATGGGAGTGACCAATGCCCATGCAAATTTTTGGAGCCATTCCACCAACCGCATGGCCACTTGGCCAGGTTGACCACAGAGACTTCTGGGATGTGCCAACCGGGCATAAAAAGCCCACTAACCGTAGCCCGAACCTGAACCCTAACCCTAACCCTAACCTATAGGCCAGTACACTGTCCTTCTAAGTGGGTCAGAGAGGCCCCCAGAGGTGCACCCCAATACTCACCCTAACCTCACCCGTAACTAGCCTAACCCTAGCCCTTGCGCTAACCCTGTTGCCTAAGCCAGATCTGTACTTGCATTGCACTATAGCAAGTACAATTCCCTTCTTAGTGAGACACAGTGGGTGCAGAGAGTCTGCCAGTCCACCACTTGTGGCTCTGGGTGACTCCTGCAGGCTTGGCTCGGCCGGCAGCATGTGTGACATGATGCAAACCCTGCCCCCGAGGCCTGACTGATGCAGGGAAGGCACCCCAAAACCAGGGGTGCCTCTGCCAGTCTGCTGTGTCTCTCCGTGCAACTGGGTATGCAACCATAGCCATATGGCTATGCATGCATGCCCTTTTGCAGCAGGTGAGGAGAGGAGACCCCCATGTATGAGGGGTCTCCAGGAGCCTGCTTTCCCTAGCGGGTGAGGATAGGAGGCACCCACCCCCCAAAAAATAGGTGCCTCCAGGAGCCCGCTACCCCCCCAAACCAGTTTAACGACAGACGAAAAAACAAAAAATGAAACGACAAATTTTTGCGAAGTTTCACGAAAAATGGAAACGAGCTGACACAGGCCGCCTCCGACACACGACAACTCGAAAACGTCATTTTCCCTAGTCGTGCCCATCTCTAATATGAACATTAAAATGAGCACACAGCCAGAGAGATATTTTTCCTGGTGTTTCACCCATGTCCCCATGATTGTTTTGATTTCCCCAAGGATCAGATAATATTATTCCTAAACCCAAGAAGGTCCAGTCTTTTTTTTAAATGAATATCTGGTACATTTTGTTCAGCCTCCAGTCCTTTTGTTGTTGTTGTTGTTATGGTTTTTGGTTGTTCCTATCGGTTTTTTCTCAGTCCGATCGGTACTCGAATGAAAAATGAAAAAAAAATGAAAAATGAAACAATTTTTTTAAAAAAATCATTTCAAATGAAACAAAACAGAACAGAACGGAACAAAATGAAAAACAAAATGAAAAGCTATTTTAGCGTTTCGAGCCCATTTCTATTTATAAGGCATGTAGTAAAATATTTCAGAAGATTCTTTGATTAGAAGTACAGCTTATATAATAAAAGTATGTAATTTCCAGGTGGTGACAGAGTTCACTTGTTCACTATGAATACATACGTGTTGTTCAAAATGGACCCAGGGTTCCAGATGCATGCACCCAGTGGCTCTGTCCCCCATTCTTTCCCTTCAAACTTGGGCCATTGTTTTTGTTTGTTACATCAAGTTTGGATTGATTGTGCCATTTAAAGCAAGATAGAGAGTGAAACGCCAGCCCCACAGCTCACTACACAAGCCCAGAGAACAGCACAACAACATGCGGAGAAGGGAAAAAATAAACCTTCCCCTCATCAGTCTTTGTCTTTTCAAGTTCTGAGCGCCTCAATTTAAAAAGGATATTGACAACCTCGAGAGGGTGCAGAGGAGGGTGACCAGGATGGTTGAAGGTCGGGAGGAAATGTCTTATGAGGAATGGCTTAGGGAACTGGGGACGTTTAGCCTTTCAAAAAGAAGGCTGAGGGGGGGGGATATGATAGCTATGTTTAAATATTTGAAAGGATGTCATGTTGAAGAGGGAACAGGTTTGTTTTCCATGGCTTCAGAGACTAGGACTCGGGGCAATGGTTTCAAACTACAGGAAAAGAGATTTCATTTGAACATTAGGAAGAACTTCATGATAGTTAGAGCTGTTCGGCAGTAGAATATGCTGCCACAAAGAGTGGTGGAGTCTCCTTCTTTGGAGGTTTTTAAGCAGAGGCTGGATGGCCATCTGTCGGGAATACTGTGATGGGGTTCCTGCATGGCAGGGGTTTGGACTAGATGGCCCTTGAGGTCTCTTCCAACTCTACAATTCTATGATTCTATGCTTCTAAGTTTTCCAATAAAATAGGGAGTAACCTTTGGTTTGGGCCTCAGGTTTTGTCCCCCAAATGAAATGGAAATGTCATGCTGCTGATGTGGCAATTGTAGGTATAATGTATTCAAAGTTGAGCACTCTTAAATGTTTGCAAGGAGCAAAGTGAGTTATTGCTTATGAAACAGCATTTTGAATGATAAATAATACACTTAGTAAGTTTTGGTTTAGTCCTATATAAAAATGTTATAGGGGAAATACAATTATATTTCTTCTTGACCAGTGACATTTAAACACCATCTAGAACTTGCTATCTTTTCATTTTAAGTGGGGGGAAACGAGCAAAGCCTCAATTTATCATATCTGCTGACAGCATTTCATATCATGTGATTTGCTAAAAATGGGCCTCTGGTACAGGTTGTAATGCATCAAGAGGCCAGGAAAATGTGGATTCAGTTTGAGTTTCAGGACTGAATGGATAATATTAGGATCCCAACAGGAATTAGAGCAGACAAGGGATTTGTTTTATTTTCAGCAGCTTGAGAAAACATAGCCTGGATTGGTTCTGTTCCATAAGTTCCAGCTTTATTTTTATTTTTTTAAAATTACTTATTTAGATATATTTAATATGTAGTCTCTGTTATAAGAGAATCAAGAGGCACTGATCACAAAGCAGATCTGTCACCACTAATGAAAACATTAGTTTTTTTTAATGAATATAGCAAAGGTTGGTATTAAAACTGTAGAAAAACCACAGTGATATGAGCAGATGAGCCAAGGTTTAATAGAAATGAGAGATGGACACAAATAACTATGTTCAATGGTTTCTCCCAGTTTATTTACTACTCCAATAGGTGTTTAGTGGTTCACTGTTCCACCACCTCTAGCAGGTGCCCATGTGGAGGGTGCGTCTCCCTGACTCCTCCAGGCATTGCTTCTGAGTGGGCATCCACTGGCAGGGGCAGGACCCCAAACTGCCAAACACTGGTTGAGGTGGTAAACATACTGGGCTGTTGGTTATGTTTATGTAAAATTACATGACAGGGGGACAGAAACTTCAATGGGGAAAATTACAATATGAAACATATGAAAGACATGCAACCAACATTCAGAATACCTTGTATTGTCCAAAAGCATTGGTAGGAAATTATTTCATATTGCATACTGTAATCCAAGGAGAGGTCTTACCTAGCTGATTGCTAAGGTCAGCTCATTGATGGCAGGTAGCTATCCAAGGATACCACTTGTCTACAGGAAAGCAAAACATACACATCACATGTTTTGACTCGGTCAAAACATCAAAAGTATATAAACAGAGATTTCTTTCCTGTTTGCAGAACACATCTCCCAAGGGATACAGACACCTGTTTTGCAAACAGGGGAGACATCTCTGCTGGAGAGTGAGTGACAATCACCTAATGCAATGTGAATTATTTATTTTGCTCATGCTACACTAAATCTGTTTTATCAATAATATGCCTTGCAATAACTATATCAGAGTTTATTCATTTGATAGCTTTTTTTTAAAAAAAGTATTTTACTACAGAGGGAAATGATTATTCCCATATCCTTTTGAATTACTACACTCAATTTTATGCTGTACAAACACACGTTCAGACTTTAGAAATATACTTTAGAAGAACCAAGATTTTACATAGAAGAAATGCCATCTATATATTTACACATGTGTACTAGAACATTTTGTTTTAGAGGACTGTGAATTTTGCAATATATACTGTATACTGATGTACTGTAGGTTTTTTTTTAAATATTCAATTTACATTTTATATTTTTGGCTCTTTTGAGTTTCAGCTCTTAAACACTAAAGTATATCCAGGAAAGAAGAATTAAATGTATATAATGCAAGACACAAAATCTTCTGTGAACACAACTAAATTTATGCTCTGGTGTGTAAAGACATAAGCCCATAAATCTTTGATAGGGAATCTGTAGATCAGGTGCCCTGTGGAGGACATTCAGCCATTCCTATGTGAAATCTGACAGGGCCAAGTAGTGGTTTGTAGCTGTCTCTAATTGAGACACATATAAAAGATGGAGAGAGGGGAAGATTACCAAGGATAAGTAGAGATTAGTAGCCAATATTTATAGGAAAAAAGTTGTGAGGGCTAAAACATAGAATGATCTCAGGCTTGCAAGAGAGGTTGAAAATAACAAACAAAACAAAACCTGGAGGTGGTCAAATGTTTTCTTGTCTTCAGAGAGATGAAGAGGGTCTGTGTAACTATTATCAGTGAACCTCAGTTTAATAATAGGGATGGTTATCAAAAAGAACATTGAACAATCTGGGATGCCTTCAAAAATAATGTTGTGATTAGCCCTGGAGTCTATAAAATATGGATGGATGTGTAGCTATTTGGCCATATCTAAAGAGCACTCACCAACAGTGTTTTGCAATTTGGGAGAGAAGGGACCAATGGGTTGAATCAGACCTGTTATTTTTAAAACATCTTTTTATAGTATATGACCTGTATAAATGAAGGAGTAGAGTAGATGTTAACCAAATTTGTAGATGATACTGAAGCGAAGGTGGTGTGAAGTAGCTAATAACTCAGAAGACAGAATCAGGATTGATTCTTTTAATGTCCTCTTGAGTCTTGACTGGAGAACTGGGCTAATATAAAGAAAATGAATTTCAATAGAGAAAGGGATAGGGTTCTTCATCTAGATAATAAAAAACAGACATACGATTATACGATGGGCGACAGCTGGCTTGGCAGTAACACATATGAAAAAGATAGATGGTTTTAACAAAGAACAAGCTAAAATTAAGTTAACAATGTGATTGGCAGGGGGGAGCGGATACAATTGTAGGCTGCATCAACAAAAATAGTGTTGAGTCAGATCAAGAAAACTAATGGTACTGCTTTGTCTTGCTTTGGTCAGGTTGTGTCTAGAGCACAACGTCCAATTCCTGGCACCACAGTGGAACAAAGACATTGACATGCTGGAATGTGTCCAAAGGCAAGCAATGAAGATAATGATGAGTCTGGAAACGATTTCCTGTGAGGAACGGTAAAAGATGCTCTTTACTTTTACCCTGGAGAAGAGAAGACAGAGAGGCGATCTGATAGCTGTCTTCAGATACCTGTATCCTTGTTTCACATATCGGTCACAAGGTAAGTGGAAACATTTGTTTTCTGTAGCTGCAGTGGTTAGAGTCCAGATGAGCACAAGAATTGATATTTCTGCTGGGAGAATCTTCCCAACAATGAGAGCTGCTTGACTGTGAAAAGGGATTGTCTTGGAATATCATTTGCTAGAGGTTGAATGGCAATCTGTCAGGGTTCTCTAACCTATGTATGTCTTCCATTGTCTGGAGATAGGAATAGATGAGTCTTTTGGTCACACCAACATTTGAGTCCTGTGATTCTACCATGTGTTTTTGTTTTGAAAAAAATGGGTATAAATGTGAGATGGTGTTTGCAGTAGATCAAAATGTTGATTTTTGTGGGATACAGCTCCAGAATCCATCAGGCAGCATACTTAGTGTAACTTTAAATACAATCATTATTTTTTAAAAATAAAAATGTTTAAATTGAAAACTATTTTTATAAAAAGAAACACACACACTCTGAATACAACATAAAATAAAAAAGCTCAGATTCAGCCAAAACAAAAATTATAATTTCATAAAGTTAGTACATTACTATTTTGTAAAGCCATTAATGACTTATAATTTCATTCCCTAGTTTTGCCATTTATATCAGTTTAGCTATACAACTGACATCCAACCCTTTATTCTAAAATGAAGGGATGCAAATATTAAGCCACTACTTAGCTAAAACAATTTCTGCTGCTATTAACAAGTTATAATACAGTCATTAATATTTTTATCTTGACTCATAGCTTAACCAGTCTGAGGAAAGTTGATGTAAGGTTTCTAGTTCACCTTGGTAACATCACCTGAATGACTGAGAATCTTCACAGACATGTTACCTGGTCATCTTCTCCCAGAACTCACATGCCAGGATTTATTTATTTATTTAAAATATTTTACTCTGTTTTTTTTTTCTTTAAAAGGGGTTTTGTGGGGCAATGTGTAGCCTGCACACTGTAATTAAATTTGTAAACTGCCCAGAGACTACTTAAAGTGGTATGGGGCAGTATATAAGCAGAACACTTTGCTTTGCTTGCTTTGCTTTTATGTTTTTTTTAAATAAAATGAGACAAGTGACCTTATTTCTAAAATGTGAGCAGTACAGTGGACCTTCTTATAACAAGAAGTTTGTTTAACAGAAAATCCGCTTAAAGGAAAAGATTTCCAGAGATAGGGGGAAATTGCTTAACAGAATTGCCTAAGGGGCAAATCCGTACAATAGAAAAATGGTCACGATTAGGGGGAAATTTGTACAAAGGAAAATTTGTTTAGCAGAATTTCATTTGGAATGAATTAATTCCTTTATACAAGGTACCACTGTATTTACTTTTTATTGCAGGAACAGGACCATACTAAGCAGTTTTTGAAGACAAAAATAATAATATTTCCACCATGTTATATTAATCATGGTAAGTAACAAACAAGGCATTAGTAATAAAGTTGAACTATCAAATATTACGGATTTAAAGTAACAGCTCTGGTTCTTATATGGATAAGAGAGAGGTCATCAGCTATAGATAGATAGACAGGTAGACAGGTAACTAAATGTTATTCACAGTGTCATGCAGTGGTTAAAGTGATGAAATAGGATGCTGAAGGCCCAGGTTCAAATCTCCCTCAGCCATGGAAACTCACTAGGAGTGTGGAAATGGTAAAGCCACTTGTTAAAAACCCTATTTGCCTTGAAAGTCCTATTAAGGTCACTATGAGTTGGTTCCAACCGAACAGCTCAAAATAATGGAGGTGAGATTTCTACCGGAGTAGCAAGAATTTCTTGCATTAGTCAAAAGTATCATTTTGAAGCCTACTCATTTAGAAAGCAGGGTTCATTATCTGTCTCTCCCCCCTTGCTTTGGTTTTGCACTGAGCTAGAACAGAATGTGTCTCTTTTTTATTCCAGATGAAATTAAGTACTCCTGGAAGTACTTTGGCTGACCTTGCCAATAGGCCATCCCATTACAACGAGACAATGTTGTATCTGCATATGCAAAAGCCTCATTATTATTTAGTATGGCTTTTACTCTTGATAATGTTATAGATTATTTGAGGTATTTCAGAAATGTGTATGTAGGTCAGAGAGATCATTTTTAATTGAATTGCTGTAGTTGCGGCCGACTACGCTCAGAGGAAGTAACCGTCTTTATCATTCTGTTGCTTAGAAAAAAACCTGTGTAATGAGTTCTGCAACTACCTCCTAGCTCCCTTGTTTTTGGTGTCTAGTAATTAATTTCTCTCTTGAAGCACTAATTGCCTTAAGGCAATTATCATTCATCTATGTTCTTTACACTCCTTGGTGTACTATTCTCAAATAATGTTAATATATCCCTATTCCTATTCTGACAGGACCTCTTTTGTGTGAGATACAGATGATGCTAATCTATTGTCCCCATATTCTCTTTTAAGAGGGAAGAGGGAGGACACTTTCAGAAGTAATTGTATATTTTCTCTCTTTTACAATAAATAAAAAATACAAACAAACAGCTCTCTTGCTTATTTTAACCTGTGACCATTCTTTAAATACAGGTTAGGAACAACTCTATGTCTCTATGCAATCTGCTCTGCAGGTACTGTATACAAAAATATAGTTATTATTTGGATATCATGGTGTGGGCTTTAAATGATCTCTCTCTCTCTCTCTCTCTCTCTCTCTCTCTCTCTCTCTCACACACACACACACACACACACACACACACACACACACACCACACACACACACACACACACACATCTTTGAATCAACTTTGGTGAATATTGGCTTTCAAACTAGGCTGCTGTGAAACTCACTATGCTTGTAACATTTCAATCCTGTACACATTTATGTGACAAGGTGTCCCATGAACTCAGTTGTATGTATTTCTAATGTAATATGTGCAGGATTGCAGCATAAGTTTTTAATAAGCAATTTTCAAAGTCATAGAATGTTTTGGTTTGGATGATTGCCTACAATCAGATACAGAAGCCTATACATAGTTTGTCTCTAGGACTGAAGTTGTTCTCAGCCCAGTAGATCTCAAGCTGATTTCCCCCACCTTTCTCTTCACACCCTGTTTCTGGAATGTTCCACATCAGCCTTCCAGGTGAGGCAGTACCACCTTCTCTTGCTATGCTTCCTCTCTGCACCGGCCTCCTCCACCTATCAGTATCAAGGGGGATATGGACAGTACTCCTAACCCTCTGCTAGGAAATAATTTCTTATTTATTTCTTATTATTTATTTCTTAAATTTATATACTGCTCCATCTAGCTGCAAGGCTACTCTGGACAGTTTACCAAGTTGAACAAACATCAACCAGGACACACAATAAATAAACAATCTAATAATAAAAACATAATAAGAAATCCATTCTATCTAGCATAATGAAAGATGAGGACAAATCATGAAAATTATCTCTTGCACAATATTGAAAAAGTTTATGACAGACTTACTGAAAAGACTTTAGGATGCTGACTATTATGTGTGTGTGTGGGGGGGGGAACCTAACTGACTAAAACTCCTACTACAATCCTAAACACACTTGAGTTACTGGCTTTCACTTTATGTGCTTGAGAATCAACTGTAGAAAAGGAAAATCTGTTGGGTTTTAATAATTACTTTAATAAAAGGAACATGACCAAGACTGTGGCACTGTATAAAATAAATAAATCAGAAGCTGAAAAAGCTTTAGTGTCTGGAGATATTTGGTCCCCCCCTCCTACAAGTATGGTTTCCCTTTCTTAATGAAAGAGTTCTGTAACCTGTGATTTGGAAAATAATGGCAGAATGCCAGTTTCAAAAGACAAGAAGGACAAAGAGATAGAAGACTGAGGAAAAACGCAGGAGAGAGATAATGTGGGGTGGTCTCAGAGAAGAAATGAGTTTTCCAAGATCACTTAAGGAGCAAAATAAATTCTCTCCATTTTTGAAGATTATGCTGCCAAGGTGGAATAGGGGGAGAGAATCATTAGAACCCCAGCTGCTGCCTTGAAAGTAATTCTGAATGTTTACTCTAACAAAAACCTATTTGCTGTCTTTTTAATATTGTTATTGTAGCCGGAGAAGAGTCAATTGTAGGAAAAGCTACAGAGATCAGTTGCTGAGCTCTCAAGAAAGTCAAGAGCAACACAGCCAGTAAGTAGTGACATTACCTTTTATGTGAACGTTTAGAAGGCTCTTTGGCGTGCTTCACTTGGACCAAGAGGCAGAGGATAGCTCTAACTTGTAGGTTAGGGTGACTTTTAGCAGCTACTGCTAACAAGTATCTTGCTAAATCTGATGCTATTCCTCTGGCTACTTCCATGAGTAAGAGAAGAGAAAGCAGCCATCCCACTGCTCCTTCGGTAGCTCTGTGGGAAGCAGAGGTGGAATGTCAGGAGACAATCAGAAGAAGATATGACGGGAGCCATTCTGAGGTCTCTCTCACATTCTGTTTACACAGTGGCTAGTTAGATGCTGATAGGAAGCCCACAGGAGCACAAAAGCAATCCCTTCATTGCATGTGCTCCCCTGCAATGGACACACTGCAGTTCCTGGGGAGGCCTAGTACAGCGGGATGAGAAGGGATCTTCTTACCAGACTCCTTTGTTGATTCCTCAGTAATGTAAGGGTTCAACTGTGGCCTCCTGTGACATTTTTCTCTGAGCTCACCAGATATATTTCCAAAGGAGGCCGTTTATTCATTTTCCATTCCTCTATTGAAAGATCTCAGGTCAGGTTACAACAAGAAACAATTCACAACCTTTCAATAAATGTAAAAGACTCAAAGTACTTTAAACTGTATGCTTATGGCTGAACTCTAGGACCTCTTTAAGCTACTAGATACAGTCGCCATGCTGCATTCAGTGCATTTTTAGGGGCACCAGGTGACAATATCTTTGGGAATAATTGCCTGTTTTCTTCTTCTGTCCTTTTTTTTAGCATTACATACAGTGGTTTCAATAAAGACAGAGAGAATGGCTGCCCTGTGTCTTTGGATTTTTCATCTGAAAACACTACCCATCCCAATGTAAACTAATAAGGCAGTTGCAAGCATGTCACCAAAGCATGCAGCTTTTACTGTTGCTGTTGCTGCAATACAGGGTCTGCAGTCAACCTGCCATTGTTTCCAAGCTTAGGCCAAAAAGACTAGATAAACCTTCCAGTTAGTGGATATCACAGACCAACTTTGCCCCCCAAGCCCGGAAATAAAGAGGCGAGACAACTTCAGCTTCTGGGTACAACGGGCCACAACTTTATTTATAACTTATCAACTTATTAACTGGGTTAGTCAGGACCTGTGAAGGGGACCTGAGCCGTAGTGCAAACTGGTAACGAGATGGAATGCAATACTTTAGCCAACAAGCTCTATATACAAGTAAATTCGCCCAGGTGAGCAGCCGCCCACCTGTTGAGCATCGCGATAGGATGGGCAAATCAGGAAGCCCGGCACAGCCCTCGAGATGCCTCAATTCATATTCCAACAATGATTGTCTAATGACATAGCCAATGGTGATATACTGAATTCAAGGGCTGTATATCGCCGAATGGGTTACCTAATTAGAGCTTTACCTGAAATCGGTTACCAGTTGCACTACCCGCCACATAAGAGTCAGGGGCTCTTACCCCAACCAGCCAAGCAGCTCGGCCCTCAGGCCCCCTTGTAGGTCAGATAGGAAAATATCCAAACCAGGGTCAGATAGGTGGACTCCATCTCTTCGGTAAAGGTGAGGGGCATGGCCGGAGATACCCGGGTGGGCTATGACAGACCCACATCCATGCAGAAGAAAACTAGCAACCTCACCATTAACCATTCTGAGGGCTCTGTCCACAAGGAAAGGGTCATGGGCTGACCGCCACACTAAGCGTGGGATCAACGTGGACCAAAGAATGCGGGTGCTAGGGAAATAAAACAAAAATTCACTCAAGTCCAGCAGGATCTTGAGGAGCAAAACATCTCCCGGCACACGAGCGAGATCGTTTCCACGCAGGTGCAGCAACAGGACATCTGGAGTGTTATGCAGAGGGATACGGCATGCCCAGTGGTGGAACTCAGCCCACAGCATGCCCCTGTGACCCAGCCAGTCCAAGGTGGCACACGCGCCCAGGCCCAAATCTCGGCCCCAGTGAGAGTTTGCAGCATACTCGGCTGCCCAGAAGACAAAGCTATGGCCGAAGATGACCACTCTGGCTCTTGTCTTCACACCGGATCCTGGAACAATAGAAAAGTTAAAACGTTCGGACAACAGCTAAAACTTCGGCAACGGCCGAACATAAACTTGAAACTTCTGCGACCTCCAATGGCCAATACGCTGTATGCCAGCTGCATCATAGCCGAAGGTTGCCGCCGTGGAGACTGCCCCAATCCTGAATGAGTGGGAGCCGAAATGCCATCCCACAATACCAGCCCTGGCCAGGGCATCAGCAGTGACAGTCCAGAACTGATAACTGGAAAGAGGGGTCCCGTTCGCATGGATGAAAAGGTAACTGGGTGTGTCACCCCTAAGCGACAGGTAATCTCGCAGTGCCCGAAGTGGGCATATTGCAGACACATGGCAAGGACCCAAAAATAGCTCCTGCTCCCTGGCCCATTGGTCCATCTTGGACCTATGAATACATAACAAAAAACCCTCTGGAAGCCAGCAAAGATCAGATCTAAGGAGGGCTGTATAAGGCGAGTCAGACTTAGATGAGGCGAGCAGCTCACTGATACGGAGTGCGGCAAAGAAAGCTACTACGGCAGCCGCCCTGAATAACGCCGCCTCGAAAGGGCCATTGCAAACTACTGGCCACTGATCTGTAAGCCGGGATAAAATCTCCGGTGTAAACGGGGCACGGTCATCCTTCCTCCTGCCCCACTCCTAAGCCCAGCCCTCCAGCATCATTTGCAGCAAAAAATCACCCAAAGGGTGCTCAAAGCACTGGGCCTTGGCATAAAATGCCAATGCAGACAGCCGGCCTTGAATGGTCTTAGGGGCCAATCCCTTAAAATAAAGATGGACAGCAAATTGAGTCAGTTGATCAGGGGTGGCCGGCCATGATGAAGAAAAACCCTCCTGGGCACAAAAGCTCACATATTCATTGCAGGCGGCCGCATAGGCCCGCCTGGTCCTGGGGGCCAGGGCAAGTGTAAGTGCACAGTGGGCTTCTACTCACCAAGGGACCATACCTCGTCAGGGAGGATCACGGGCTCGGTTGAAGCCAGAGGGGCCAGCAGCCGGAAACACTCCATCTGTTGGCGTGAGAGAGCATCGGCGATCTCATTCCTGACTCCCGGCACATGGCAAGCCTGAAACACTATATTAAGCTCCAGACATTTAAGGGTTAGAGCGTGGACCAACCTCATAACTTGAGGGGATCGAGACGACAAGGTGTTGACCACACGGACCACCGCCTGGTTATCGCACCAGAAACGGACGGCTGTGTTGGCCCAAGTCTCTGCCCACAGCCAAACTGTACCCACTATGGGGAACAGTTTGAGGAAAGTAAGGTCCCTGGTGATGCCAGCTGCCGACCAGTGGGCCGGCCATACGCCAGCACACCACTGGTTATGATAAAAAATGCCATAACCAGAGGCCCCAGATGCATCCGTCTGTACCTGCAGCTTGGCACCCAACATCAGCTCAGAGCGCCAGAAGGAGACCCCATTGAACTGGGACAAGAACCTAAGCCAGACCTTGAGGTCTTCGCGCATCTCAGCCGAAATCCTCCTACAGTGGTGGGGCTTTCTCAGCCCAGCTGTGGCTCCGCAAAGCCGCCTAAGGAATGCCCTACCAGGCGCGATGACCCGGCAGGCAAAATTAAGGTGGCCGATGATGACTTGTAGTTCCCTAAGGGAGGCCTTGCGCTTACCTAGAAGGTCGCGCAAGAGGACCCTAGTAGACTGCCGGACAGTGTCTAATTCAATGCCCAAGAATGTGATGCAAGTGGAGGGGCCTTCGGTCTTTTCCCTAGCTAAAGGGACCCCCAGGTCAGCTGCCAGACGCTCAAACTCGGCCATGAGGAAGGCACAATGACCAGAGTCAGCAGCCCCACACAAAAGGTAGTCATCTAAATAATGCACAACAAGATGACTACCAGTCCTCTCCTTAAAGGCCCACTCCAAAAAGGTGCTAAAAGCCTCGAAGGCTGCACATGAGATGGAGCATCTGAAAGGGAGCACCCTATCAGCGTAAAATTTATCCTCAAATGAGAAGCCCAACAATTCAAAATCCCCTGGGAAGATAGGCAGGAGCCTAAAGGCCGATTTTATGTCACACTTGCCAATCTCAGTCCCAGGGCCGCAGGTCTTAACCATGGAGATGGCAGTGTCAAGAGAAGTGTACCGCACAGTACGCCACTCGTGAGGGATCTTATCATTTACTGATGAACCCTCCAGGTAGGACAGGTGGTGGATAAGCGTGTACTCACCTGGAGTCTTCTTGGGAACAATGTCCAAAGGTGACACTTGAAAGTGAGGGGTGGGAGGAGCAAGGAATGGACCCAGTACCCGCCCCTCCGCCACCTCCTTGTTGATCTTGTCCCGGACTAGATCCTCAAAGCCCTTAATGGATTTAAGATTGCTGGCAAACATAGGTGCCCTGGGGCCCAACACAGGAATGCGGAAACCCCAGAGAAAGCCCCGAAGAAGGTACAGGGCAGCCACCCTGTCCAGGTAGCATCGAAGCAATTGATGCAAGGGATTGAGTTTGATAGGGCTAGGTCCCTTTGGGAACTGAGCCCAATCCTGGAGGGTTGGTTTTTTTTGGCACCACCATCACCGCCTGAGGGTGAAGTTTGCTTACCCTTGGGGCAAGCGGTAGCGGCATGCCCCCCCCAAGCCGGAGCAGATGTGCTTAAATCTGCACTGGCATCGGTTGCATGAGCCCTTGGAGTAAAACTCCCAGCAGGCCAGGCGGGCCCGCCGCCGGGTGGGCTGATGCCAGCTGGCTGGTTCTGCATACCAGATGGCCACTGTAAAAGTGGTCAGTTGAGATGGGCTGGGCTGGGGACATGATTTTCATCCAGAGGGGCCCGTATGGTTCATCCCAACGGAGGTTGGGAGAATGGGCAGTGCACCAGCGGAAACGTTCATTGTACTGCAACCACGCCGAACCAGCGAATTCCAAATGGGCCCTGTGAATGGTATCCATGTACTCCACCAGGGCCAAAGCACACTCAGGGTGAGCCTTGATAATGATTGCAGCGTGGATAAAAAATGCTGAGAGCCAGTTGGTCCAGCATCTTTCGGGCTTGCGTTTGTGAAGTGTCTCTCGCTCTTTCTCATCGAGCCTCTTAAAAGACTCCCTGTCAATCTCCCTGTTCAACAGGTCAAATACATCCACATAGCTACCACTGAGAATTTTTTCAATGGTCGCTTGCGAAAGGTGATCCCCCAGGGGCAGGCACTCATCACCCTCCGGCAATTCCAATGGAGACACAACAGCTGTGTCGGCAGGAGGGCTACCTTGCACAGCTATATCCTGCGTAACAGGTAGCCTGTTGGCCGCAGAGCAAGGCTCCTGCTCAGACGGGGCTCCGGCCGCAACTATGGCCAAAGAGGGAGGTGCCCCAATGCCGGGCCCAGAAGGGCCAAATTCAAAGGCAGAGTAGAAAGAACGGCTGGCTGAGGGGGTTGTCCCCATGGCCAAGGGCAAGCAGGAGAGGAGATGTGGTGTGGCAAAGACTCATCCGGTGCTGAGGTCCCAGAGGACAATGCCGTAGCCGCCGGACGATCACGGCCAGTGAAGGAAAGATCGAGGGCCAGGTCCTGGGCTGTCTGTGCCCCTGGGGTGCCATGCCTGGGTACTCCGCCGGTCCCTCTGTCAGCAGGTAAGGCGCCCGCAGTGGACGCCTTGGAAGGGGCTGCCTGTTGGAACTGGGCGGCCGCAGACACACCTTGGCGAGTAAGAGCAGCCAGCTCACCTTCAAGAAAGTCAATGAGAGAAAGCATTAATTCCCCCATTCTGTGTAATTCAGCCCACTTCTGGGCTTTGGTGCTTCAAACTGGTCTGCCCCCCTCACCCCCTCCCACCAGCCCCCTGGCTCATGCCCTAGCCTGTTCCAATTGACTAAGCTTATGCCAAGCAGCCAAATAGTCAGGGAGATCCTCATCAGAGGACGAATCATAAAGCTGAGGGGCCAGGTTGCGGGGGGGCGCCCTGCGTTTTGCAGTGGTTTTGCCTTTAGATTTAGACGGGTGCTTTTTGGGTGCCATAATGACAACCGAGGATGCACACGGGGCCCAGGAAAGTGATGTTAACCCAAAGTCCCAAAAGGTATCCCACTGATGGCAGTGACCACAGTGGCCGCAAAAAGTATGCAAAAGGTACACAATAAGGTGGCTGCTGCCACCTGCCCAGCTCAATGTACCCTAAAGCACTATAATAGTCCACTAAATGTGTGTATGTTATCAGAGAGAAAGAGAGAGAGAGAGTGTGTGTGTTGTGTGTGTGCTTTGATACTCCTACTTTGTTCCAAAGTCTGTTAAGTGATTTCCAGATGATCTGGCTAGAGTCTTGTCCTGGTGAGAGCATCCTTCCATTTGCTGAGTTGGGGTGGGTGGGTGGGTGGGGTGGGTGTCTGTGGGTGGGTATGTCTGTATTTGTAGGTGGGTGTGTCTGTGTTTTTCTCTATAGCCTACCAGGCATGTCCAAACTTTGGCTCTCCAGATGTGTTGGGCCACAACTCCCACAGTCCTTTGCCACTGGAAATACCGGCTTGGAATTCTGGGAGTTGTGGTCCAAAACATCAGGAGGGCTGAAGTCTGGACATGCCTGGCTCAGGCTCTTCTGGTTTAGTATTTAGAGATAGAACTTTGACACCTTTATTCTGCCAGCTGCAATGCTCTTCCAAGGTATCCAAAGCCTTTAATCCAATTTTTCCATCTCTTATTAAAAATATTATCGGGGAGTTTCAAACATACCTTTTGGCCTACGTAGTGATTAGATTTAATCTTATTCAGCCTTGCCAATTAGTTTAATCTTTTCCTTGACCTTAGAGATAGCCTTGTTTGCAATTTGTAAGAGGATTGTATGTGTGGTAACATAAGCCTTACCTTCTCCCAGCCTAATGCATACGACAAGAAAAGCAGTGGTTAGGAAACCTGCTAAATGTTTTTATCTCCTTTGTTTGTTCTCATTCCTTAATGTTTGCGTTGCAGCAGATATTCCTACATGAACTCATTAACTCCATAGGTGGCCTTTTAAATAAAAAGAAAAATGGCATACTTTTCTAACATAGTGAAGAAAAGAACAATAAGTGATTGGCTGTGTTAGTGTAAATCATACTCGGTGCAATTTTGTTATGTTAGTTTCCCCCCACTGCTTTAGAAACCGCTGTGTGTTATTTTCTCTAACCTCCAAGCTTGCTCTTACTGTCTCCATTAATGCAGTTGTTCTGCTGGCATATATCCAGGATGGTGCCTTGTCCCTCCATTCTGCCCCTCTTCCCACAACTGACGCAACACACCCAGTCAGCTTTATTACTGCTGAGGCCAATCCAAGTGGTGCGAAAATTGCCCTTTGCCTCTCCGCTCTGCTGTTCGTTTTAAACCGAGAAGTTGTTATTTGTTAAGATGAAATTGACTTATGAATTCATTTGCTCTAAGTAGGAGCTGATGTATCTCAGGAGTGGGATGACTAAAGGATGAGTCATTCCTGGAATGGCTTCTGTTAATAATCTTTGCATTTATGCCTCTTATGACAGGGTGCAGGCAGAGCAATCCTGAAGCAGGGCAGAAAATGGAATTCACAGAAAATGGAATTCTGCTGTGACTGAAGATGGAAGGTGGATTTTCGTTTACCTTTCCACTACTATGATCTTTAAAAGAAAACTCAATTCCACTTTCTTTTCTTTTCTTTCTTTCTTTTCTTTCTTTCTTTCTTTCTTTCTTTCTTTCTTTCTTTCTTTCTTTCTTTCTTTCTTTCTTTCTTTCTTTCTTTCTTTCTTTCTTTCTTTCTTTCCTCATGTCAGAGTGTTCAACAATTTCAAATTAAGGCTGTTGGTGAAATGTAGAGCTGCCTCAGTGGTTCAGGTATCTGGCTGCAGAGGCAGAGGTGGGGAGTTAAATTCTCACTGTCCCTCCACGGAGCAGAGCCAGTCTTTATGGGTTTGGACAACCTGCACAGACTCAGGGCAGTCCCCCAGAAGAAGGAAAACCCTGACATTTTTGACCAGAAGAGGGCTATTTCAATAGCATTATGGAGTAAGTAATTACAGTAATACCTCAGATAATGAAGGCCTCTGTTAACAAATATTTCAGATAGCGAATTGACATTTCCTGGAATAGGGATTTTTCAGATAAAACAAATTTCTCCTATGGGCTGCCTTGGATAATGAATTTTTGATAATGCTTTGTGAAAAAAAAGTCTACCCAGGATGCAGTGCACCCCCATCATTTGTGGGGGTGGGTGGGAGGAGTTGGAACAGGTTTTTCATGATTTTTGGAGCCATTCTAGACATTTTTTTGCTGAGGAATTTGGACCTTTCAAACTTGTAAAGGTAGGGATATGACGTTTCCTTGCTTTCTTTTGTGGTTTCTTTCTTTCTTTCTTTTTTGCATTGGTTTTGATTGCACTTTTGGCAGTAACAACCTGGCATTTGTTTTGAATCTAGCTTTTATTCATCTTTGTACTGCTTTTTATTGCACTTTGGGTGGGAACAGACGGGGGATATTTTTGCTGCTTTCTTTTCTCCATGTTTGCAATCTTTTCCATTGCTCTGCAGGCAAGAATGGGCTGGCTTTCTCTTGCTGCTTCTGTCTGCCTATGTTTGCATCCCCCCCATTGCATTATTGGCGGGAACAGGCTGGGGTAGTCTTGCTGCTTTCTTTTCTCCATGTGTTCATTGCACTGCACAGGGGGTGTTCTGGGGGGTGTTTCAGCATGGCATGCCTTTAAAGTGTATTTTATGTCTGGAATAAAGAGGTCTCTGGAATGAATTAATCGGTTTCCCATTCATTTCAATGGGAAATGGCATTTTGCATAATGTATATTGATCTGTAATTGCTGTTTGAAGTAACTGCCTCCCTTTTCAAAAGGGAACAGGCCTCTGTTGAATGCATTTGGATCTTCAAATTGGTTTCAGCCATTCATTTCAAAAATAAATGGAAACAGTCATCTTTGCTGTTCATAATGTTTCCAGCCTTCTTTGTCTTTTGCTGAATCACTAACCCCACGTACAATACAAATGGGACTCACAGAATGAATTAAATTTGTTATCCAAAGTACCACTGTACTTACTTAATAGTACTATATTGGCCATTTGAAAGATCTTTTGTATACCTGGTTGGACATAAATTGCACATACATAAGTGCTGCGTCATAGGACATTTTTTCCTGTATCCAAGTCTCCCAATTTTACTTGATTATTCAGGCGCTCCATGGAAATCGGTGGATGGCTTAGAACACCAGTTTCATAGCTGGTGTAGTTTCTAGACCCCTTTGGGTGTATGTCTCAGAGACAGAAGAGACTGTGCATCTGTGGATCCAAGGCATCTGTTGGTATGTCCCTGACACCAGAGAACAAGTATGGCTGAGTTTTCCACCAAATGCTGCAATGAAGAAGACCTTTTCTTCTCCATGAAGAAGAAGGCCCACAGTATCCTTCAGCCTCTGACCACAGAATTTTTACTTGAAAGTAGCCAAGACAGTTGAATTGCATTAGATCTAAACCTCTAAACCCCTCCTTGTCTAGGCACATTGCAAATTATTTAGGACTGCTCTTGCCTCAGCCTAATTCTGTGCCCATATAGTGGCTGTGTTCCTTATGCATTAGGAGGACAGTGGTCCCAAGCTTTGAGCAAGCCAGGGTGTCTAGGACTGCAACTCCCATGAACCCTGGCTTGTACCATACCTCCTTTACTTCACCCTTTCTCTCCCCACACCTTTGAGTCTTCTGCCTGCAGATTCCTCTCCCAGCAGATCACTCCATGTGGTTGTGCCAGCACAAAAGAACTTCTGGCAGCAGGAGAATGTTTGCCTACTAACTGTCTTACACTTGTGAGTAGAGACAGGCATGAACTGAACTATGAACCAAAAGAACCCACAAACCAGGCTAGAAGGAACAGTGGTTCCCCACCCTTTCGTGGTTCATATAATGCTGTCCTACTATATTGCAGGACTGCAGTATATGAAAAAAGCCCCCTGGAGTAAGGGGCAAAGGCCTGTTTCAGGCCTCCCATACTTACCCCAGGACTGGGGCTGCCCCAAAAGGGCCTCCCTGCAAAGCGGAAGTCACTTCTGGGTCACTGAAAATCATTTCTGAGGCCTCCGAGCCCTCAGTTTAGCCCCCCCAGGCCTCACTCAACCTGCATCTGCATATCACAGATTTTCAATTATCGCGGGTTAGGTTGGTCCCTAACCCCTGCGATAGGTGGGGGGTCACTTTACTTCAGTTCATGGTTTGATGCATGCAAGGTGTTTTGCCAAAGTGAAACAAAGGAGAAACTTTTCTGTGCTTAGCACTTTCTATTGATTTGGTAAAATGGACCCCTGTCCCCTTCTTGCTGCTCCCATTGGCTCCCTCCCTGGTCCTGCCCCCACCTCCTCTTCCTCATTCACTGCCACCATCTTTAGAGGTAATGTCCTGACTATTAGAAGGGAAGACAGGCTGGCTATCTCTGAAGATGGTGGCATTTGAGGAGGAAGAAGAGGAGACAGCAAAGACAATGGCAAGACCAAGGAAGGAGGTTATTGGCCAGTGGGATGGGGGCAGGTGTGTGGCAGAGGTGGGTGGAGCTTTTAGGATCCCCTCTCCCAAGACACAAACCAGAAAAAACAAACTACAAACCAGTTGTTTTTTTTCCAGGGATAGCCATGAACTACCTGGGTGCATTGTTTTTCTGGTACATGTCTATTTCCATTGGTAATGCTTTGTTTTGGGATGTTTACAAGCCCTAAACAGAAACCCTATGTTGTTAACATAAAACACTGCAAAACACACACACACAAACACACAAATGTTGGTTAAGTGTTCTTTCATATTACTAAATATCAAAACAGATTCACTAGCCAGGAAGGTATTTTTCCTCCTGCTGTTTTCTTCTGTGTTAAATTATTTTTTCTCACTAATTCATTCCTGAGAATCTCAACTGTAATCCTTGCAAACAGTTATGTTATCACACATCCCTGGTGTCCTTTCATTTTGTTTCCCCAGAGCTGGTTTTCAGAAAGATTATAATTTTATACTTTCTAGTGCAATTGTAACACAAAGGTTTTACATTTAAACTGACTGATCCTATTGCTTCACCCGATTGGATGTGCTTCTTAAATTATATCCTACTCTTAACCAGAGCTGAGAAATTTTATTTCTTTAGTCTACAATTCTCAGCCACTGTGGATAAATAAGAAGCAGTTTCATATGCTGGCCATTATCTTCCTCCTCCTTTGCTTCTGTTGTTTTGTGCCGCCAAGTCACCTTTCATATAAGGCAACCCTGTATCCTCTCCACAACAGCCCTGCTCAGCTTTTGGAAACTCATGTTTTTTTTTTTGACTTCATTTAATGAATCAAACCCATCTGATACTTTTCCTCTTTTCCAGCTGCACTTCAGCCTTTCCCAGTTGCCCTGAACAGGGTGGATGCATCTTAGACAGTTACTTCACATCCATTCTCATCCCAGGAGGAAGTCCGCTGCATGTTGATGTCGGTCATGGTACCGGCATGATTTTTACCACACGTCCTCATTCCATGATGAGATGTGAAATTCCATGTCTTTGTTCTCCATTTTTTTCTGGCCCCGACCTTCCGTTTTTCGATGTTTTGATTCTCTGAAGCCTTGCCTTCAATGCGTTATGGAGCTAAGTTTGAGGCATTTGTCTTTTAATCTCTCTGCACTGCATTGCTGATTCCATAGGGAATGTACTGGCAAATGACGCTTTGCACTCCTGCCACTAGATGGAGAATGGCACATTGTGTGATGAGCCTTACCCTCATGGCCACTCATCTCAGAAAGGGAAGCGTGACGAGCAGATTCCCGAGGCCAGGGAGGGGAATCTCTCATCCCGCTTAAATCGCAGTTCAGGGGGCGTGGTCAGGATGAACTCCTCTCATCCCGCAATGGACGTGTGGTTAGATTACTTCGTACCAGTCCCAAGCGGGACTAAGAACAGCGATGAGATGGACATGAAGTATCAGCCTTAGTCTGCTGTCTTAGCTGTGACCATTCCACCTTAGGTGACCCTGCCTGCAGTCCAGGGTGGTGATGCTGTCTGTCCTTCTGATGGCTTTGCTCTTAGTTTCACTAACACAAACCCCTTCACTGCATTGAGCTTATAGACCTTTAGAAGGGCCTTTTGCCTGTACTTCATTCCTTAATGTTTTGTCTGTTATAGTATATTTCATTGATTGTCTTTTGATGCAAACCACCCAGGGGAGTGCCTAGCACTATGGTAGTATATAAGTGAGATGAACAGGGTTATTTATGAATATTTATGTGTATTTTTGAATAGCCAATCAGTGAACTGGTAGGTGTGGCTAAAGGCTATAAATGTACAGAACCCTGTGGCAAGGAGAGGGAAGGCAGACAGTCATAAAGCAGTTAAGATCTAAGAGACTATTCTGAAATTCATTTAGTCAGGAGTGAGATCCTTAGGCTGGTTAGGGTCTGGTAGATAGATAATTAGGGATGGGCACCAAACAAAAAAACCAAACACTGTTTCATTATTTTATTAGCTAAAAAAACAAAATGAAATGAGGAAGTAGCATTTTGTTAGTAATTAAACAAAACGGCAGGGTTTTTTTATTTGAAATGAACCAATTTGTTTTGCTGTAAAACAGTTCCCCTCGGTCCTAGAGGCACCAAATTTAGTGCCTCTAGGACCCAGGGGACCCATTTTGTAGAATAATGAATCAGTGCATTATCATTTAATTTTGTACAATTTTTTTAAAAAAATCATTTCTAACTAAATAAAACAAATCATGGCAGAACAAAATGAAATGAAATGAAACACAATGTTTCCATTTCATGCCCATCCCTGATAGATATATAAATATAAAAAAGAAGTAACTGTGTGAATAAATAGGAAGATATTGTGAACTACATTTTAGCAAAGCATATAAGTGAATTGATCATCGCTATATCAATAACATTGAAGATTCAATTGTAAACATAAACATTCCAAGTTTTATTTTGAAATATACAACTTGGTGTCAGAATCTTTTATTAAATAAGTAAAGTGATCCAGGAAACTGGTGGTGGCAGCTGGAATATTACAATTGTTGGTGTGTATGTCACAATAAGTTCAACAAACAAACAAACAAACAAACAAACAAACAAACAAACAAAGGTACATAAAAATTACAACAGGTATGAGATAAAATGCACAGGGACTTCAATAAAGTTTAAACCTTTTCAGCAAATGACTCACTAAATACTGTGGAATAGTATAGAAGAGAAGGTGCCAATTTAAGCATTGGGGGGGAATTCCACAGTTCTGGTGCAGTCTCTGGCTGCTACCACACTTCCTTCTTTTTATTTTGCATCGCCTTATCTCTTCCCTCGGTCACGTGGTCGCTACAGCAGTTCGGCAGTCTGCACTTCAGCGGTTGCTTAGCAATCAGCTTTCCTGTTTGCATTTGGTTGAGCCGCTTTAAACTACAACAGGGAAATGGCAGAAACAGGGGGGAAACTGGGAAAAAGTGGCATAGTATGTCCGCAAATACAACCAAATTGCTTTAAAAGTGGGTGCAGGAACCAATTTAAAAAAACACCAACCCCAGTGGTCATTGCAAGAAAAACTGACACAGCGGTCAAAAATGGGTGTGGCCAAGGGGGCTCTTCAGAAAAAGCAATTTGAAAAGTGGACAGTGATTTTTAAGGCGATTTGTCTTTAAGGAAAAGATGTTTCAAATCTAAAATGCGGTAGCAATTTCTGAGAGTTCCCCTGCTTCCCTCCAGCATTAATATACCTTGACCTCTAATTATGACATCTGTCTCTGGAAAGCGTGGAGATTTGAACCTGAATTTTCCATCTTCAGGCTTTCTGAATTATAAATTTAAACAAACAAGGCAGTTCCTTGTCTTGCCTTGGTTCCATTTTCTCTGCAGTTTAAAACACTACTATGAAACATGTTTTCTCAAGATTGCAACTTCAGAGTGTCATATGGGAAGATAATTTACTATGTAGTCCTATTCATTTAAAAGCTATCAGACGTTATTGTTGGCCTTTCTTACTGCGGATTTCAGGTTGTGATCCAGCAATAAGGCATCTTGTTTTCTTTCTTAACCCCCTGAGCATGCCATATGCTATCAACAGCAATTTTCAAGTGTAATTTTCTCAGTTGTGAATTCAAAGGTATCTTTGAGAAGGAACTGGATGAGTCTTTGGAGGGAGAAAAACAGCTGCAAATGGAAAACTTGTAATAACTCTGAAGTCTGTTTCTGGGTAGCTGTTGAAAGAAAATGCACTTTAAATTCTCACCAGCTCAGCAGTGGAGCTATTTAAAATGACTGCATGCCTGTTTTTGTTTTTATGCTGTCAGGCCATTTATGACTTATGGCAACCCTATGCATTAATAACCTCCCAAAAGCTCTGCCATTAACAGCTCTTTTCAGGTCTTGCAAACTTAATGTTGTAGCTTCTTTTAATGAGTCAGTGCAGCTCTAGTTGGCTTTCTTAATTTCCAACTGTCTTTGGTCACAGGAGGCTATCAACAAAAGCCTTTGTCTTGTCCTGGCATTATTGTTTCGTATAAGAAGTTATATTTTCTCATGATAGATCCAGGGTGCCACAGACTCAGCCTATCCTTTTAGTGGGGGAGCTGAAGCTTCAACTGATTTATTTATTTGACTTTCTGGCAGGTATCTGTCATGGTATTTCAAATGAACTAACCTTTTTCTTGGATACAGTCTCAGCTCAGTTTGACCAACCTCTTCTCCAGAACATATCAGGAGGACAACAAAATGTAGTGGTCTTCCCCCAAAAGAATGATAGTTTTGGTCTTCTACATAACCTAAGTCTATATGATAATCTAGTAAGCACAAACTGTTTCTTCTGAAACATTTTAGTACACTCCTATAGCTAATGTGTGTTTGCAATAAAATGTTTGCTTCCTGTCCTTTTCGGAATTCAGTTCAAAGAACTTCCTAGATCAGCGGTTTCCATCCTTGAGTTCTCAGATGTTCTTGGAGTAAAATCTCCCAGAAGCCTTCACTACTAGCTATGCTGGCCAGGATTTCTGGGAGTTGCAGTCTAGGAATATCTGGAGAACCAAGATTGGGAACCTCTGCCCTACATTATAAAAAGCTTTTACAGTGTTTTACTAGTGTAAATAATTCATATAAAATTCCTTTAGCTGCTGAACTTTTTAGCATCACTTTTTTTCGAGATCTGAATTTACATAGAGAGCAAATGCTTCAATCTATCAACCATTGTTTTATTTTCTGTATTTGTTGGTATTTCCTAATTTGCAGAAATTACATCTCAGTAACCTGGTCTCTTAGTAACCCTGGTGATTTAGTTTTCCCATTAGCATTCACTTCACTTTTCACAATTGCAGGTTCTATTTCAAAATATTGTTATTTGAAAGTTTTATCTTTGTTTCTGTCCTGTATAGTTCCCCAGTGATCAAAATCCTGTTGCCTAATATAGTAGGTTGCATTATGATTTAGTGAGTCAACTCCTCTGCAAGTTCTATTGATATTAATATGCTGCATTCCTCTGTTGGTATAATCTGAGTTAAAAATCTCTTTGTTTTGTTTTTTGTTATCTTACTGAAGAGATCTCATTTTTCTCCTTTGCTGTTGTCTCATATTTCTTTCTTTGTCACGGAATAGATTAGTTTTAAAATTAAATACAGGAGACGATGTGAGCTAACTGTAAGCATAACAGTTAACTCAAGGAGGATTAACCATTATGGATGGGATGATTTTACCTGGCCCCATTTCAGCCCTCTGGGATTATTGTTAATTTATCTAAACCCTACTTAATTTTTGAGGGCTCGGGACCTTGCAGATATTAATTAAACCATGGGGCCGTGACATAAGCAATTTTTTAACATTTTACCAGGGTTTTCTCAGTGACTGATGGGATGGGCGAAAACACACTGCCATTCAAGGCCAATTTGGCTCAAAAATTCCCATCCCCCCGGCGACCAGCAAAGCATCACCAGCACCAATGGCGGGACCTTGGTCCCAGGCGTAGGCGACACAAACTGCGTAGCCTAACGCAGTGCCAGCCGGCAAAGACGCCCCGCCCCGCACAGGCGGAGGGGAGCATCCATTAGTAAAATACCCCCCATGTGAGCTGCCAAAAAGTTGCATGAAGGATTACCATCCCATTTCACTACTCTTTTATACTTCTTTCGCATGTTTTTTTTTAACATTTTAAGAGTTTTCTCAGTAACCCATCAAGATTTTTCTCCTTTTTTGGGCTACAATAATACCTTGGTTTACAAGTACAGTGGTATCTTTAAAAATCAAAATTTAAATAAATAAATAAAAATCAAAATAAATAAATAAAAATAAAAATAAATAATAAATAAATAAAAATATTGAAAAAATGTAAGTAGAGCAGACTGCATCTAAAATTTCTAAGGCAGCAGTTAAAATGTCAATGGTTTTGTTTCAGTGTTCTTCGTTTTAATCTAATTTTTGCTATTAACAGTTTGCCATGCCCTGTACAATGGACCGCTTCTGGCCTTGTTGAAGCAAAGAGGATAGAGCTCCATCTCCATTTCCCCTATTTATATTATGAATTTGATTTCTATAGTGCCCATCCATGAATGTCCATGTATTCCATCTGCCTACCTATCTACCTGCCTGTCTGTCTAAGCAGGAAACAGACTACACTGGAGCTACACTGGAGATACATTCTTTTACCCTTGCTTTTCACCTCAAAAACAGCAACTGAAAACTGAAATTTTTGAACAGGTTAGATTAAGTTTATAACACAATATTATATTTAATCAAAAGCTCTCATTTTGTAAAGCTCTATGCAGTTGAATAACATCAATACTACATAACAAGAACAACAGGAACAAGAACAAGAACAACAACAACAACAACAACAACAACAACAGCAGCAACAACAGCAACAACAACAACAACAACAACAACAACAACAACACTGGGACCACAGAGACTCTGGCATAAACCGGTACAGGTGGTCCCACTGGTAATCGGCATTCTGGGTGCAGTGCCTAAAGAGCTAAGCAAATATTTATAAGAAATTGGAGTTGACAAAGTCACCATCAGTCAGCTGCAGAAAGCCACCTTACTAGGATCTGCTCACATAAATCACCAATATGATACATCAAGTAGTCCTAAACACTTGGGAAGCATTCGACTGATTTGTAATACAAAATCCAGCGTAATTATCTTGTCTGCTGTGTGATGATGATGATGATGATGATGATGATGATGATGATGATGATGATGATGATGATGATAATAGATCTCAATATTCTCCTTCTTTAGATCATGGCACCTGTAAGAACTGAGCATCAGGATTCTCATTTTTTAAGAAGTCATTATTATTCCGAGGCTTCAGAGCTGGACTCCACTGTGCAGAAGCTGAAGAAAAGCAAACAACTGCTGAAACCTAATGAGAACAGTGAGATGAAAGATAGATACACCTTTCAGATTTGCGATGTGCCTGGTCTAATGAGGCAAAGTTCCCAATTGGAAACACTTTGTGTTCCACAGGGGATTTCAGCTTTGCTCCTACTTCACTACTCAGAGAACTTAAACAAGTGCCACGGATCATAAAATGGATATTGAATATTGGAGTGTACATGACTGGGAGACTCAAATCTACATTATGCTACTGCAAATATGAAGTTTTGCATGCATAGATCAATGGAGAAATAAGTTTCTATCCTGAGATTAAGGACCAGGACATAAAACTCACTAGGAAACACATGTTTCTGCACAGGCTACAAGGCAAGGTGTTATGGGAAGGATTCAGGTGTGAGTTTAAATGTGGAATGTAGGAATTGTGCTCAAGGTCATTGATTGTGTGTTTTTGAGTGTGGGGTTGTGCAACATTGCCCCATGTTATATTTTTCCCCATTAAAATCTGTCTTTCCCCACTCCCCTATTAAATTTTCCTTTACAATCAAAACCTAGCTGTGTGTGTGTGTGTGTGTGTGTGTGTGAGAGAGAGAGAGAGAGAAAATGGTTGCAGTATTTGTGTATTTATTTGATTCATATACTGCCCCATTTATGGGTGATATACCACTATAGAATATTTTCCACTTTTTTTGGTTTTTTGGCATGCTAGAGTGGTGTACCTACTGGGTGTCTGCAGCCATATGTCTAGCCATCCTTTATTTATTTATTTATTTATTTATTTATTTATTTATTTATTTATTTATTTATTTATTTACAGTTTAACTTAGATCACTACTTTGGGTGGTTTACATGACATGAACTTAAATTTTATAAACCCAAACAAAAACAGAATTCCCATCATCTCCCCAGCTAAATCAGTCAAATATTGGCTGTAATAAAAAATATGAGCACCTGATGAGCTCTAAAATTAAAATAAAAATGCCACTCTATTTAAATTACAATAAATCAATAAACCACATAAACTACAAAAAATAAGTATAACATAAAAAACCATAACAGAACCATAGGCATCTTATTATTTTGAATGGATCAGCCATAACATTCAAGGCACCAATAAGCAGCTCCATTTACATTTTTGGCTGAATAGCAGCATTTGAATACAATTTGGTGTTGTTGTCTTTAAGAGAATGACCCATCAGCATTAGAGATGGGCAGGAAATGCCAAAATGGCATTTTGTTTCGCTATCCGTTGCCCTGGCCCCCATTTTGTTTTGTTTAATACAAACAATTTTTTTTTGAAAAAAATTCATTTCGTAGTTCATTTTTTTTTACTTTTTGTTTCATTGTTTTGTGGCTGGGCATGGCTGAGGGACACATTTTTTGGGGGGGGGGTTATTATTTTAAATAGTCCCCGTTGCAGGGCTTTATCTTTCTTTTTTTCCATCTGAGAACCACTGGCTTGGGGCCAGTGCTTCCCAGCCTCTGTCCCCCCCCCCCGGCTGGCCCATTCAGGAGGGCTAGAAAGGAAGTGAGTAGGTGAGAGAAAGGGGAAGGGGAAGGGAAGGGAGCCAGATCATCCAGCCAGTGAAACAGGGAGCGGAGGGGAAGCTGGCCTGCTGCCGCACTCTCCTTACCTGAGGCGCACCTTCTCCTCCTCGCCCTTGCCACCTGAGTGATGGAGATCCCCCCTCTCTCACTCACACACACACCTCTGGGTGGGGTGGGGCATGGCTGAGAGTGAGCACGGGTGGCGATGGTGGTGCTTCCCTGGAGCCTGGCTCTCTCGCTCTAGCTCCTCCCTTGCCAGGGCGGTGGCAGTGGCAGTGGTGGTGGCCAGCAGCAGCAACAGCAACGGCAACAGCAGCAGCCACTGTGGGGAGCAGATGGGCTCCAGGCACCAGCGAGGGAGCCACATCATGGGAAAGATGAGAGAGGTGGGAATGTGCCGCCGCTGCACAGAGAGCAAGCGAGAGCGAGAGGGGGTGGTGTGGAGGGAGCCAGGGGAGGCTGAGAGGCATCTGGGCAGTGTGCAAGGGAGATTGGGAGAAGTTTCCAGCCGCCTTGAGTGGGCACTCCATCCACTTCCTCCTCCACCTCCGCACCTGCCTGTGCCAACGGGATGCCGAGGGTGGACCAAGGACCCCCCCATGGAGGAAGTTGGAGCCCCCTGGAGTTTTTAATTTTGAATGTGTTTGGGTTTTTTATTATTTTAAATAGTCCCCGTGGTGGAGCATTTTTCTTCTTTTTTATTTTTACAGCTGAGAAGCGCTAATGCCTCTGTTGTTGTTTTTATTTCCCCCCTGGCCTGGCCCAGGAGGAAAAGGTACACCAGAATGAAAAATGGAAATTTCCATTTCGTTTTGTTTCATTTTTCTTTGATGGGTCCCTTCATTATTCATTTCATTCCCTAATGAAGCAAATAACAAATAACAGAACAAATAAAAAATCATTTTGTGCCCATCTCTAATCAGCATTGCTCACAGCAAAGGGATCCCTGCACTTTCTGTGCAGGGAAAAGCTGATGGGCAGAAGGTAGGGACATGGTTGGTCTCCAGCATAAAAGGAAGAAGCAGCAGGGAGAAGAGCAGCAGTGGTTCAAGGGATGGGAATGGGGCATGCCACCCCCCAGTTTTAGGATGATCCCCTTGAAATGCTGTGGTTGTGGAATGTCAGATTGGTCAGGTTGGGAAGAAATGTCAGAAAACAGGAACACATTTCAGGGTATGGACTGAATTCCCAGAGGACTGGTCAAACCACTTTGATCCTTGTGCAAATGACAAGAACATTCTCTCCTATAGCATCTTCCCAAGGCTGGTGTGAAAACTAGACGTTGAAAAGTGTGGGAAGAAATGCATGCACTTTCAAAAAAGGGACAAGTCTGATAAGCCTTCTAGTCCAGAAAAGCAGGCCTTCCAAGCTTTGCTCAAAACACACTGAACAGATTAGACGGACAGAGGAGATATTTCCAGTTATAAGCCCATCAAGCTTATATTAATAAAATACTAGGTTTGTTGCAATGAGGAAACAGGATCCTACATTCCCAGCCCTCAATGAATGAACTTCAAAAAGATACCTTAATAGCATTGCTTTTAAGTGGACATTACAGTTTTCTAGATTTCAAATATGAAAGAAAAAAGTATCTGCTCAAGTTTTCCTAAAATGTAATCAAACTGGTATATAAGATTTTAGTACACTATGCTTCCAGCAGTGCAATATATAAAATAATTAGATAGCTGCCCTCTCTTCTTTTTCCCCATCTTTCTTGGTAATCCTTTGGGATGATCACTATTAAGTGAGAATTTTGAAGATGGGTAATTCCAGTAAGAAGGCAAGTCCCACCCCCCCACCCCCACAGGCAGGGCCCAAAACTGATCAACCACAAAAACAGGGCACATCCATTCCTTTTACTGCCTCGTCTCAGTGTTTGGTTGTGTTAGCAGTACCAGCCAGCAGGAAAAGCCACACTGACTTCATCCAGTTGGCTCTGTCTTTATAATGCAAACAAGAAAGGATTAAGAAATGTACATAAAAACAGCAGAGGACACCTGTTAATGAGCTTTCTAATTGTGTAGTGCTTTCCAAATTATGCACCCACAGTAGGGGATTTATATATATACAAAAATTATCTTGTTGCTGATAATGGAGGTGGCATTGAGGCATCCCGAGGTGTGTAACAGATGGCATTAAACTGAAACTGGGGATGATTGTCAAAGGAAGGCGAGAAAGAAGCCTTAAGATGGTACTGGCAGGCGGGGCAGAAGTGAAAATGCACCCCTGTGGCTCAGTCAGAAACACCGTGGTGTCATAATAGGCAGCTGCAGTTTGGAAAAAGAGACTGAGAATGTTTAAAAGAAGCCCTCGCTGTCTTCTGAAGAGTGTGTCTTCCGGCTGGTGTTAAAAAAAAGTGTGGGGATCAATACACTTCTTATTTCTAAGATATTACTACCTCCTGCATTCTCTTGTGAAGTCATTAATGAAGTATCTTTCTTGAAATTGTTTGTTAACCTGAAAGATCTCGGTTATAACTTGTAATGGCTGGAGCAGAACTCGGGCTTAAATTCATCGCAGAGTGGTCCCAGGAGCTCAGCTTGAAAGTGAGGTATAAAATTCAAAATGCTGTTGAAACAACATTAGAAGATATGTACATCACAGTAAGATTTTAAGGGGGAAATATTTAAGTTCCACAGTCAGGCGTTGTCTGTCTAAGAAGCAAACAAATATGTAGAACATGGTGGACAAGTCTTTGAGATCTCTAGATCCCTACAAAAGGCAGATAATCATACAAAGCACAATGGGAGATGTTACTTTTGACCATTTTGAGTCAAGGGCAGACTTCAATTCTAGACTCTGTGCTTTATTCAGGTGTTTGTGTTGGAGACATCCAGGCTTGCATCGTCATGCAGCTTGCACTATTACAGAACTTTGCATTCAGTGTGCAAATACCTGCTGTCCTTCTAGCTGATAAGACTATTAGGAGTCCAACCTTATATGCAACATTCTTCAAGTAAATGCCTGAAGAGACCTATGGTGTCACAGACTTTTCAGTCACATCTACAGCTGTTGGGATCAATAAATTAAAGATGGTCATGAAACAAAAAACGAACCAGCAAGTTCATCAAAAATTGGTGAACGTTTGTGTTTGTGGACTTCCACAAACCAAGACAATCCACCATTTTTGCTGATTCCTATCCATCTCTAAAATTAACATATAATTCAGCCCAAATGTCTGCCCTCAAATTTTGTGGACCTCAGCTGCCATTGAGAATAAATTTAAAGCAGGCTGCCATAGTGGTTCATTAGTTTGTAAAGATAACATCCAGTTATGTTTCAAGACATGTTTGGGTACCTAGTGTTCCTGAACTTCACATAAGTCAATAGGACAATGCCTTTATTTTCGTTATACCCGAAACCAGACAAATCAATGTGTGGCAAATTTTGCAGAAATGGGGGCACTAGGATGCTCTTCCGTATATATGAGATAGAGCTCTTGTTCGTGTAACAATTCTTAGAGAAACGAGATAGACCAGGTGCTAAGTTGATGCCAACAAGCATACAAAATATAAATTTATCTGAGTAAAGCCATCACATCTGAGCATTGTCAGAACTAAACTCTCTTAATTTCTTCTGGGTAGTAATTCAGAATTGCCAGCCATAAAACCTCACGTGCGAAGACAAGTAAGCAAGATGTTTGCTATATATGTGTGTTGTGCGGGTGTGAGAAACAACCTAATTGGACAGCAGCCCATGCCGAGAATTAATACTATCCCACCCAGATACCCACAGCATTTTTAATGCCTGCCATTAAATTCAAAGCAGCAGCCATGGTGAAAACAGGGTATCCTTCTGAAGTACTGCCTTCCACCTGTGATGCCTTGACTTTTTTTTTAATTTATGGCCTGGCAAAGCTTTTTGTTCGCAGCTTCTCTTTTCTGGAACACTGTAGCTGGGAGTTAAACTTACATACACTTTCCTGCACACACAGATAGCTTCTGTAAAAATTCTGTTTTATAAGATCTGCTAGGCACAATAAATGTCTTTCCCCACTCCACCGTCTCTGAACTCTACCCTACTAATCTATTTCTGCTGGGATTATTTCTTGCCACCCAGTTTTTAAATGTTGTCTGTTGTAGATCTGCGCTTGTGCTCTTCACCTTCTGCAGTCCTCAAGGAATATTCTGGCTGTGAGAATTTATCTCTTTCCAAACACACGGCTTCACAAACATTTTAAAAACACAGCAGCATTTTTTGTCACTGTTTAGATTCAGATGTTAGAAAAATAAATCTTTAGCTCCTGGGCAGATGTTTCTCAGGAGACCTCAGATAAAGCCAGTCAATGCCCGATTCACCAGGAATAGAAGAGTTTTGACAAAAACTCCCTCAACCTTTTGTGATTTGCCACGATGGCTTCAGCTTCTGCAAGCAGGACTCTTCAGCCCATGCCTTTCCACCATTATCAAGACTCTTGGAAGGTTGTGCATTTCAGAAATAGTCAGATATCTGATAGAAGCCATATCCTGTTAGCTTTCATGTTTGCATGATTTCCAAAGTCAATATCACAGTGGCTGTGGTCAGGTGTCTCTGGGTGTTGACTTTCAATTCCTGACTTTCTTGGCATGGCCATCACTGCCATAACATTCTGGCCATGAGGTGGATAGATAGCTTCAGGCTTCCAGGCAGTGCTACTCAGAAGTCGAGGGGGACAAACTAGTAGACTACCAATATTAGTCGGCGTCACATCTTTTCTCCTGGCAAAACATTAGCACTGGCATGACCGAAATGGTCTAGGCCACTTGGGAGAGGACGAGCAAAACAACATTTGAAAGAATGAATAGGAAACCAAGTGCAGCCCAATCATTTCATTAAGGAAGTTTATTGAACGAAGATAAAAGAAAAGGGGAAGGATAGGAGTTCTTTCTAAACTTTGCCAAAAGCAGCAAGCCAATGTGGGCATCTTACTATCCATCTTCTTGTTGCAATTTTATTTGCTACCTTTCATGCTATCTGTAGTTTGTGGGACTGGGAGGGACTTTTCTTAGATGAGGTGTTTGTCTGTCCAGCATTCTTTCTTCCTGTCTTTGAGTTCAAAGAGAGCCCCGCCTCTTTGGTGAGTATCTTTTCAAGTTCTTTCCCCTGTTGGAGTGTAGTTATTGGTTTGCTATTCATCTGTTTGGTTGGTTGCTAAGTATGTGTGCAGTAAAGAAATGAGCATAGATGGGCCTATAATTACAAGCAACCATAAGAAAAAAATGTGCTTTATTCTTTCTCCTACAGATCTCACAGTGAGACTTTAAATTCAGACTTTAAATGCCAGTTAATACAAAAGGTATGGACTCAAAGTAATGGGTAGTTATTCTCCTTTGTGAGTCTTTGTACTTGTACTGTAGAGCAAAAGGTAATGTTACCTGAAATTCAAAACTACAAGACCCCTCACAGGAATACTGACAAGAACAGCAAGTAGTAGCTAGAAAATCTAGGAACGATCCCTCTAGGTTTGGATCAAATGGGATATAGACTTCTTTCTCTTCCATGTTTGTTGTATTGCAACCTGTGATCTGGCTTGAGCCTTCATAAAAGGCCACAAGGGGATGAACTTATCAAAATACATTGCATATTATGTGTGGCAATGTCTGAAGAACATACAAGAGATACTTTGAGAAGCCAGAGAGGTGCACAGATAATTGAATAATGTTCCTAATGCTTCCTCTAGGGTTTTGATCTGCTGACTAAAATGGGCACAAAAGGAACATTTTTTCATTTCTGTTATTCGTTATTCGTTTCGTTATGTAACAAAACGACAAATGAAAATTGTGATGAAAATGGAACAAAATGAACAGAACCACGAAAATTGTGTTCGTTATGTTTTGTTTATGTTAATGGTGGTGTGCAATGAAATGAGCTGTTTTAAATGTTAAAAAACGTCCTGGGCATCCATAAAAACGCAGCGATAATTATTTATACTGTCTGGTAGTACCTACTGGGGGGTGTTGAGGTCCTTAAAACGTGCATTTATGTCTCTTCTCAGATCGCTGTATTTTTTTCCTTTAAGGGGAGTTAGGGGACATCGACCCAAAATGGCTCCCAGATGCCTAATATTGATTTCTTGGGTATTAAAACACCCTGGACATCCATAAAATGCAGCGATAATGTGATAATTATTTGAAATTATTATCTACTGGGGGTTGGGGTCCTTAAAACGTTTGTTTTTGTCTTCTCCCATTGTGATGTATTTTTCTTTTCCCTTTAAGAATGACAAAATGGATGTTGTCACTCCAGCCACAACATGGAGGCAAGCCATGTGATGGGATCATGTAAATTCTTGGACAACTTCAAGCAATAGCATGCCCAGGTTGCAGACTGGGCAGGTCTGGCAGCCACAGAGGGCATAAAAAGCTCTGGCAGCCCCCATCCTCCTTGCAATCTCCGGTGGGAGTTAGGGTGGGATTGCTGTCTCTACGAATCTAGCTTCAGTCCTGCAGCCTCCCTGTGTGTGTGTGTGTGTGTGTGTGTACATCTCGGTGAGTACCCTCCCCTCCCCTGCAGTGCAGTCACTCTGCGGCTGCCTTGCACCCTGAGCAACGCCCTCCGCTGCCTTTGCAGCCTCCGTGCATACCTAGTCTGTCTGTGTCTCTGCCAGCATCAATTTTTTAGTGTTTTCTCTCTGGTCTGGGGTGTTGGGGGACGCCCCTGCACAGAAATGCTTTAAAAATCACGCAAAAAGCGGGTAGAAATGAAAAATGAAAAAACAAAAAACAAAAATGATTTTTTCCTAAAAATTCACAAAAAACGGAAACGAAACAAAACAGACCTCTCAACGATAAATGAAAAACCGAAATGCCATTTTTTAAATTCGTGCCCATCTCTACTGCTGACCATTTTACTTCATTATGTTCTACCCTTTCTGTTAATTGAGAGCATAGATCCTGTTAATGTAAATATTCAAACCAATTTTCTTTCTCTAATAAGATACAAAATTGTGTTAAGATGTTCTGATGACTAAACTGATAAGGCTTATCCCTCCCTAATCACTCATAGAATCATAGAATCATAGAATCATAGAGTTGGAAGAGACCCCAAGGGTCATCTAGTCCAACCCCCTGCCATGCAGGAACCCCCATCACAATATTTCCGACAGATGGCCATCCAGCCTCTGCTTAAAAACATCCAAAGAAGGAGACTCAACCACCCTCCGCGGCAGCATATTCCACTGCCGAATAGCTCTAACTGTCATGAAGTTCTTCCTAATGTTCAAATGGAATCTCTTTTCCTGTAGTTTGAAACCATTTCCCCGAGTCCTAGTCTCTGAAGCCATGGAAAACAAACCTGTTCCCTCTTCAATATGACATCCTTTCAAATATTTAAACATAGCTATCATATCCCCTCTCAGTCTTCTTTTAGAGAGGCTAAACATTCCCAGTTCCCTAAGCCGTTCCTCATAAGACATTTCCTCCAGACCCTCAACCATCCTGGTAGCTCTCCTCTGCACCCGCTTGAGGTTGTCAACATCTTTTTTAAATTGAGGCACACAGAACTGGACACAGTACTCCAGGTGGGGTCTGACAAGAGCAGAATAGAGTGGTACTATCACTTCCCTTGATCTAGACACTATTGTTCTGTTGATACAACCAAGAATTGCATTGGCTTTCCTGGCCGCCGCATCACACTGCTGACTCATGTTCAATTTGTGGTCCACCAAGACTCCCAGATCCCTTTCATAGGCACTATCCTCCAGCCAAGTATCCCCCATCTTATATTTGTGCAATTCATTTTTTACCTAAATGTAGTACCCTACATTTCCCTCTGTTGAAATCCATTTCATTAGCTTTGGCCCAAGAAAGAAATGTGTATAAATGCCTCATTAAGTCAATATGGTCAGCTTCATTAGTATATTTGTTTTCCCTTTGCAGGTCTGTTTTTACTTTCAGCTGTCTGAAAGAGCATCAACAGGCACCAATGGTGACTGAGGACAGAAGCAGACATTATAGAAGGCCAGTGACTAGAGCTCAAAGCACAGCATAATTTTTAAGGTGATATGGGTCTTTGTTGAATCTAGAAGTCAGGAATCAAATTCTTAGGTAAATTAGGGAGACTGGGACCTCTTCTGCTAAAGGAGAAAGGAGCCAGACCCTTGGATGTTTTGCTTTGTGGCTTATGAATTTTGCAGACACATTTCTTTTTATAGTACTGGTTTGGCTGAGTGTTTCTTATTTCTTTTATTTAACTGATGCTAAAACAAAAATGTGTTGCATTTAAAATTTCTGGGAATTGTCTAAATCCAGCTTTTGGGTAATTGAGACAATCCTTTGCATTTGAGAAATTGGACTTTGAAGCAAAAGCCCTCTTAGATATACTCAGAAACCTAATGAATAGCATATTTTTTTTTGGAGCCAGGTTGGCTTAAGTTAAGAAATCACTGTATGCATTGGCTGTGCTCACTAAGTGTGTGCAATAGATAATGCTTATAGTGATATTTTAACTGAGGGAATTTTTCCTTAAAAAGTTATTTCCTTTATATTACTACAGCAAAAAATCCTGATAGAAATTTGGTCCATCCATTTAAATGCCACATGGGATCAGGTATTCAATAATTTTAGAGCCACACTGTTAGGTGGCACCCCAATGGTAAATGAGACCATCTTCTGTCAAGGAGGCACAGCAGTATAATAACTGCAATAGCTTAGGTGACTTGGAAAATAAGGTTTTGTGTATATAATTTGATAGTATTTTAGAAATGTGATTGTTGTGTCCAGTGTTGCATACATTTTGATTTTTTATTCAAATGCTATCTTTATGGGTGGCTAATAAAACTCACTTTTGTCATTTATAGAACAACAAAAATACCATCAAATCAATGTAGAACAACACTTTGCAGGGTTTTCTAAGTAGAGAATACATAGAAGTTTACCATTTGCTTCTACTTGGGATCTCCTATGTGGCTTGTCTATGGCCGTTACTTCATGTCCCGTTCGTCCCTCCTTGCTGTCCTGCTTGGGATTGGCACACAAAAATCTTACCTCATGTCCATCATGTGACAGCAAAACCTTGTCTCAACCATGCCCCCTGAACAAGGAACAGAGTGTGACAAGCCATAAATGTCCCTGGACTGGGGGATTGTCTTGTCACGCTTTGTTCTCAGTTCCTGTTCTGAGACAAGGGACAAGTAACAGCCTGTCACGCAACAACCAGTGTCCACCTAGTGGTCAGCGGCTGAAGCGGCATTCAACATTAGTTTCCCTATGGGAAACACCATGCAGTGCAAATGTTTATTAAAGAAAGTACTGAAAATTCTGTAGCATTGATGTGTAAATCCCAGAAGACCAGTAAATCGAAATATCGAAAAAGTTTTATTTACAATATTTAAAAAAGGGTTAAGAAAGCAAGACAAATTTAGAACTTGTGAGGAGTTCCACGCATGCGTCGACCAGGATATGTTTCCCTCCAGCAAGGAAAATAAGATAAGCTTCCCAAGAGGAGAGAAAAAGAGGCCTTTTATCTCTGCCAGCTCTCCTATGTGACATCAATACTGAGAGCTGAAGTTGGTGAGTCAATATCCCACCCGGGTGATAAAATATTGGAAATAAGGACTGAGTAAATAAAGAAGATCAGAAGGGGTGGAGAAAATGGCTACCAAAAAGGAAGTGAAAGACCTAGCACAACTTCTCTCTAATATGGAATTCAATATAAGAACTGATATTAAAATGTTGCAGGAAAAAATAGAGGGGATGGCAGAGGAAATTAAAACTACAAAAGCTCTTGCAGAAGACTCACATAAGAAAACAATGGCTAATGAGTCTCAAATCAAACAGCTTCAGAGAAGAGTGGCTTTGTTATCAGACAGCCAGTGAAGAAAACATCTAAAGCTGTTTGGAATTCCTGAAAGCATTCATCAAAGAGATCTTGAGAAACATTTATTGTTATGGTTTCAGGGATTACAAATTAGTATATGCGAGAACGATATCGAACAAGTATACAGAGGCCTGAGAAGCAAACTATCAACTGGCAACTGACCAAGAGAAGTAATTGTTTCCTTTACAAGAGTGAAAATGAGAGACTATGTTTTTAAGGCTTTAAGGAAAATGAAGTCTTTACAACTTGAGAACCAGAGAGTAACAGTGAGACAGGATTTATCTCCAGAGACCTTGTGAGAAAGAGCCATTCTTAAGCCCTTCGCACAGAAGCTGTTTGATAAGAGTATTCACTTCTCATGGGGTGTTCCAACAGCAATCTTGATTTTTAAGGACAAGGTCTTGTATCGAGCCAGCAATGCAGTTGAGGTGCAAAGCTTGCTACAAAGATTTTCTGCAGCAGAAGAAAAGACTCATGAAGAGCAGAGGGCTGGAGAGAATGATGACAGTATTGATGATCTACAGGAGGAAGACTAGTTGCCCTAGGAGGAGAAATATGGAACGAAATAAGAAGAAACTTCTGAGGGGTGGGAAAGAAGAAGCCTGTCAAGTGGGAGAGCTGATTGCAATGGGAATTTAATGGGATAATGGTTTTTTTCTTCTTTCCTTTGTTTTTTCTGGCCTAACTAATGAGAGAAAATGTACAGTGGTGGGTTGGATTATATGGGAAGCTGAGTAAAAATTTTTTTGACTAAAGTGTAAGGGAGGGAAGTACATCAGAGTAGGTGGAATCCAGAGCCCAATAAAATTGGAGGGTAAATTTCGCTCCACCCTGGTGAGGGATTGGTTGGGCAAGGGGTTGGGGGGAGGGGGGAACCAAGAGGAACAAGGGAATTAATGACTAGGAATTCTAAAATTAATGATGGTGGGGGAAATTAAGGTAATGTCATTAAATGTAAATGGTTTGGCTTCCAATATCAAACGATTTAGACTCCAGAAACTATTGCAGATATGAAAATCAATATAGCATGTTTGCAGGAGACCCACAAGAGAAAGGACGATTCCAAGCTTTGGAATGTAAAGGAATGGAGCAGACTGGTCGAGTCAAGGGGTACAAATAAGGCAAGTGGGGTAGCAATATTAACCCACTCAAGATTAAAAGTAGAAACTCTAAGGGTACTCTCAGACAAGGAAGGGAGATATGTATTCTGGAAACTACATGGGAATGGCAAATTATACACATTGGCTAATATATATGCGCCCAACAAAGGACAGAAAGGGTTCCTAAAAGGAATTCTACGGAAATTAAAGAATTTTTATGATGGTGAGATTATACTGGTGGGTGATTTTAACTGCAATATGAGAGACAAAGAAAAAGGAGTACTGAAGGGGTTGAATTTAAAAGATGTGCATGAGATTGTATCCCAAAGGAATGAACCTACTTACTTTTCTAAAAGGTACAAAAAGTTCTTTCCTAGATTTCATTTTAGTTAAGGAAAACTCTCAACTAGAAGTTTCAAGAGTAATAACAGAAACAATTTGGTTGTCGGACCATGTACCACTAGTGATGGAATTTAAGACATATCAAGAACAGAAACTTAAGAGATGGCAGTTTAACCCTAGATATTTCTGGAAAGAAAAAAGATATAGAGGATTTGAATAAAAAAATAGAGTTATTTTTTAGGGAGAATAGCAATTCAGCTGATATGGAAGTGGTCTGGGATGCAGGGAAAGCCGTAATAAGAGGATACTGTATATCAAAGGAAATCAAATTTAGGAAAAAGATGAGAGAGAGAAGACAATTGAAACTTCAGGAAATTGGAGAATTGCAGAAACAATTACAAAGAAAGTATAGTATAGTAAACAAGTCAGTGCTCAGTTAGAGAGGGCTAAAAAGGATCTATATGAGTTGGATTGGATATGGGTCTTGAAACGAGATTTATTGGTGAAAAATGACTTCCACCGCATCAACATAAATACTGTAAGAAGGCTATCCAATTATTTGAAAAAGAAAAAAGATAAACAAGCTATAGGGGCAATTAAAGGAGGAGAAGGTGTAAGATTATATAGGGATAAACAAATAAAAGAGGAATTTGCTAAGTTTTATCAAAATTTGTATAAACAGGTAAAGCAAGAGTCTAAGATAGCATTATATAAAGACCCAATTAAAGAAGATGATTTGGAGAGTATCAACTGGGAAATAACAGATATAGAAATTCAAGAAGTAATTAATGAACTAAAGAAAGGGAAATCTCTGGGGATAGATGGTTATACTCCCGAGTATTACAAAATGGTGGGGAAACACTTAATACCAGCAATGGGAAAGTTGTTTAATAATATTCTGAAGGGTGGCAAAGCCCTAGATTCGTGGAGAAAAAGTGAGATAGTACTTATACTAAAAAGCAAAAAGAACCCCATGGATTGTAACTCTTATAGGCCTATAAACTTGGCAAACCAGGATTATAAAATCTTTACTAGAATATTAGCAAAGAGGTTAGCAACTCTTCTACCAAAGCTAGTGAATGAAGATCAATATGGATTTGTTAAAGGGAGATTAACAGGACACCCCTTAAGAAACATAATTAACATTTTAACACATAGAAGAGAGTCGAAACATCAGGAAAAATTGGCATTACTAAAACTTGACATTTATAAGGCATTTGACATAGTAAGTCATGAACATTTAATTCAAGTTCTAGAGGAATTTGGATTCAAGGGAGAAATAGTGCAGGCAATAAAAGAAATGTATAGAAACAGCAAAGCTCTTGTCAGGGTTAATGAAGGCTGGACAAATGAAATCTTAATACAAAGAGGGGTTAAGCAGGGGTGTCCCTTATCTCCGTGTTATTTATCCTAGCAATGGAGCCTTGGGTGGACAAAATTAGAAATGTGGTAAGGATACAAGGATATAAATTGGAGAAGGAAGAAGTAAAAGTGAACCTTTTTGCCAATGATGTCTTAATAGTTTTATGGAACCCATTGGAGGGATTGAAGGAAATCATGATTATACTAGAAGACTTTAAAAAATGTACAGGATTAGGCGTGAATATTAAAAAATCAGAAATAATGCTTTACAATGTTAAATATAGGGAACAAGAGGAAATAAGGAAATTAACGGGAATGACAATGGGGACAAAAAACTTAAATATTTGGGAGTTATGATAACTAAAAACTTAAATTAAGAGTAACAAATTTTAAGATGGTATGGAAAAAGATACAAAAGCAACTGGGGGAATGGAAGAATAGAGTATTAGGAGTTATGAGGAGAATTAAAACAATTAAGACATTTATAGTTCCTAAAATATTGTATCTTTTTCAAGTGCTACCTATATGGATTCCAAAAAATGTTTTAAGAGGATGGGATAAGGAATTAAGAACTTGGGTATTTGGGGGAAAGAAGGCAAGGGAAGTTCAAAGATTGATTTATATGCTGCAAGAAGATTTGGGATGGGGTCTGCCGTGGTTGGAATATTACTACGAATCATTTCAATTGAAATATCTACTGGAACTCGATGGAAGAAACAAAAACAAGTGGGTAAGAATTGAGGATGAAATAAATAATGGAATTGGCAAATTTGGTATCTATACAGATAGGGAGCAAAGTATTCCTAAGACAACAAGTGGCCCTAGACAGGTGGCCTTTAGGATATGGGGAAAATGGCAAGCTAAATGGAAAGGAGGATTTGTAGAGGGTAAACCTTTGGAAAGCCTAAGAAAGGAGGGAGACTCTTTCGAGGAAGATTTATGGAAAAAGTTAGCGTGTAAAGGGTATCATTGTATTAAGAATTTGTATAAGAATGGCAAACTAATTCCACTTTAGGAATTAGTTAATGATGTGGGGAGAAAATATTGGTTGAATCTGTTAGGGTTATAAAATAGGGTTAAGTTATACTTACAAGCTGAAGGCCCCATACAAGAGGAAAAGAGGTTTGGGAAAATTCATAAAATTTTAGATTCAAAGGGAAAAGGACTGACAGGTGAAATATATAAACTTATGGTTACAGATAAAGATTTTTGTTTAAAGCATTGCAGAATAAATGGAGCAATGAAATGATATTAACAGAGGATGATATAAGGAAAATGATGAAAGGTATCAGAGAAAAAAATTGGTGAAATTTAGAGAATTAGAAAGGAAAGTTATATTCAAATGGTATAGAACACTGACACAACTTGAATACATGATAAAAGGATTCAAACCAAATTGTTGGCATTGTAACAATGAACCAGGTTGGTATTCCCACCTTTGGTGGGAATGCGTTAACGTTAAATCATTTTGGAATATAATCCTCAGGAAAATAGAAAATTGGTTTAAAATTAAATTAGAAATTAATGGAAGTTTATTATTTATGGGTATATTGGGTTGTGAAAAATTAAGGATTGCAGACCAATATTTATTGAAAGCAATGCTGATAGCGGCACATGCAGTGATCGCATGGGGATGGAAAGATTCCACTAAATGGAAAGAGGACAATTGGAATCTATATCTTCTTGAAACAAAACAATCAGACATATTGGCAAGATTAAAAATGGGAAGATTGGGAAATTACAAAAAAAAAGTGGTATAGTTATTTTAGATGGATTAGGGAAGAAAAAGTATCCAAAGAAATATGGGAGAAATGTAAAAAACTGAAGGATTGGCTTAAGCTATGAATAAAGTAAGGAGGTTTAAGAGGAAGCCAAAGACATTGGTGGAATGTACTAAAGAGCTTGTATGAAAGTATGGAAAATAATTTGTTCTTTGGTTCCAGGGGTTGGGGAAGTGTTGGGGAGGGGGGATATAAAAATAAGTGAATTAATTATGTATTATTGTGTATGTATTATTTATTAGTTTCTCTAAAAAAATTAATAAAAATTAATATTCAAAAAAATTTAGAACTTGTCACAGAACAAGGACATGAGGTAACAGTTGTCATGAGACAAGTAATCACGCCCGTGAGGAAACGGAAACAGGGACTGGACAGGGACAAAACCACATGATCACGAACAATGATGTCACGGTACAAATGTAATCACAGAACAAGATAGGACGTGAAGTAACAGCCTTCACCCAAGAGGCATAATGGGGAATAGAATTCCTAACGTTTGGCTCCACAGCACCAGATGCCTAATTCAATGAGCTATCTAGTTAGGAATAATTGTCTGAGTGGGGCTTTAAATAGACAGCTGTGCTTTACTGCTTTGAATGTGTTTTTGGTGTTGTTTTTATATATTGTCTTTTAGTATGATATTTGCTTGGTCCATTTTTTACTATTTGCATACGTACTATTTTAGTTCTAAATGGATTTTTTAAATGATGTTAGCCACCTTGGCTTCTTCTTAAGGAGGCGAAAGAAAGTTTTTATTGCTTGCAATGGGCATACTAGAGGTATATGAATGAGTTTATTCATTTAATTATTTAGTTTATGAGCTAATTGGTGAAAGATGGCAAAATATTCTTAAAAGAAATGAAACATTTCCTTACTCTAAACACAAGTAAAAGGTTCCTTTCAGCTTTTGCCTTTGAAAGATGATTCTATTGATCTGTTGTAAGCAACAACTCATGTGTAGCTGGAGGGGCAACACTGAATAAATGCTGAAAAATATATTTGGAACTATAAGCTTTTAAAAATTAATGTGTTGAAAGAATTTTTTAAATGTCACAGTACTTAGTTCAGTAGGCATGGAGAAACCACATAAGCCCAGTGATAATGGGAACTTAACTAGAATCTTCGGCCCAGATGTTGATAAATTATTTGGTAATCTTGCATTTCTTTTCAGTGCCATGGTGGTCCTTGCCTTTTGTCCTCATGCATTTGTGAAATGTGGGAATGTTCTCTTTCACTAAAGGACCTGAAGATTTTTAAAAGCCGTTTTAAAGTTGCACATACATTTCTTGTGAAAAGCAGTATAATCAGCTTCTTTTGTTTGAACAACAGGTGTGATATCCAATTGACAGCTTCCTCAGTTGTAACTTTAAAACCACAACTCTGATACAACCCACATCTTTCCTAACTTTCCTAATCTAAGAAACTTCCTGATGCATCAAGGCCACCAGACTGTATGATTTCTTTAGTGGTCTCTAAAACTATCACCTACTCTAAAACTATCACCTAATGAATACATAGCTTTCCTCCATTTCAATAGAAGTTCATAGATAGCCAATAGCTCTATTGAAGAGTAAAGCATTGCACTATATGTCACAAATACATGCAGGGAGGGGAAATGAATGCTTCAATTGTCTCCCATGAATGGAGGGCCTCTATCCACCCTCAGAAGGCTTCTGATCTCATGAATTGCTTCTGCTGGCAGAAATGAAGAAGAGCCAAGTTTTAGTTATTTATCTTTTCCCTTTCATTTAACACACCCTCAAATCTGCAGCCCTGAGGTCATTTTTGGCTGCCCAGCATTACCTATTGCTCTCACACCTTTTTTTTAAAAATCACTGAAGCATGGCAGCAGGACCATATATCTAAAGAGGAATCTCAGGAAGGCTAATTGTTAACCTTTTTCTAGTGTTAATTTAAAGGCAATCTTTTCATCTGTTACACTTCCCCCAGGTGTTTCTCAACATTTCCTTCCTTAAAGCTTGATTGTTTGTTGTTAATTCATTGTTCTTTGTATTCTTGGAGGCTTTCATGGCGCTGGGTTCTAATAGCTATTGTGAGTTTTTCGGGCCCCCAAAACAGCCAAACAAACAAAAACCTCACAACAGCCCTCATTGTTATTTATTAAAAATCTAGAGCAGGATAGGCAGCAGTGCTGGCAGAGAAGGCAGAATAATCAGCAAAAATCACATTTTCTCTCTTTTCCATCATTCAACTCCAGTTTAAATCTTGCATAAATATAAATTTGGTGTGAACCCCATTCTCTCTGAATGCTAAACTAGGTTGCTTGCTCAGGTTTTAAATGCTGTAATAATTTTAGACACTGTTGTTCTGCAGTGAATCCAGCATACAATGTTAGTTGTACTTCTGCTTGTGATAGAACAGAACTTCAAACAGAGGTCTTCATTTCTTCTTTCCTTCTCTTTTTTAAGAACACCCCCACCTCATGAATAGTTCCAGAAAATATGAAAGTTTGCATATTTTTGTGACATTTTGTTTGATTCCAGCAAAGGTCTTGTCTGAATGTGGATTTTATTTTATTCATGGATCAGTAGAGATGCCTTTATTCAATGAAACACTTATAAGTGATATTTAGAGCAAATTCAAATGTAGTGGACATTTGGCAGCAATGTGGCTTGTTCTTACAAAAGGAAATCCTTACATTCATGTGATTCATTTAATAAGAAAGGTTGACTTCTGCCTTTGGGGAAAGAGGGCTATGTTTCAGAAGTTGCCTTAAGTGAAAAGTGAGGTTCCACTAAATGATACAGGTAGCAAAATATCAGAATTGGCGCCCCATTAAAAGGTAAAAGATTATGAAACATGTATTTGCCTCACTGCATATTGTAAATGACCATGCTTTTGTTTTGTGAATGGTCATCAGTAGATTCACACTATGAGAAACTATGAAGAGTACATAGACAAAGTGACACCAAGGAATGGAGAATTTCAGAAGCTGACTCCCTTTTCTATCAGTAAATCACTCCTCACCCAAACACAAAGCAATTTTCAGGGCTGTTTGTCAACATGTTTGAGTGGCAGTGAATACCAGAGGGTATCTGACTAGAGCAAAACAGGTAAACTGAGGTTATTCTTATGAAGCAAATATAATGAAAATATAGAACTGATCAGAAAAGACAGTATTGCTGGTAAAAGGAGAGGATCAGTGGGAAGAGAAAAATACAGGTGGCCTAATAGGAAACACATTGTCTCAATAAAGGAAGCCACAGCTGTTAGTTTGCAAGACTTTAACATTAATGGACAACAATTGAATGGTAAAAGACAATTTATTGCTAGGAAGTGGGGAGGGCAGCAGGAAGAGAGAACAACTTAATATGAGATGTTGATTTGCAAGATCTCAGCAGATCATTAACTTATATGTTCACCATTATCAGAAGCTGCTTGATCGCATATGACATCTTGGAGGTTTTCCCCCTGAATCATCAGACAACAGTATAGTGATAAGACAAGTGGAATGATTGAAACTATTACAGGATATAAGCACCAAAGCTCTGCTAATAATGAGGAAGACCATTCAATCTCTTCAAGGGAAATTCTAGGAGTGCAACTTCTAGAAGTCTCAATTGAGGTAGGGAATCACCAGGCCCACAAAGCAGCAACCATGTATCTACTTTGTATCTAACACTTTCCTTAGCACTTTGCTTTAAAAGGCCTCTTTTGAAAATCTACATCTCAGTCCCTACAACCTGGATTCTTTTGAGATAAAGAAAAGTAGGTGGGGACAACCTTTCTCTTTCATCATAAACAGGATTCATATTTTCAATTCATTTTATCTGTTTTTAAATCTGGGAATGTTTAAGGTAGCTTGTTTCTATAGGGAGGGAATAGTTTTCCTTTTTTAAAAAAAAAATCTTAATTTGAAACCACCTTTCCTCTAATGTTCCCAAATATGGCAATGAGCAAGAGCAGAATATCTGCTACATCTGTGCCAAATTTGGTGTTTATACAATGCCCACTTTAAAAGTTATAATTTTGTGTCTGGGTTTCTAGAATTACCTCATAGAATCCCATTATGTTCTGCTGCACAGTAACATCACCACACTCTCATGCCATGGTAATGATGTGGGCAAATAAGTTTGTAATCAAAAGCAAATGCAAACACAAACGCAAAAGCTTTTGATCTACTCTCAGGTTCAGAGGTATGCAGTAGGGAACAAAGAAGTCTACAGTTGAACAGAATATTAGAAATGAGTAAAAGACACATGATAGAGATGAATGCCTACATCTGCATTTATTTTAAAAATTAAAATGAAAAAGAGGTGAGCAAATGTGACTGTTGAATGGAGTATTTTTTTAAAAAACTTTCCCGGTGCTATATTTTGCCAATTAAAATTGCCCCCTACCTGAAGCTGCTGTTTGCCTTCGTAGGGAAAAAATAGAGATGTCTAGCTGCAGTTATATTTAGGCTTTTACACAATGAATGTAATATTTTACAGTATTTTGATTGCAATTTTGCATTATCCACACTTAAAAGGAATTACAGCAAAACTGTTTAGCCAAGGTTTTTCTCACTTGGGTTGCACACATTTCATGTGGTATCTCTAGAGAGCAAAACCAGGAAGCTGTGAGATGAACAGTAAATTAGGAGAAGATTTGACGTGCACCGTGTTTTATAATTGGCAACAACTTCAAGGAATCGCGGTGAAGGAAACGGCGGCGGGGTGGAGTTGCGAACACCTTGTTGAACTTCAAGTCACACTTGAGTGTTTTGTTGTGTGCATAGATAATGTGCAAAGAGAGAGCTTTTTTCACTTGTCTGTCAACTTACCATCTTTCATTAAAGATGGAAAGAAGGAAAGGAAAAGGCATCTTGTAGACCTTGTACACAATCAAAAGACAATGGGTGTCAGTGAAGCCGTTTTTTTTAGACCATTGAAAATTCATACCCAGAAGCTAGCTTTTGACCAACATTGATATTTGTCAGACTGGACATGAAAGGGCAGTAGGTATGGTGCAGAAAAAACATAAAGGCCAGGCTTCTCTGCTTAAAGCATGTTTCAAAATGAAGGCTTTAGTGGTGGTGCAAATTGGAATGATTTTCCAAATTCCCGGAGGTAAAAGAGATGCCATTCATTCTGCATTCCCCTCCCCCTCTTCCACTGCTATGCACTGGGATACAGAGTTCATTCTTTGCTGAGGATAGCCACAGTCAGTTAGGAAACAACCCCGTTGTCACACTTTCCATCAATATGATTGATTGATTGATTGATTGATTGATTGATTGGTATGCTACTCCATTAGTGCAGGCATGACTCTGGGTGTTTTACAAGTAAAAACTTAAAAGTCCCCCACACCCCACATAATACAGACATACAACAATATGGTGATTTTAAAAAATCATAAAAGAGAGAACAAGGAAAGAAAAAATAATATTAACAGCATTAATTATGAGAAAGAGAAGTGTGTGTGTGTGTGTGTGTGTGTGTGTGTGTGTGTGTGTGTGTGTGTGTGTGTGTGTGGTAAAAACAACAAAATAAATGAAATGTAGCATGAGTCCTTTAAAACAAGTTAGATTTATCTCAGTGTGAGATACACTTACAGCCCACTTCTCCAGACAAAAGAGGATTCGAATCCAGGAAAAACTCACACTGAATTAAGTTCTTGAGGTTGACACAACATAGAATAACCTTCCCAAGTTCCTCTCTGCTGTGAAAATTTCTCATTAAATAGCTTTAATTTCTTTTTTTTTGGGGGGGGATATAGGTTTTATTAAACTTGGAGGTACCATTTGTTGTGAGAGAAAGAGTGAGGAGAGGGTTGGGAAGAAGTAAGGGCTTGGCTAGATGACTAAATTGTATTGGGCTGGATCAGGCTAAATATTGTCATTTAGAGGTATAGTATTTTTTAGCATCTTCATTATTTTAGGTATTTGGCTGCAGTGCTAGAGGTTGGCAGTTTGATATTCCCAATATTGTGTAGTGGAGAGGGAGAGACAGACAGACCGAGACTCTGGACAACACGGTTCAAATCTCCACTCTGCCATGGAAACTCACTGGGGGAATGGAACCTGGAAAACTACTTATTGTGTTTATCTTTTACCTTGAAAGCCCTATTAAGATAGCCATAAGTTGGTTCTAACTTGGGCACACAGAACACAGACACATGGCCTTTGGAGTCATCCTTGCATTCCCATGGCATATTCACCTCAAGCAATCCTATTTTACCCACCCACCTACCCACCCGACACTAAGACGGTTACTTCACGTCCACTCTCCTCCCGGGAGGAAGTTCATTGTGTGTTGATGTTGGTTGCAGTCACATGGTCTTCTTGCGGTTCTGTCCCTATTCCTGTGTACTCATGGGTGTGAGGGATGATACCGACATGACTGTTACCGCACATCCTCGTTCCGTGATGAAATGTGAAATTCCATGCCTTTGTTATCCAGCTTTTTTCCCAGCCCAACCTTCCATTTTTCGATGTTTCGATTCTCCGAAGCCTTGCCTTCAATGTGTTAGGGAGCTGAGTTTGAGGCATTTGTCTCTTAATCTCTCAGCACTGCGTTGCTGACTCCATAGGGAATTTACTGGCAAATGGCAGTTTGCACTCCTGCCACTAGATGGAGAATGGCACGTTGCGGGAGGAGACTGACCTCATGGGATCTCATACCGGAATGAGAAGCAAGATGAGGAGATTCCGGATGCCAGGGAGGGGAATCTCTCATCCTGCTTAAATCGCAGTTCAGGGGGCCTGGTCGGGATGATCTCCCTTTGTCCCGCAATGGATGTGCAGTTAGATTTCTTCGTACTGGTCCCCAGCGGGACCGTGAACAGTGATGAGATGGATGTGAATATCAGCCTAAATGGAAAGAAATACCCACCTCCTTTCCCCTTTCTGTTTCCTCCTCCTTCGGAGATAATGCATTCAACTGTTAATCCCACCCCACCCCCCAAATAAAAGGTATGGTGCCTAAAAGCTCCCTAAATAGGTTTTACTTTCTTTCTCTCTGGAACTATTACTGTGACTAAGGGTGCTTTTACATGACCTCTAAAATCCTCTATCAACTTAAATTCAGACCAGAGATCATGGGGATTTGTTCTGTTTCTGTGTTCCCACCCTTCCGCACTCCATTCCTCCTGTCTGCAGTGAGGAGAGGGAGAAAAAAAGGGAGAAAAGAATGTATGCTCACCTCCGTCTGCCGGTCAGACAGCCCCGTAGGGTTTCCTGTCTCTTAAAAGGACAAAGAAACAAACAGAAGGCAAGGAGAGCCTGGCATCCCCAGCTTTATAAGCCACAATGGAATATTTTTTTTACCTCCGGAGACCAGGTACTTGTAAAATGCGCTGGGGTGTGCTTAGGTGGGCGTGGTTGTACTTAATTTTTTTAAAAGTCCACAGCTGGTGGGAAAACAATTTTAAGCTCCACATCTGGGAGCCCTTTGCCTCAGATTTTAGGGGTCATGTAAAAGCAGCCTAAGCTATCTGTTTAAGCCACCCAATAATACTGGGAAAAGCAGATGGGAAATTGAAAGCAGCATGTCATCTGCTTGGGTTGGATCCCAGTGATTGTATGTGCTGGAAATGAACCAAAGTCATCCAACTTAAAAAGAGTAGGATCCTGATGGGGAGCCAAAAACTGTGTGAATAGGGACACTCTAGAGATGGGATAGTTTGTCCTGGTATTTATGAAGTGTGTTTTGTGGGAAAAGGAGTGAATCAGCCCATTCCCAGAGCAGTCTAAACTGTGGGACCAATCCCCATGTAGCCACATTTTAAATCAAAAAGTGTGTGAAGCAGGAAGTTTGCTATCAACTGTCTGATTGCAGTTTTGAAGAATAAACAGAGCATACAATACTTTAATTCATAGTTATTCATGGGGTTCAGGAGCAGAGATGTGAAACAAGGAAAAACTGGTTAGTTCTCTAAAAATGCCTGAGTTCCATTGGGAAGACTGGCGGTATAGAAATAGATAGATAGATAGATAGATAGATAGATAGATAGATAGATAGATAGATAGATAGATAGATCATAATTGTGAAGAAAAACAGTATAAAGAAATAAAAACAAACATTTTATAGTTACTTTAATTGGGTGATTAATAATACATTTCTGATTGCACCTGTCATTTCTAGCTCATGACTAGGGCAGTCACTGAAAGACAAATGAAGACTGGTTTTGCACGTGTCATTCCACAGCCAAATTCCAGTTGCTCTTATAAATTGAATATCATTCATAAACTTGTCCCAATCTGTAAAGAATAAGGAGTTGTTCAAATCAGGTTTGTGGACAACAAATAAATGTTAATAGCCTTTTATCTGAAATTGGCCCAAATCACTGATGCCTCTGATCATTGTCCCCAGCATAATAATTCGTGTATAGTTACATCCCACATTTGTTCCAGTGAGTTCAAGGCAGTGTCCTTCAACACACATAGCTTTCTTCTTCTTTATGCTTGCAACAATCCCGTGAGATTAGAGATGACATTTAAAAAAAAATCCTGGCATTTTGTGAGAAGCAGGAAGTTTGTTTGCTTAACACAGGCAAACATATATTTTCCTTGCACTTCTTGCCTTTTGTTGCCTCCATATAACACCTCTTGTTGTAGAATTAATAGAATTATACGGTGAACCTGGTGCATGCAACAGGCATTCTGGAAGCAACAAACAAATAGTATTTACTCCTTTATCCTTCCTAGATCCTATAGAAAATATATTTTTAAAAGATGAACATGGGGTTTGTAACTAAAACCTGAAATGTAGTGTGCTTCTGTTTAGCGTCCCAGACATTCCATCCTGTTTACCTGTGCACCTGGAAATTTTCTTTCTTCTCACAAGCATTCCCTGGCGCTTGACCTTGCTCAGTTCTCACTGGTTTGTTCCAGGGAGTTATTCTGAGGTTCCTTCCTCTAGGAATGCTTTAACAAGCCTACTTGTATATAGCTTTACAGCATGAGTAGTGCTGTTTTGGATACACATGGAAGAAACATTATACCTGGAGTATTAGCATCAGAAAATAGGCCAGGCAACATTGTGTCTTGACACTGACACCAGTTATGAATGTGGTGTGGTCGTTGCCATGAGTGATGAAGGAAAAATGAAGGAAGTAGAGACAAACAGACAGTGCATTCTAGAAAATTAGACATCTCTGCTAGACATGTGCACGACTCGGCGAAATTGTCGTTTCCGTTTTCGGTTATCGTTTCTGTTACGTAACGGAAACGGTAACGATAATTAAGCTGTCAGAACTTGAACTCGAACCGAAAAAAGAAAAATTTGGTTGGGTTTTCCGTTTCCGTTTGTGGCATCGCGGCGATCGCGCAATGCAAAGCACAGAAAAAGTTTTTAAAAGTTTTTTTTTAAAAAACCTGACTCCCGGCCAAAAAATCAGGCAAAAATATGCCTGCCTGAGGCTTTGCCACCTACCAGAGGGGTGGTTTCTGGGGGGTCCCCGGCCTTTCCCCCCCCTCTTCTCCTGTCCTGGGCTGCTTGCACCAGGCTGGTGAAGGGTCATCCTCGTCATCTGTCTCGCTGCATGCCATGCGGTGGGGGGGATCCAAAATAGCGACCGCAATTTTTCTTTTGAAATCGTGGTCAAAAAACACACCACATCACCACAGAAACATGTGAAATTTATTTATTTTAAATGCCTGAATTTTTATAGTAGCAGCAGTGGGTTTTTTATAGCAATAAAACGTTGTATTGATTTTATTTTATCTTATTTTATTTTTTATTTTTTAGACCTGCCCATTTGGGCTGGGCATGGGATGGGACCATGCAAATTTTTTGAACAATTCCACCAATGGCATCGTCAGGTTTTTGACTGATACTTCTGGATGTCTCGGAGGGCATAAAAAGCTGAGGCACCTTCCAGATATCGCAGTCGGGTCGGTGTATGGATGTGGCTGAGGGAGGAGGGCTGGCTGCTGGTGCTGGTGTGATCCGATCGAGATTGAGGAGGGAGGCTGGAGGCTTTAGGATTTAAGTTAGGCAGGGAGGGAGGGAATTGAATTTAGAAAATAATTTCTTTGATTCCCTGCAGCTTTGTCTGCTGAAAAACAGTTTATTCTTTATTTCTTCTCTGGCAGTTTGAGGATTTTTTCTGATATTGGATAAAAGTTCGACTGGGAGTGGGAGTGTGATTTATTTTAAAAATATATTATATAAATATGCCTGTCACACACACATTTGGGGGCAAGCCAAGAACAGGACCTCTATCCAGTGATATGGTCCGCCCGCGCCACCACCTTTCTGGGCCGCCCACCCACCCCCCCCTGCCGCCCCCCCTCCCTTCCCCCCCCGCCCCCCCCACACCTTGTCCTGGGCCCTGATTGCAGGACACCCCCAGGCTCGGGGGAAAGGGAAACGACCGAAATCGTTCAACAAATGAAAACTCAAAACGTCATTTTTTCTCGTGCTGCATGCCTAATCTCTGCTGGGTGGTGAACACTTTCAAGGTCATTATAATTAATTAATAATATGCATTTCACAAAGAATGCCTCGAATAACAATTTTTGGGATAACAAATGGAAATTGCCAAATCATGTTGGCTCAGATAAAAAATGGTTCATAATGCCTTACAAAAATCACCATGAATTGCAGGATGAGTTTGTGGAGGGGTGGGAAGTGTTTTTATTTGGAGCCATTCTATTTTAAATTTGGACCTTTCAAACTGAAGCTTTTTTAATCTTTGCATTGTTTTTCTTAGCATTTTTGGCTGGGAGCAGCTTGGGGTCTTGCTGGTTTTTTCTGTGTTTAGTCTTTTTCAGTATGGGCAAAATGGGCTGGATTTTTCTTCCTGCTTATGTTCATTTGATTTTATTGCACTTTTTTAGTCTTGCTGGTTTCTTTGTCCATGTTTAATTAAGTGGGTTGTTCTTGGGGGTGTTCCAGCATTGCAAATTTAATTTTATAAATTTAAGCTTTTTTGTCTCTTTTCCGACCTCCAGAATGGATTAATCGGTTTTCCATTCATTTCAATGGGAAACCACATTTCAGATAACAAATTTTTCAGATAACAAATTGCCTCTGAGAATGAATTAAATTCGTTATCAGAGGTACCACTGTATTTAAATAGAAATACTCTATACAATGACAGGATGACCATTGTCATAATGCCCAACTTTAGTGCTTTAGGGCAATAACCAAAGTGTGTCCCTGCAGTTCCAACTGTGGCAGTCTTCCTGCTGCACAATAAAACTGGATGACCAGTCTCACAACCAGTGCAAAAGTAAGTATGTGACAGAGAGCCTGTCAGGGAGGCACTTACACTATTCTCCTTCCACCATGTGTTTAGACATTAACACTCTGAGCAAGAGAAGACAACCATCAATAATGTTCTATTGCAGCAACAATAACAACAGCAAAATGTTTTCATGTCACGTTAACCTCAGTAGACCTGGTGAAATGAAAAGCCTTCATCTGTCACTGAAATGACATTGCCTGAAAATCAGCAATAAACTGCAAGTCAGGGTAAGCCCATTGAATATGTTTGGATTTGGTGAGTTAATGGCACCCTAAGTTCCACTGATTCAATGGACCTACACTGCACTTATAACTTACTATTGGATTTCAGTCAGTGATGTTACTGTTTGGTTCTTATGATGAGCGTTTCATAAGCAGGATGCTACAACTGGGACAGCTTTCTCTTACAACTGCAGAGGTTTTCTGGAAGTCTTCCGATGATTTCAGAACACAGACAGAATGATACCACAGTAGCAGTTCTTTCAGATAATCAGTCCCAAGCTGTGAAGGGCTCTGAGGGTAATCCTTAACAGTTTGCATTGTGTTCAGAAACTGAATGGGATCCAGCCAAACTCTTTAACCACCAAAAAGATGTGTTCCCTATAACTGATCTAAGCTGGTTTACTTCAGTTTCTCAGCACTTGTCAGAAGCCAGGCCCAGGCACACCATGTCAGAATATGGGTTCATTCTAGGCAGACTATTTAGAGGGAGCTGTGGCTGGAAACCTGCCTCAATTACTGAAGAGTTTAAAAAAAAAAAACACCTGTCCGTCCATTTCCTACTTATGGTGACCCTCTAAATTCGTGACTGCCAAAAAGTCCTGTTGTACTGAAGGTGCAATTTGCCTTTCCAAGCTGTGGATTTGGGCCCCTCAACTACTCCCTTCCAAACAGAAAATAGTTCAAGTACATTGTAATGTGAGAATACTACTTCTCTGCTCTGCCCATAACTAAATACTTTTTTTTTGTCCAGGGTGGATCTTAGTCCTCATTTTGTCACTTATTGACCTAGTAACAGTACTTTGATCTAGTAACCTCTCCTCCGAGTTCCTATGGTACAGGCTTATAAGGAAAAACATGGACATTGTGTTGATTTTACTAGGCCCCAGGAGGAATTATCTAGTATAGCTAAAATGTAGGCATGCACTATTCAGAATTTCCAGACTACAATTCCATTTGGCTGAAAGGCACCTAAATGTGGCTCACTTTCTCAGTGGCCACCCTGGGCATTTTGGAATAAATTGCCAACAGAGATTAGGCTGGTGGAGTCTCTGACGGCCTTCAGGAGAGTACTAAAGACCTGGCTCTTTAGGGAAAGCTTCGGCAATTGCTGAGTGCACAATGGGTTGTTGTTGGTGGGTCAGTAATATTTGTCCCAGCCTTTTCTTGCTGGACTTTGTGTTTGTGGTATGGATGTTGTGGTCTGTTTTTATTTTATTTTTTGTGTCTTCTGATTTTTATTGTTTGGTGTGTGTGGATTTTTTTAGATAGGTTGTTTACATTGTAATTTGTTGTACACTGCCCAGAGTTCCTGAGGGACAAAATCAATATAAAAGGCTTTATGGCCTAGCTAGTTGTAACTCTCACCATGGTGGTTATTTCATGTCCGTTTTGTCTCTCAAAGTGTTGCGCTTCAGAGTGGTACAAAAAAATCTGACTTCACATCCGTTGTACAACAGCTGAAATTTGTCTCGACCATGCCCCCAGAACGGGTGCTAAGTGAGAGAAATCTGTACCTGGCTCTGGGGTAGGGTATTTCCTTGTCACGGTTGGTTCCCACTTTCTGTTCTGAGACAAGACACTGTGAGGTAACAACTGTCACACAACAAAACATTTGTTTCTCTCAGAAAACTGTGTCCCAGGTGTTACCCCCTTGCCCTCCTCCATTAAATACCAATAAAACAAACCAAACTTCAAAGCCAGGCAAGAGGGACACCAGACAGAAAATTAATTAGCAAGCAAAAGGAATAAAGAACAAAGAAAGCCTGAAGTCTATCACCCAGAGCATTCCAATGCGGCCATGTGGAGAAAGTGAAAGCTAGCCAGACGAGCCACAGACTCTTTCCCTGCCTGCAAAGATTTTGACTTTTCAGAAGCGAAATATCAAAAAAAAATTTTAAGCCCCCACAAGAAGGAAAAAGAAAGCTAGACAAATTCAGTGTTTGTCATGGTACAAGATCCTGAAGTAACACTTGTCAAGAGACAAGTTATCATGACCATGGGAACATTGAAACAGGGGCAAAACCACGTGATCATGACCAATGCTGTCATGGTACAAAACTAGTCATGGAACAAAGAACATGAAGTAACCGCCCATGTTTCTTGTTCTGGATGGAAAATGCTCCTGTGTAAATCCAATTGGCATGATATGTTTTGCATGTATATGTGTGTGTAGAAGAGGTGCTAGGAAGTTTTAGATCCCCCCCTCTACTGCCATCCTTCTGGCCAGTCCCTTTCAGATGTGCTTGATCACAACTCCCATCATTCACATCTAGGATATCCAATCCTTCTGAAGGCCAGCAAAGTGGGCTTGTTTTAATCTATTATGAGAACATAATGCAAGAGCTGAATGAGTAGAATAGATATGGGGAAACTGATGTTCTTTTTGGTCATGTCTAGATATCAGCCTGGCTGTGTGGGGCTTCTAGTCTAATTTCTACGTCTTCAGGCAAATATCTCTTCAGACCAGTTCCAGTCTCGGCAAGGGTGTTCCTTGCAAGGGCACACCTTCATCATCACCCTGGCATACTGGGAACCAGAAAAGAAAAGAAAATAGCAATGGGGCACTAAAAAAAAAGAGGCCCGTGGGGTAGCCTCAGTTATTGTTCCTGTCCCTTTCATTGATGGATGTGGCCTCTGGGAGAATGTGGCTCTCAAGAGAAAAAGAAAGGTACTCATCTCGGAGTTCAACCTCTCCTTCATGCTGGATACAAAAGTCACAATGATGATTGCATTGTTTGTTTGGCAGCCTCCTAAGATAGTAGATACAATACCTTTGACTTTTTTAACCCTATAATATGTTCTAAGTGAGATGTTTCCATGGTGACCAGCTGTAAAAGCACCAACTCAGTGCACTTTCTTAATAACTGAACCTAGGTTAAAAACCCAGTTGCTGTTTCATAAATCACATAAACAAGTGCCATGGAATGAACTGGCTTGTTCTTGCAGCTGACACACTGGGGAAGATTATTCTTAAGGATTTATTGCGCCGCGATTGTTGTTTCTTGGTTTTTGCTTCACTTTTTTGATTTTCAAAGAAAACATATTGGAAGGTTTTAAAAGAATAATTTAACTGAATAGGGTGGGTTTTTTAAAATGTCCTTTTCCCCACTGGGCATCTTGAGTTGACTGCTGTGAGCAATTACACATTTTAAATGTAGAAAATTAGACTCTCTGTGGTACAGCTAAGTAATTTTAGTCCCTGGATCTAGTGGCCTTAAAGGGGAATGCTTTAGACAGACATCTATATTAGTTCAGCTGGAAAGCCCAGGATATTCCATCCCCCAGCTAAGCACATTGGAGAAATTATGGATTAGACTAAAATCTATCTAGTCCAGCATTCTGTCATGCAATCTGCATTCAAATATTCAGAAGGGGATTGCTCTGACTGCAAAAGGAAATAAAGAGTTCTAATCTTGTGCTCACTATATGTTGTTCTCTTCACGCTCTGGACTGCAGGCAAGGAAAAAGGCAAACTTGTTCTTCTTGTTGGCAGATAAAAACTTTCAGCAACCCCACTTATTTAGTCTAGTGCAGCATTTGTACTCATGTCATTTCCCAAATAGCTAGCTTTTTCTGCTCTAGACGGAGGAACATTTACTTATGATAGGACAGTGAGTCTAATTAGCTCACCCTTTGTGCCATTGGATGTGATGGACTAAAGACTTCCTCTTTCAATTTTGGGGTGTCCAATTCTTGCACAAAATGACTCAAAATTTAATGCACCTCCAAAGTGAGAAAGCTTTTGATAACAATATCATAAGGAAGTCATTATTTAGAGTATGGGAAAATTTTAAAGGGAAATTTTATCGGGGACTACCAATGTGGGTGTCTCCCCATGAAGCCCTCCAAAAGGAAGCAGATATAAAGAGTGATAAATGGTTAACATATAAAGAACTACTAATAGAATGAAACAATGGGTAATTAAGATAAAGAACATGAGAAGAAATGAAACAAGTGGGTATAATATACCAATGGTTTCCACATAGACAGTTATCAGAAAGAATGCAAATGGATAATAAATTATGCTAGATGAAATAATATGGGGAAAAGAAAATAATCAAATCTCAAAGTTATATAAATTATTATTGGAAAGGAAACATGGAACAGGAAATAGTTAAAGAAAATATGATAAAATGGATGCAGGTATTAGGCAGATCAATTCAGATAGAGGATTGGTTTAGAGCAGTTTTGGTGAACCTATGGCATGGGTGCCAAAGGTGGCACTCGGAGCCCTTTCTGTGGGCAACCAACATGGCCCCTTCAAAGCCACCTGTATTCAGGCCAAATTGATGCATTGGCACTTTGCAACAAATTAATGGGTTTTGAATCACAGTTTGGGCACTCAGTCTCCAAAAGGTTCACAATCACTGGTTTAGAGCATGGAATGAAAATCAAAAATTATTAATAACCAAAGATCTGAAAGAAAACTATGAAAATACTATATAGATGGTATTTGAAACCAGAAAAAATGGGGGGAGGAAGATAAGTGTCAGAGGTGTGAAACAATGAAAGGAACTCTATATCATATGTGGCGGGGATGTAAATATATTAGAACATTTTGTAAATAAATAGAAAAATAATCACCAAAGATTTAAACCAGAAACACATTTGTTAAATATTGTAAAGTTAAATTCGAGAGAAGAGATGAAAAATTGTTTTTATATATTAGGAACAGCTTTCATTCAAGTGCCAAAACAATGGAAAGTAAAGAAGGAACCTTCAGTAGAGGGCTGCTTAATAAAATTACAGGAATTAATAATAATGGATAAACTTACAGACTCATTGAAAGGAAAGAGTGGAATGGAACATGAATATCAATGGGGGAAAGTGAAGGATTATCTCAGAGAGAAATGGAAAAAAGAATCAAAATCCATAATCTAAGAGGAAGAATTGCTCCCAATATTGGTAGAGTTAAAAATAAATAAAAGTAAAGCAGATTGTTAATATGAATACAAAATAAAAATAAAGAAAAGTACTATCAAGGGTGTGAAGAAAATAAGATGAAGGAAGATAAGGAAGTAAAACTGTTTAAGATACATTACTTTGTTTTTCTGTTATACAATTATATTGTGATAACTATTTTCTTCTTTCTTTATTTTCCTAATAACCGTTAAATATAAAAAATTGCATGCACCTCCAAATAAAAAGGAAGTCTATACTTAGTGGTAATCTGCTGCTGATATAACATCATTGCTGGTGCACTGTGCAAACAGGATTTTGGCAAGCGCTTCCCAAAATGACTAGGCTGTACTTGGCTGCTCCAAATAACTGATGCTGCAGCAGTTGCTTAAGTAATACACCCCTTGTCAATGGCCCATAAAATGTAGTGTACTGATAGTGAGACCATGAGTTATTGACAGTTAAAATATAATGCAGTTCATGGATTATTTTCTATGAAAACTATTTGGGCCTATATTTAACGAGTGAATCAAGCTGGTTTTTCCTGTGTTGTGAGATGCATAGTTTTACATGTTGTTGTCATAAATGCCTTCCTTTCCTTTTGGTTTTGCCCTCCCACGTGAAATGACGAGATGAGACCATGAATTGGGGTTTAAACTGGGCCACACTTTATTCAACTGAACCTCAGGTAAACAAACAACAACAGGAGTGGCCTGGCATACAGCATCTTATCAGTTGGAACCCTGGGGTCTCCCGGGACCCCTCCAACCCAGCAGCATGGTGCTTGCTTACTCCCAGTTGGTGCGGTCAGCCGACTGCACCCCCCGGGCCGATCTATGGCATCCCCTCCCTGGGGATGTTTAATCCGACCCAGGGAGGCATTCCCTCATATCCACCCCGACACTGTGACCTCCTGATCCACAGTACCGTGGTTATTGGATACTTGGGAACACATGTTCTGTTACTTACTCACCAGCTGCCCTTCTTCTGCTTCTGCCGCCAGTGTGACTAAACAACATAACTTCTAACATGCCCAGGCATCAGTGTGGGATAGGCGAAAAATCCCCGCTCTCATCGGCCAATCTAGAGTGCGGGTCAAAAATTCCTATCCGGCCCCCGAAGGTGACCAGTTATACTCACACTAGTCCTTTATTTATTTATTATTATTTATTATTGAATTTATATCCCGCCCATCTTCCCAACGGGAACTCTGGGCGGCGAACATAGCAGACAAATCATAATACACATAATTAATACAGTAAACACAAAAGACATAATCAACAAATAAACATGAGACAATAAGAGCAAATAAAAGAACTGCAGCGGGGCGCACCCTTTAATTCAAGCCTCACCGCTGCTATATCAGAATGTCCTAATTATCGATGGCGAGAGAAAAAAAAAGGTTAAGCTAGGTCACCAAAGGCCTCGCGGAATAGAATGGTCTTCACCGCTTTACGAAAGGCCAGCAGGGACTCTGCAGAGCGCACTTCGCTAGGGAGGCTGTTCCATATAGATGGAGCAGCCACCGAGAAAGCCCGGTTCCGGGTGCGGGACCGCCTGGCTTCTCTGAGAGATGGAACCTGAAGCGAGTGCGCTCGCGACTGCCGAACCGGTCGGGCCGATGTTGACCGCTGGGCGATCCGCTCCGCCAGGTAGTCTGGGCCCAGGACATGGAGGGTTTTATAAACTAAAACCAGGACCTTGAATCTGATCCGGGAGGCAACGGGTAGCCAATGCAGCCGGGCCAGAACCGGGGTGATGCGGTCGTAACGACGCGCACCCGCCACCAGTCTGGCCGTTGCATTTTGCACCCACTGCAATCGCCGGAGGAGAGTCAAGGGCAACCCCATGTAGAGAGCATTACAGTAGTCCAGCCTCGAGATCACCAGCGCCTGGACCACTGTCCTCAGGGAGTCCCCGTCTAGGTAGGGGCGAATCTGGGCGATCTGGCGAAGATGATAAAATGCGGACCTGGCCACAGCCACCACCTGGGCATCCAGGGACAAGGCAGGGTCCAGGATCATGCCCAGATTCCGGACCCTCTCCGCCAATTGGAGGGAAACACCCTCCAAGCTGGGGAGGGGGGCCCCCATACCCAGACGGGGAGCTCCCGAAGAACATCACCTCGGCCTTCCCAGGGTTGAGTTTGAGCCTGTTGGCCCTGGTCCAAGCCATGACCGCCTCCAGACACTGGTCGAGGGACCGGACAGCTTCCACTGCAGAGGTGGAAAAACAGAGATAGAGCTGCATGTCATCAGCGTACTGATGACAACGCAGCCCAAATCTCCTGATGACCCCAGCCAGCGGCCTTACATAGATGTTAAACAGCATTGGGGAGAGAGATGAGCCCTGCGGAACCCCACAAGGGAGTGTCCACGGGGCCAACAACTCTCCACCATGCTGCACATACTGGGACCGACCCTGAAGGAAGGACCGGAGCCAACTGAGAACATTGCCCCCGATCCCCACCTCCAGGAGCCGGTCCAGTAAGATACCGTGGTCGACGGTATCGAAGGCCGCTGACAAATCCAGGAGAACCAACAGGGTAGAGCAACCCCTGTCGGCCGCCCGGATTAGGTCATCTTGCAGCGCGACCAGAGCTGTCTCAGTACCCCCCGGCCAGGCCTGAACCCAGACTGGCAAGGATCAAGGCACCGCTGTTCCTCCAAGAAAGATTGAATCTGCACTGCGGCCACCCTCTCGATGACCTTGCCCATGAAGGGAACATTGGCAATCGGTCGGTAGTTGGACAATTGATCCGACGCCAATCCCGGCTTTTTCAAAATGGGCTTAATCACCATCTCCTTCAGACGAGAGGGGAAGACCCCCTCGCTGAAGGAGGCAGTGGCGATGGCAGCGGCCCACTCGGGCATGCTCCCTCCGGCGGATTTGATGAGCCAAGATGGGCAAGGGTCGAAGGGGGTGGTCGCGGGACGGCAATGGGCAATAGCCCTGGAGGCATCCAAAGGAGAGACAGACCCAAACTCAACCAGTTGAGAAGAGTGGGGGGGTGAGGGAGCTGGGGATGGCGAGGGGGGGCTAGTGTTACTGGAGTCAAAGTCGGCACGAATGGCCTCTATTTTGGATCTAAAAAAGACTGCGAAATTCTCACTACTGAAATCAGTAGGAGGTGGCCTAGCCAGACTAGGATTGGTGAGGTCCCGAACCACCCGGAAGAGTTCTGCCTGGCGGTTCGAGGCCTCACCAATTCTCAGGGAGTAATAAGATCTTCTAGCCTCCCTGATCGCTCGCGAGTAGCGCCTAGTCTGGATCACAACAACAGTCTTATTATTCTCCGTCCGGCTCTGTCTCCAGATGCTCTCCAGTCTCCTCCGTTCCTGCTTCATCGCTCTTAGCTCCGCCGTGAACCACGGCGAAGTTCGAGCTCTGCCACGGAGGAGACGCTTCGGGGCGATTCGGTCGACGGCATCGGCAGCTGACTCAAACCATTGGTTGGCCAAGGCCTTGGCCGAATCGTCAGCCAGATCACCAGAAAGCTCACCGAAGGCTTCCCGGAACCGAGCCAGATCGAGAAGCCTTCGGGGGCGGGCCCACACAAGGGGCCGTTGGTCCCCGCAAGGAGGGGCCGCCATTGACAGGGAGAAAGACAGCAGGTAGTGATCTGACCATGACACAGGTGTGGGAACAATGTCCCGCACCTCCAGATGAGAATCCCCCGACGTGGAGGTAAATACCAGATCCAGGGTATGCCCACTCCTGTGGGTGGGACAAACAACATGCTGGGATAGGCTCATGGACGTCATGGATTCCATGAATTCCAGAGCTGCGCCGGCGAGCTCACCGCCAGCATGCACGTTGAAGTCCCCGACGACCAAAAGCCGGGGGGACTTCAACAGCGCAGCGGCGATGAACTCCGCGAGCTCTGGCAGGGATTGTGCTGGGTTGCGGGGAGCACGGTAGCCCAGCACAATGCCAAATCTATCCCGCTGCCCTACCAACAGGTGGAGGCATTCTAACCCCGGAATCACCAGTGTCGAGGCCCTGGTCACTTGAAGCGATTCCCTGTATACAATGGCGACTCCTCCCCCCTTCTGGCCCTCCAACCTGCCCACTCCATGAACCAGGAACCCAGGAGGGCACAGCTGGGTAAGGGAGGCCCCCCCTCTGAGCCCACCCAGGTCTCCGTGATACAGGCCAGGTCGGCCCTGCCATCAGTGATGGTATCAAAAATGACAGCGGTCTTGTTATGGACCGACCTGGCATTGAGGAGGAGGCAGGACAGGTTGGAGGCACTGGTGGACTGGCTCCCAGGCACGTGGCAGTGAGTCAGGGGGTCAGAACGCGGGACAGGCGCAAGATGCCTGACCCTTGTTCTTCTTAACTGACTAACCTCCTGACTCCGAGCGTATCGTCCATGGCCCAACACGGTTGGTATGTGAGCCCCTGCCAACACGGTGACCTAGCGGGGAGGGGAAAGAAAAGAAAAAAAAATAACAAATAAAATACAACAACTCAAGCTAAACTCAGAATAAACTAAACTCAAAACAAGCAAATACAGATAATGATACAGAAATTAACAAAACATAGATAACTGCTGCCGGGGGAGATGTAACACACCTGGGAGAGAAGTAGCCAGGTGATCCTAGGCTGAGCTAATTAGTGCCAAGGACACATCTATTAGCTACAGCCTGGCAGAGCCTAACAAAATCCTAAACTAGCAAATTAAAACAGACCAAACAAAATAATATAGCAAATAAAACAGAACAACAATAACAAAGTAAAATAAAAAAAATAAAAAAGCTAAACAAAACAAAACAAAATAAAATAAAATAAAGGGCAGCACAGCCAGGGCGCAGATGGAAAACGACGGGGGAAAGAGGGAGGGGGGAAAAAGGGTGGGCGGGCAGGGAATGCTGCTCCAACTGAGCTGGTTGGGGAGGGAGGAGCCGCTCTTTATAGGGCGGTCCTCCACCCTCCCTTCAGGATGCGTCCTGTGTCCAGATCTCTCTTGCCTTCGCAAGAGAGGGCAAAATCGCTCCGCCAGCCGGAGGGTCCGGCTGCAGAGCATGCATTCTTCCTCTGGAAGTATGCATGTATATGTGTATAAATGTGAGACTGCTTTAGATTACAAGGTAAACCAATAATTATCAGACATAGTCTGGACATATTCACATCAATAAAAATGTAGACTATTGATCAATTGTTGCTAGGGCTTCTCAATCCTCCAGTGGAAAATGTTGTTTTTGTTGGAGGCTGATGTTTCACATGAGGAGGTTAATCCACCTTGGGCTCTATCACACGTCCTTTAAAATGCTGATTAAATTTCATGATAAAGCATTTCCAAAAATCTTGTCCCCACAGCCATCGGGCTTAAAAAAACACCCAGTTATGTCCCCTTTAGTGAGTTTACTAAGACCTACTGGAGAAGTTGGGAATTTTTTGCTCCAGTAAAAAAATGTGAGCCAGAAGTCAGTGGGAGCTCGCATACGATCTGGCTTGTCCTGGAGCTAGTCGGCTTTTTAATAAACAAACAAACAAACAAACAAATAAATAAATAAATAAATAAATAAATAAATTTTCCCTCCCCTCAACGCTGGCCGTTGGGCTGTCAGCACTTTTTTATTATTATTTTTTTCCTAGTGCCACCTGCTGGCCCTGGGGATGGTCAGTCTTTTTTTTTTAATCCTTGTACATGGGAATGCAGATCCCACATCTTCAGTCATGTGACCAAGAAAGAAGAAAAGCCGGACTTTCACAACATCTGGATATTCCCCCAGGTGAGGTAGAGTCCTATGAGTTTTAGTCTGGATTTTAAATGTTTATTTCTGAGCATTGCGTCCAAACAGGTTGAACACTTCTTTCAAAATTGAGAATAGAACCAGGTGGCAGTTCACCACCACACTTATGAAGTCAGTGTCATCAAAATCCAATTGAGGGTTAAGCACATGAATGGAGGTACAGGAAGATTTGGGGATACCCCTGAGCAAAGATCAGGTGCTGTTAGTGAGACACTAATTACCTATTACAAGGTGACTGGAAGCATTCAAACATATGCATCTTGAAAATCCTTGGTCTAGTAGCTCATTCCTTCCAGATACAAATGTCACTAGATGGCACAAGAGTTGTTTTTTTCAGGAAAATCCATTTACTACATTCTTGGAAAGTCATGGGCTGCAGTTTCAGAAGGCTAACAGTAATGTGCACATCATTTCAGCAGTGGCATTATTTATTCGTTAAAAGTTACAAAATCACAATGAAGTTAAAAGATATCTAGTCCGGAGGTGGTTTATGCTGTCTGATAGATCTGTTACAGAGTAAAAAAACACTTGAAAATGTCCATGTGCAGAAACACTGGAAAGGAAGGAAATGTAGAAATGAACAGTGGTACAAAAACAGTTTCTAAAAATTCCCTGCAGCATATATAAAATAACTGGGGTGTCAACATCATCATTATTTTTAAAGATAACGAGAAGCAAAATGAGTTTATTAGGATATTTTTCACTGCATTGTCACTCTTTATCAAATTATGTTTGTATGTAAAATAAACGTTGTCTTTGAAAGTGCTGATATTCCTAAATTACTCAGTGGTTTCAGTATCTGGCTTTGGAACCAGTGAACCAGTGAAATGTTGTAGCTTCAGTGTTTGATGGGATGGGTTGCTGTCTCATTAATGTTCCCAAAGCAAATGGAGTATTTCCACTGAAATTCAGGAGAAACTAAGGTTGATGAAACTGCTGCGTGTCAGATGAGAGAGTAATTCTGTCATGACTTTGTGCTGGGAGGTCAGCATAGCTTCTATCCAAAGTGAGACTACACATTTCTATTTTAATTCTAAGGACAAGCATGGGCTTCTCAGTAAGTACCGCCCAGAGTAGCCTCCAGGCTAGATGGTGCGGTACATAAATTGAATAAATAAATAAATAAATAAATAAATAAATAAATAAATAAATAAATAAATAAATAGTTAAATTCTCTATTTTAGTATAAACAGTGCTTCCCCCTTACATCCTTTAGTATATTATCCTACCATGATAGGAAGAAAAAGCTTGTTTTCCTGATAAAGATATTGATACATTCACAAGCATACCTTTACTGCCTTTTTCACTGACAGTTATGTTGGTGGACAGGGGCAGCCAAGCGGCAAGGCCTGGGACCTGGCCTCCCTGAGCTGGGGCAGTCTCCAGCCCTTGCCCCTGCCTCCCACTAGAAAAGGGGAGGTGTTCTCTGATAGCAGCGAGCATATCCCCACCTGCCATCCATCATCTGTCTGATATCAGATGATCTGATAAGCACTGAGATGTTGATGTATTGCTATAAAGAAATGAGAAAAAGTCCTCAAATGCAATAGAACACACTATGCTATTACCAATAATTATGTGTGGCTATGAAAGAGATGAATTGAACTGTCTTGTTCCTCAATGTGCTAAAGTCTGAAGCTGACTCTCTCTCTCTCTCTCTCTCTCTCTCTCTCTCTCTCTCTCTCTCTCTCTCTCTCTCTCTCTCTCTCACACACACACACACACACACACACAGAGAGAGAGAGAGAGGAGTGAGGAGAGCCCCGCACTCACTATCGTTACACCGCATCAAAGAATTTTCACCCCCAGAGAGCAGGTACTTGAAAGGTGCGCTGGGACATGCTAAAGTGGGCGTGGTCGCACTTAATTTCCTGTAAACTCCGGAGCTGGTGGGGAAACATTTTTAAGCTCCGGAGCTTAAAGCCATTTGGGGTGGAGTTTAGGGGTCGTGTACAAAGGGCCTTATAGAGATGGGCACAAAACAGAATATTAATGTTTCATTTTGTTTTGTCACTAAATTTTTTATTGAATTTTAGTAACAAAAATAAATGAGTAACAAAATGATTCAGAAGCTGCCACCACCCAGGTGATGTTTTTGACAGGTTGGGCTGTTCCCCACCTGTCAAAAAAACCCCACCTAGGTGGCAGCAGCTTTCTAATCGTTCTGATCTGTCAAACCCAGCTGGGAGGCCAGTAGCAAGACAGAACAGAACAAGCAGCGCTCCGTTAGAATTTCCCATAGCTTGCTCCCTTCTCCCTTGCCACCCCACTTCACAGCTGGGGCTTTTTGACATGTTGGGGGTGGAGAAGGGGCACCATCCCTCCCCAACACCCACCTGTTAAAAAGCCCCAGCCAGGAGTAGGGCGAGGGGTGAAAGGTAGAAAGCAGGCAGTGGGAACATACCCTGCTCCTTTCCGCCTTATGCCCCTCCCCCTGCCTCCCAGTTGGGGCTTTTTGACAGGTCAGGGTGTGGGGGGAGGGGACACCCCCACTCAACTGGGACACCCCCCACTTCAGCTGGGAGGCTCTGGAAGACCAGGGGATCTGAGAGGGGAGCACTGACTTCCTGTTTTGGGAAAGACCAGGGGATTCCTTGCCCCCAAGCCCCGAAATAAAGAGGCGAGACAACTTCCGGTTTGGTACAAACGGGCCACAACTTTATTAATAACTCTTCAACTTCTTAACTGATAAAGTCAGGATCACTGAAGGGGACCTGACGCCGTAGTGCAAGCTGGTAACAGGGTGGAATGAAATTCCACAGCCAAGAAGCTCTGTATTCAATTAGGCAAACGAGTTAACTCTGGAGCTCAGCACAGCCCTCGGGAGGCCTCCAGTCATAAATAGCTAATTTGTCCGCTGACATAGCCAATGTGGATAGACTGATAACGAGGGCTGTGAAGCGCCGTAATGGCGTTAAATTAGCTCTTCATTAGAATACGGTTACCAGCTGCACTACCCGCCACCATAAGAGACAAGGGCTCTTACCCCAACATGCCGAGCAGCTCGGCCCTCAGGCCCCCTAGCAGGTCAGACAGAAAATTATAAGGCCCGGGGTAGCTAGGTGAACTCCATCCTTCCGATAGGACGGGGGGTACATTCCAAAATATCAGGGTGGCATATAACCAACCCGGCACCATGCCGAAGAAAACAGGCAACCTCGCGATTGACCCAACGAAGGTCGTCGACAATCAAAAAGGAGGTCATGGGCTGACCGCCACGCCAGGCGTGGAATCAACGCGGACCACAAGATGCGAGTGCCAGAGAAATCAAACAAAAATTCACTCAAATCCCGCAGGATCTTGAGGAGCAAAACAGCGCCATGCGCTCGATCCAAGTCATTGACACCCAAGTGCAGCAACAAGGCATCCGGAGGGTTATGCAGGGAAAGACGGCATGCCCAGCTGCGGAACTCCGCCCTTCACATGCCCCTGCGGCCCCAACCAGCCGATGGTGGCACACGCGCCCAGGCCCACATCTCGGCCCCACTGGGAAGATGCAGCATACACGGCTGCCAAGAAGACCAGGCTATGGCCACAGATGACCACCCTGGCTCTTGTCTTCATAACAGGTCCTGGAACGATAGGAAGATTAAAACGTTCGGCCCAAACGATCAATGGTGGCACACGCGCCCAGGCCCACATCTCGGCCCCGCCGGGAAGATGCAGCATACACGGCTATCCAGAAGACAAGGCCATAGCCGAAGATGACCACCCTGGCTCATGTCTTCATAACAGGTCCTGGAACGAGAGACAGATTAAAAAGTTCGGGCCACAGTTAACATGTCGGCAACGGCCACACATAAACATGAAACCTCAGGGACCTCCAACGTCCAATACGCTGAATGTCCTCCACCATAGCCCAGGGCTGCAGCCGTGGCTGCCCCGATTCTGAATGGATGGGAGCCAAACTGCCATTCCACAATACCGGCCCTGACAAGGGCCGCAAGAGGAATGATCCAAAACTGGTAACGAGAAAGAGGAGTCCCATCCTGATGAGAAAACAAATACCCAGGAGCATCACCCTGCAGGGCAAGGTAAGCGCTCAGAGCGCAAAAGGGGGATATCACTGGGAGATGGCCAGGGCCCAAAAATAGCTGCTGCCCCCAGGCCCACTGGTCAGTTTTGGACCACCGCACACACAACAAAATGCCATCTGGCAATAAACTGAGGACTGACAGGAGAAGGGCCGTATACGAAACATCAAACCTGGAAGATGCCAGCAACTCGCTGAAGCGGAGGAAGGCCAAGAAAAGCAACCAGGGCAGCAGCCCGAAAAGAGCCGCCTCAAAGGAGCCCCTACGAACTGCTGGCCACTGCTCGGTAAGCCGAGCCAAAATCTCAGGAGTAAACGGGGCACTCAATCATGGTTCTCACCCGCTCCTCAGACCCACCATCAAGCATCTACTGATGGATAAAAACATCAGACGGATGCTCAAAGCACCGAGCCTTGGCATACAATGCAAGCGCAGACAATCTGCCCTGGACAGTCTGAGGGGCCAAGCCTCCTAAAATGCAGATAGACTGCAAATCGGGTCAACTGGTCTGGAGTGGTCGGCCACAAAGAAGTAAACCCTTCCTGGGCACAAAATAGGGCATATTCAGTGCAGGCAGCCGCATAGGCCCGCTGCGTCCTAAGGACAAGTGCAAGTGTTAGAGCTCGATGGGCTACCACCCGCCAAGGGACCAAACCTCATCGGGGAGGATCACAGAATCGAGAGATGCCAGATGGACCAGCAGCCGAAAGCGCTCAATCTGTTGACATGAGAGGCCATCGGCCAGCTCATTCCCAACCCCTTGCACATGGAAAGCCCAGAAGACTGTATTGAGGTTGAAACATTTAAGGGTCAGAGCGCGCACCAACTTCATGAACCGAGGCGAATGGGAAGATAAGGTGACAAGCACGCGGACAACCGCCTGGTTGTGACGCCAGAAACGGACAGCCGCGTTCGCCCATGCCTCAGCCAATAGCCAGACGGCACCCGCAAGGGGAAACAATTCCAAAAAAGGTCAGGACCCCGGTAATGCCGGCTGCCGCCCAATGAGCCGGCCATAGGCCTGCGCACCACTGGTTCCGGCAAAAGATGCCATAGCCGTAAGACCAAGACGCGTCCGTATGGACCTGCAGGTCCACCCCCAAGAGTCGCTCTGCTCGCCACAGGAAAACCCCATTGAAATGAGCCAAGAACCTTAGCCAAACACTGAGATCTTCTAGCCTATGGCAGAAATGCTCCTACAGAGATGAGGCGTAAGCAGCCCGGCCGTGGCTTCACAGAGCCGCCGGACAAATGCCCTGCCAGAGGCGTAAGCAGCCCGGCCGTGGCTTCACAGAGCCGCCGGACAAATGCCCTGCCAGGCGCAATCGCCCTACAGGCGAAATAAGATGGCCCATGACCACCTGAAGCTCCCCGAGGGAAGCCTAGATTGCCCAGAAGGCCATGTAAGAGAACCCGAAGATCCCTGAGTTTGGCCTCCAGTAATCTGTCGGACTGCTGTACAGTATCCAACCCAATGCCCAAATAGGTAGGGTGGTGGAAGGGCCTTCAGACTGCTTCCGGGCCAAATGAACACCCCACTCGGCTGCCAGGCAGTCAAACTCCGCCATAAGAAAGGCACAAGGGCCCAAGCTGACAGGACCGCAAAACAGGAAGTCCGCAAAGTAGGACTACCCGATGACTGCCTGTTCTATCCACCAAGGCCCACTCCAAAAAGGAACTGAAAGACTCAAACGCTGCACATGAAATGGAGCAGCCAAAAGGTGGATGCCCAGTCAACATAAAACTGACCCTCTAGGGAAAACCCCAACGATTCAAAATTTCCCGGGAAAACAAGTAACCGCCTAAACGCAGATTTACTATCACTCTTTCCGGTCTCTGCGCCAGAACCACAGGTCTTAATCATTGCAATCACAGCATCAAGGGACATGTTCCTGGCCATACACCACTAATGGAGGATCATGGTATTGACTGATGATCCCTCTGGGAGGACAGGTGATGGATAAGCCCGCATTCGCCCAGGCTCTTCTTCGTCACAATGCCAGGGGGCAATGAACGGAAGTGGGAAGAGGAAACCCCAAACCCTGAGAATGATCCCCGCGTAGATAAAATAAAATTGCTGGGAGTCAGTTGGTCAAGCATCTTACAGACTAGCGTTTGCGAAGTGTCTCTCGCCCTATCTCATCGGGCCTCCTAAAAGACTCCCCATCAATGTCCCAGTTCGACAGGTCACATACATCGACATAGCCACCACTGAGAATTATTCCAATGGTCGCTGACAAAAGGCGATCCCCCGGGGGAGGCACTCAGCACCCGCCGGCAAATCCTTTGGAGACACCACTGCCGGTGCCAAGGTCCCATAGGATGATGCCTGAGCTGCCGGGCAATCACGGCCAGCAAGGAAAGATCAAGGGCCAGGTCCTGTGCCCTATGCGCCCCTGGGGAGACCTGCCTTGGTCCTTCGCCGATCCATCCGTCAGCAGGTAAGGCACCCGCAAAGTACGTCTCATAAAGGGGGGGGGCGTCTGCTGAAGCTGGGCGGCCGCAGACGCACCTTGGAGCGTAGTAGCCACCCGATCACCTGGAGTATTGTGTAAAATTCCGATCCGCATCTCAAGAAAGACACGGTGGAACTGGAAAAGATGCAGAAGGAGCGACCACGAGAACCACTGGACTGCGGCACCTCCCCCACGAGGAAAGGTCAAAACATATTGGGCCACTGCAGACTGCAAAAGAGGCGCCTGATGGGAGGCATGGGTAAGATGCCCAACAATGCAGGGGCAGGAGCAAAAAGGGAAGAGGGAAGTTCAACCCCCTCTCTGAAAAAACCGGGACCAGGGAACACGCCCTCAAATTGAGGGCTGGGAGAGCAAGAACTGAAAAGAAGAGTGTCATCCACCCAGCACATTGCCAGTCCAAGGAACTACCTGCCACAGGATGTGGCGATGGCATCAGGCACAGCAGCCGGAAAAAACGGACTGGACAGATTCCTGGAGGAAAAGTCCACCTCAGGTCACAAACCATGGTAAAGATATGCAATCTCCAGAAGAAGAACCAGGGCACCGCAAGGTCCAGATGCAAGAGAAATGTACCAAGCGACAAACATCCAGTCTCGTGGGTTCCCATATGCGTCCAATGGGGCCACCGCGAGACACAAGAAGCAGGACTAGACGGGCCAGTGGCCCCAACCAGCTTGGCACCGCTACGTTCTTATGTTCATAACCCAAAGCGCTATAATAAACTACAAATGCGCATGTACTGCCTAATCCTATTTAAGAGAGACTGTGGGGATAGAACCAACCAAGACAGGCAGGCTCCAAAACCCCAGTACCCCAACCACTGAGGAAGCCCAAGGCGCTGCCGGACAGGAAAGCACAAACGGCGCCACTGGCGCGCCCCAATGGCGGCCGCCACCCCCCCCACGAGGTGCCCGGCCAGAAGGAGCCGCCACGCGGGCCACGAAGGCCGGCTGCAGCGGCCGAAGGACGGATGGGCGGCCTGTCAAGCCGGGTAAACCGGCCCCAGCACAGCAGGCGTCAAGCCTCCAAATGACGCAAATCACAGCCGTCGCACGCTCCGGGGACCGTCCCTACACCCTGACTATCCCACCCACCCGGGAACCAAGCATCCCCGCCCGGGGCCCTAGCTAACCCGCCCCCTAAACTCCCCCTTTCCCAGGCCCCAGAGCAAACCATGCTACCCAGCGTAAACCGGGCGGCAGGCGAATGATAGGCCAACCGCCGCTGCTGCTGCGAACTTCTTGTGCCACCGCCGCCACCGCTCCTGCAGCCGGAGCCCTTGTCAGGGCTCCGATCAAAGAAAAACCCAACTGGCGGGCAGCCTGCCACAACGCTCCGGGCCGCGCACTGCGAGGCCGCCGACCCCGCTGCCACCGCCGCCGCTGCTGCTCCGACTGCTGGAGCCCTTATCAGGGCTCCGATCGTGAAGCCCAGCTGGCAGGCGGGCTTCAAAGAGGCCGCAAGCGCCGGGAGCGCTCCCAATGCCGGAGCCCTTATCAGGGCTCCGATCGGAGCGCTCAGCTGACGGGCGGCCTGTCAAACAGGGAAAGGCCGCCCGGGCGCAAGCAAGCCGCGAGCCTCCGCCGCTGCTGGAGCTGGCCAAGGGGCCAGAAGCTCCCGATCCTCGGTTGCCGGGAACCCTCCCTTGGTAAGAGCCCCAGAAGGGTGAGGAGGGAACCGGCCGGGGCAAATTCGGCGCGTCCACGCCAGAATTCTCGCCGCTGACAAAATGGCGGCGAGGGACGGGAGCCCTCTTACAGGCTCCCGTCCCCGGGCAAAAGACCCGGATGGGCGCGAAGATAGTGCGCCCAAACCGGGGCTGGGGAGGCAAACACGCCCCTCCCCCAACGGGGTGGGGATCGGAGCTTCCCTTGCTGCAGCGGGCGCTGAGCTCACAGCAGCAGGGAATCCTGTGGGTTTCCAGTGCCTCCAAGCTAGTTTGTTTTAAAAGAAGGGCTGTGGGAAGGGAGGTCCCCCATCCCCACAGCCCTACCTGTAAAAAAAAACAGCTGGATGGCAGGGATCGCAAGGGAGAAGGCAGTGTAAATTCAAACTCTGTTTGAATTTACTGCTGCCTCCTCCTGTGCTCCACCTCCTCCAAGATAGTTTCTTTGGACAGTGGGGGCTGTGGACATTGGGGCTGACCCCACTGCCCACAGCCTTCCCTGTCCAAAATACACCCCTGGGAGAAGGTGGTGCCAGGGAAGAAAGGAGCATTCAGGCAGCAAATTTACTCGGTTCGGTTCAGTTTGGGATGACACTGTCTGCCATTTCGTTTCATTTCAAAACTGTTCAAAACCTTACAAAATGACAAAACAGCATGTCATTTTTCGTATGGTACCCATCCCTACTTACTTATATGACATATTGTTTGGTTCCCTCTAGTGGTTAGTCTGATAATTAGGCATTTTCATTTAATATTTTTAATAGCTCCAGTGGATAAGTGAAACATTGGATATAAACCCTGCAGGTATGGGTTATCCTACTGTATATAATAGACATGGAGATGAATTAAAAAGAATTGCTATATTTGTGCTGGGGAGCCAAGGTCCTCTGGGCAGAGCCAAGCCCTGGTGCTGCTCCCCGCCTCCTCCATCTGTCTGAGATTTCAGGCTCTGAGCCACGGCGGACCTGATCATGGGCTGGGCAGAACTCAAATGGATGGAGGAAGCAGGTGGTGGTGGTGGTGGTGGTGGCGGGGGTGGTAGTGGTGCTGGGGAGCCAGGGACCACTGGGCAGAGGCAAGCCCCTGATGGAGCTGCCCTGCTGGCCAAGGACAATGAACTCTAGCTGCAGAAGGAGTCTGAAGTAGTGAACATGGAGAGGGTCTGTTTTGTTTTAAAAAAATTCCCACTCGGGCAACAGACTGAGCAGGAAGTTCAAAACGTCCAGGCGGCAGACCTGATATGCTGCTCTGCCCAGACGCAGGAGGTGGTGCAGCTGGGACGAGTGGCAGATTGGGTGCTGCACCACTCGGTCTGCTGCCTGGGAAGTTCAAATGGCCGGGGGTGTACCCAGCTGTTTGAACTTCCTGGTGGCAGACTAAATGGTGTGGTACCCGACCCTCTGCAGTGCCCAGCTGCAAGGGGTGGTGGGATGCCTAGGACAAAAGCTTTTGCCTTGGGTACTCCACCACCACTGTCACTACCATCACCCCGGACAAGAGCATTTGCTCTTATCCATGGTTTTCGTTATCCATGGAGGAGCCTGGAACCGACCCCCAGCGGATACGGGGGTGCTAGTGTAAACACATTTCCCCTTTTTCTACTTAAAGTACTTGTACAGTGATTTTGTATATACATAGGATTAGCAATTGGGAGATCAAAAGGGACAGAGTGGACACTGGGGCATTCTTTCAACTTTCTCTGGCTCTGCAGTTGGCTTTTTTTTCTTTCTTTTTCTTTTTTTCTTTATGCTCTGCTACCAAAAGGAATTAAGCAAAAGATTCCTCCACATGAGATATCCAAGTGCACACACCTGAGTCCCACCAACTTCCCCTCACAAATGCCTATGCTGCAGGGCTCTAGTAACAGCTGGATTGTTGACTCAACTGTACATTTTTAGTGATGTCCATTGAAATAAATACCAAGTGTAAGATTTTTTTTTTTTGGGGGGGGCAGGCAACTCTGCATCTCATAATTTTAAGATTTAAGTGGTAGCTTACTTAACTTGTGCATAAATTTGGCACTCATGTGGCTTTTTATATAAAAATAATGGTCAATATCAGTGATATATTATTCGGAGCATCATGTATAAACATTAGATTTTGCTCTTCTTATTCACAAGAGAGTCAATATTTCAATCCTTGTGCAGAGGTTAAAGACCTAACTGATTAGCAAAAATCAACAACCACCTGCTGACTTTTTGATTTCCACAGATCAAGCTTGCACCTTTTCTCTCTGTGTCCACCCCCCCAAAAAAAACCTGATAGTTGGGGCAGAGATTTGTAAATTTTGGCAGTAAGCTGCAAAACAAGTTTTCTCTCTGTGTGTGTAAACAATGGGAGACACAAAGGTGACAGCAGAACACATCTAGTGGCAGCGCAAATTATTTCTCCTGGTCTCTCGATAACCTTTAGCCTTGACCAGTGTTGGTGATCCGATGGCATGGGTGACAAAGGTGGCACTCGGAGCCATTTCAGTGAGCACCCAACATCGCCTCTTCACAGCCACCTGTATTCAGGTTAAATTACTGTATTGGCACTTTGAGGAAAATTAATGGGTTTTGAATCGCAGTTTGGGCACTCGGTCTCTAAAAGGTTCACCATCACTGCTCTAGACTGACAAAAACTCTCTGGCGTGTCAAAAAATGAGTGTCAGTGATCATCTCTAAACCTTGGTCTTTTGGTTCACTTTGCCAATTAGTGCCACTGGTAATTGGGATTATTATTATTTTTAAATGATATGAAGGGTTAGAACAACTTGCATTACCTCACTGAGCAATAAGCATATGGGACATTGTTCCTGCCAACCGGCCCAGTCAATTCCCCTTTTGTAGCAATGGCAGGAGAGCATTTAATAATAGCTGAAGCAACACGAGGAAAACTTTCAGACAGCTTTGTTGCCAGCTCAGTCCGAAATGGACATGTTTTCTGCATGGACGACTGATTGGCAGCAGTCCGAAACATCGAGCTGTGCCTTATCAGAGCAGCAACTGGGCCGTGGAGGCCACGCTATAGTTCGCCGTTCTAAAATTGAGAAATGAGTCTAGATCTCAAAAATAATAATTAAGCTTGGCATCTTTTTAATTGGTTTGGAGCCTTTATCACATATTACCCTCAGGATTCCAAGCTTATCTTTTAAATGGTTGTTAGAAGTTTCATTTTATAAAAATGAAAATTGGTGATCTTGGCATTCTAGCAAGAACTTGCTGACCTGTTAGAGGTCAGAGCATAGATGGTGTTGGTACTGGAGTGAAATACTAATGCACTCAGTTGTAGCATGCAACACATTCAGTACCCACAGGTAGAGACACAAGACACAGGGAGACAGATTGACAATACTCAAGAGCCTAATTAACCTGAAAATATTTCTTTATCTCTTGCATTGAAAGAGTGAACACATCAAATCACATATGGTGCTACAAGACATAAATGACAACCACCAGCAATTCGCTGTTACATGACCTGGTGCTAGCTTTGCTCACAAGTTCGCCGTTCCTGACAGTTTGCCATAGGAAATGTAATTATTGACCTTAGATGTAAAAAGTGCAATCTGTTACAGGGCAAAAGGTTCTGGCAAGATTGATCAAGTCACAAAGCAACATTTGTTGATCTGCTTCTTAGTGTTTGTCAGCAAATATCCTGATTATCATACAGCCTCCAGAAGTTCCAGAAATAAACCTCTTGGCATGGATTGTTTAAAATTAGACAGTTAGACACAACATGTTTTGGCATATACTGTCCTTTGCCACATATAAAATACCAGCAATGATCAGGACTAATTTTATACCAACCAGGAACAACTTCTAGGCATGAGTTTTTTGTTTTGGAATGGGTCTGGTTCCTAAATGAAGCACAGCAGCACAGGTGTGGGGTGATACCCCAGTAAGTATCTTCTGATGTGTCATCGTTCCTTTTCTCTGGTGCTGGCCAATCAGACAGGGAAGTAGGGTGATACATATCTTTGCCAGCTCCTGATTGGCCAGCACCAGCAAGAAGGAATGATGACATGTTGGAGGCTGCTTCCTGGTTGGAGTATCGCCCTGTGTGAGGTAAACCAAGGTATGTCAATGGGTGATTTCATTTCGAAGGGAGGGTCCAAATTCTGAACAGCACATGTGCTGCCATGCTTTGTTTTGGAACCAGACCAATTCCGAAACAAAAGGCCCATTCCTAGAACTGAAACTTGTGGCTCTCCTTAGCAGGATCTCTTCCAACATGATTCTTGTGTTTGAAATGAGGGATAGGCTTGTGCTGGCACACTCACTGAGACACATAATGTCAAACTGAGCAACCGTATCCTAGACCTTCATTTTAGCTGCCTTTGATGTTAAGGAAAGTAATAATATTACCTGTCCAGAAGTCTGTTGTGAATGTTCAGTTGGCAGGAAAAGGTCAAAGAAGAAGAGAGGTCACAGTTACAGCACACTAAACACAAAAGCAAGAAATAAATGCTGGAAATCTTATGTTAAGTCTATAGGATGATATAGGACCAATGGACCTTTCTCCACAGTTTTAAACAAACTGTATTGGTTATTTGGGCTAGTAATAGAACTGAAGCAGATTTTGAGGCTTAACCTGTGGTCACACCAGCAAAGTGTTCCCCCTTTAATCATCTACCTGTTATGCTTTTTGTTCATGTGATATTTATTCCAGGGTGTGTGTTCCAATGTGTTTTGGGATTGCTGAGTCATTCTTCCTATTTAATAAGCACCTAGATCTTCTTGTTGACAGAAGTTAACTGATGCAATGACACAAAAATGGAGGAAAAATAAAAATAAGTTTAAATACCACTTAAAAGGGTATACACGGTGAAAATAGTTCAAAAAGTTGTACTAAGGCCATTCACTTATGCAGCAATGCAACTTAAAAAAAAGATCTGCAACAGCAAAAGTAGACACCTTTCTCCAGCCAAGTGAAACATGTTTTGCAGTTTGCACACTCACCAGATAAATGATTTGCAAATGGGTGTGCATCATTTGATTGCAAATTTATGATACAAACTCAATGGGGGATAGGAAGCCAATATTTGGCTCATGCGACCAGGGCCTCTGATGGGGTATGTTCATTAGAGACCCTAAAAACAGTCTAAAAATGTAACTCTACCTATTTAGATCATTAGATCTTGTTTCCTACAACCCTCAAGTTCGTGCTTTTAGGAAACTCATAACCAGATCACCAGGTACAGTTTAGCCTAAGCAATAATGCTGGCGCTAAGTCAGCAAAGATGAATTAAGTGATATAACATGGGAAAGGTCAGAGAGAAGGTGGTAGAAAGATGATAATGGGGCATAGGCAATATATATCCCTTCATGTTTGCAATTCCTTGTTTTGTACATAATATTTGCCTTTAGTGTTACATGTCTTCATGCCCAAACTGATTTATAGTGACCCTAAAGGAACTTTCAAGGCAGGTGAGATATTAAAAGAGCAGTTTTACCAGTTCCACCTCCCCACTGAGTTTCCATGGGCCTACAGTGATTTGAACAGAGATTCCCTGAGTTCTGGTCTATTCTGTAGTGTCTGGATTTTCTAAGAAAGTCTGAAACTGATGTACTCTCCAACGCCCAATGTTGACAGATGCTTCTCATCCACTTTGAAAATAAATAGGAGACATTTAAATCCTAAAACTCTTTTGACAATATGGTACTTCCATTAGATTCTATGTACTATCAATGATCAATACAATGGGAGGTGGTTAACATTCTAGCATCTCTAGAAATGTTAAACACAACAAGAGTCTTCCCTACACTTCAGAAGGAATTATGAACTTGACTCCAGAAGTTAAGTTCCAACTTCTGAATTTCTGGGGGGAAAAGGAAAGAAAGAAGAAAAAAGAGTAAGACATTGCAATTGATGTGATAAATGGACAGGAAACCACAAGGGGAAAAAAGGCTGTTGCAAGCTGAAATACTTTGGGAAAAAGAAGAAAACCACAGGGCCTGTTGCTAATAGTTCCATTATTTCTTTTCCTGAGGTTTCTGTGAAAGGATAAATAAACCCTCTGCACATCACTCTTCTGAAATCCCATTTTTTGGTTCCCGGCAGATGCTGTGGAAAAGGAGACTAACATTCTCCTTTTCTCTGCCCTGCTTGTTTTATGCTTTGTTTTTTTTTTTACTGTCAGATATGCTGGCACTGGGGAACATCTGCAGAAATTATTATTGTACACAATGGAAGTGGGTTTTTAAAAACATTATTTTGTATACACATGACAACAATAACAAGAGAAAAATTCAGAAGCAATTAGAAAAGCAGACATGTTAAGAATATGGCCAGCCCAATACAATGATACATGATAATCTAAAATTTGGCAAGAAATAAAACAAATATGGACATCAACAAATAAAGGCATTGAAACAGCAAAAAGTGAAGAGGGAGTATAAAGTGTTACTTCAGGAAGATAACAATGCTGATTTTACACAGAAGTTCCTGGTGCTAGGTTCCCCTAGTTGGGCTAGCACCAAGTAGCTCTCTAAACAAACGTATGGTTTACACAGAAAATGTGACAGTGGTACGTTGTATTGTTGTGGTTGCAGTGCTCAGATTCCCATCAGGTTGGAGGCACAATAAATGATTAATCATAGGCCACTGCCTCTTAAATCCAACTTCAGAGGCCGTTGTGATGACTGAAAAATAGGGCAATCACGAGTTCCAGTTCTGGTTACACCACAGCGATACAACTTGATAAGTGCTGCAGTTTATCAAGTTGAATTATTCCAGATCCCATTGAGATGCACTTGGCCCCTTCTCTCACAGCCTTTAAGAAATTACTGAAAACATGGCTGTTTAAAGAAGCTTATGGCAATTGCTAATGTCTGTGCCCCTTGTGATTTGTTTGTTTTCTGTTAGCATTTGTTTGTGCTTCTTGCCGAATGATTTTCCTTGTTTTATGTTTCTTTTTGAGTTTTATTGGGGTGTTTTAAATTGTTGTTCGCTTTGGTTGTACACTGCCCAGAGTTCCCTTGGGAAAACCGGTGTGGTATATAAATCTAGTCTACAGATAACTACAACAAGAATTGTGCAGGATGAACTTGTGAAAAAACATGAAATTAGTCTTGATTAGGAGAGAGAGTCAGAACAGAGAGCTGATATCAATCTGCAGAAAAAAATACAACAAGATTGGTGCAGGAGAAATCTTTGGCTATGCCAAATTCATGAAGCAAGACAAACACATCTGCATTACTCAATATAGAAACAAAAGAGAGAAGAGTGTGGGACTCTTTCAGCAGCAGAGCACCTATCAAAATTGCTATTAAGATAAAAGAACAACTTACGAAGAAAATGGACTTGGCAGGGAAAGAAAATTCAGAAAGAGAATTTCTGGCTTAGTGAATCAATTACATTAAAATTGTTTTCTGTATTTTGATTTTCTAAAGCTACTAGTTGATTGGCATTATATGGGAAATGGAAAATGGAAATGTGAAGATCAACCTGAAATATAAATAAATGTTAATTTGTTAGATCATTAAAAGAATAGTGGTACAGATAAGAACTATGCATAAAGTAAAACCTGTAGACCAGGAGGTAGCTCTTTTATAATAGCTCAAAAAGCACTAACTTTAATTAGAAATGGCTTTTGAAATTAGGTACTCTTTGGAAGAATAGGTAAATAGATTGTGGATGACATTTAGAATATATCTACAGTGGGACCTTGTGTAACAAACAGTTTGTATAACATAAAATTTGTACAACATAAAATATTCCAGAGATAGGGGAAATTTGCCTAACATAATTGCCTATGGGCCAAATCCATACAACATAAAAATGGGATTACTCAATTTTTCAATGCATTCCTATGGGGAATTTGTATAAAGGAAAATTTGCTTAACATAATTTCATTTGGAATGAATTAATTTCTTTATATAAGGTACCACTGTAGTTAGTTAAAATGTATCCTAAGTTGTTTAGTATTGAAGAATTAAACATTGTGATTGAATATACTGTTGAGATTGAATATACTGTTGAGATTAGACAGGCTATATCTTTTGTATTAGAAAATAGATGTAAGTAAAGATAGATAGAATTGAATATACTGTTGAGATTAGACAGGCTATATCTTTTGTATTAGAAAATAGATGTAAGTAAAGATAGATAGAATATGGATGAGATGGTAAGAAAACTAAGTATGAAAGCATGTTCCTTTAAGTTGGGAAAGGAGATATGAATTTTCCTGGGCTGAAATGTTGCGAAAAATTGTGATTGAATTGGTAACATAACAGAAGACAAGCAACATATTTTTTATTAGTTTTATTAGTTTTATTATTTTATTAGTGTTGAAAATGAATAAAAATGTTTATTTTTATTTTTTATTTTTTAAGAAAAATAGGGCAATTGCCTAGGCACATGTCCTGAGGCAGAAATCTGAGCCCACGAGTTGAAGGCTGAGCCACAAATTGTATCGTCTCTGGAGCATCTCTGTCAAAGCAAGCAGGTTTGGTCTGGTTCACATGGAGATCATTCTGTGTAAGTGGATTCAACTTTCATCCTGTGGCTCTCCTTGTAACAGCATGCAATCATAAGCAATTTAACCCATTAGACTCAGTGTACAAGTTGCAACCAACACCTCCCAATTTGTGGTCTGGATATAGATGGAAACCACATCCAACAATAAGGGGGGGAGTAGCCTTCAAGGATTGCTCATGCACAAGTTAAAATAGCTCACACTTAAGATAATAACTTTTAAAGTGCAGATCTCTTTAAGAACCTTTTAAGTTCATAGTGCTCCACATTTCCCAGTAGAGATGGGAAATTGCGTGATTTTTAAAGCATTTCCGTGTGGGGGCGTCCTGCAACGCCCCAGACCAGAGGGAAAACACTAAAAAAATTGATGCTGGCAGAGACACAGTATAAACTAGGTATGCAGGGAGGCTGCAAAGGCAGCGGCGGGCGTTGCCCAGGGTGCAAGGCAGCTGCAGAGTGGCTGCACTGCGGGGCAGGGGAGGGTACTCACCAAGAGGTACGCACACACGCACACAGGGAGACTGCAGGACTAAAGCTAGAGTCGCAGAGACAGCAATCCCACACTAACTCCCACTGGAGATTGCAAGGAGGACGGGGGCTGCCAGAGTTTTTTATGCCCTCTGTGGCTGCCAGACCTTCCCAGTCTGCAACCTGGGCATGCTATTGGTTGAAGTTTTCCAAGAATTTACATGATCCCATCACATGGCTCACCTCCATCTTGTGGCTGGAATCCATTTTGTGTCATCCTTAAAGGGAAAAGAAAAAATACACTGCGATGGGAGAAGACAAAACAAACGTTTTAAGGACCCCAACCCCCTGGTAGGTAATAATTTCAAATAATTTATCGCATTATCGCTGCATTTTTATGGATGTCCAGGGCATTTTAATACCCAAGAAATCAATATTAGGCATCTGGGAGCCATTTTGTGTTGATGTCCCCTAACTCCCCTTAAAGGAAAAAAATACAGCGATCTGAGAAAAGACATAAATGCACGTTTTAAGGACCCCACCCCCCGGTAGGTATTATCAGACAGTATAAATAATTATTGCTGGGTTTTTATGGATGTCCAGGACCTTTTTTAACATTTAAAACAGCTCATTTCATTGTGCGTCACCATTAACAAAAACAAAATGCAACAAACACAATTTTCATGGTTCTGTTCATTTCGTTCCATTTTCATCACAATTTTTTGTCGTTTCCTTATGTAACAAAATGAATAACAAATAATGGAAACGAAAAAAAGGTTTGTTTCATGCCCATCTCTATTTCCCAGTGTGGATAGGCCCTGAACTCTCTGACATTTCAGTCTCAAAGGTCAGTCATCACTCTCATTGTCACTACTGAAGGGTCCGAACCAGTTCCTAGCTGAATACATTTATGACTTTTGCATTTGCAGAGGAAATCCTACTATATTGTTACGTGTTAATCAGTTCAGGAGATTCTAAAGAAAAGAAACACAAGATTAAATCTTCATCTGAAATTTTAAAAGTAGATTATGATCCTCCTCTTTACCATTAGCATGAGTGTTATGAGAGTATCTCTATCCAGGAGATACACCCCCAATTTAAACTAAGCATCTAGTGTAAAAAATACCACAAGATGGCCTATAAGGAATGTAATAAATAATTATGGTAATCTCTCTCAGAGTCCCACTGCAATTTTAGCACAGAGGTTTACCTGTGGTGGAATATCAATGTTCAAGAGTTGCCCAAAGAGGTTTAATCCACAGCATTAGGGTTGCATTTTAAAAGAGCAGATTGGTTTTATTTTAAATATGATGAATTGCCATTCTCAAAGGGGCATGCCTGAGTTTCAGTAACAAAGAACAATGAGTAGGAGACAATGACAACAATTTATAGAAAGTGAAATCCACAAATAATATTTGCAACTCAACTGTATATTCAGGGCTGACCCTAACATTTGGCAGAATGAGGTACTGCCTGAGATATCATCATTGCCATCCTCCTTCTCCTCTTCACTGTTAGATAGATGTTCCTTCAGCCATTCTGCTGTCTTAGAGAAAAGTGGTCTGGGGTCTACACAAGTTGAAGTAAAACTCTAATTTCAGGCATAGTGGAATGTGAAACCCATCCTCATCATTGGAATAAGAGTCAACAGGTAGTCCACTCAGCTTAGGTATGGTAAGCAAGGGAGGGAATGCTAAGTTGCTTTTCCCTTTTAAATGGAAAATGTGCTGTACAAGTATCTGGTTGCAGAGCCATAGGCTGGGGTTTGATTATCCATTGTGTCTCAACGGAGAAAAGCCAGAGTGTGTTGCCTTGGACAAGCTGTGCAGTCACAGAGCACCCCACAAGAATGAAATGGGAAACCACTTCTGGAAACTCTATAACCAGAAAATTCCAGTAAGAGTTACTATAAGTCAGAGTCAACTCGGCAACACATAACTATCAGAGATGGGCACGAATTAAAAAAATGGCATTTCATTTGTTGTTTGTTGTTTGGAAGGTCCATTTTGGTTTATTTCTGTTTTTCATGATTTTTGCAAAAAATTCATTTTTGTTTTCGTTCGTTTCATTACCATTTCGTTACCATTTATTTCAATTTTTGTGATTTTTTAAAGGATTTTAAGCAATTCACTCATATTGCTGTAACGGAAACGAAACGCATGACAAAATTTCCGGTGTTTCTGTTCATTTCGTTTCATTTTAGAGACAAAATTCATTTGTTGTTTCATTACATAACGAAATGAAAAAACAAAAACAGAAACAAAAAATTGTTCATTTCGTGCCCATCTGTAACAACTATACTTAGAGTTGCTACATACACAAATCCATTTTTGGGGTTGCATGTTTGACTCTCCACATTGCCTCCTCATTTTACAAATTTATATTTTTTAACGTTGGTAGTCCAATGCTAAAAATACTGTTACTATCCAATCCTCAAAATACAACCTACACAGAAGATACATGAAATAAGTCATAAAGATTTAACATGTAAACCAGGAATAGACAAGTAGTCCCACCATCACCAGGGCTGCTGTACTACTGTTCTCCTTAGTGGTAACAATCATAGCCAGGAATGGTGGCAAATCTCAGTCTGGTGATCTATAGGTTCACTAGTTATGATGTAAAAAATTGAGAAAGATCTGTCAAAAATGGTATGAGGATCTCAAGCTATGATGGTGCACTAAGGCTGCTGGTGGTTATTGCTAATCTGGCTGGCATCAGTCACATACAGAGTAAACCTAAGCAGAAGTTATCAAGGAGTGACAAAGAAGGAGGCAGAAGGAGGTGACAGCCACTGGGTGGTTGGGCCAGCCCTGAGAGGATTATCAAGATTTCTACCTTTGCTTGATTACAGAGTACTGTTTGCTCCACAACCTACCTTGGGCTGCATGGCACTGCACTTAAATTGTAGCACTGCAGCCAAAGCTCTGCTTGTGACCTGGATTCAATCCCAGGTAGCTGGCTCAAGGTTCACTCAGTCTTCTATCCCTCTGAGATCAGTAAATTGCATACCCAGCTTCTGATGGAGGTGGTGGTGCAATAGGTAGCCTGCATAATTAAACTGTAAACCACCCAGAGATTTTTTAGCAATATGGGGTAGTAAAATAGGCAGCATAGTTGGGGGGCTTACAATGCACCTTCTAATGAATGTTTACTGGCATGTTTGTTTATTGCCAGCTCTGAATTATGATTCATATCTTGTTAGTTCCTCTACATGGACTAGATAGGGCAGTATTGGTGAACTTATGGCATGGGTGCCAAGGGTTGCACATGGAGCCCTTTTTGAGGACACGCGACATTGCCCCCTCACAGCCATGGCACTTCCCCCTCCGCTCAGAGCATGCCACTGTGTTCCATGCAGAGAGCAGGGCGAACGGGAGGCAGCAGCTTGTAGGCTCGTTCATAGCCCCAGTTTACTTTCCAGTCATGCCGCTTTTGGGATGCCCAGATTGGCACGGCTGGAGAGTAAACTGGGGCCACGAATGAGCCCACAAGCAACCACCACTCCCCCTGGCTTTCCTGATGGTTTATCACCCCATCTGCCTCTCTGCCCAGGGCAGAGAGGCAGATGAGGTGCTACTATTTGGGAAAGCAAGGATCGTAGAGCAGGTTTTTGAATTCCCCACAGCCACAGCACCCTTAGTGTGGCTGTGGGAAATTCAGAAGCCTGCTCTTCGATCCCCACTTTCCCAAAAGGTAGCACCCGAAGCATTTGTGACCCAGGGTACCACTATTATTTATTTATTTATTTATTTATTTATTTATTTATTTATTTATTTATTTACAAGACTTTTTAGTCACCCCCTACTAGGCAGCATACAACAATACATTAAATCTATAAAACAATAAAACAACATGACTGTTAAAACTATAAAATACAATATAGGTTAAAACAATTAACATACACTGCACATTATAAAACGCTGCTGCTCATGAACCCAGCTAATACACTGTCTAATTCAAATGCTGGCTGAACAAGAGGGTCTTTGCATGTGCCGAAAAGCCAAAAGTGTTGGCGCCAGGCGGATCTCTGTAGGGAGGGCATTCCAAAGTTAGGAGGCAACTGCCGAGAAGGCCCTGCTTCAACATGCCACCCCCTTCACGTCTTTGAGGGATAGTCCCTTCAGCAGGGCTTCCTGGCCTGATCTTAGATTATGGGCAGGCTCATATAGAAGAAGGCAGTTCTTTAGGTACCTTGGTCCTAAGCTGTTGAGGGCTTTATGTGTGAGCAGCAGCACTCTGAATTGGGCCTGGACAGCAACTATCAGCCTGTGTATATATTTTTAGTATTGGCACGGATATTCAGGTTAAATTGCTGCAACTGGCACTTTGCAAAAATATATGGGTTTTGAATTGCAGTTTGGGCACTTGGTCTCTAAAAGGTTCGCCATCACTGATATAGGGGCATCATCTTGCCTTTTGTCTATGACAGTAACATGTTTTGGTTTGGCCTCAAGGGTTATTTGTCAGCCATTGAGAAAAGCTTAGAGGATACATTAGTCATGAATTGAGTGCATCTAGGAATCAAGAACACATTACCAAACAGAACAGCAACAGGAAATACTGGTAGAACCAGGACATAACAAGTCCAGTGCCACCTAGTGATGGTTCTACACAACAGTGATGTTTGTTACTATGACTAAATATGGACATGGTTTTCTCTTTTTACAAATAAATATGCCTGTACAGAACTTGACTACATTGCTACACTACTGTATTTTGATCACGTGATTCTCATGTGAATGGTTTTGATTATAAAAGAGAAGGGCCTTGTAGAGCGTTGACTAAGTTCTCATAGAAGCAAGAGTGGCCTAGTCCCTTTTCTCAGTGAAATGCTTCAGTTAAGTTCTGGCTTTAAATAACCCCATGTTAAATCTCCCATGGTTAATAATAAATTTTCCTCATGTTAATGTAGGTGTTGCTCCACTTTAACACAAGTTTTTGAAGCCACATCTCAAATACAACACAGAGGAGCTCATTTGAATGAGTTTCTTTAAAAAAAAAAAACAGCAACCAAAATTTAATGTACGACTCACACAATGTGGGTTTTACTTATTGTGCTTGGAGCCAATTTAAAAATCAGACAGTTTTAAGTTTCCTGTGTGAATGTGATCTCATTCTTTCCCCTATCTCCACTTCTTCTTTTTCTCCTTTATTAGCAACATCCTTGGTTTTAATATCAAAGTCTGTTGTGTTCTGTCACTCCTTTGTTAGCAACAAACAACAGGGGCTTCCAGAGCCACTGGTAATCACAAAAACTTGCTACTAGCTTTTCAGGTTAGTAAAGATGAAGGCAGGAGATCAAAATAATAGCAACCTATTGTTGTATCTGACAAAGCTGGCTTTCTCCCATGATTTTTGTCAGCACAAAATGCTGATGTCTCAAGTCCTGTTTTGACAAGTGCCAAATCTAATTTTGGAGAAATAGTCTATTAGCAAGACAGTTAAAAATCCCAGCATCAGAGAAGAGACTTGCCTGAGTTACAAGGTCAACACAGTGTTGGTGGTGAGTTCCATACCATTGTGTCAGTATTCTGGATTCCATTCCCAAATGGACGCATGACAGGTCACACAAGAGTAAGACTATCATAGTAAACCCCCTTAAAGAACATTAAAGAATATGAATTCCTGTGATAAAGCTCTTTTATGTAAGACACTAAGAAAAGGGTGAATTTTGCTGACAGCTGTGTTTTCCATGCTGTATGAAAGCCCCAACCTGTGATGCATCTCACTCTATAATGCTGATTAATCAGTCATGAGTAAAAATCCACATTTAAAAGAAATGTTCTTACTTTATATTATTTTCATATTTTCACACCAGGCCTGAATCTGAGAAGCTAGTCATTTTAAATTTCTTTATAGTGGCTGGAAGAGCTGCCTCCATGGCGGGTGGACCATCTTATCACAACCCCAGAAATGCAAAAAGCAGTCAAGCAGGAAAGGGTTGGTCCACATCTCACCTTCAAAAACATATGGCAGGCACTTATGGACCACTTCTATATGGATCTCCTCCCTACGTAAACCTTTGCTGATTAGCTGACCTATTGTCAGTCACTTCAGAAGAAACAGGTTGAGTCTGGCAAGAAGATTTTTGTTTTTCTCTGTCCATCTTGCCTATGGTATTACATAAAGATTCAGCAGAGGGCAGTGATTAGTGTCAAATCTGGGAAGCCTAAGTTTCTACCCTCACCTTACCACACAACTCACTGGGTGCCAGTAAAAATCTCTTAGCATGACTAGCCACCATGGGCAGTTGTCTCCTACTTTAGTGTAGTAAATTGAAACTAAAGTAGCCCCATTTGAATCAGTGGAACTTATGGAGGAGTTAACTCACCACATCCCCACTCATTCAATGGGCCTACTCTGGTACAGCTCACCAGACTAAGCAATAGCATTTCAGCCATAAAGGACAAAATCCTGATGCTCGGCATAGTAAATCGCATTAGAGTAGGCCAGTTGAATCGATGGGGAGTTAGTGGATCAGTCTTCACACAAGTGCCTTTGATTCAAATGTGCCTATTCTAACTATGACTTGCTATACTAATGTAACTGAGCTAGAGTAAGCCCATTTAAGTCAATAGTGTTTACAGAAGAATTCCCTCAGCAAATCCCCATTTGTCCATTGTGATTTATCCCACTCTATTGCGATTTACAGTGCTCAGCAACAGGATTTTGGTCTGTATGTTTAATTAGCCATAATCCAGTTGGATGTTTAAAATTGTATTGAAATGTGTTCTGGGGTGTTTTTTCCTGCTGACTGTCATGCCATAGGAATTTCAGTGTATATTTCAGAATTACAGTTGATGGAAGGAATACACGTTTTAACTCTCGTAGATACATAAAATAGTGAGCTATCCAGACAGCAGGGGCAATATATAGCTATAGGGTTAGCACTGTGCAACTTGTCCCCAGCCCCCAAAGAACCAAAAAATAAAAAGGCCAAATGGGGTAGGGTGGGGGCTTCTGGGGAACTAAAATAAATAAAGATCCGGTTCCCCTGCTCCCACTTATGAATATTCTGATTTGTTTTTAGTCACAGTGTTTCAAATAAAACAATTGGAAAAGGTGATCTTGGGAGGACTGTGAGATGTTTAGGTTTCTCAAAAGTGAGTGTGGTCTTCAAAAGGTGGAGGGCCCCCAGAAACAGAGGGCAGGAAAAGATCTGGAGCATATTGTGCTGAAAGCTCAGAAAAGATTTGCTCAGACCCAGGTTGTGTGGTTTCTTTTCCTTTGCTTTGTTGATTTCCTTGCTTTTTCCTTTTCCTAGGGAGTTGGAAGCATCCTTTCTCATAATTAACTAACTAAGGCCTCTGGGGGCTTAGTGACATGTTGTGGGGTGTAGATTACAAGCTTCCCTGGGATATAAGTATAGAGAATGAGACAGCTCACTGGAGAAAGGGAAATATTTTGATGAATTGAACAAACAGCTGACAATCCTCTCCTGTGCTTGGGGGTTCTCAACCTTTACTTTATCATCATCCTTGTTTCTCTTAGGTGCGGCTTCACATGAAAAAGAACACCTGCACAAAATGGCGTGACAACAGGAGAAGCTACCCAGAGAGAAGGACCGCTCTCTATGATCACTTGTTAAGTCTTCCATGCAGAAGTCAAAGAAAATGTTGATCAGAGTTCCTAAACATGTTTTTTTAAAGTGCAAATGTAAAAAAAAAAATGCAAATTGGTTTTGGCTTTGATGAATTATTTAGCCTATTTTTCCCTCTAGTGAATGCCTCCGTTTCTTTTCTCAGATCGCTTATCTAGTCGTTTTTATAATGCATATGCAATAGACAAGCATTTATTATCTGGTTGGAATAATTATGTCCTATATATTGTCCATGCTATTTTGCTCTTCTAGTCGCAGTTAGATGCTAAATATGTGTTTGATTGAAATCCCTCATTAGAATTTGCTGGCGGTGCTTGCCTTCCTTGACACCCATTAAATAGTTTGGCATGAGAAAATCTGGCACAATAGAGTTGACTTTGTCTGGTATCAAATCAGCAAAAGTCCAAATTCTTCCATGCCCATGGCCCAGCTCATGGAATTTCCCATGTGACCTTTTCACATCAGACAGGCCGTTATTATCTGCATAAAAATGGACTGAATAGATTCGGGTGATTGTTAGCAAGGAAGCTATTCTCAACCTGGTATAATCATTTCCTCTCCTGTCCTGCAGTGGGTAGATGGATGTCTTAGCCCTGCCAGTTGTTACTGTGCAGAAAAAAATGCATTTTGAATGGTTGTTGCTGGAACACGTAGTGACATGCGCTTATCTCAATGAAAACAACTGGAAACATACATCGCACAGAGGCTGAATCTCCCAAGAAAGCACAAGCACTTTTGGCAGAAGGAATGTTTTGTTTGGGGACTTCGAGGGCTGCAGCTGCAATCAAATCAAAGAAAAACAAGCAATGCTTCAAGATGTGTTTAATTATTTAGTGTGGCATTCTGTTCTTCTGGATAGCAGAGCAGTCGGACAGGCATTTTCCCCTCCAGCTGGTATGCAATATTTTATACATGCTGTTGTATGTCACTATGCCATTCTGTTCATGGGCAGCTGGCATAGAGAAGTAAATAAGAACTAAACGGAGCTAATGCCGTCCATACGAAGAGTTTAACACAGTGTAAGGATTGCTGGTTTAGACCAGGGACACAGGTATCTGTCTTCTCCTACTTCCGGAAAGCTCTCAGGCACACTCTGAAGGCTATATTCCAGTGATGGCGAAACTTTTAGAGACCGAGTGCCCAAGCTGCAATTCAAAACCCACTATTATTTATTTTTGCAAAGTGCCAATACAGTAATTTAACCTGAATACAGGTGGCTGTGAAGGGGCAATGTCGGGTACCCACAGAAAGGGGTCCGAGTGCCACCTTTGGCACCCATGCCATAGGTTCGCCATCACTGCTATATTCCTTGTTGTTAGATAATGTGAGGCAATCACCTATAGTAGACTAGTAACCATTAGTAGGAGTTATGATGTAATCTCTCTGTCAAAGTCTTTTGCAATTTGTTCTGCCAGTGGAAGCAAATACTTGTTGAACAATTACATAGAGACCTTTGGGTAGTGGGCGGCATATAAGTTGAACAAATAAATAAATAGATAGATAGAAGCAGAATCAAAGAAAGTTAGAGCTTCCTTTAAAACAGGAAACAGCTATATTACATATATGCACAGATGAGTTACATCGAGACAAATCAACAGCATAACAGCTTTTCATCATATATGGCAGTGCTCCCCAACCTTTTTATCCCTGCGGACCGGGAAATTTTTGATAATTTTTCTGTGGCCCGAAGCTGGGGGTGGGGGTGGGGAAGGGGGGGAGATAAAGGAATGCGAAAGGGGGGTCCGGTGGGGAGGCAAAAGGGGGTGTGTGAAAGCAAAGGATGGGAGGGAAGGAGGAGGGGGAGGCACGAGAGCGGTGGCGGTGGCACTCATCGGCTGGGGGCATCGGCCGTGCCACTCCCCCCCCACACACGGGCGGGGTGGGGGGGAACCCGGGGCTCCTGGGCAGGCGGGCCCCCGCCTCCTCCTGCTCCACCGGGGAAAGCGAGCGGGCCTCGGCTGCTGCTGCTCCTCCGGCGGCGGTGGCGGGAGGAGGAGGAGGAGGAGGAGGAGGAACCAGAGGAGGAGCAGGAGGCGGCGGCGGTGGCTCATCTGGCGCTGCGCTTGCTCCTGCTCCTGCTGCCGCCACCGCCGTGGACCTCCTCCTCCGCCGGGGAAAGCGAGCGGGGCGCCAGCAGCGAGACCCGCGCATGGCTCCTGGCCCCGGCGCCCCGGCACCCGCCCCGCCGCACTGGGAAGCGCCCTCACGGCACCAACGAGCCGCCGCCGCCGCCTCCTGCTCCTGCTCCGGTTCCTCCTCCTCCTCCTCCTCCTCCTCCCGCCGCCGCCGGCGGAGGAGCAGCAGCAGCAGCAGCGGGGGCAATTGCGGAGGGGTTGCGGCGGCGGCGGCGGGACGGGGGCGATGGCGGCGGCGGGGGGCAATTGCGGGGGGGTGGCGCGGCGGCGGCCCGGTGCCGATTCATCCACGGACCGGCACCGGTCTGCGGCCCGGGGGTTGGGGAACACTGATATATGGCATACATAATCAGTACATAGCATAGAGAGGCAAGAATGGGTGCCTTACTCACAAAGGTGACCTTATTTCTGTTTAATTTATTTCTTTTAATTTTTTCCCCCTTAATTCATCTGCTGCTCCCTGCCGAAGGTTTCCCTCCTTGCCACCTTTATCTATTTTTTCTTGCATTTTTTAAATCATTTTTGCTGTTTTAATTGTGTCTGTAGTGGTTTTATCTATTTTTACTGTGAACCGCCCTGAGTTCCTGTATGGAAAAAGGGTGCGGTATATAAATGCGCCAAATAAATAAATAATAAATAAAGGCCCATTGGACACTGATCAATAGAGCATTTATATACATTTGTCTATCCAATCAGGTAACACATTGCATCAGGGCTATTGCAGCACCTTGCATCAGCCAAACCCACTTACAGTAAGCCCATTCTTTTCACTTGCAGTCTAATAGAAAAATCCTTTAGACTGAATCACTGTGACTTTGAACATTTGCAGACTCCATCCTAGAAATCAATTAAATACAGACAGACCATTTATTTATACACCTGTCTAATATATCGTTTCACTAACTAATATCTGACATTCTCTTATTTTCCTTTGAACTCTCTGACTGTTGCCTTCTCTTGCAGGACAGAATTTTTATACAACCAATTCTGCTCCCCCTCAAACTAACCTGCCATCTCAGTTATGACTGAGAAGATTCTTCCACCACCAATACTGATGTAAATTTCATCTGCAAATCCAGGTGGAATCTGTATGTAGAATGAGGAGGAAGCACCATTCTGTTCTTTGCCTCAAGTAACCACATATCATGGATGAGACCCCTTTCCCTCCATAAAGTCATGAGGGCATTTCATCTAGGCTGGATGCCAATACCACATCCTTTGGCAAGGAGCTTCATAGACTAATAGTATGCTGGATAAAGGAATAGTTTCTTTTGTCTTTTCTCATTATCCCAACCCTCAGTATGATGATGCCTGTTTCTGGTATTGCATCAGAGGAAAAAGACCTTCCCTGTATACACTTTGTTCACCTCTGCTTAATTTAGTACATCTTAATCACGTCCCCCCTCCAGGTGCCTTTTCCCCCCAGACAAAATTACCTCAGACGCTGTAGCCTTACTTCATAAGGGAAATGACCCAAATTGAAGGGCTGGGTGAATCGGCTATAGCAGTGTTCCCCAATCTTGTGTCCCCAGATGGTTTTGGATTATTTCTCCCAGGAAATCTTGGTCAGCACAGCTACTGGTGAAACCTGAGGGGTTCAGTTCAAGCACATCTGGGAACCATTGGGCTATTGATATCCAAATGCCCATCATAACAAAACTTGTAATGGACACTGTCAGCATATGGCAGAAATACGGAATTGCCTGACTGCATTATGGGAGAATGATGAAGCTAAAGGCAAAAAGTCTGAGTGATTCTAGCCAGCATTTTGCCAGGCTAGGTGACCTGTTGGCACATGTGCAGTACTCAATATGCTGAGTAGAGATGGACACAAAACAAAAAATGACACATTGCTTCAACATGTCAAGGTTACAAAACATTTCGTAACGTAATGAAACGGCAGACAGCGTTTTGTTACAAAACAAAACAAAATGCCATTTTTACTGTTGAAATGAAATGATTTGTGAATTTCCCTCCTCCACTCTCTTGTTCTGGCCACCGTCACCCAGCTGGGTGGCGGTGGCCTGAACGGGAGAGCAGAGCAAGTTTTTGAATTTCCCATTGCCTGCTCCATTCTCTCGATGTTGACTCCGCCCCCCAGGTGGGTTTTTTTGACAGCTTGGGCTGTCAGCGCTCGCCCTGTCAACCCCATTGCTGTGTAGGGGAAGCCGGGATCCCCCTGCTTTGTTGGGGAAGCTGGAATCCCCTTGCTGTGTTGAGGGGATCCTGGCTTCCCCGACACAGCAGGAGGCTGACAGGGTGAGCACTGACTTCACCATTTGCCCTGTTAGCCCCCTGCTATGTCCTAGGAAGCTGGGATCCCCCCAACACTCTGTTCTGTTGAACAGAGTTTTGAATAGTTTCATTTTATTTTGTTTCCTTTTGGATTAAAAAAATTATTACTAACTAAACAAAATGAAACTACTAAGGAAACAAATTCAAATAAAGCACTATTTTCCCATTTCATGCCAATCTCTAATGCTAAGTAAGTATTGCATCATGCCCTGACATATAAGGAAACAAGTAACATGTCTCAGTGTTAGGATGTATCATGGAGGAACAGCGTGTCACTTTGTCAGTCAGATCAGTGTTTTGGATTACTAGACTGGACTGGAGTGCAACAACGATATTTTGCCTGCTGATTCTGAAGTGGTGCTCAAATGTATGTATATTTTCATAAATACAGCTCTGGTGGTGAAAGGAAAACACCTGAGTCTTGTGCTGTTTTTTTTTTTTTTTACCTCTGCTCTTGGCTTTGAAGGTTCTCACCAGCCTCCAGCAACAGCTATAAATAGCCTGCACACTCGGGCAGACACTTGGTATTTGTATCTTGGACATACAAATATGAATTATGTCATGGTGGCCCAATGCCCTCCCTCAGAACCATTCTGGTCCACTCACTTGCCTTCAGGCAGTGCAACACGCCCCTGTCATCACTGCCCTCCTGGCTGGAGCCCAGCTAGTGTCTACCTGCCTCCCTGTACAAACTATTACTATGGTACTGTGGCAGGAGGGGAGTCTTCCCAGTCAGAAGTTCAGTGGATGGCTGCAGAGGAAGGCAGGGAAGCACTGGCCAGGGTCCAGCAAGGAATGGCATGGTGCCACCAATGGGGGACCATCACACTGCAAAGAGCCCAATGAGTGGACTTTGCTGGTGCTGGGTGAAGGAATCTCCATAACTATAACAATACAATCATATCCACTCTTCCTTGTAGGTCCAAAATGCAGGTGGCTAGATCAATCCATATCAACCAATGAGGCATAGATTTTTGCAAAGCTAAGGACTCTTCATTAACCATTTAGATCTAAAGAACCCAGAAAGATATGGGTTGCAGGAAGAATAGCTTGCAAAACTTTATTGTTCCTGGACAAAAATCTGTTCTCCTCAATTTACTATGATGACTAAACACAGATAGAGCAGGGAAGACTTAGAGGGGACAGCAGATACTCCCATAGTTCCTACTACACAGAGCTCTGCTCCATTGAGACAATTGTGCTCTATCAAGTCAGTTCTGACTTATGACAACCCTTTCCAGGATTTTATAGCTATGGAATACACAGAGGTAGTTTATCATTCTGATCTTCTGGGGGCGCACTGGGACTCTGCTACTTGCCCAAGTCTACGTATAATGGCATCCCCCGGGATGCACACTGGAGAATCAAAATTCTAACCTCTGGCTCCACAGCAAATACTTAACTCACCACTATACAAAAGGGAACAAAGTGCAAAGAGACAGAAATACTTCAGAGTCAGGAGGTTCAAAGGAATTTCTCAGATGTTGGCACACAGGCAAATACTGTAGTTACTTCCACTGGTGGAGAGGGCTTTGAAATGAGACAGGAAGCATTTATGACTGTCTCACCTCTGAATGAAGACTTTTGATCCTAACAAGGCTTTCTGCCGGTAGAAGAGAACTAAAGCAATACTCAAGTATCTATTCCTCCCATCTTGCCTGGTTCATAGCACGTACAGTATTTTATCCATTTGTGCTCTGTTGCAACAGGGAGAAAGGAACAGGAAACATTCCTTGCATGAATGGGTAGTTTCTAGGGGAAGGGGAGAATAGACCTGACCTTCTGTGCATGTTCATAACTTAGGGATGGTTTTCTCGGCATGTATGTATGCATCCAGGCATGAATGTATGCATTTCCTATATTTCAACCTTGACCAAGTTTGGTACAATGTCCATTGACCATAGGTAGCACTGAGATTTAGAATTTTAAAATTTACCCTAGATAAATGTCCATTTTTAACTGTTTCATGTATTAGCAGAACATTTTAAAATACAATATCAGTACATATACCCTTCCATTTGAGCCCTTCCCTTTGTTTTTCTCTGTATGGATAAATTCAGACCAGTGGAAGTGAACTTTGTTTTTAAAAAAAGCAGTCATGTGGAAGCCACCTAGCTTGAATGCATGGAGCTCAAAATTATCTGTATAAATCAGATATACAAAAAAATCTATTTAAATGTAACTTGTGAAAAAGGCACATGAATCATGAAATGCTGTGGACTACAATAGGATAAAATGAAAGTGTTGGATTAGACCAGGGATAATAGGCTAAGATGAAAGTCTGCTATTTTATTTTTTGATGTCTGTGCCAACAGACAATAGAAAAATACAAATTTAGCTGGATATTAGTAATTGCTTATTAGTAATCCAGTAACACCCCGTGAAATGACTGAAAAACTAAGAAAAGTTATCATGTTGGACAGCAGTCACTTATTATTTTATGTATTGTGGCCTCTTATTGGCATTACACTTTGAAACTAAAGGGAGTAGGAAATCTGTTGTGATTAATGTGTTGGGTATTGTGTCTGTTGAAGCCATGGCTGAGAGCCGTCCCCCCCCCCCCCACACACACACCTCTATCAAAGGGTGCCAGCCTCAGTAAAAGTTATATAATCCTAATATCCAGTTCTTTTAAGAAGAAATTGAAAAAGTCACCACTAAAAATGAACAGCAAGGTGGCAGAGATAGCCTTTACACATACATTGACCAGACAGTCCATAATGGAGGCAGAGATGTCAGTTCAAATGTTTAGAGAGAATTTTAATCAGAGTTGACAACATTCTTTGTAAAGCTTAAAGGCCTATTCTTGGATACCTTCAAGGTCCGAAAGCCAAAACTGGGTAGGGGGTGGGAGGTGCATTTAAGAAGATTAATTGAGGCATCTTTGATTACCTCTTAAAGATCTCCTTGGACTTGTCTTTCCCCTCCCCACTGTTCTGGAATTGTACATCTCTGCCTGCAACCTTTATTCCTCCGGCTCCACTATTCTGTGAAGGATCTGAGGTTGAACTTCGATCTTAAAGAGAATGCTTCTTTCTTGTGCTTAGCAATCCATTTTCACTTACACAATGGAATTTCCCAGAGGAAGTGCTTCTAGTTTTCAACTTAAAAATTAAGCCTGTATCTGCATTCCGGTGAGGAATCATAAAATAAGTCCCATTAAAGCAAGATACTGTACACTGTTGTGTACATGTATATGTTTTGCTAACGTATATCGTTCATCACTTGAAGGAGGAACTTTTGTGAAAACCTGCTAAGCATTTTGTCTAGTTTGATCCACTCACAGACAACACTCCTCATCCTCTCTTGCTTACTCTCTTCATTCTTTCAGCTCACTTCTCAGAAACCATGGCAATGAACGGTGAAGCCTTGTCTTAATGTAAGCAATCCTTATCTAGGGGTGCTCTGGAAAATCACACTTATTCTAAAGTAAACCAGGCATTTGCCTCTCCCTGAAATTGTTTGAAATGCAGCAAAGCAAGGAAGCCCAAAATGATGCTCCAATCTAATTTGGGGCCCTCCAAAGGACCCTCCATTGCTCTGTGCTTCAATTTTAAAAGCTGTAAAAAACACATTTGGTGACAGTGAGTCTCATTTGGAAAAGGAAAGATATACTCTAACAGATCCAGGAAGCTTAAGCCCAAAAATCGACAGCTCAAGTGCTAATGAAAAGCCCAAACTCTCCTGGCAACCCTAATTACATAACCCCAGAGGGGGCTCACACTGATTAGATACGTTGCCTTGTTCAGTGATTGGCGGTCATTGCACATCTTGGCAGAATGATGGAAACATGTTAACCTGTTAGAGTTTACTGTCTGCAATGTTTTCAGTTTCAGAGGGGTGTGTGTGTGTGTGTGTGTGTGTGTGTGTGTGTGTGTGTGTGTGTGTGTGTGTGTGTGTGTGTGTGTGTGTGTGTGTGTGTGTGTGTGTGTGTGTGTGTGTGTGTAATTGGTTCTTCTGTTGCTTTCGTCAGTTGCAGATAACATTTTGTGCTATATTTTACAGAACAATTGGTAGTTTTCTGGCATTTAGGTTGTTTTTCCTTCTTTTTTGGCTGTACCTGCCTGCATTCTAGATGGGTTGGGCAGCACACATGGCATACCAAGCAGGGACTCGGTATTCTGTCCAATGAAGAAGTGAAAGTATTAACACTGAGTGTTTCATCTTCTTCCACAAAAGTAGAGAGGGAAGGAAAAAGTTAGTTAGTGGGGCTTTGCTTGCACGCTGGTGCTTAAGCAGAAGTTGATGGCACTGAGTTTCATTTTCTGTCCCAATTCAGACCCTTTATTTTCCACATTTCTTGTTCTCCCATTATTTGGACCTATACAAATAGTTTCCAAGGTTTGGGTCCAAACCACAGAGGATAGACAACAAATCAATTTGAAGTAAATCAGCTGCTATTTATGACGAAGAGTTCAGATGGAATCAAAGTGAATGATATTTGCCCACTCCTCCTCTCACCCTAGGCTAAAAACGTGTAATTGATGGCAATCAGATAATTTCTTCCTCATTTTTTAAAACTTGTGGGTTGAATATTTTTCCATAAGCTCCTTGGTGACATGCACTTTGCTAAATTTAACCCAAGCTAGTGATGCCTTCTCTTTCTCTTCACCAGTGTTATTGATATATCTTAGACACTCTCATGTGCAACTACTACTACTACTACTACTACTACTACTACTACTACTACTACTACTACTACTACTACTAATAATAATAATAATAATAATAATAATAATAATAATAATAATAATAATAATAATAAATAATGGATTAAACTTCTAATATATGGTACTAGTCCTATCTAGTTGTTAATGATAGCATTCTCATTCTGTAGAATTTTAAGTTGACTGGAAGGAAAAAAAGAGGGGGTTTTCTGGGCATTTTTACACATTCTGCAAGATGTATGGGCTGGCAAAAGAATGTCACGTAAATGGCATTACCATTATCTAGCAAAAGGTTTTTGTCTAAGCTCACAACTGGGGCATGAATTTCATTTGCAGATGTAGTTAGTGATAAAAAATTTAATCTTGCCTTTCTGTGAAAAACAAATGCCCGTAGTGTCAGTTAAAATGTAAATTAAAGATAACTGAATAAAATGAATTGAAATAATTAAAAGGAAGTCCACATATGAGATGGATTGATTCAACAAACCAAGCCACAGGCCTTGAGATGCAAGAGCCAAGCAGGCTGTTGATGAGATTTTGAAGGTCAGCATAAGTCAGAGGTGATGTGATAGCGCTTAAAAACAGCAATGTAAATATCAAAATACACATGAACCACAACAACAAACTAAAAACAAACACACATAAAGAGAAGTCAGAAATGGGGAAAAGAAGTGGTGGTGGATGGGAGATCCATAAAGACCAGGGGGTTCAGATGTTTTGGTCTTCACACTCCATAAACCCCAACTAACCTCAGTTAGGGATTCCACAGATGGAAGAGCAAATGTTTGGAAGAAGCAACAGTTGCTATAGATCTTTCTCAAATCATGGAGCTATTGCTTCTTTTGGCAAGGAAGGAGGAAGGGTTCTGGCCCCTTTAGTTGAATCTGCTGATCAATTAAAAATTTTCATATACTGGAGAAATACCAGATTTCATGCTTTGGCCTGGCACAGTTTAAGAGAAAAGACTCATCTGATTCATGCATGCTAATATTGCTTCTTCAGAAAGTGGTTTGCCTATAGCCATGGAGGTTGACTGCCTGCCTGCACAGTTCTGAAGGATTCCTTTGTTGGTGAGTTTACTTAGAAATATCACTTCCTCTACTTGGATTTTCATTGTCGGTCCAAAGAGATCTTGCTGTCCAAGGAGGGGCCCTTCCTGACTGCATACCACTGCAGTTGCTGCAACACTTCCTGCCTTCATCAGTCTCTCTTCCCCACAGGGCTGCCTGAAGCACCTTTGACACATGGCTGAGTCAGCTCTATTCTGTTTTCCCATTGATTACATCCCTGACTAAGAGCTATCACAGGACCTAGCCTAAAGTAGAACTATGCCTATCGAGGTATATATATCACTTCATCTGCTTTTTGTCACGGTTACTTATTGCCTGACATTACAAAAATCACCACATTGGCAGGATCACTACAGCTTTATTGATGTTCAGTTTGTTTTATGTCAAACCTATTGCTTAAGAGATCAAGAGAGAGTGACAGAGCATGTGAGAGAGCTGAAAACAGCACATGTGGTTTCCAAATAGTGTTAATGCCTGCAACTGTGAGGTCAGATGACACATGTCATAAACCACGTTTACAGTGTTGACAGACTTTTTATTCAACCTGCTGTTTCTTTGCTCTGCTCAAAACTGGTACTCAATTAAAGCATGTGAAGAAAGTCACTATGATGTGAAAAATCACCATATTTTCTTATATCTCAAATGGTAAACAATTGAGTATATCTTTTGTAAGTGTCCAGGAGTAGCATGTAGAGGGAGGTGTTCCTCTAGAGGGGGTAAAGATTTAAGGCTCCTTGACAGTCCATGGGCGTCTGGTGCATATAGCAGGTTGATTAAAACTTTTCATAAAGAGTTTATGGGATTATTCCTGGTGTTTTCTTGTTTTAAATGGTTTTGAAAAGCTTAGGAACGTGAGCTACTTCTCATATGCACCTTGCTCTGACTTATAGTGATCTTTTCCAGTGCTTTCTAGGTACAGAGTTCTCAGGAGTCATTTAGTGTTCCCTTCTTGGGGACTGTGAACTTACCTAAAGTTATAGAGCCTACATGGACTTCCCCCAGAATAAGGGAATGGAAAGCCAATTATAAGTACATTGCAACTAGAAAACTGTAGAAAGGATTGCCATCAGTTGAAATCAACTTGGCAACAGGTTATTAATTTTTGAAGTATTACTGTCCTAAAACATTGGGTCTGGACATAGAAGTATGTTGGGTGGCCAAAGCTAAGGTCTTTGACTAGAGACAGAAACAAAGCAGAAAAATAGTATTTCATTTTGTTTCATTTCATTTGCTGTTTCATTTTGTTATTAACAATTTTTTTAAAAATCATAACAAAATAATACAAAATAATTCATTATATCACATGGGTCTGCTCCCCTGGATCTTAGAGGCACCCAATTTTGTGGGTAGCTTAAGAATTGGGGCAGTAGGTTAGATATTGCAATGTATATGCAGAGAGGTAGGGGCTAGGAATGGAGGATGCATCAGTAAGATATAGTGATCCGTCTGGGAAGAGAGGGGCTGTCAGATAAGTGTGAATGAAGGATGATTTTATGGTGATAGGGAAAGATCCCATTCAAAAATCATATGAAATCAAGAGGACACAGTAAGGTCTGTCTTCTTTTACCCATAACCCTCTTTTATTTAAATTTAAAGAGAGCCACCAGCCAATCCTCTCTCTTTAAATTTAAATAAAAGAGGTTTATGGGTAAAGAAGCCAGATCTTACCATATCCTCTTGATTTCATATGATTTTTGCATGGGATCTTTCCCAATCACAATAAACTCATCTTCCACACTGATACATCTCTTCCCAGACAGACCACTATATCTAACTGGTACATCATCAATTCCTAGGTCCTACCTCTCTGCACACAAATTGCAATTTCTAGCCTGTTATTATGATTCTCTAGGATGGTATTGGTATGTTCTGGCAAGGGAGATGTAATGTTTTATTTTGAAAAGAGAAAATGGTGTTTAGTTTTGTTTCTTGACAGAATGCTTGCTTTTGTTTTGTTTTGTAATGTTTTATAACCTTAAAAATGATGAAACAGCACTTTTATTTTATTTTATGCCAATTTCTAACTTTCTAACTTTGATTGATAAACCAATCTCCAGGCTTTTGTCCACAGAAGAAGAAAAAGCCTTTACAGTGGAACCTTGACTTGCGTCATTAATCCGTTCTGGAGGTCTGGACATAAGTCAAACATGCCTTAAGTCAAATGAACTTTTCCCATAGAAAGTAATGGGAAACTGGATTAATCCATTCCAGATGATGAAAAAGACCCCCCAAAACAGCAATTTAACACAAATTTGTCTGGGATAGGAGATTCCTTCCAGGGATGTAAATGAAATGTCTCTTCAAAGAGAGGAGGAGGCAGTCGAATTGTAGTCCACAAGTTATACTCCTCCACTTTTTAATGATCATCGCAACAATGTCTAACATTTAAGTTTTACCGATTTTTAACCTGACATTCCAAGTTCTGAACAACCCTATGCTTACCATTAGAATCCCACAACTGTACAGCTCCCCAACTAAAATGCTTCCATTGTGGACCACACTTCTGCAGCCAAATTTTTTACAAGACTGAGCCGACTGTCTAACCAGAGAGGCCAGCCCGAGCATCCAGCCCTTCTTCTCTTCCGGCGGCAGCGGCAGCTTCGGCGAGGCTGAGGACCAGCTCCAGTTGCTTGGAGCTGACCTCGCTGAAGCTGCCGCTGCCGGAGGAGGGGAAGAAGGCAGGAGCAGTTTGGAGGCAGCAGCTGCGATGCTGGGTCATGGCTGCTGCCCGATTCCGGGGCCTTGCGCCGGAGCTCTGAGCTGTAAGTCAGAGCCCACAGCGCAAGTCAAACAGGCCCCTTCTTACTGCAAGTCAAATATGCTGCAAGTCAAGCAGCATGTAAGTCAAGGTTCCACTGTACTTCACTTTAATGCTGAGCCTTCCACATATGGCATTCATAGTGGTGAAGATTTAGATAGGATTCCCAGTGTGGTATAGTAGCTTGGAAGATGGACTAGGGCTCTGGAGAACAGGGTTCAAATCCCCTCTTGGCCATGGAAACTTGCTGGGGGAGTGGAACTGGTAAACCATTCCTTAAATATTACACTTACATTGGAAGCCCTGTTAGGGCTAATCTAAGTTGCTTCTGACTTGAAAGCACAGAACACACATGCAGGTTACTAGGTTTTCATGCAATTACCCTGGATTCCTGTTGGACCCTTTTTCACAATTAGCTGGCCAGTTTGCCTGTCTCCCAACTTTTGCTTGCCTACTTTCTGTGATGTCAAAAGGGTCTGCTCCTTGTGAGGCCTCATCTCATTATACGACAAGAGTCCACACTCAAGTTTGTGGCCCAAACAGTTCAGGAAGTTGGATACGGTTAAATGGGCAATCTTGGTAGAAGGCATCCAGGCTATAACTCTGCTGGGTAGTTGTCTTACTGTGTTGAGCAACTGACTGCCTTTCAGCTTCTGTTCCTATTATGTAAAATTGCATTTGAGGATCAAAACGGGGATGTGGATTATTCTGAGATTTTTCTTCTTCATTCTCTATCTGCAGTGCAGGCTGTGCTCTTAGCAAGGGGGTGGCAAAGGTTTGAAGAGCCAGCAGTATCATTTGGGCCCTTTCAAGGAGAAAGGTAAATTTATTTTAAATACATAAACAAACTTGCTGACTGTATGTCCTGAGGCCTCTAGCCTTTATTGAGGAAAGAGATCCATCAGATAGAATAATGTCTTGGACTGCTACTGTCTTAAGAATCATGGAAGGAAAGACAGTTCAGGTTGGCGGTGACAACCTCAAACTTTGGTCACTGGCAGTAATCCTGTAGTAAGTTGAAACTGGATTAGGGTGTTAAAACAGTAGGGATTTGGTGAGTCAGCTCCTCCACAAGTTCAATGTGTCTACTTCAGATGAGAAGACTTAATGTTAGATTTCAGCCATTATCTTATAGTGCTAATCAGGCTCCTTGCCAGTATTTCATTTGCTGTAGGAAATTGCTCTCCATACATAAAACAACCCTTATTTTTTCAGCTGTCCCGACCACCCACCTATCAGTGTCTGGCTAGCAAGTCCTGTGACCTCATAGCAATCAAGTCAATAGCAGTCAAAGAGGATTGATTCTCGCCACTTGCCAATCCAATCAACACCAATAAAAACACCCAGTTGTACAATCACAAAATGTATGCTATGCCTTTTCTGAAACAAGGTGCTATCATCACCCCCTGCCAACAAATGGTTAAGATTTGTGGAGATCTCAGGAGACTGCTTTCATGTTGCTAAACTCACAAAAGTTAAGCAGCTTTTAATTCATTTGAGCACATTCAATTAATCATTGGAGAATGCTAATTAAATAGTTAATCCAAGCTCTTTTAAACTGGAAGCCATTAATAATTAAGCAACACCTTTCAGCAAACAGTATCTGTTGCCAACTGTGTGTCTTCTCCAGACTAGTGGTTCAGAAAACAACACAAAGATGTAAATCCTCCCCTCTCTCACACACAAACACAAATGTATCAGCTGGGAGGTACAACAAAGAATCCCATAAATTAACTGTTTTTGTTTTTGTTTTTTTGTAAAGGGTAGCAACAATTCTACCTCTAATGATGAGTGGCTCATTAGGGAAACTACAGATTCAGGAAGATTAAAAAGTTAACAGGGCTACAAGGGCAATCGATGCAAAAGGAAAGGACTGTTGCCCTGGCCCTGGATTCCAAGATAAGCTTAAATAATAAGAGTTCTGATGGAAGGATATAAATCATAGCCACTAAATTCAAATTTATATTCACTTAAGGCCATACACTGCTCTGCTAGCAAACCCAATTTGACGTAGGCATCTTCGGATATGTGGGCATGCTGGTCAGCTCTTGACTTGTAATGTTTCTTTCGGATGTAATCAATATTTCAGCAATGACAGCTCACTCTTCCGAAGGACAAAATGTTACTTTTTCAACAGAAGACAGAATCTTCACTTCACTATACAAGGAAGATGAGGCATGGGAGATGGTGTACTATACTCTTACTCATAAACTTACTCTTAGGAGGGTGCTACACATTAGTAATACTGCTATCACACATGCAGTAAGTAAGGTGTAAGTGGGAATAATGAAGATAATCCACGAGAAGGAGAATGTTGCTCAATAACTGTGGTGTTTTTGTCTACCTGTTTGATACACATGGCACCATATTCTGTGTCAGGTGCCCCTCCTGTATAATGGACTTGAAACTATCTGTGCATGAGAGAGTATGCTCCACAAGTTACGCTACCTAATTTGGAGTACATATTCACCATGGGCTCAAACATATGATAGAACATCAATAAAATCCCAGCTTCCTGAAGAAGTAAAAGGTATCTGTATCACAAATTTTCCTTAACTCTGCATGTGACATGCTAGCTTAGTTTTAATCCTGTGATTGCTTGTTGAAAGATAAACGTGCAGTTGATTTGCAAATGGAGTTGCTCAGGCATGGCAGCTTTGAGAGAAATGGTAACATGCCAGCTTCTGGTTAAACTGGGGCTTCGTGTCCCATACCACCACCCCTTCCTTGCTTCCTTCAGGATTGTGAATGGTCCACCCCCCTAAGAATTTACCTCTTGTGATGCATCACTTCTTAAGCAACACACATCCCATGCAAAATGAGCAGTGTGTCTTCCTGCCACTTTACTGCTTGAAGATAAGTCAGAGAGAAGCACATGACAGGGCTTCCACATTTCCAGTGATCAAAATTAACACTTTAGTAGTTGTTTCTTCTTGGATGTCGTGGAGATAGTAGCAGAAACTTGGAGGATCAACCAATGCAAAAACCATGTGAAAAATGGGAACCATTCTATAGATGGCCTTGTACAAATCTTTGAAAGAAAAGTTAAGAAAATGTAATGGAATTTTTGAAATGGTAAATGTAATTTACAAGAGCACAAATACTTGGTAGTAGGGCTAAACCATTACAATTGTGTTTTGCCTAAATATGTTAAGAACAAATTTAGTTATTGTTCTCTTTGCCCTCCCAGTTCCTTATCACTGTTCCCCCCTCCCCCTTTATCCCCATTTCTTTCCTTCCTTTTTATTTTGTATAAGAAAATGTTTTTTAAAAAACAGTTTAATAGTTGTGTGGAAAGGGAGATTTCAACAGCTCTTAACTTGCATGACAAGTGATACCTACTGGAACCCCCTCGTTCTCATAATTTAAAGATCCAGGAGCCTTCTGCTCCTATAAATAGATCTTTTGATCAGTTGTAAAAACTCTAATCAAGAAGGGAGGGACTTTTTAAAAAGGTAACTTATTAAAAAAATGCTGACAAATTTTGTTAGATGAATCAAAGTAACTGTACTGAAAATCTTTAGACTTCTCTGGGTAGCAACAATGTGAATTTAATTGATCATAATGCATGGTGGGATCATCTCTGCTCATCAGATGTTTTTATCTTTGATGCATGGCCCCTGGAGCATTAATTAATATAAAGCACATTAATTGGAGTTTAAATAAAGGCTATCAGTTTATTGATCAGGCTCAACAGCCAATTAAGCAGTAATTGAAATCAATCAGATCAGACATCCTAACTAGTTATTAGAGATGGGCATGAAATGAAAATATAGCATTTTGTTTTGTTTCAGTCTTCATTTCATTTCGTTTTGTTAATAACGGATTTTTAAAAAGAATTTTCATCGTGGAACAAAACGAAATGAAACACTTTTTTTTATTTAACAGGGAGTCCACTGACCTAAATCAAAGATCCTCAAACCTTTCAATCAATTTGCTTTCAAGCACAGAACCCTCTGTAAAAAAGCTAGAAGCCTAATGGCTAGCTGCTACACAGAGAGATCGGAGAGATAAACTCAACAGCTGATCGGTGGCAAGGTAAGGAAGGAATATATATATAAAAATAACCTCTACAGCCCTACTTACTCAGGAAAGGAAAATAAAACAATCAGTTTAAATCAACTTGCAGACTCAACCAGCGAAGGGTAGAGCTCAGGTCCTGGCTAGCTGCACCGGGCAGATCAAGATTGAAGACAAACTATCTCAACAGCTGAGGTGCAGGAAGAAAGAAAAGCAAATCAATCAGTTTAAAAATTTGTCTCTGAAGATTCTCAGTCATCCAGATGAGTTTATCTGGAAGTTGAGTCATGGCTACTGGACTTCTTTTTTGAGAGATAGAAACGTTTCGCTGTTCATCCAAACAGCAATGAAGCTGTTTGGATGAACAGTGAAACGTTTCTATCTCTCAAAAAAGAAGTCCAGTAGCCATGACTCAACTTCCAGACAGTTTAAAAATAAACTTCCTGCTCTCAAGAAGGCTGGATCAGGAGGCTAGGATGAATTGTTCCATTTCCAAAACAAAAAAAAAAGGTGTTTTGTTTCATTTCTTGACCACATGTTTTTGCTGTTTTGTTTCATTTTGTAAGGTTTTGTAAGCTTACAAAACAATGAAACAGTGTGTCGTTTTTTGTAAGTTGCCCATCCTTAATTATTATGCCAGTCCACTGGCTCACTGGCTGCTTAGGTATCCAGTTTAACTGTGATAGGAGACTCATTACTGGAAGTACTGGAGCATCTTGTGACTGAGTCAACAAACCAAAGACTACAGAAAAATGAAACAATTACTTGCAAATAACTAGCAACAGAGAATGGATTCCTTCTACAAATGTCAAAAGTATAACTACTTTGCATTATGGCTCTTTACCAAGGGACAATCATTTTTTGTTGTTGAGCAACTTGAACTTTTAAAAGTTATGTATATGTATATTTAACCCTTCACATTCAGTTTCTATGACAGGCAGTGTCCTGGCAAACATATCTCAGGAGGGAGTTGGTTCCAGAGCTGGGGAGCCACCACTGAGTAAGCCCAGTTCCTTGTTGAGGGTTTCCGAGCCTCCCTCAGTGACAACACCCTCAAATGCCTTGCCTGAGATGAACAGGTGCTATGGGCAGAACTCTGTGGTAGGACGCACTCTGACAGATAGCAAGGTCCTAAACCATTTAGGGCTTTGTATGTTATTAAAACCTTGAAGTCAATGCAGTAACTGATCAGCAGCCTGTGTAGTATGGCCAGTGTAGGGGTGATATGATGGTGTTTTCTCAACCCCATAACTAATCTGGCTGATGAATTCTGCACCAGCTGGAGCCGCGGCATTAACCTCCAAGGCAGCCCCATGTAGAGAGCACTGCAATAGTCTAATCTCGAGACTGTGTGTGTATCGTGTCGTTTTAGTCGTGACCGACTCTTCGTGACTTCATGTCCATGGAGTTTTCTTGGCAGGAATACTGGAGTGGTTTGCCAGTTCCTACTCCAGTATCTCAAGACTATGAGTGCACAAACTAACATGGTGAGTTGTTGGTCCCTGTGCTAGTTTGGTGACTGTGATGGCAAAGCATTTTTTAAAAAATGCTTGTTCAGTTCATCAAGTCATGGGAAATTCATGCGAGCAAATCGCCAAGACACAGAAAGCTTCAAATCCCATACCAATCATAATCCATTTTCTTCACACACTGGTAGCAATATGTTTTACATTAAAATCTGCTTTCTGATAGCTCAAGCATGTAGGGAATAGAGACAATCTGTGTTATAAAAATGTTGTTTCGAAATCTACATTGTAGAGTCTTGTTGCTCTAAGAATTACATCTTCAGTTCACAACTCCACTATACTGAAAGAATGTCTTTTCTGTCCAATGTAAGCCTGACAATGCCTTACATTGGAAGTCAGGATGTTGCCTAGGTCAGTGGTGGTGCACAATCAAGATGCTGCCTACGGCAAGAACCATTGGTAATCAAAGAGCATTTGTGCATTTTGAGTTAAGCTTCTGTGTTAAACTATGATGAATACAAATATCTTTCAGGATTATTTAGACCTCTTCAGCGGATGAAACTCACTGGTGATAAGGAGCAACATTAACATTTCCTCCCCCCTGAAGCTGACCTGAGGGTATCCTATTTAGTAGCTTAGGGGATTCAGCATTTTAAGGTCAGATTAAATGATATGCGTAGCATGCTTTTGGAAGAGTGCTTCCTCAAGTAGTTAAAGACATCTGCTTGTTACACCACATATTTTTTTTTCTCATCTCACACTTAGAGTGGTTTGTATGATTAGTCCTAAAAGATAAGCATAGGATTTATTTACAGTTGCTGAGGCATGTAGCACTGAGGAACTCCCATTTCTGGGAGGGGCAATAGGTTAAATGTAGGGAAAATGCACCCCTCTGAATTCCTAGCTTGATCCTTTCTACCTATGAGACTGTGATAGACTCATCAGACATCTGAGAAGACCCTCAGACACAAAGAGCTTCTCAATAGACTGCGTCCTTATGATTTACAATTTTGAAGACGGATGGACAAAGATGATATGTTGCCTGGGCAACAGAAATGGAAAAGGGTTAAGTTTCTGCCTCGTGTGGTATAAACACCCCCACTTCTGCATCTTATCTCCTTGAATTACATCTTATCCCCTTGGATTGAATTAAAGGCATGATTTCCAGTCTTGAAGTTCACACCAGATGATCTTCAAATCTTGCAGCCCACAGTGTCTCTCTGGCCTTTACATTGCTTATGATCGGAGAAGGGCTGTGCAGCCTTTAGGATAATAGAATAGTGTCTGTTACAAAAACAGGCAAGAAAGCTACAGCAGTGTGGATCAAGTTGGAAGAAAACCCCCAAGAGAAAACTTTACCCCAATAAGAACTTGAAATGTGGGGCCACTAATTTTGTAGCTGGGAGATCTGCAGGTAGAGATAGAAACCATATATATTCAAAGAATATTGAATATGAGTAAGTGAAGAACAGTGGATTGAATCCCCCCATATTTTCCATAAATACCAGAACAAAGCTACTGTGTAGGTTCTTAGCTCAATACATTACCTGCTACTGTACAATGTGGGAGCTCCATACAGACCTTCAGTCAACCCACATTCATTCAAAATGTGCTAAAAATGAGCCCTCATGCAACAGGGACATATTGCTTATTTCTGAGCAGATTATCCTAGAACTGAGCTATGCTTTGCATGTTTGTTGGCAAAACACGCAAATTGCTAAGTGTTAAATCCATCTAGGCCTTTTTTGCTTTGCTTCTGCCTCATATGTTCTTATTTCTCATCTACTTTTGTAGTGTACCCCCCCCAAGTCAAATGTGCAAGACTGTAAGTGATCACTTTTATAGGTGTTCACTGGTGCTTTTGTATCCCAAGGAGAGTGACAATATAGCTAGCAAAAGACCCCATAAGGCACAATACCAGGTGCACCTGTATAAACATATGGCGGACTGCAGTCCTTTGGTCCAATATAGTTCAAAAGGAGTTGTTTCCAACCAGTGAGAATAATGTTTTACAGTTCATAAAGTTGGTTGCCAAAATATATATCAGTATTCATGAATAGAGATGGGCACGAATCGAAAAAATGATGTTTCTTTTTTGTTTTTCGTTGTGGGTCCCATTTCGGTTCGTTTTCATTTTTCACAATTTTTTTGAAAAAAAATTGTTTCATTTTTTCATTTTTCGTTTTTCATTTTTACCCACTTTTTGCGCAATTTAAAGCATTTCCGTGTGCGGGCGTCCCCCAACGACCCAGACCAGAGGGAAAACACTAAAAAGAAATGATGCTGGCAGAGACACAGTATAGACTAGGTGTGCAGGGAGGCTGCAAAGGCAGCGGCGGGCGTTGCCCATGGCGTAAGGCAGCCGTAGAGTGACTGCACTGTGGGGCAGGAGAGGGTACTCACCGAGGGATACGCACGCACACAGGGAAGCTGCAAGAGATGTCTCTTCTTTCTCTCCCTTAAGAGCCAGGCTGGAGCCAGCAGGAACACAGAGACACACACCTGCCTGGCTGGCCTAAAGTAACGAGTTGCAGAGACAGCAATCCCACCCTAACTCCCACTGCAGACTGCAAGAAGGATGGGGGTTGCCAGAGCTTTTTATGCCCTCCGTGGCTGCCACACCTACCCAGTCTGCAACCTGGGCATGCTATTGATTGAAATTATCCAAGAATTTACATGATCCCATCACATGGCTTGCATCCATCTTGTGGCTGGAATCCATTTTGTGTCATCCTTAAAGGGAAAAGAAAAAATACTTTGTGATGGGAGAAAGACAAAAACAAACATTTTAAGGACCCCAACCCCCTGGTAGGTAATAATTTCAAATAATTATTGCTGTGTTTTTACAGATGTCCAGGGAGTTTTAATACCCAAGAAATAAATATTAGGCATCTGGGAGCCATTTTGGGTCAATGACCCCTAAGCCCTAACTCCCCTTAAAGGAAAAAAAAATACAGCGATATGAGAAAAGACATAAATGCACATTTTAAGGACCCCCACCCCCTGGTAGGTATTATCAGGCAGAATAAATAATTATGGCTGGGTTTTTACAGATATTCAGGACGTTTTTTAACATTTAAAAACAGCTCATTTCATTGTGCATCACCATTAATGAAAACGAAATGTAACGAACCTAATTTTTGTGGTTCTGTTTGGTTCGTTCCAATTTCATCACAATTTTCATTATTTGTTTCATTACGTAATGAAACAAATAATGAATAATGGAATTAACTTTTTTCTGTTTTGTGCCCATCTCTATTCATGAATTCTTTCTTTCTTTCTTTCTTTCTTTCTTTCTTTCTTTCTTTCTACTTCCCATCTGGACCAAAGGCCACTCTGGGTGGTAAACAATAAAGTACCAATTATAACAATATTAACCAACAAAAATACATACACCTTTTTGTTGTTGTTCAGTTGTTCAGTCATGTCTGACTCTTCGTGATCCCATGGACCAGAGCTTGCTAGGCCCTTCTACCTTTCACTGCCTCCTGGAGTTTGGTCAAATCCATGTTGGTTGTATCAATAACACCATCCAACCATCTCATTCTCTGCTGTCCCCTTTTCCTTTTGCCATCAATCTTTCCCAACATAAGGGACCTTTCCAAGGACTCCTCTCTCCTCATGATACATATATACTATTATAATACATAAAATATACGCATAAAACCAAAATAAAGCATCAATTATAAATTATAATTAACAAAGTCAGCCAGATATGAAGGAAAAAAGTAAAAACAAGAAAAACAAATCAGTTGGATAAGATGGATCATAATTAATTAAGCATCCTCATTGAGTACATATTCTGGGAAAGCCAATCTATAAAGCCAGGACTTAAGTGGGCATTGAAATATTTGCAGTGTAGGATCTAAATGGATTTCTATAGGTAAAGAATTCCATAGTTTAGGGGGAACCACCAAGAAGGCTCAACTCCTCCTCATCACATTTCAAATCTCTTTTGAAGTGGGCACCCTCAAACATCCTGCCGAGGATGAACAAGTGACCCTGGCATTATTTCTTGGGAGAAGCCATTCTGACGGGTAGTGAGGTCCCAAACTATTTAGGGCTTTGAATGTCAGCATTGAAACCTTGAAGTCAATGTGGATATGAATTGGTAGTCAGTGCAAGGCAGCCAGAACAGGAGTAATATGATGGAATCTTCTTGTACCTGTTAATAAGCTGGTAGCCATTTTCTGCACTAGCTTAAGCTTCCAAATTAGCCTCATAGGCAGCCCCACAGAGAGAGCACTACAGTAGTCAAATCTCAAGATGATGAGTACATGGAGCAGCATTGTGAGAGCCCCAACATTAAAGGAGGAACAAAGTATGGCAATCCACCATAGTTGAAAAAGAGTGGAGAGGATCACAGATGCCACCTGGGTTTCCATGGTGAGTGTTGGTTCTGACTGGATGCTCGGGCTGTGCACCTCATCCTTTGTAGGAAGAGTCACACCCTTAAACTAGAGGTGGTTTCCCAATCTGCAAATATCAGGAGTTCCCGCCTGAAGTACCTCCGTCTTGCTTGGGTTCGTTGTTGTTGTTGTTCAGTCATTCAGTCTTGTCTGACGCTTCGTGACCCCATGGACCAGAGCTTGCCAGGCCTTCCTATTCTCCACTGCCTCCCAGAGTTTTGTCAAATCCATATTGGTTGCATCGATGACACCGTCCAACCATCTCATTCTCTGCCGTCCCCTTTTCCTTTTGCCTTCAATCTTTCCCAACATCAGGGACTTCTCCAAGAAGTCCTCTCTCCTCATGAGGTGGCCAAAGTACTGGAGCGTCAGCTTCAAAATCTGTCCTTCCAGTGAACATTTGGGGTTGATTTCTTTCAGGATGGATAGGTTTGATCTCCTTGCAGTCCAGGGGACTCTCAAGACTCTCCTCCAGCACCACAGCTCAAGAGCATCGATTCTGCGGCGATCAGCCTTCTTTATAGTCCAGCTTTCACTTCCATACATCACAACTGGAAAAACCATAGCTTTGACAATCCTGACCTTAGTTGGCAAAGTGATGTCTCTGCTCTTTAGGATGCTTGGGTTCAGCCTCATCTTATTTGTTCCCATCCAGTCCAGTACAGTGGACAGGTATATCAAAGATGGTTTTATTCAGCAAATCCCAGAACCTTCTTGTGAAAGAATAATCAGATTTCTTATTTGTAATTCTCCAACAAGTATTTCAGGACTCTCCTTGAATCACAGACTCCTTAACAGCCAAAGACTATCAACAAGTTACAAATTTGGTCATTACAGAAAGGTTCATTATAGTGAGGATGCTTAGGAGACCAGCCTAAGGAGGGTTTTGTGGAATTCATTCCAATAGTTAGTTGCTTTCTTGATGAGGCCCCTATAATAACTTTTAATTAGAATATATTTCCAAATGTATTTTCCACAATAATTGTCATCTCAGAGACATAGTAGCCTCATTATCATCTCATGTTGGTCTCTCCGTCTTCTCGCAATAGTTTGTACACTTTGCAGCACTTTGGAGCACAACTCTTTACTATCACACAGAACAATTTTGAAACAGATGGTATCTCTTTAAAGTAAACTCAGTACAATGTCTCGTGATGGCTGGCAGGAGGAAAAGATATGGCAATGGCTGCTGCTGTTACCATTGCTGCCTTTAACGCATCGCACCCATCCAAAGTTTGGCAAACTCTTTTGTCAACCACATGGGGTCAATTGCCTTAATCCTGTTGTGTAGTTTAACTGATATAAATTGTAGCAGCAAACTTGCTGCTGTTTTCATTTCATTTCCTGACCATGCACTAAGCCATGCATTAACCAGTGCACCATAAAGAATCCAAGCAGCAACCGGTTAATTAGCAGCAATTTGCTGCTGTGAGTTACACCCATAGTCCTTCCATCATCTTAACTGGGAAACAGAGTTTTGGTCAATGATTCAGAGAGGGATTTTAAAGCATCCCCCATATTACTTATAGCATTCAGAAAACACTGTCCCTGATCAATGAAAATCATTGGCGATCCACGTCCCATTGTCACGTCTTTTTAAAAAGACTCCTTGCTGCCTGTTTGGTTATGTTTCATTTTGCAGCATGCAGAATTAGAATGTCAGATCTCTCTCCTTTTGCTCATGAGACTTCCCAATACCTCAGCAAGGAAGCTTGATCTTATGCCTTTGCTAGACTTGCTGCAAAATGCTAAAGAAGCAGTAGACTGCTTGTGAAACCCATGCAAATGTTAACAAAGGAAAGCAGTGACATATTTCTTGGCAGTAAATTACCTAGATGGATTAAGCCTCCAAATAGTCACTACTTCTTTCTTTTTGTCAAAGCACAAGAGAAAACACCCACATATAATATATATGTCATGAACTGTTCCCTGAAAATTTACCAACCCAAGAGATAAAATTCAATTCACAGGCCCTATGCTATACTGATTCTCGGTAATGGAATTTTTATTATTTTGCTTGTGTCTGTATAAACTACGCACTGAATGGAGATGTGAGGCATCACTATTTCATGCCTTCTGATTAGGGACCTAGTGAATTCGATTGAAATAGTGCAGGATCATATCCAAAAAGTCACACATTTTTTTGAGGATAGAAGAATAAATGGTTTTTTTTTTTTTTTAAAAATAGCAGCTGTGATAGTCATGCAGCCTAATCTAGAGATGTGTTCTTTCCAGAGTCTTTAAACAGTTCCCTATGTCTTAATCTGATGAGTTCTAGACTTTCCTTTTTTTCATACAAAAGTAGAACATTTATTTGTTTATTCAAAATATTTACATGACATCTTTGAAGAGGATCTATGGTGGCGTATAGTACAAAAAGAAACAATATTAAAAGCTAAAGCATTCAATTATTCCAATATTGAAAAAGAATTAAGCAAATATAACAATTGTAAATAATGTGGTTTCAAGTTAATTATGTCTGTCCCAGGGAAGACGGTGGAAAGCCTCATCCAAGAGAAAAATCTTAAAACACGTAGAAGAACAAACCTTGCTGAGAGAAAATCAGCATGGTTTCTGTAAGGGTAAGTCTTGCCTGAGAGACCTTTTAGAATTCTTTGAAAAAGTCAACAGACATATTGTCTATCTGGATTTTCAGAAGGCTTTTGACACAGCCCCTCACCAAAGGCTGCTGAGAAAATTGCACAGTCAGGTGATAAGAAGGCAGGTCCTCTTCTGGATTGAGAACTGGTTGAGATCCAGGAAACAAAGAATAGTTGTCAATGAGCAATTTTCACAATGGAGAGAGGTGAAAGGCGGTGTGCCCCGGGGATCTGTCCTGGGACCAGTGCTTTTCAATCTGTTTATAAATGACCTGGAGACAGGCCAAGTTTGTGGATGACACAAAATTTTTCAGTGTGGTAAAAACCAGAGAAGATTGTGAAGAGCTCCAGAAGGTACTCTCCAAACTGGGGAAGTGGGCTGAGAAACGGCAAATGCGTTTCAGTGTAGCAAAATGTAAAGTAATGCATATCCAAATTTTCATTTATCAAGTCATGGGCTCTGAGCTATCTGTGATGGATCAGGAAAGATATCTTGGTGTGTTGGTGGACAGCTCAATGAAGGTGTCTACCCAATGTGTGGCAATTCCATGCTAGGGATTATCAAAAAGGGGATTGAAAATAAAACACCCAACATTATAATGCCATTGTACAAAATGATAGTAAGGCCGCACCTGGAGTACTGTGTACAATTCTGGTCACCGCATCTAAAAGAAAGAAAAAAATGAAGACATAGTGGAACTGGAAAAGGCGCAGAAGAGACCGACTAAAATGATTCCTGGGCTGGGACACCTCCCTTATGAGGAAAGGCTAAAACATTTGGGGCTCTTTAGTATGGAAAAAGGTGCCTGAGTGGGATATGATTGAGATGCACAAAATAATGCAGAGCATGAGTAAAGTGGATACAGGCTCTTCTCCCTCTCACAAAATACCAGAACTAGGGGACATCCACTCAAACTGAGGGTTGGGAGAGTGAGAACAGACAAAATAATCATTTTTAACCCAGCTTGCTGTTAGTCTGTGGAACTTCCTGCCACAGGATGTGGTGATGGCATCTGGCCTGGATGCCTTCAAAAGAGGATTGGACAGATTCCTGGAGGAAAAGTCCATCACAGGTTACAAACCATGATGGAGATGTGTAATCTCCAGGCTTAAAACCAGGGTACTTCAAGGGCCAGGTGCAGGGGAGTGGCATCAGGAGACAGATATCTAGTCTAGTGTGCTCCCAGAAGCATTTGGTGGGGCCACTGTGTGATACAGGAAGCTGGACTAAATGGGCCTTTGGCCTGATCCAGCATGGCTCCTCTTATGTTCTTATGATTTATAGTAACCCTTTTCAGGATTTTTCAGATAGATAATCTCCAGAAAGTGTTTTCTGTTCTTTTCTTCTGGGGACTAAAATAATTGACATAGGACTGTGCAGCTTGTCCAAGGCTGCACAGGCTGGACCTTCTTGTAGGGGACAGAGTGAGGAATTGAACTCCCAATGTCTGACTCTGCAGCCATATATCTAAACCACTGAGCTATCCAGCCAACTAGTAGGTAAAACAGCAGTTAAAAACACTTGAGAAACAACAATTAAAACATAACGGTAATATTTTTTAAAAAGCTTTGGACAACCAGCTTTCTGCCTGGAGAGAAAGTTTTTGCCTTCATGCTGAAGGAGAGCAAAGACAGGACCAGCCTGGCTTCTTATGGGAATAAATTCCCGAGTCTGGCAACTAATTTATTTATTTATTTATTTAGAATATTTTTATCCCATCTTTCTCCTTGGAAAAGGACCCAAGGTGGCTTCCAGTATTGACGGACAATATACAGCCCAGAACATATAAGACATATTCAAGTTAAAAACAGGGAATTAGAGGAGGCATCTTAGAACACTAAAAGGTAACAGTAGAGCTACAAAGACCACACAAAAATAAAATAAAAGGAAAATAACATGGAAAACACTGGTGTTCTTATGAAACCAGTCAATGCAATCATATATGGTAATCCATATAAAGTTATATAGTAGGAAGTCCCATATTCTGGGGAAGCTTGCCTGAAGAGGAAAGTCTTTGCCTACTTCTGGAAAGACAGCAGGGACAGAACAGTCCTGGCCACAAATGGGAGGGAGTTCCAAAGTCTGGGAGCAGCAACAAAGAAGGCCCTTTCATGTGTTCTTTTGAGGCACACCTGTGAAGGTGGTGGGATGTAGAGAAATGCCTCTCCTGATGATCTTAGCACCCAAGCTGGTTTATACTGTGAGATTCGATCTTTGAGGTAGCTTGGACCCAGGCCATTTTGTGCTTTGTAGGTTAAAGTCAGCACCTTGAATTGTGCCCGGTAGGTGATTGGCAGCCAGTGGAGCTGCTTTAGTAGGGGTGTAATGTGGTCTCTGTAACCCACCCCATCAGCAATCTAGCTGCTGCATTTTGGACCCACTGAAGTATGGGTGTCAGCAATCTGGCCACTGCGTTTTGGACTTGTTGAAGTTTCCTGAGACTTTCCATTGGTAGCCCCACATAGAGTGCATTACAGTAGTCCAGCCAGGAGGTCACTAGGGAATGTGTCACAGTGGCCAGTCTTCAGACTCCATTCAAAAGGCATCTAAGAAGGCAGTCTTCAGTCTCCCATCAAAAGGCATCTGCGAGACTGGTGGAACCAAGAGAAAAGCCTTCCCTGAAGATGCTACAACCTGGGCAGGCTCATAAAGGGAGACACAGAGATAGGTAGGATCCAAGACATTTTGTGGAATATAAAGCCACATGTCTTACTTCAGACAGCAAGATGTGAAATCCCATCAATGCTTACTGGAGTGAAGTACTAAGCATGCAGCTCTAAGTTCTCACCATTGTGGGCGAGACTGCCGAGCACCCCTGAAAAACAGGAGTTTAGAAAAATCAAATTTCTTCACCTTCTGTACTTCTTGCAAAAGATGACAACTGCAACTAGAGTAAAGACTTTCAGTCACAGAAACTCATTTTATTGCTTCCTTACTTTTGCTTGTTAATACATTGCTAGATGTCACAAAGAATAAAACTAGTGAGACACCCATCATACTTGATGGGGATGACAGGGGACAGAGAATGGGGAGTGAGCATCAAGTGTAATATTTCCCATTACCCTTGAATACTGGAATAATGAGCAGTTGCAGTTGCATAATATTTGAATAATTGGAAAGAAGGTAATCATCCAAAGACTTTCTTTGCATATACATTTAAAATGTTCCATTCTGTACACCTCTTTTCCCTATGAAGGTCACAGCTTAAAATAATTGTCAAGCCTCTGTAACCTAGCAAATGGGTTTTACCTCGAGGGTGTTTCCTTTCTTTTTAAAGCAACCGGTGCCAGAAAAATTTCCAATTTTAAATATCTAACACTTTCCCCTTTTGCCCTTCAGGTGACACAAGCATGCCGGATGCACGGGATTGTTCATTTGCCACACATTAGTAGTTAAAATAATTCCGCATGCTAAACTGGAAGCACAACACATACATAAACGCTGGACATTTTGTTCTGTCGCTTTGGCAGGCTAATTAAGACATGTCACACAAAATGTACTTTGACAACTAGAATAGCACCAGTAACAAAAGCTTAGTTCTAATTTTTTGCTGACTTGGATGAATTGCTCCTTAGAGTAAAGTTCTCCGTGGGAAGCCAAGGCAGTCAGGAAAGACTGGACATTTTAGATTTGGATCTCACTGGTCAATTGGTTTCCATTGATCTGCTAAAATCCATGGATGTGCATTTCAATGGACATTTGCTTGACGTCTGGCTGTATATTTATGGTAAGCCAGCTATTTGTCACATGATGCAGAAGGAAAAGGATGCTGTTATATCTTGAAAGCTATTGGCTGTTGCCCTTTGCCTCTAAAACAGCGGTTCCTAGTCTTGCCTCCCCATATGTTCCTGGGCTACAACTCACAGAAATCCTGGCCAGCACAATTCGTGGTGAAAGCTTCTACAAATTTAGTCCAAAAACATATGGGGATTCAAGGTTGGGACCACTGCTCTAGAAATGATGATGAAAAACAACAACAACCTTAAAAATCCAATGGACTAAATCTATTTGTTAGTTCAAATTACAGCAGTCCCATTGAATTGATGACGGAATGTGCAGTTAATATCACAAATTAGAAAATCACTCGGTGTCCCATCATCCTAATTTCCTTGCATGCAGCAAGCACAGAAGATCTGGCTAATTGACCACAAAGGCACAAACAGCCAGTTCAAACCTGGTAATGTTTACAAGTCCATGCAACAAAACAGCCATTGTACTTCTGTGCAAATATCATTTTACAGATTTGTGACTCCTTCATGGCAAAAAGGATTTTGTCACCTTGCAGGTGAGGAGGAAAAAAATGAAAGTTTTTTTATTTTCTCACACAGGAACAGCTGTGAAGTATAACTGAGAAGTTAATAGAATTTATGAGGGGGCTATATTTACTGTTGCAGTAATGAGAGAGAAAATTCTTTCTCACAAAGCCAGTAGTATCCTGTATTCATTCACTCACGGTCATTAGCCAAGAGTACAACTTCCAACCCACTAGACCTGATTACCCCCCCTCCCTTAATTCTTCCCCTGAACAAACAACCTGTACTTGACTATGGGCTGACATTACTTCAGAACCATTTAAGGAAACATGACTATTCACCCAGGCAAATGAAATTGTGTGTAGCTGAGTCCAAATTCTCATAAATCAAAGATGATGAAATTAAAAGAGAAGGATGCAGAAATTACTTTGTACTCAGCAAGTGTTCAGCTTTAGTTGGTTTGTATTGCAGGTGACATTTATGCTAATGAAAATGTTTGCACAGCTATATTATGCCCTCACAATTCAACCTGCTATAATCAAAGTTGTGTCAATGGTGTGGGTCTGGACTATGTATATGCTCTTATAATTCAGCAAGATGGGAAATGTTCTTTCTAACTAGGGGAACCGCCTTGGCACATGATCTTAAAACAAATACTAATTTTTGACTTGATAAAATTATTGGAGTGGGGATAATATTGTATAGGATGGGAAACAATTCTGTGCTTGATCTTTTGCTGGGTGTATTTGTCTATCATGCAGCACAGGGCCAAGTGCTAATTATGGTGATGAAGATACCTCCAATAAATTCATTATCTAAGTGCCTGAACATTGTCTGGGGAATTAGTTTTAAAGAACTGATTAAGCTTGATATTGATATTACAGAGTCACATATCTCTCTCCACTCATGTAATCATGGAAACTCCCTTGGCGTGACACTGGTGAAATCGCTCCTTAAGCATCTCACATACCTTCAAAACTCCATTAAGATCACTGTACATGGAATGTGACTTGACATACCATACCACCATAACAATGGAAATATACATGGATTTCAATTGTATATTCCATCTTGCAAGCAACCACAGTCATCTCATATGTTGAACTACTCAGTGTATTAATTGGCTTACCCATCAATTATATGGGGTAAATACTGTTCCTCTCAATTTCTCACATTGTTTTGTATAGTAGCAGTACATCATCATGTATGTTAACTGAAAACAAATGAATACATTCCCCTGCAAAAGATGAAAAGTTCCTGACTCCCCCTGTTCTTGACATATGTAACTTAAGATCTGTACATTCAATATACTGTACGAAAGCGGCACTTACATCATACAGCCATGCAACACTTTTAGGCAGTAGGGAATCCAGTTCTATGCAGTACTAACAGTGCAGATAGACACCTCTCTTCCAGAATGCTGCTCTGCTGGAGAGATGAAGATATGTCTTTGTGATGGCCCTATGTCTAGAAAGATTCCAGAAGGGATGAAGATCTGTTGTTTGTCCCCTTGGAGCATTTTTGTCCAAATCTTTAGGCAAGGTTTTTATGAAAAAACTGAGGGATATTTTGTGAAATCCCATTTTTAGAGAAGGGCACAAACCTCCAGCTCAGAGGGTTCCCATTTGAAGGCAAACAGCCTGGCTTTTGCCCTGCCTCCTCTGGGTGCTAGCTATGAGGAGGCAGGGCTTTGAAGGGCTGAATGTTTGTTTGGCTGATAACTGTCCTTCCCAGTACGAACTGCTGAACTGGTGGTTCATGCCCTCTCTGTTCATTTTCATCACATTCAGCTGTGGCATCCACATACTAGACAAGAGATAATCATGTGTTGCAGTCATGATGGAACACATTGATTAGATTGAAGGAGAATGCTTGGAGTCCCCCTTCTGCAGGGAGCTCAAAGCCTTTTATTAGATACAGTACACAGGGCTGGGACATAAATCATTGACAGTGACTGCTTTCACATGACCCCTAAAATCTGCTGGCAACTTAAATGTGGCTCCCCCCAACCACAGATCATGTGGTGTTTTTTCCTGGTTCCTGTGTTCCCACCCTCCCGCACTCTGATTCTATTGCTTCTGTCTGCTGTGAGGGGAGGGAAGAAAAAAATGCAGGCTCACCCCTGCCTGCCGTGGGCAGCAGCTAATTGTACCATTGTCTGTTAAAAGGGGGGGGGCTAACAAAAATGAACAAAAGGCAGAGGAGGGCCAGGCATGCAATGCTTTAAAATCCGCATAGGAACAGCAACAAGAATTTTACCTCCTTGAGACCAGGTACTTCTAAAATGCGCTGGGTCGCGCTTAAGTGGGCATGGTCGTACTTTATTTTTTTTAAAGTCCGCTGCTGGTGGGAAAACAATTTTATGCTCCGCATCTGTGAGCACTTTGCATCGGATTGTAGGGATCAGGTGAAAGAGCTCAGTAGTCAAGAGAGAGGAAGGGTCTTTGGTCACGTTGCCTCTAGACCTCTGGGTGCCCCTGTGCCTAATCTCTTGGTGGCAAACCTGTTTCCCCTGGGCTCCCTCCCAAGTCATCCCTGCTGGAGGCTGATCTTTGCCTGCTCTCAGGGTCATCTACAGTTCACCATTGCCCTGGCTTTCATGCTGGGTCCCTCCTCCAGTGTGGACATGACTCTGCATCCAGGGGCTAAGGGTTTTCTCAGCACTGCCAGGTCCTTTGAGGTTCCAAGGTGCCTGAGCCTCAAAGTGGGCTTCTTACAATGGAGTAGATGAGGACAAACAACATAAAGCTTAATTCAGACTGAATAGAATTGATGGTGGCTGAGGATTAACACAATTGTTTCACTGTTCTGGACAAGATAATACCTTTTCTGAGGAACAGGTTCAACGTTTATGTGTTATTTTATGCCTAGCATTGCTCCCAACCATATAGCTTCAGGTGGTATGTCAGCTGGGCACAGTGACAGAAGAAAGAAACCTGTCATTCATGCTTGGGCAATTTCCAGGTTGGACTATTACATGTTTGTCTTAGGGCAGGGCTGTCCAAATCTGAACAGGCTGAGGTCTACTTTTTCCAGCCCAAAGTGCCTGAGGGCTACTACACTAAAACCTCTACTTACAAATTTTATCAATTCCAAGCACATGCTCATAAGTAAAAAAATTGTAAGTAGAGCAGCGGTTTCCCATCAGAATGAATTGAAAATCAATTAATCCATCCTGGAGGGAACAGATTTCAGTGCATTCCTATGGGAAGGCTGACCATGCATATGCTTCTCTTGCACCTGCTTGATGCGGTGTGGGTGGGTGTAAGGGAGGCACATACATGCTTGCCCAGATCACCCCTTCCAAGGGGCAACCCACATGACCATGCACATGACTCCCTTGCACCTGGCTCGAGTGGTGCAAGGGAGACACGTGCATGCTTGTGAGCAGCCCAGATCCACCACTGCCACTTGCCTGGGCTGCTGGAAGAAAAAGGTGCACTTTCCCTCCCAAGCTACCTGGGGCCAGACTCGACTCTCCTCCCCCTCCAGCCTCCTCCTCCTCCTCTTCCCCCTCTCCTCCCTTCCAGCCCCCTTGCGGCCACCACCACTGCTGCCACCTGTGGCTCTCTTTCACCTCCGCCATGTTCACCATCCACCTGGGGTGAGCTGAGCCAGCAGCAGGGCCATCACATTGCCGTGGTGGCACAAGGAGGAGGGAATAGCTCAGAAGGGGAGCAGGAGGAACGGTGGTGGCAGAAGGTCACGGTCTCTGTGAGACAGCTGTGGGGGTGGGAGGAGGAGGAGGAGGAAGAGGGAAGGGAAGGGTAGGTGGAAGGAAATCTGCGGGGGGAAGATGAGGGAGACATCACTGCACAAAGGAGGTGGGATGCCTGTGCCCCCACCTCTTGCTGTCTTCACAAGTTAAATACTTTTTGCTGTCTTCTGTTGCTGTGATCCTCCTCTCTTTTAATTTGTAATTGTAACAGTGATCACTATCCCATTTGGGTCATGAACAACATCCCAATATAGACATGGGGGGGGCTTTTAAAAAAACACAGTACAAAGGCAGGTGAAATGAGAATCATGGAAAGAAAGGATCCACCTAAATACCCCCAACTCACATTATTTTAAGAGAAATACAACAAATTTATTGGTTACAGTAACAAGATTCCTGGGATAGAACTGGAAAAGGATCGAGAGCACCAGAAGACCTTAATGACCCCCTGATGCCAGCCATACTGTTGCCTCAGCTGCCAGCTGATGTTCAGTCAGGAGTGACAATTCATCAGAAACCAAATAGGCGTTTGCCACTCTGAGGTGTCCTTCTATCAATGGGCCCGATTATTCTGATAGCCTCTAAGCTGGGCAAGGCTTCCCAAGCCAGGCAAGACCATGGCCTAACACCCCCTTCCCCCCGCCTGCTGCCTATACAATGACTGGATCCACCCCAATACCCTAAACCCATCACCAAAGGTGTGACAGAAGAGGAAAACAAGATCAAAACAAAAATGGACTCTTATAGTTCAGCATGTGCTCTCCAAAAGCCCTCCAGGAAGGAAAGACAAATCATGTACAGCACAATAATTGGACATCCAGAATTCACTAGTAAAAGGAAGGAAGATGGGAAGGAACACTAGCAAAGGGAGTGACCACACATTCCCAGGTATATACTGGATAGGTGGACTGCTACTAATTTGTCATCTATCATGGAATTATATACTACACAAGCTAAAAAGAAGGTAATGAAGATATATACAGATTCCACACATCCTGGACATAATTTGTTTCAACTGTTACCCTTAGGATGACGTTTTAGGACCTTGCATAGTAGGACAACTAGATATAACAATAGATTCTTTCCAAGTACTATCAAACTGTTGAACAATTAATTTTTTCTTTTCTTCTTTTTAAATAATAGGTTATATTGTGTTGTTGTACTGTGTTTTTTATTGTTGAATATATGATTCTTATATTTCCTTCTTACATATGGAGAACATTTTTTACCAAAACAAATTCTGGGTGTGTCCAACCACACTTGGCCAATAAAAGGATCCTGATTCTGATTCTGATTCTGCAGTGAAGCCTGCTCCACTCAGCTTCACTGGTCCAGGTCCTGCCTCCCCCTCCTTTTGATGGCCAATAGGGGGCTGGCAGGAAGAAGTGCTGCTGTGGTCTGTGTGTTGTGTCGTTACAAAGGCCTTTCGAAAGGCGCTGAAAACCTACCTTTTTCGTGAGGCCTTTGGCGATAGTTAAAACCTTCCCCCCCCGCCATCGTAATTTGCGCGTTGGTTGAGGTGTTATCTGGTTTTAACAGTGTCTGGGGTGTTTGTAGGTTTGTTTGTCTGATTATTTTGTTGTGTTTTGCTGGCTTTGCATATCCAGTAGATAAGCGGGATATAAATATAACAAATAAATAAATAAATAAATAAATAAATAAATACAGTCGTTACCGACTCCTCGTGACTCCATATCCATGGCGTTTTCTTGGCAGGAATACTGGAGTGGTCTACTTTCCAGCATTTGATGCAGAGGGCATGTACCATCACTATTTTCCTAGGGGATTGGCCACGTGTCTTCTTGCTGGCCTGGGCCACCACTCCAGCCACAACCAAGGATTCCGAGATAAGTCTGGGCCCCTGCATTAATGACAAGTTGAAGAGAGAGAAACATAGTCTGACCAGTGCATTTTTTAATACTCTACTCTTTTAAGAGAGAAAACAATGAGGTGGTCTGTAGACAGAGATGAGACAACATGGATGAGATTGTATTCAAGATAAAACTGTTAGGGGAAAATGGTATTTTTTACACACAAGCATTAGCATCCCTGTAAGCAGGAGCATATTTCATCCTGGTGAAAACGTTAAATTATGCTATAATCCAATTATGTTCACTACATAAAAATGACCATCTTTTTCTATTTCAGATTATTTTTTATTGTAAGAGAAAGGTGGCAGAATGCTGAATTAAGCATGTCACAATGCATTGACCTATATTAAGGAATGTGTCTAGCTACCAGATGTCATGGTTCCCCTCTCCTCATACACCTGTTTATAACTTCCCTAATTTGTCAGGTGGGAGTGACAAGGACCAGCCAAGCAAAAAGTGGAGAAGACAAAAGGTCAGAATCATACAGTGTTCTGTTATATCTGACATGATATTCATATAGTTTTAATGCCTCCTGTACTGGACCAAGACAGTGAAGAGAACACGAAATGACACTTGATTAATCCGTTGTCCAGGCAAAATGTATAACGCGTATGGGATATTGTACAACCAACCTTCTCTTAGTTTAAAGACTCTAATCTCCTGGCCCTCTTTGCTTGTCACATCTGATTTACAGAAGATATGTGGAACACATTCTTATTCTGTAGTGGAAGCCAGGAGTTGATAGGGTTCATAGAAAAATTCCATTCTCTAATGGATGTGTGGATTACAAAGGATGGAAGACATCTATGATTTTTGTAAGTGAAGGGAAGGGAATTAACTGATTGGGTTAGAATCTGACCATTAGATAATTGGTAGAAAGTCATATATCCTCTTTGATTACATTTTTAATTTCTAATTTTTAAAAGGGCAGTTAAGCAACTAAGTTTAAATATTATCTCTCCATTTAAGATGTGAGGAATAAATGAGTTACACCAAGCCAACTCCATTTTCTTCCCAGTCCCTAATATTAGTCTCCTGAAATGGACACAGAATGAATGTACTCAAGTGCAAAGGATTATTCTTGCATTATAGAAATAAAACACTGAGACGAATGCAGTGAAAAGAGCAGATTGCAGCTCCCACACAAACACACATCCTGAATTTATACTGCAGCAGCCACAAGACCACTATTGTGAAAAAACTGCATTATTTTTTATCGTCTGACTTTGGAATAAGTGAGTTAAAGTTATTTGGACTAGCTTCATTAGGGTTTTTTTTTTTTTAAAACCAGAGCCAGAACCAGAGATGGTGACCTAAGTCACGGGACTTTCTGTCCAGTCAGACTTAAGTCACAAGAGCGATTTGACTTTTTCTGGAGAAAAAAAAAGCTTATTTTTAATAGGGGCTTGGAAATGAGGTTTGGAACTTAGGACTTTGGACCAAAAACATGGACTCACACCTTCCAAACATCCCTGACCAGGACAGGGAAGAATCAAGTTAGAGCTGTGCAGATTTGAATTTTTGAAGTACAAACCCACAAATCTGTAGACTTCCAATATCAGAGTCTCCCACTAATATTCAAGTATTCTTCACCTGATAAATTATTGTGGGTTATTCAGCTGATCACGCTAGTGTGTAGCTCACGCTATAATTCCACATTTAACACCCTACCTGCTTTTGATGCGAGTCTTTCAGTAGAAAAGATACCTGTTTTCACATTTTGCTAACGTTTGGATGTTGCATGCTTGTTTCTGCTTTAATACCTACCAAGTGGATTCAACTCTGAGCTCCTGGAAAATAAATGAATACACAGCAAACTATTATCACCTAATAAACTGCAGCTATTTTCAGACACAAAACTGATCTCCATGGTATCTATCTGACACCCATTATAAACATTTGAAAGGTAGCTGGGATTATGAAGTCTCTTTGTTTCTAGGGTTTAGATTGTTTGGAATTGGCATGTGTTTGAGGTGGCACTAATCCAACCTCTCTTTCCTCCTTTCTGAAAATGTACAAAGAAAGATAATTGCCATTCTCTTTTGGAGCAGATTTAATGTCCTCCCCCCTCTTACTTCAACCTGGAAAGGTATGCTTTGATTTCTAGCACAGCAATCTGTTTGCATTTGAACTGAGCAGCCAGCTCTACAAAGCAGATTACCTCATGTGAAATGGAGCCATGTGTGGCTAGCGATCTATAGAAAAGGACTCCAGATATAAGATGGCTTCTAGCATATTTTGCACACACTTCACCTGCTGGGGTCACTGCCACAATCCAACTGGAATATATGACAAAGATGATTTGTTGCTTATGTTATTTTCAGACTTTGTTTTTTTACTCTTAAGCCAAGAGATCCTTTTATCCTGAGACTGAATCAGGATCTCCAAGCACTCTAATCCAAAACTCTAATATTCCCTGGATGGTCACACCCCTTTCTTGTAATATCATCATTTGCTGCCATTCTAACTTTTGTAACTTTTAAAAAACATGCCTCTCCTAAGTCTCAGCTGGTAAGAATTTTAATTTAAAATTTGTTGACATTTTGACACCACTCTTTCACCTTTGGTTCTGACTACCCCTGGAATATGCCTCTCCCACAAAGAACACCTCTGAAACTGAATTTCTGTTCTAGACTAAGGGCAATTTTGAGTAAGAGTGGCAACACAGGATTTGCACAGGGCCTCCTCTTGTTTTTGCAGGCTGCATATCCTTTGTTTTCCTTACCACCATATTTAATTTCTCACCAGCATTCAGCAGTGAACATAGGTTCAAGCATCATTGCTGTTTGTTTTTAAAAAGACACATATGGAGCAGGTGTGCCATTCTCTGGGTCCTATGTTGTTGTGGTGTTGTTACAGTCATGGCTGACTCTTTGAGACCCCATGTCCATGGAGTTTTCTTCGCAGGAATACTGAAGTGGCTTGCCAGTTCCTATTCCAGGTGCCTACAGCACCTGGTATTCCCTGGTGGTTGCCTATCCAAGTACTAGCCAAGCCTGACCCTGCTTAGCTTCCGAGATCAGGCAAGATTGGATGTGCTCAGGGGCTACATTGTTACATAAGTAGTGCAAACACAATGAACTTTAGAAAAATCTGATTTTTTTTTCTAAAACAGTGAACAACAACAGCAATAACAGAACAATCAGAAGTGGATAGTTCAAAATTTACACCTTGAGTTGTATTCACCAACATTTTTCCAGAGCATAACCAACTTTTAAACGTATGGTGTGTGCCAGTTGGTCTTCCCTTATTATTATTTTTCTCTCTCTCCTTCTCTCTCTTTGTGATGTGCTGTCTGCTTCTGCATTTCTGTTGGCAAACAAAAGAAAATTAAAAAGAAACCCACCCTCTCAAATATCATTGTCTAGGGTGGTACATTTTGTTCCACAAAAGCACATGCAGAAGCAAACTGGTTAGTCTTTAAGGAGTCCCAGTATTTGCCTCTTTCCTCTCTTGTTAGCTAAGATCGTGGATGAGCGTGCCGACCTGGCCTTTCTCACGGAGACCTGGGTGGGTGAGGGGGGTGGGGCTTCTCTCACCCTCCTCTGCCCCCAGGGCTACCGTGTGCAGCAGCTGGGCAGGTCAGAGGGGCGGGGGGGCGGGGGGGCTATGGTCTTTAGGGAATCTTTTCATGTCAGTAGATCCGCGATGTTGGTGAGTCCAGGCTTGGAATGTCTCCACCTTATGGTGGGCCAGAGGGACAGGTTTGGGGTAGTGCTTGTGTACCGTGCTCCCCGCGACCCTGCACTCTCCCTTCCAGAGCTCTCCGAGTTCATCTCGGCGGCACTGTTGAGGTCCCCTCGCCTGTTGGTGGTAGGGGACGTCAACGTGCATGCCGAGGTTGGACTGTCGGGAGCAGCTCTGGAATTCATGGAGTCCATGGCCTCCATGAACCTGTCCCAATTAGTAATCGGACCTACCCATAAGGGTGGACACACCCTGGACCTGGTTTTTACCTCCACATCGCGGGGTTCGGATCTGGGGGTCGGGAGGTTGCTGACCCGGCCCGTGTCATGGTCAGATCATTATCTGCTGACCATCTCTCTTGTGGTAGCCACCCCGCCCCGCGGGGAGCTGGGCCCGTCCATCTGGGCCCGTCCCTGGAGGCTCCTTGACCCAGCGCGGTTCTCGGAGGCCCTCGGGGATGTTCCAGATGGTTTGGATGACGATCCGGCTGACTCCCTTGCCCAACGGTGGTTTGAGGAGGTGGCGGGGGTTGTCGATCGGATCGCCCCCAAGCGCCTGATCCGATGCCGAGCCCGCTCGTCTCCTTGGTTTACTGAGGAGCTGCGGGCGATGAAGCAAGAGCGGAGAGGGTTAGAGAGCAGATGGCGGAAGGCTCGGACGGCACAGAATTGGGCTGCGGTTAAGGCGTCGACCGGTCGCTATTCTCGTGCGATAAGGGCGGCCAGGAGATCTTTCGCCGCCCTGAGAATTGGTGAGGCCTCGAATCGTCAAGCAGAATTATTCCGTGTGGTTCGAGACCTCACCAATCCCGGTCCGCCGGGGCCTCCTCCTAGTGATTTCACTAGTGAGTCATTCGCAGCCTACTTTAAATCTAAGATAGAGGCCATCCGTTCCGAGCTGGACTCCGGTTGCCCTAGCCCGGCCTCTGTCGTGGCCAGCGTCGGGCCGCCTCGGTCGCCTCGGTTTGTTGAGTTTGGGCCTGTTACAACTGTGGATGCCTCCAGGGCCCTGGGACATTGCAGGTCTGCGGCCTCTCCGTTCGACCCTTGCCCTTCCTGGTTGATTAAGAGCACAGGGGGGAGCATGCCGAAATGGGCTTCACTGATTGCCTCAGCCTCCTTCAGAGTCGGGATTCTTCCTAGTCTTCTGAAGGAGACGGTGGTGAAGCCCATTATTAAAAGACCCGGCTTGGCTGTGGACGATTTGTCCAACTATCGTCCCATAGCCAACGTTCCCTTTTTGGGCAAGGTGATTGAGCGAGTCGCCGCCCTGCATCTCCAGTCGTTCCTGGAGGAGAACCATGTCCTGGACCCTTTCCAGTCCGGGTTCAGGTCGCGTCATGGGACGGAGACGGCCCTGGTCGCGCTGCATGATGATCTGTTGAGGAGGGCCGACAGGGGTTGCTCTACCCTGCTGGTCCTTCTCGACCTGTCAGCGGCTTTTGATACCGTCGACCACGGTATCCTGCTGGAACGGCTCTCGGAGGTTGGGATTGGGGGCCAGGCCTTGGCCTGGTTCCGGTCCTTCCTTGGGGGCCATATCCAGCGAGTGAGCTTGGGTGGTGAGTTGTCGGCACCTTGGACACTCTCTTGTGGGGTGCCTCAGGGGTCGTCACTCTCCCCAATGCTCTTTAACATCTATATGAAGCCGCTGCCTGAGAACATCCGGACTTATGGAGTCTGCTGCCATCAGTACGCTGATGACATGCAGCTCTATCTCTCCTTTTCCACCTGTGCAGTGGAGGCCGTCCGTACCCTTGATCGTTGCCTGGCTGCGGTTCTGGATTGGACCAGGACCCACAGACTCAAGGTCAACCCAGGCAAGACCGAGGTTATGTTCTTCGGGGGCTCGTCGGAGGGGTACTGTGGCCCTCTTCCCAGTCTGGGCGGGTCCGCCCTCCAGCTGGCGCAAAGAGTGCGGAATCTGGGCGTCGTCCTGGACCCGGTTCTGACCCTGGATTCTCAGGTGTCAGCCGTGGTCAGGTCGGCCTTTTACCACCTAAGGCTTATCGCCCAGATTCGCCCCTACCTCGATGAGGGCTCCTTGAGAACAGTGGTACAGGCGCTGGTCGTGTCGAGGTTGGATTACTGCAACGCTCTCTACATGGGTCTCCCCTTGAACCTTGTTCGGCGATTGCAGCGGGTCCAGAATACGGCGGCCAGGCTGGTGGTTGGTGCACGTCGTTATGACCGCGCCACCCCCATCCTGGCTCGCCTACACTGGTTACCCGTTGCCTCCCGAATAAGGTTCAAGGTGTTGGTTTTGGTTTACAAAACCCTCCATGGCTTGGCCCCGACTTATTTGGCGGAGCGTCTTCCCCGACAATTAGACCGGGCCCGGCCCACCCGTGCTTCGGTGGCCCTTTCCCTGCGGACGGTCCCCCCGAGGGAAGCCCGAAAAGTGAGTACTCGCGGTTGGGCTTTCTCGGTGGTGGCACCGGCAATTTGGAACAAACTCCCAGGTGAACTACGGCAGGCTCCCTCGCTGGCGGTGTTTAAGAAGAACCTTAAGACCATGCTCTTTCGAGAGGCCTACAGCGAGGGTTAGGGACCCTGTCCTTTTCCTTTTTTTTTCCCGCCTATTTAATCTTGGATCCAATTGTTTTTAGCAAATCTGTTGCCTATTACCTGTATCTGATTTTATATGTTTTTTACTTTTTATGTTGTTAACCGCCCTGAGTCCCCATTGTGGGAATAGGGCGGTATACAAGAGTTAAAAATAAATAAATAAATAAATAAATAAATAAACATGTTGAATGAGACTAACACTGGTAACTCCTCTAGGATTTTAACTTGTGGTGACCCAACTAATTAATGAATATTTTGATACCACCAAGTGGACTCTAAATTTTTGGCAACTATTTCAAGGGTTTTCTAGGCAGAGTACTCAGAAGTGGCTTATCGTTACCTTCTTTTGGGGAAAGATAACCCAATCTTCCTCATGAATGAACCAGGTTATAAAGTCTAATGGTTATCTTTCCTCACCCCCACAGGTACCTTTTTATCTTTCAAGCAACCAACATGAAAGAGTGGGGAGGACACAGTGTACCTTGCAACCTTTTCATCTCAAGAGCAGGGGTGTAAAATTTGCAAGTTTTGCTGAAGGGAAACTAGAGGGTTCTCTTCATAAAAATATGATACATATGAACACACACCTTTTGCTAACCCTAACCCTTTAAGCCCTCAGTCCAATGAATTTACTCCAAAACAGATTCAATACAGTTTTTTTAAATCAACGTGGAGGGTTTTCACAGCCTTGCATGCTGTTTAGCTGGGAGGGACCTTTCAGGGGTAAAGTGACTATCAATCTATTGAGCACTGTCCAGTCATTCCTTTCTGCCTCTGGCCCCTAGACAAAATAGTCAAAGGAGGACTAAATTACAGAATCGTAATAAACCACCAGAATTTCATTTGCTACAGGTTAGGTGCAAACAAGTACAGCCTCACTTGTGACATCCCCCGCATCTAGAAAGTTGCAGCATTATTCTGATTCATTTATAAGTATCTTCAGATGTGTTTTTTAAAAGGAATCAGTCCCCCACATACGCCCTTGAAATCAAAGACATGACAGCCATTGAGGGAGTAACAAGGGGGGAGGGTAGAGAAAACAATGGCCAACATGAGGGGAAAGTGTAGGACTCTGCAGATTCCTCTGGGGTAAAAGGCTCCTGCAATAAGGCTGGCAGACAACAGGCAGGGAAAATAAAAGGGGCAGGGAAGCTTGTACCACCCGAAACTGTGGTGTACATGTAAAAACGAGAGAACAAAAGCACCAGATGCGGCACCATTTTGAGCAGCTGACAGGGGGTGCCATGGGTTCAATCTGGTCTTCCAGGAGTCCTAGCCACAGAGTACTATCAGGCCCTCCCCTCCAAGCCATCCAGGTTGCTGTGCCCAAGGTCTGCTCAAGAACACCAAGAAATGTTTGATGAAACACTTCCTATTAATTCACAGCCAAGTTTTGAAGGGAGTCATATGAGGACACATATTTGTAGCTGCTTCTGAGTAATGCAAAGTGACAAGCTCTTTCTCACAGTCTGTGGACTCTCTTTTGTGGCCTTCTCCCTCTGTCAAGAGGTCGTCTATTTAACATAAGCCAGGCGTGCAGGTCTGCAGGCCATCGGCAGCCACACGCAACAGTATCAAAAATATGCCATATGTATAATGGATATGAAATTACCTATAACCTGAAAGGATATGATCCTCAAGCAACTTACAAAAGCTATTGAGAGGATGCAGTCCTCAAGCTAATCAACCATTCATTTAAAATCCTCAGTAAAGCTTCTTTCGGGGTGGGGTGGGGTGGGGGGATTAGATGACTAACTTGCTGTATGCAAGAAAAAAACTGTAGCTCAGAATGGAAACAATTTTATGTGCAGTGTGCTGCCATCGCCCTTGGATAAGATTGTTGCCCAGGATGGAGAGAGTGTGGAGCTGTTTTCACAAGTCCTTTAGGCATGATCTCTGTTGTATCTGTAACTGAACCATTGCATCACAAGTAGAGATGGGCATGACTTGAAAAAAAAAATTTTTTCGAGTTGTCGTTAGTCGGGCCAGTTCCGTTTCGGCTAGTTTCCGTTTTTCATGAAAATTCGCAAAAATTAATTGGTTCATTTTTTCATTTTTTCGTTGTCGTTAGTACTGGTTTTTTTTGGGGGGGGAGCGGGCTCCTGGAGGCACCTCTGTGGTGGGTGCCTCCTCTGGCCCGCTATAAAGGGAAAGTGGGCTCCTGGAGGTACCCGTGGGTGCCTCCTATCCTCCCACTAGGAAGGGGAAGCAGGCTCCAAGAGACCCCTCTACATGGGGGTCTCCCCTCTTCACCTGCTGCTGCTGCAAAATGGTATGCAATAGCCATATGGATATTGCATACCAGTTGTGCAGACAGTGAGACCAGTGAGAGTGATAGCGTCATGCCTTCCCTGCACAAGGCTCTTGCACCGCCATGTCTCACACAGAAGGGAATTGTACTTGCTGCGTGTAGTGCAATGCAAGCAAGTAGATCTGGCTTAGGGTTAAGGTGGGTTAGTGCAAGGGCTAGGGTTAGGCTAGTGACGGGTAAGGTTACGGTGGGCTAGTGGGTTGCACCTCTGGGTGCCTCTCTGACCCACTAAGAAGACAGTCTGTGACGTATGGGTAAGGAAGGAGTCAAGGGTTAGGGTTAGGGTTTGGGGGCTAGGGCAGGTTTTAGGGGGCTTTTTGGCACATCCCAGAAGTCTCCGTGGCCAAGTGGCCCAGCGATTGGTGGGATGGCTCCAAAAAATTTGCATGGTCGTCCACTCCCACATGGCTGGCCACTCGGCCAGCCCATCATTGCGCAGGTGTAAAAAAAATAAAATAAAAAATAAAATCAATGGAGGACAGAGGAGGGGAGGAGAGACATTTTGTTGCAAGAAAAAACCCACCGCTACTGTGAAAAATCTGGCAGTTTATAAATTTTCGCGTGTTTCTTTCTGTTGTGCTTGTGTGTTTTTGGACCACGATTTCAAAAACAATATTGCGTTCACCGCCCCATTTTGGATCCCCCCGCCCGCACCGCATGGCATGGCGACTTGAGTCCGGCTGCCCAGGACGGGGGGGAGGCGGGACCCCCCCTCCAGAAACCACCCCTCCGGTAGGTGCCCTGCACCCTTAGTGAAGCAGGCATTTTTCCGCCTGCTTTTTTGGCCCGGGAATGGGTGGGGGGAGAGTTTAAAAGTTTTTTCCTGTGCCGTCTGTGCCGCTTGCTTGAGCTTTAATTGCGGCGGCCGGCGGCGAGACTGGGCTTTTTGCTGGCTGCGAGCCTGCGGCGAGTCCCACCAGAGCAGCCCAGGACGGGGGATGGGGGGGGAGGCTGGGGACCTCCAGAAACAACCCCTCTGGTAGGTGCCCTGAGGCACGGCAGGCATTTTTCCGCCTGCTTTTTGGCCGGGAACTGGGTTTTTTAACTTTTAAAAACTTTTTTCCTGTGCCGCGTGGCATCGCGCAATGCAAGGAACGAGCACGACAAATCAGACCAAAATTGTTCATTCGTCGGTTCGAGCTCGAAGTCTGGTGGAGTAATTCCCGTTAGCATTTCCGTACAGTAACGGAACCGAGTAATGGAAACGGAAACAGGAATACCGCTAAGTTGTGCCCATCTCTAATCACAAGTATTGGAGGTGATTATTGTGGTGTTTGTGTAGATTTTCTAGCACACATGTAGACAGTAGCAATACAGTACTTCTAATCCTTATGGGAACATCAGAATAAGTGAGTATTACGACGGGTACAATCAGTCTAATCCATTTTAGAAGCCTTCTGAGTTTGCACCATAAGGACATTTTGTGGCTGCGCAGTCCACTCTTAACAAGGCTTCGGGGGAAGGTGTAAGGCCATTTAGCTGTTCTGAATATTTCCTGGACATCAATCCTGTTTACTCTTTCTCATTGGTTCACACAAGAATCAGCTAAGAGAGTGGAGGAAGTTGCCACTCGTTAGCATCTTGCTAAGGTGATTCGACCATGATGGTCCAGATTTGCAGGAGGCATGGTTGGATCAATGACATTAATGGAGTACAAAAAAATATTGACTGGCTGCCAATGCTGGTGTTTGCCATTTTCATCCTCACTTGCTTTTCCCGTTCCCCCTCCCTGTTGCTCTAGTGCGCCAGTGCAGGCACAAAACCTTTTTAAAAATTGATTTGCAGACAGAGGAATACACAGTTAAGGAGACTGTCACCCCTACAAGTGCTCCTTTGCTTCCTCCTTCCCCTCTTTTAACTAGGAAGCTGGATGGAGCCAGCTTCTTGTTGCCCATTGGACACAGTGCAGCCAATGTGAAACTCTTCAATTAAAAAAAAGTAGAAGCCTCAACAGTGGAGGGTGAAAGTACAAACTGGGAAAGTGGAAAGAACTCTGGACTGACTCACACTGATTTGTATGTAGTCAATGGAAAATCATGAAATCTTATCATCCTCTTTTCCTGCATTACTTATCAATGTAGTCATTTGCTTGGTTGAACACAGGCCTGCTTAGATTTAAGACAAGGATGGGCAGACATCATAGGGTCGGAAGTATTGCTTTCCCTTTCCTGGACCTGGGGATGAGTCATCACTTGTTCATTTTTTCTTACTGCTTTTTTTGTACTTTTGCATCCTCAAGTAACATATGTTGGGAGAAAATGAGGGGAGGCAGAGGTACATGGGGGCTTTGTGAGGAGCCTCGTGGCACAGTGGTTAAATGCCTGTACTGCAGCCAAAACTGTGCTCATGCCCTGGGGTTCAATTCCATTCCAGGTAGCCAGCTCCTGGCTGACTCAGCCTTCTATCCTTCCCAGGTGGGTAAAATGAGTACGCAGCTGAAGGGGGGGGGAATGCATCACCTTCATAATTAAATTGTAAACCCAGAAAGTGCTTTAAGCACTACAGGGCAGTACATAAGCACATTGTTTTTTTGGGGGGTGGGTGGGGGTTGCTTTGCTTTGCTATGGAAAGTTTCATCATTTTTTTTTTTTTGTAAATTGTATGGGTGTGAGAACTTGTGTCCAGTTTAATGGTATCAAATTTACAAGATCTCCTATTGCAGCAATTTAGTCAGATACCCTTTAATTGTGGTCCATTAATATTCCTAATCAGCATGGTTTCACCATTTATTTTAAATAAGGTTAGGTAAAAGAAAGTGGCCTAGATGCCCTAAGCACATCTGATCTTGCCTGATTTTGGAAGCTGAGCAGGGTCAGCCCATGGCTAGTACTTGGATGGGAGACCACCAGGGAATACCAAGTGCTGTAGGCGTGTGGAGTAGAACTGGCAAACCACTCCAGTATTCCTGCCAAGAAAACCCCATGGATGGAGTCACAAAGACACAACACACACACACACACACACTCCTTTGTGTCTTCAGAATGCCACTGAAATGAACTCCGGATGTCCTTCTGCTGCATTTTAAACCAGTAGAAATTTCTGGACTGTCTTCAATGGCAGCCCTACTTAGCAATTCCCTGCTTACAAGTATTCTGTGCAGAATACTTGTAGATGTACAGAAGCATCTAGTTGCCTCCTTCCTTCCTTTTAGCTTGCAATGCATAACTCTAGGGAACACTTTACACACCTATGGTTCTAATAGGTATGGGAACACTAACAAGTGCCTTGGGGGCTTCTGGAATTGCTGAGCAGTGCCTCCTTAGTTGCCATCAGGAAGGAATTGAAGCCTAATGTGGATCTTGGACTGACAAAAAAGTTCTGAAGGAGTTTCATCAGTGCATACATTATCAATTGCTTGCCAAAGAAGGGTTCCACAGATAATCCACCATATGATCAAGAAATCATTTTTATACACAAACAAGAAAATGTTGGCTTTGTAATTTATTTATTTATTTATTTATTTATTTATTTATTTATTTATTTATTTATTTATTTATTTTTGCATTTCTAGACTGCTTGATTTCCCCCAAGGGAAAGAGTTAAAAGAGTTAAAAATCAAAACAAGCCTAAAGAGAACAACAAATAAACCAAGAAGATCAGACAAGCAGATCTATCTCTATAAAAATCAAAGAAGAGAAAACAAAAGACACAACAGACACAAATCAAAAGACAAAAAAACAAACAACAAATCCAACAAATCTCAGCTAGATGGTGCAGGATTATGCAAGATGAAGTCTAAAATGCCTGATGAGCTATTGCATGGTGCCAATGGTTCTGTTAAGATCTCCTTCCCTTTTCAGTGTTTTCTAGGGATCTATGACGTTGTATTTATACAATGACAATAAATTGCATTCCTATTCCTATTCCTATTCCTATTCCTTCCTTGTTCTGAGATTACATTCATTTCAAGATAACATCATTCACAGTTGTGTGGTCTTGTCCCAGTTCTGTCCCTGTTTCTGTTTACCCATGGGCATGATTGATGGTATTGTGGCAACTGTTACTTCACGTCCTTGTTTCGTGACAACATCAGTACTTCCCTGCCATCATTTCCCTTTTTTTGTCTGACCTTCAGTTTTTCGATATTTCAATTCTCCATAACTTTGCCTTTCATGTGTTAAGCAGCAAAGTTCGAGGGTTTATGCCTTCTTCCCTCTCTGCGATGCATTGTTTACACCATTGGGATTGTACTGGAGAATGCAACTTCGCACTACTGCCACTAGATGGAGAATGTGCACGTTGCATGATGAGCCTTACTTCATGGGCACTTGTCTCGAAACAGGAACCGAGACAAGAGGTCAGGGAGAGGTATGTCTCATCACACTTAAATCCCAGTTCAGGGGGCATGGTCGGGACGAAACTCCCATCGTCACGCAATGGACATGCAGTAACATTTTTTGTACCGGTCCCAAGCAGGATGGCAAACCGTGATGAGAGGGACGTGAGGTAACCATCTTAGTGATTAGGACATTTTTAGCAATAAGAATCAGCTTCCAAGTGAAAACTGCTTTGCAGAGTCCCTGCCTGCCTTTAAGGGCTTGGTCCCACGTCCCTTTAAAAACAGTTTAAATTACTAGATAAGCCATATCTAAAAATGCTGTCTCCACGGCCACCAGGCTTTTTGAAAAAAAAAAAGAAAAAGAAAACCCGGTAATGCTCCCTTAAGCGAGGTTTCTGTGATTCACCTACGAGGTTGGGAAATCCTTGCCTCACTTTGAAAATCCAGCTTTTAAGGAGGCAGACACCGTGGGACCACGCTGATGATCCGGGTTTCTTTTTCTTTCTTTTTGCATAGCACCGACCGGCTTTTCCTGGAGCCGATCGGTGCTGGTTTTTTTAATTTGCCTGCATATCGGAGTAACAGGAAGTTCAATCCGGTCCAACAAGCATTAAATTCCCCCAGAGAAGTGGTTTGTTTTTTTCCAAATGCTAGCACCACCTGCTGGCCATGGGGGCTGAACTGCACTTTAAAAAAACACAACAGATTTTGACGTGAGAACTGTTGACCCACATATTAAATCACGTGATGGGACGAAAGGAAAAGCCGGACCTTCAGAAGATCAGGATCGAAACCCAGGTGTGACCACAGCCTAAGAAAGCAGTTGAAAATGCTACTTTTCAGCAAGGTGTTTGGTGGCCATTTATAGTTTTTTTCTTTTGGGGAACAAGTAAAATAAGACTGCCTGCAGGTTTTGTTATTAATGTGTTTTTACTATTATGTTTTTTGTTGTTTGATTTTTTTCTTCCTCTCTCACTTTTATTTTTATTGCATTATTGTAAACTACCTGGAGTTCTGGTAAGAAGATGGGAGGTATATAAATAAATAAATAAATAAATAAATAAATAAATAAATAAATAAATAAATAAATTTCTTCTTTTAGATTGCTTTTAGATCAGTGGTTCCCAGTCTTGGGCCTCCAGATGTTCTTGGACTAAAATTCCCAGAAGCCTTTGACACAAGCTATGCTGGCCAGGATTTCTAGGAGTTGTTGCTAGAGATGGGTGTTTCATTTTGGAAGGGGTCTGGTTCCAAAACTAAACACAGCAGCACAGCTGCTGCTCGGAACCAGGACCCAGCCTCTGGAATGAAATCAACCACTGACTCACCCTCCTTTGGGTCGTGCAGGATGAAACTCCAATCAGGAAGCAGATACGGATGTGTCACCTTTCCTTTTCACTGGTGCTGGCCAATTACAAGCTATGCAAGGACATGCATAATCTCGCCTCCCTGTCTGATTGGCCAGCACCAGGGAGAAGGAAAGATGATGTGTCGGAGGCCGCTTCCTGATTGGAGTTTCACCCTGTGTGACCCAAAGGAAGATAAGCCAGTGGTTGATTTCATCCCGGAGGATGGGTCCCAGTTCCAAATGGCCGTTATGCTGCTTTGTTTCATTTTGGAAGCAGACCCCTTCAGAAACGAAACACCCATCTCTAGTTGTATCCCAAGAACACACGGGGATCCAAGGCTGGGAAACATTGTTCTAGAAGAATTTTTTCAAGTGTGCACAATGGCCGTTGCTAGCCCCACTAGCCATTGATTCAAAAATTAAGACCCCACCTCACCAGAGCCATCTAAAGTTCTTCCTCATTTATTGCAGCCTTTATATTTCATGGAATGTTGTAAAGTGCAGGTAAAAGCTCAAAAGTTCATCTCTGTGTCCAGACGTTGTGTGAGATGGGTGTTTTTTCTGGGGGCGGGGGAGAAGGGGAAAGGAAAGGAAAACCCTCAAAACAGACAAGGGTTTAACACTGAGATCAGCTCTGAAAGAGAAAAGCTTCCATCTATTATGGACAATAGTTGCACCTGCTTTTCTCTTCATCTTAAGCTGGGAAAAGACAAGGGATGAGAAGGAAAAAACAACTGATTAAATTCTGTAATCCAGTAACTGTCACAGCCTTTCTCTCTCTCTTAAAGACTTTGTTTCTTCGCACTTATGAATATGAATGAAGTGGTGGCTTTTTATAGGGTTCATACAGGTGGCCTTTGAAAATAAAATAAGGAAAAATCTAAATGCCGGCACCAGTCATGCTTTAATAAAGACTGATTGAAATTGCTGTTCCACGAGGAAGTCACATTAACAGTTATTACCGTGTTGACTCATTTCTCTTTTCACCATTCAAAGAGATGATTTCTTACTTGAATGGGCCTGGGTGCTTTGATAAGGCATCAAAAATCTGTCAGATGGTGAGATGAGAATCCTAACAAGTTGCCGACAACATTCAACCATAGCAACCCCTCCTCTTTGTTGATGGCTTCTAGTAATTGTCTACAACGCTGACATTTAAACAAAAAAAGATGGGCCTGCAAAAAAAGTGTGCATTTTGAGAATGCAGCCCAAGCTAATCTCTCATTTATCTGAGGCTTTGTGTTGTATTCTAAAACTTAGAGTTGAAACATTGAAAGGAGTGAGATGCATCCTGTCCCCAACACAAAGACCCCAAATCAAGGCAAGGAGAGCAAATTGAATTTCTGAACTAAATTTTCAGAGAAGTGGCATGAATAATCCATAGGAAACAACAGCATGTTTTCCCTACTTGGGGAACATGAAAAAAGGCAATTATATTTTGTAATGCTTTCATATCATGCAGTGTTTCTCGGAGTAATTGCTGCAAATATTGTGAAGAATACTGTACGATGGGGGAAAATTTCAGTTGTTTTGAGAGAACTATGCGTATATGTTTCTGTATCTTTATTTCAACAGCTGTTATTCTTGAGATTCTATTTCTTAGGATTTTTAAACCCTTACAATATTTTTAGTTGGGAGTGGTGGCAAATGCCCACATCTGTCATATAATCCAGTAATATAATTAATTGGGTTTTGAAAAATGATAAATTAGTACTGCAGCTCCAAGTTCCCAAAAGCTACTTATTGTTATCCATTGTAAAAAAACATCTTTTCAGTTATCTATTGCTCAAAAATAACTTCTTAATTGTAGTTACATGTACCAGCACACCTGATTATCAGAAGCCACTCATTCTGTGGTTCAAAAAGTACATCCTTCTATCCTATTTATCTTTGCCTTGGTGTCCAAGCAGAACATGAGACACAGCATGAGCTGGTGCTTTAACCATGCAATATTCTTTCTCTGTCATTCAGTGAGATTTTATCCCCATAATAGTAGGAGTAACTAATGTTGGAGTAGTTTGTTTATTTGTTTGTTTTAGGTTTGGCTGGGAGGCACCTTTTTGGGCTGGGGTGACTGCCAATGTACCTAGCTCTAGCCAGCCATTCTTTTTCTGCCTCTGATTTCTGAGAGGGCCACCTTTCTGCTGATGGTTCTTTCCTTCTCTCAAGTCCATTGAAGTCTTTTGCTGAAAGCTGTCATGTTTTACAATTTATCCTACTTATATCTCATAATGTAACAACAAAAATGCATACTAGTTTCAGTTGGAATCATGAGATAATAGTGTTTCTTGATGAGAATAAAATCTCAATATAAACCAGAAAATTAATGCCCAAGTTATATCTCCAAAGGAAAAGAAATTCAAATTGCAAACACATAGTCCCCGCTAAAAATACAAGCACGTGGATTCGCTCTTTTTGAACTTCACTTCCACCCAAGAAAATGCTACAGTGTAATCACACTAACCCCAACTGGCTCCCCATATAGTGTATTAGCAATGCGGTGGAAAGGTTGCAAATTTGGAGAGTAGTCCTATCCACAATCATGATGTTTTTACTTCTCCGGCACTATTGATTCATAAGGAGGGAAGGATAGCACCCTTGCATATCAAAGTTATTGTAAGTGACATGTTTTCATGCTTGTTGACTAGAGATGGGCACAACTCTCAGTTCAGAAGTTTGTGCTGGTTCATATGCATGGCACCAGAGTTGCCACACATTCCCTTCCCTGCCTCTCCAGCTGGATCCCCTATTCACCATCTGGTAGAGCTTCTCTCCTCCTCATCAGCTGTTTGTCTAGTCCCCCTCAGGAGCACAGGCTGCCCTTACCTTGCCTCCTTGGCTGATCGGCCACTCAGACAAGAGGCGGGACAGGCGAACCAGTGTTCCTGCCCAAGATTGGCTGAAGAGGAGGAAGAGAGGAGTGCACTCTGGCTGGTGAGTGGCTCCCAGCCCGGGGAGGCAGGGGAAGGGATTATTTTACATCTGTGCTGCTGCCTGCACAAACCATCAGGAACCTCTGAACTGACGTTTGTTCCCATCTCTGTTTGTAACTGGAAATCATTTCATCCAAACCTCCGCCAGAGAAGAAGTTGAGTGATATGCTCAGCTTCTACCATTAATGCTATGCTAAGCACTGTGCCCCCTTACTCATACTTCTGATCTTCAATAATAATGTTTCCTCCAGTTTTAAAACAATGACGGTTGTCTGACTGTGTGTTCTAATGGTCCATCAAGTATTTTTGTGGAGCATCACATCACAACTTGAACTGCCTTTTTTTCTTTTGTTTTCCTCTTTAGGGAACCAAAGCTGGAAGCTCACCTTTTCTGTTTACATGGGTAGAAATAAAGGTACAAGAACTGTGTGTGGTGGTTTTCATATTTTGATTTAATATGGGAAGAACTGACCTGAATGTCCTTAATTCATGGGAGAGAGCTTGGATTACAGTGTTTTGTTTTAAGGCAAAGGTTTAATTCTTTTTGGGGAGTATTCCTGCCTCTTCAAAATGAATGTAGAGACATGAAGACACTGATAGTAGGAAAAAGAAATCCTATATTTACTGAACAATTGTAAGGTAAGGAGAGAAAAAAAGAAAGAGTATCTATGTATAAACATATCTGTACTGTAGTCACACACCTTACACTGCAACTATGCTTCTGGTGACCATGATTTTCCTGCTTTGTTTCTGCTGCCCTCTGTGAGCCAGATCCTTCCTTCCAGAACTTGTGTCAACCTGCTTGTTGTTGTTTTCCTGTAGCTGGAAACTCTGTTTACTCTGATTCCTCAGTGCATCTGCTTTCCCCTTCACATACCTGGGTGGTTCTTTTGGCTGTGTTTTCAGCCGAAGACACAGCCAAAAGAACCACCCAGGTATGTGAAAGGTATATAGTTCTGAATAGTTCTTCAGTCTCTGTGTCTCTAGAAATAGGATTTGTACAGCAATAAAATAAGGCTCATGCAGAGATACAATATAGGTTCATTAGCAGTACTATAGGGCTCAGCTGCCTCATGAAGCACTACAGAGCCAAGAAAATGGAGGATCCTTGCAGGAGAAAATGAGGAAGAGCTAAAAGCCAAAATGAAACATAATGGGTCATAAGGGGATCTTCTTAATAAAAACTGATCCCCCAAATAGTGGGATGTGATAAAGAAACCTCAAACCCAATGAATACTACCTTTCCATTAACAATTCATTTCCCCCAAACCCATTGGAAGAGAGCACAATGACCTGGAACTGCAACTCTGGAATAGGATAGCCCATCCAGGTTCACAATACACATGTGACTAAATGAGATGGATACAACAAGTCACCAATCATTTGCTGGAACAACATTCTAGTACCCATGCCAGCAGAAAATCAATATTGGGGAAGAGCAGCCTGGAACGGCAACTTTGGAGTAGGACAACGTGGCAAAATTCATCTCTCCCATCCAACTAGAAGGGACAGATGCAATCAACTACAAAATGCCTCTGAAAACAACATTCTGGACAGAAAATTGATACTGTTAAAAACAGCTTGGAATTCTGACTTCCAAATATGAGAGCCCAGTGGAATTCACTCATCCCATCTGACTAGAGGGGCCTGATGCAACCAGTCACAAAATGCTCCTGGCAACAGCATTGCTGTATGTGTTCTGGGCTCTCACCATGGTATTCCTACATGCCTGAAGTGACGACTATGAAGAGGAGAGACTTCTCTTTCTTCCTTGTATGGAATCCCAGGGCCTCAGCCTCTGGCAATGGGTTAATTTATGGCCTCCTCAGCTCTCCCTTGCAAAACAGCCACAGCTGATCTGTTGCAGGAGCTAAGAGACTTTCAAAAAAATCCCATGGGTTCATAATTAGATCAAATGAACATCTTCTCCAACCTTTCTATTGCTGAGAGCTCCAACATAACTTCAAAGTCACGAATAAAATATAAAGGCATTTATTTAGCTAATGGAAATTATACAGGAATATAGCTCCTATTAAAAAATAAGAAAACATGAATCCTTCCCTAAAACTTAAAGTGATGCTATGAGGTATAAGCCTTGCTACCTACTTTTCAAACTACATAGCTAAGTGTTTTCCATCTTGCAGCCATAAAATCTATCCAAAGAAAAAAAATCTGTCTTATCTCTCTCACAGACTGCTCATAACATGGGAAAACAGTCACATGATGCTTTCTGGGCCAATCAGGTTTCACTTGCTTCTGGCTGGAATGTGTCTTTGGACATTGTTTACATATGCACCTAAGATAAGCTTCACTACTAAACAGAAACTGCATTTAATATTGGCATTGTTTACTTTTGGCCTAAAGAAAGGCTTCCCTACTTCTAAAATCTGTTACAGTCCTGCTAGTCATTTCATGCATGGAGGCTTCTGGACAGGGATTTCCAAATGATCTGAAGCCATTTTCCCTGTGTTCTGGCTCACAGGAAGATGTTTCATGGATTGACTAAACCGTTCTTCAAACCCATTGTATGAAAAATGATGGCAGAGGGCACAGACCTAGCTTCCTCTCCTCTTTTCTGCAATCGGCACACATGAAGAAGAGGCCAAATGTTTTCTTCCATGCCTCAGAAAAGGGCTGTGCAATGTATCCTGTCATGATCTGTACCCTGAGCAGAGCTTGAACACTCAACCTTGACAAGGAGGAACCAGTCAGAGTCAAGGGCAAAGACCACAAGAATGTTATCTCCAAAAAATACCTTGACATAAGATCTGCATCACAGTCTGTCAGCCAACAGATATCTGGACAGGGATTTCCAAAGGCCACATCTTATGAACTTGGGGTGCCCAAATACTGAATCCTTTCAAGCATGAACACAAGCCAAGAGGGACCTAACAAAGAAGAGGCCAAGTGCCAGCAGGTCATTAAATATAATCATGACCTAGGAGAGTGATAGATTAAGAGACACAGAGAGAGAGAGAATCAGGACTGTGAAACATAAAATGCCTCAATTGACTCCAGACTTTGTATGATTTGTATCAACATATAGTTCTGTATTGTCAAGGAAAAAGTTCCTCTGTAAGCAAGATCTCCTGGCTGAGCAGAGCATCTCAACACCCTCAATTCCCGGAAAGATCCTAGAGCAGATTATTAAGCAGTCAGTCTGCAATTATCTAACAAACAATGCTGTCATTACAAGAAGTCAACATGGGTTTCTTAAAAACAAGTCATGCCAGACTAATTTGATCTCTTTCTTTGATAGAATTACAGGCCTGGTGGATGAGGGGAATGCTGTGGATATTGCTTATCTGGACTTTAGCAAGGCCTTCGATAAGGTTCCCCATGGTATTCTTGCTAAGAAGTTAGTAGGAAGTGGGATAGATAGTGCTACTGTTAGGTGGATTTGTAATTGGTTGACTGATCACACCCAAAAGGTGATCATAAATGGCCTCTCATCAGCTTGGAGAGACGTGACCAGTGGGGTGCCCCAGGGTTCTGTTCTGGGTCCAGTGCTGTTCAATATCTTTATTAATGACTTGGAGGAAGGAATAGAGAGTGTGCTAATTAAATTTGCAGATGATACCAAATTGGGAGGGGTTGCTAATTCCCCAGAGGATTGGATGAAAATCCAAAAGGACCTTGACAGATTAGAATGCTGGGCCAAAGCTAATGGAATGGATTTCAACAGAGGGAAATGCAGGGTGCTACATCTAGGAAAAAAGAATGAATTGCACAGATATAGGATGGGTGACACTTGGCTAGAGAATAGTACCTGTGAAAGGGATCTGGGAGTTTTGGTGGACCACAAATTGAACATGAGTCAGCAGTGTGATGCGGCGGCCAGGAAAGCCAATGCGATTCTTGGTTGCATCAACAGAACCATAGTGTCTAGATCAAGGGAAGTGATAGTGCCACTCTATTCTGCTCTGGTCAGACCCCACCTGGAGTACTGTGTCCAGTTCTGCACTCCTCAATTTAAAAAGGATGTTGACAACCTCAAGTGGGTCCAGAGGAGGGTGAACAGGATGGTTAAAGGTTTGAAACATATGTCTTACAAGGAACAGCTTATGGAGTTGGGAGTGTTTAGTCTTATAAAAAGAAGGCTGAGATGGGATATGATAGCCATGTTTAAATATTTGAAAGAATGTCATATTGAAGAGGGAACAGGTTTGTTTTCCATGGCTTCAGAGACTAGGACTCGGGGCAATGATTTCAAACTACAGGAAAAGAGATTCCATTTGAACATTAGGAAGAACTTCATGACAGAGCTGTTCGGCAGTGGAATATGCTGCCATGGAGGGTGGTGGAGTCTCCTTCTTTGGGGGTTTTTAAGCAGATGCTGGATGACCATCTGTCGGAAATATTGTGAAGGGGTTCCTGCATGGCAGGGGGTTGGACTAGATGGCCCTTGAGGTCTCTTCCAACTCTATTATTCTATGATTCTATGTTTCTATGATTCTATGATAGACAGGAAACATGATTTAACTAATACTTTTATTTCAAAGTCCCTGTGCAAAAGAGAGGAATTACATGTAGAAGATTAATTGGAATCCGAGCAAGAGAAAATATAATGAGTGAGTATTTGGCAGGACAGTGATTAAAGCAGAAGGTCAGGATTTCACTCTACGTGAGCGAATTAGCAATAGTTCTATTTTTTCCCGAAGAAGGTATCATTTAGATCAACTTGGAACCAAGCCTAAAGTGTTTAAAAGGATTACAACATGAATGAAGATGAATACATCTGTGGCCTTTCATGCTCTCCTTGCATATAACAGGGAAGTACATTGGGAAGATTTTTTTCCAGGCTAAAGCAATTTATAATCCTCAGGCAAGCAAAGGTTGAAAGGTATCTAGAAAGCAACTGGGAACTACAGTATGCAGAAACATGAGACTCATTAGATTTGGTCAGAAGTGTTTGAACTTCTGTGAATAAAAAACTCGTAATTTGATATCCTGTTGCGACATTAAGGAGAAGTGTTTCTTTATTTGCTTAGTTTTAAATTGCACGTCTGTGTGTGCAGGGAAGTCCTAAAATCAATTTTCAATTTATAGTACACAAATTGCAAGATACTTCACATTTGCTTTGACACCATCTGTTCTTTTCAAGGATAATTTTAAGTGATCTCAGTTGCATCTGCTTTTGCTTTATAAAAGGACCATAAACACTGCTCCCACTAGGTATGCTTGGAATAAAAGTGAGTAAATAGACATTTGCATTGCAATTGCACCATATTTGTTGTGAAATATTTGGTTTATTGACTCACCATTCTAATGCCTGTGTTCCATTCAGGGTTGTGGAGTGGGCCATAAACACACTGGCTCTCACATAACCGTTGTTGGATAATGCACATATCTCTGGAGTTTGGATTTAGAGTGTGACTGACAAACATATGAAGCTTATCATATCATCATATGTTGAACCATGGATATTAAAAGTATGAGTCTACCCACAGCCATAATTTAGCAGCTTTGATGCCTGAGTTGTGTGAGACTGGCGTATGTGGGGATGTAAAGCGAAAGCAAAGTATGCTGGTTATATTCCAACCCACAGCTCTTAAATCACTCTCTGGGTGGTTTGCAATATGAAGGCTACACACTATCCCCACTTCCCAGCAATCTGGGTACTCAATCAACAACCTAGGAAGCATGGAAATCTGAATCAACCTCGAGTTGGCTAATTTATACCATGGGGATCACACTCAGGTTGTAAGAAGAGTCTTGATTGCAGTATTGCAGTTTACTACTGCATTTTGGGGCTCCTCTAATGCCTGTGTCTGAGTTGGCTCTTGACAGCCATATTGAGTTTTCACTGACCCTCTGTAGTCTGTGTTTCATTTTGCCTGGGAAGAAGGATCTGATTGGCCCTTGTGGGGGGCAGCTTTGCACCCTTCCATCAATAAATACCAGTGGGTGTATTTGTGCCCCTCCAACAGCAATTATTAATACGCTTTAAATTGTGGCACTGTGCTAAGTAATGGCTTTGGGGCTTTCTGAGTATTTTTGACTTTAATAATGTCCATCTTCAGCTCAAGGTTTGCTTAGATCCATTTAGAGGAGCTGCATATATTTAGTGGAACCTGCATATTTTGAAGGGACCATCTGCATGGTCTCCAGGAAAGCATCTTCTTTGCTTGGAGAGCTGAGAGGCAACAGAGGTAAACTCAACATATGTTAGATTGAAATTCTCTATTTTCTGTTTGTTTTCTTTGCCATCCAACATTCTTCCTTTTGGAGCAAAAGAGCACATTAGCTTGTCTTGCCCTTTCTCCATCTCTTTGCAGCAGGTCATGCCACTGAATGCATTTTATAGGTAGAAACGTATAAAAACATAACAGAGTTTTGGGGTAATTGCCTTCAGCTGGAGTTTGCTGGGTTCTCTGGAGAGGATACAACATCTTCTGCCAGGTGGCCAGAAAGAAACATTTGATTCCTTATGTTATAACAAGTATAATGTGAGCTATTCAGGCAAAGGAAGTGCTATACATTAGGGCCAATACTATTTTTGTTAGTGTACTTGGCTGCACTTCTACATTCTCTGTGATTTGCCAATAAATTACATTATTCTGTAGCTCATGTGTTCTGAGACTAAGGAATCCCAACTGACTCTCATGTCCATGAAACTGTTTTAAACTACTTAGCCAACCCGCTTGGTAAGTAGTTCCAAACATTTTATATCTTATGGCCCACTAATCACTCAATCAAAGAATCTGAGGCCCACCATGATGGAAATGAAAAACCCACTTTCCCCAGGAGAAATATTTTCATGTTTACAAGTAGGGATGGGCACCTTACGAAAAATGACACACTGTTTTGTCATTTTGTAAGGTTTCTGAATGTTATGAAACAAACAAAACGCGGACAGCTTATCACCTGAACTGAAGGCAAAATGATGTTTTCAGTTTGGTTCCTCTGAAATGGGAAACTGCTGCCAGATCTTTCTTAAGGCAAGGGGCTGCGATCGGGTGACTGTTTCCCAGATCTCACCACTGCCTCCCAGCTGATTTTGACAGCTCAAGCTGTAAAAAAAACAGCTGGGAGCCAGTGGGGAAATCCCACAGCAGGGGGCTGAGAGGATAGTGCTGACATCAGCGCTACCATCTCAGCTTCCTGCTGGGGGATTCCCTTGCCAGATGGACTCCTCCAGTAAGGAAATTCTCCCAACCATTTTAAACAGGCTCCAGCCAAGTTGTTAGAGGATGGAGCCTGTTTAAAATGCCCCCCAGGTGGTGGGCTAGAGCCTTTTTAAAATCCCCCACTGCACTAGTGAGAGCACTGGTGTGGTCGGGGGATTCAAAAGCCATCAGACTACCCCTGCTCCTTTCTCCTCCTTCCAGGTGTGTGTTTTGGACAGGGGTGTTGTGGGCAGTGGGGGGCTGCCCTCGCTATCCAAAACAACCCCCTTGGAGGAGGGGTGGCAGAGGAGAAAGGAGCAGTCAGTCAGGGAATTTACTTCTGCCTGGCTGCTCTGTTCTGCCTAGTCGCTGGCGTCCCAGCTGGGATTTTTTGACAGCTTGAGCTATCAAAATCAACTGGGAGGCGGTGGTGAGGAGGCTTTTGAATCTCCCACTGCACCAGCTAGAGTGCTAGTGCTGCAGGGGATTCATTTTGTTTCATTTCATTTCATAAACAACATTTTTTTAAAGTTTTGTTACTTACAATATGAAACGAAATGCGGGGGGATGAAACAGAATGAAATAAAATACTATTTTTCCATTTCATGCCAATACCTATTTACAAGAACTCTATTGTTATATTTATTTATCATTTATGATCAGTTTGAAGGACATGAACAATTGTTGTAGTGTTTGTGGCACTCAGGAATCAAGACAAACAATAGTAACAATTCTCTCAGTCTTTGAAAACTGCCATAATATTGTTGAGTATGATTATTACTGGTCCTGTAACTCTAAAACAGAAAGATGATGGATAGAGGAACATGAAATTAGGAGTAGCATAATACATTTAAAATTTATACTAGCATGTCAAAAATTAAATGTGATCAAACAATAGTATGGACAATCTGTGACAAATAGGGATTGGAAATGATAGTATATCACAACTAGCAGGAGGACAAAGAGATTGAGAGAGCAGGAGGGCAAAGGGATTGAGAGAGCATTCTTAGAAATTGTTACAAAAACTCTGTATCCAACCTGAATTTCATGTATGTCCCTTATGTATCAATGGCAGGGTGCTTAGGAGAATTCGGTGGAGGACCTCACCTTCTCATTTCTCTCTTATCAGATACTGGATGTTATCATGGGCTGTATGGACTTTAGATGCAATAGTTCTAAGAAATAGTACTGTATTACATCCAAACCAGTTTCCAAGTTTCTTAGACCAATAAACTCTTCTTTCTGCACTTCTTTTCTCACTCCTTTTGCTTTGATTGGAGAGGTCTAACTCGCTCTTGGGAAACCTTTGGGAGCCTTGGGATAGGATGGAAAGTCTTCAATGGTCAAATGTCACCAACCAAGAATGACCTTCGACTATTAGAGGCTCCCACCACAAGCCTGTGTTCCCAGTGTCTTCTCCAGTTCAGAATGGAGCTCAGAAACTGAGTAGGGGAATGGGAAGCTTTCAATTAATTTAAATTAAAAATTCCTTTTGCCAGATAATGAGGTCATTTAGTTTGAGTCTTAACTTGACCCTAATAGGATTTTGTCGACTGAATATCTTTTCCTATTGCTGTGATAATATTTCCATCCCGGTACCGTGCTTTTCGGCATTCTCCAATTGCTGTTTGTAAAAATTAGGAAAGTGCCTGCATTAAAAAAGGCATTATTCTCTTGATCTCAAAAACAGGCTCCACAAAAAGATGTGCTAATGAGTCTGTCAAAGCTTTGCTGTTTTATCACATGCAGCTACCTGCTGACTCTCCCACAAAGTTATTGCTTTCAGGTATTTTCATCTGTGGACAAGTCTGCAAAAATATAGCCAGAGAGATCTGAACACTAGGTTTTTCTCTCTACCCCTTTTAAAATATTGGCTCCCAGAGAGACTCGAGAACAATTACTGGGCTATGCATTTCACCTCACCTGATGTTTCTGCAGAATAATAAAATGTAGTTCAGAATATCATTTGAAGGAACATATTTTCCCCAATAAACCTGCCCAATTACAACAATTTGCTGGAAGGACTGTCCTCTCCTCTCTGTGTCCCACCACTGAGAACTGTTCCCCATGTGGTGACATGGAGAAAGGCTTTCTCGGTTGTAACACCATGAGTGTGGAATGCCAATGTCCTGGAAACTTGCGTGACACCAACATTGGTGCCATTTCATCACCAAGTCAAAACATCCATATTTATTAGAACCTTTGAGGATTGAGGAATGTAGTATGTACAGGTTTTTATGCAAAGGCTTAAATGCTTTAATTTTAACTCTTTTAAATATTTTATATTGATATTTAAAATTGTTTTGTGTAACTTGCTTGGCAATCTTGCAATATAGGGTGGGTGGTACTGTTTAAAATATATAAATGTATAACATTTAATACTGAAGAAAGATATTTTCTGAAGGTTGTGATTCCATCTTCTCCATTTAGAAAGACTTGAGACTATAAAACTAGTAAGGTAGAGGCAAGATACCGCTGTCATCATCCAATCCCTATATATCATCCTTCCAAGCCCTGTCAGTTCAGATTACTAGCACTGCCCACCAAACAGTGGTCTCAGTACACCACCACCACATACTACTTGTCTTCAGGTCTCTTTACAACACTACATACTACCTATCCTCTAAGCCTCCTAACTTGCTACAACTTGCCAAAATCCAGTAATGTCATTAGAAGAAGAAAATGCATGATGATTTCAGCCACATTATACTCTTTCTTTTGGTGTAAAGTCTGAGCGATTCTGATCTGACTGCCTTTAAGGTGTGAGGAATTGCCACTTCTCATGATGAGCCCTTTGTAACTTCTGCTTCTACTTGCAGCTGCTCCTAATATTTTCAGTTCCACTAATCCACTGATTAGAGTTCACTGCTGATCATGGCTGTAAGTTTCGCCAACTTTATTCTGTATACAATGGACCCTTGTATAACAAACAGCTTGTATAACATAAAATTTGTACAACATAAAACATTCTGGAGATAGGGGAAATTTGCTTAACATAATCGCCTATGGGGAGAATCTGTACAACATAATAATGGTATTACTCCATTTTCAATACATTGCTATGGGAATTTGTATAAAGGAAAATTTGCTTAACATAGTTTCATTTGGAACGAATTAATTCCTTTATACAAGGTACCACTGTAAATGGAATTAGAGAAACATAGAAAAGTTAGGTTGTATGGGAAAGACAATGAGATATGCCAGAGTCAACAAGGAATAGCAATATAGGTGTTAAGTGCTGGGAACGGCCAAAGGGTGATTTGTCTGACTACTTGTGGCAAATATGGGTTACATGAAAAACAAAGACACACCATTACAAACCAACAATTAAGACAGCTGGTCTCACTAAGATGAAAAGAACTATTTCTAAGAAAACTTGCATAAATGAGCTGTCATGCTAAAATAACCACCAGAGCTGGGATAGTCAAAACACAGGTCTAAATGCAACATTAGAGTAGATCCATTGAATTAGTTGTTGATAGAGGTGGGCACAAAACGAAAAAAAAACGTTCTGTTATTCATTATTTGTTTTGTTACGAAACAAAACGAATAACAAAAATTGTGATGAAATTGGAATGAACAGAAGAGAACCACGAAAATTAGCTTCATTACATTTCGTTTTCATTAATGGTGACACGCAATGAAATGAGCTGTTTTTAAATGTTAAAAAACATCCTGAATATCTGTAAAAACCCAGCAATAATTTTTTATTCTGCCTGATAATACCTACCAGGGGGTTGGGGTCCTTAAAACGTGCATTTATGTCTTTTCTCAGATCGCTGTATTTTTTTTTCCTTTAAGGGGAGTTAGGGGACATTGACCCAAAATGGCTCCCAGATGCCTAATATTGATTTCTTGGGTATCAAAATGCCCTGGACATCTGTAAAAATGCAGTGATAATTATTTGACATTATTACCTACCAGGCGGTGGTGGTCCTTAAAATGTTTGTTTTTATCTTTCTCCCATCACGATGTATTTTTTCTTTTCCCTTTAAGGATGACACAAAATGGATTCCAGCCACAAGATGGATGCAAGCCATGTGATGGGATCATGTAAATTCTTGGACAATTTCAACCAATAGCATGCCCAGGTTGCAGACTGGGTAGGTGTGGCAGCCACAGAGGGCATAAAAAGCTTTGGCAGCCCCCTCCTCCTTGCAGTCTGTGGTGGGAGTTAGGGTGGGATTGCTGTCCCTGCGACTCGTTACTTTAGGCCAGCCAGGCAGGTGTGTGTCTCTGTGTTCCTGCTGGCTACAGCCTGACTCTTAGGGGAGAGAAAGAAGAGATTTTTCTTGCAGCCTCCCTTTGTGTGTGTGTACCTCTTGGTGAGTATCCTCCCCTGCCCCACAGTGCAGTCACTCTGCAGCTGCCTTATGCCCTGGGCAACGCCCGCCGCTACCTTTGCAACCTCCCTGCATACCTAGTCTATACTGCGTCTCTGCCAGCATAATATTTTTTGTGTTTTCCTCTGGTCTGGGCGTTGGGGGACAACAGCGAGCGGAAATGCTTTAAGTCGCACAAAAAACAGATAAAAACGAAAAACGAAAAATGAAAAAATGAAATGAATTTTTTTCAAAAAATTCATGAAAAATGAAAACAAACCAAAACGGACCTGCAACAAAAAATGAAAAACTGAAACATCATTTTTTCGATTTCTGCCCATCTCTAGTTGTTGAATAGAAAGTCAACATGTGTGCAAACTCCAATGATCCAATTGGTCTACTCTAACTGATGCTAGTAATTGGATTGTATTTACACTGTCATACATGGCATTACCGGTATCTGATTCAAAGACAGTTCTCGACCATTTGCATTCCAGCACCTGTTTTATGTTTTATGTTTTACAGTATGGGTACAAAGTGAAAGGATGTGACATATTTGCCCCACTAAGAATGAACGGAAGTCTAGTTTGCTTTCTTGCACATTAGGGAAACAATATTTCCATCTCACTTCTATAACAGGAAGAGTAATCCCATTGGTCAAGCCTGGGATGAGTAATAGCTTCCTCTGGACCCTGCTCTAGTTTGCTTGTTTGTTTGTTTATTTTGTAACTGCATTTGTAGGGTGGTAAGTGATGGTTACTGATGTGGCCTTTGAGGGGGACCTGAGAAATATCCAGGTAAGATGAGGACCAGGACAGTATCCTGTCATGAACACCAGTAAGTACTCTGGAGTTAGTCATGTTGTAGAGAGGCAGTTTTATCACAGAAGCCCTGCTGTATAACCTAAATGTATTAATTATTACTGTGTTGCTGTTAAAAAAAATCTCCACATTCTACCCCATTTAACTAAAATATCTGTCCACAAACATTCTTGCAGTAAAAGCCCAGTTATTATTTTATCACTTTTTTGCTAGACTTAAATGACTCATGGCTATGCCTAGCGATGGGCACGAAATGCCAAAATGGCATTTCATTTCATTTTTCATTTTTTTGTTTCATTTCATTTGGAATAAAACATGTTTTTAAAAAACATTATTTCTTTTTTTGTTTTGTTTTGTTTTGTTTTTTATTTTCTTCTTCTTCTTTTTTTTTTTACAGCTCACTGGCCCATCTGGTCAGCATTTCTTTTTTAAAAACAAAACAAGCACCAATCAGCTAGAGCACAGGCCAATCGTCACTTGGTTTTTTTACCCTCGCACCAACCAGCCCACGTGTGGGGCCTGACTGACCGATCAGCGCTTCTTTTTTAAATCTCGTGCCAACCATGTGGGCCTGGCCAGTCAGTGCTTTTTAAAACAACAAGTGCTGATCAGCTGTAGTGTGGGCTGATCTGTGCTTTTAAAAAAACTCGTGCCAACCAGCTGGCGCACGTGGCCAGCTGGTCAGTGCTTATTTTTATTATTTATTTTGACAAGCGTCAAGATTGGCGCTTGTCAAAATAAATAATAAACAAAAATGAAACGGAACAAAATGAAAATTTCCAGGCACTTCATTTTTTGTTTCGTTCTGTAATGAAACAAAAAACAAAAAAACAAAATGAATAATTCATTTTGTGCCCATCTCTAGTTATTTCTATTGTCTCATAATGTAGACATGTGGAGGAAGATGATCTAAATGTAGAATGCACCCCATGAGCATGTAGCTCTTTCACACTTAGATCAAATGTACCTTTTGTACTAACCAATCCCTATACCTATATAGAGGAGGTTTGTCTCTTATAACAGCATTATTTCTTTGCTGTACATAGCAATCTGCATGCTTTTAAAAGTCACTACTGCTCCTCAGCTGAAACCTTTGAATTACTTTTTTGGAAATAGAATTTCTCATTTGGCTCCCTCAAATTGGATCCTGATTTCGTTATTCTTCGCAAAGAAAAGTAGGGGCAGATAATAGCTGAACAATCAGATTGAACTCCCTGAAACACACAGGGCGGCATAATAACATAGGACAAATCTCTAATAATGGATCTAAATGCTTCAATCAATCCTTCTTTCTGACCTATGATATATTTAAAGCTCAACCTGAAAATGGTATTTTTAGAGAATATGCTGGATATCATCTTTTTAAAAAAGAATTCAAAGTCATTTCATGCACTTCCATTTGAGATTTTATACACCTTGCCTGCTCTATCTGTAAAAGCCATATATTTCCCCCATCCACTCAGAGCTATGTGTGCACCACATATACAGATAGAGGTATGCAATCAGTGGAGTTGTAGGTGCTTCCACAGCATTATGCTTTGCAAAATTCATGAATACCTCACCAAAAGAATATGCAGGTTGGTTTTTACAGGACATACCTAATGACATCCAGGCACCATTCTTATAACACTAGATTTTAAATATATCATAATTTCAGTTTTGTTCGCAATGCTAGTAGAAAGGGATAATACTTGGAGATGGGCACAATGTGCCAGTTCTGTGGTTGGTGCCAGCTCATCATTTGGGCAAATGGTTTATAGCCTTGCCCTCTCCAACAGGCACCCACTCAGAGGCAGCACACTGGCGTCTTTGCCCCACCTCCTCTGGCCATTGCTTCTGAGTCATGCGTTACAACAGGTTATTTATGCTGGTGCAAATAAATAACTGGATTCTGTTCACTATAATAAAGGCTCTTGCATGCCCTCTTTTTGAGAAAAGCATGCAACCTGAATATTTTAAATCCACTTCAGAGTTATAAATAAGTAACTGTGGAAACATAATTTCATGAGCATTGATGAATAATAATACAGATGGTATGTTTGTGTTCCTATGCTGAACCACAGAGTACAATCTCTTCTTTCAGATGGTTTCACACAGAATTATACATTATCACTGTAGTCTGATGACTGCCTTTATAAGAGATCCACTTGGAAGTCCTCTCTTTGAAAGTGTGTGACTGTCTTAGAAGTCTTCTGCTCTATAACTTAAATGCTACCCTGCCTTTTTAATCTTGCCCTGCTTTCTCCTGCTTCTTGACCCTAGGGCAAGTGAATTACATTGACTCATGGACTGAACATCTCTTTCCAGCAAAACCACAGATTTAAAGGTGGAAATACCACAATCAAACGAGCATTCCAGCTTTCCCTTTTGTAAAATGACATTCATTTGAACATGAGCATGCCTATTTTTATTTCCAGTCCAGTATCTGACTAGAAACAGGTTTCTACAGTCCAAGGTATAGACCTTTCCCAATGTTTGCCACAGTCACATTTTTCTCTGTTGTTAATTAATACAGTACCTTGTCCAGGAAATATACAGGCTGGGCCACTCAGGCCCTTTGTACACGACCCCTAAACTCCGCCGCAAATGGCTCCCAGCTCCAGAGCTTAAAATTGTTTCCCCACCAGCTCCGGAGTTTGCAGGAAATTAAGTGCGACCACGCCCCCCTAAGCGCATCCCAGCGCACTTTTCATGTACCTGCTCTTGGAGGGTGAAAATCACCAAATCCGGATGTAATCTGGTGAGTGCGGGCTCTCCTCGTTTCTTTGTTGTTGTTTTTTGCCTCCCGCCACTTTAAGAGGAAGAATGTGGCTCGGGGCGGCTTGGACCGGCAAACGGAGGTGAGCCTGCATTCTTTTGTCCCTTTTTTCTCCCTCCCCTCACGCAGACAGGAGCAAGGAAGTGTGGAGGGGTGGGGACGCAGGAAGAGCAACGAACCCCCAAGATCTCTGGTCCGAATTTAAGTGGCCAGCGGATCTTAGGGGTTGTGTGAAAAGGCCCTTAGTGACATCCCTTTTCTTGAAGTATGGTTATTTTAAAATGCTTCCTTTCCTGATATGATAGTACAGTGCATTTCTTTATTGTCAGCAATCAATAGCATGGAGTGAGATTGGGGAAATGCTTTTGGTGCTTCCTGGAGTTTTTAGGGCATTTTCTCTCTGATAAGGCTGGCAATTCTTCTCCCGCCTTGGTCTCACTGTGAGATGCTGAGATGGAAAAGGTTACTGATATAGCTGTCTTACAAAAACCACTCCCACAACATGGAGCTTATAATGGCCCATGGCTGACAGAAGTTCTAAAGCAGTGGTTCCCAACCTTTGGTCCCCAGTTGTTCTTGGACTACCACTCCCTGGCCAGCACAGCTAGTCCTGAAGCTTCCGAGAGTTTTAGTGCAGGAGCATTTGGGGACCCCAGGTGGGAACTATTGACCAAGAACTGATTGTACATACCAGTTCCTAGCTGGGCCACAGATGGTGTAAATTACAAAGTAAATGTGACCATAAATAAGTAACAACCTCTCATTGAGCCTTCTAGGCAGCATTTAGAGTGTGTGTTTTGTTTAGCACTTATGAAGTCTCATCCAGCAGAACTCTGGGGAGTTGAAAACATTTTGTTGGGATCCAGCTCAGAAAAGGAACAGCCCCGAGTGATCTGCTGCAACAAATTTCAGTGAGACAATTAACCATGTGAGGTGGGGTGCTGCAATTATGGCAGTTATCTGGGTAGGTATCCAGAGTAGAGTACCATATAGTCAGGCTTTTGAGGAATTATTATAGTGGCCAGAGGGGCAAGATACTTGAATCACTTTGTTCCACTCCTTGTGATTTGAATCTTTTCCCATCATGGTTGATAGGTGCTAGCAGAGATTGTTAGCTCTCAGTATATCAGGAGTGGGTGGCATGTGCCATCTTAAAAAAATAGTGATGCTGAGTCTTCTGAATAAGACCACCCTGTAACTCAAGCTTTGAGGAATACCACAGAGGCCCTTCTCTCCCTCCCGTCACCCTCACAGGTATGTCTCATGGGAACCCATGAAATGACCTTTTTAACTGCTGCGCCCAGACTCTGGAACTCCCTCCCACTAGAGGCCAGGACTGCCTCATCTCTGATGTTCTTCCGGAAACAGGCCAAAGACCTTTCTCTTCAGGCAAGCTTTTCCTGAATGATGGACTACCATGTGTATTTCATATGAATCTATGGTTTCACATAGACTATGTGTTTATAACTACTTATAACCTTGAAGCTTTAATGTAATGTTGTCTTTTAATGATGTAAGATCTCCCTCAGTTCCTTGTTCTCAAATACTTGAACATGAATTAATTGTACTGGACTCTATATTATCCCTCATTACTGTAAGCCACCTTGGGTCCTCTTCCAAGGAGAAAGGTGGGGTAAAAATACTCTAAAATAAATAAAAATAATAAATCTGTGTCAAGCCACTGTGAAAGGCCATTTGGAATTTTCGAGTTGATCCATCAATACCATCATTGGTTTGTACCCATCTCTAGACCCTATATATTTGCATATAATGAATTGCTGGTGCTGTGAAATAATAACCCATCTTCCACAAAGCAGGGAAGGATAGTAATCATCTAATTATTTTTCATTTCAATAGTGATGCACCAAGAAGACCTATACGATATATTTATAAATGAAAGAAAGGAAATGCTTCCAGTTATATGTGAGAAATTAAGCATGTCAGACTCCAGAAACACCAATCTGCATCCATTTGCTACTTTCACCTTACATCAGGAAACTAAGCATAAAACATATTGAATGATTATATGATGTGCACAATTCTGTTTAAATGTACTTAACCTGAGAACTGTGTTATTCTGGATTTTTATTTTGCCATTGCACTGGAACATATATTTACCATTTTATTCTAAATATTGCATATTTTTTTAAAGAGGAAGGGCTCACTGCCAATTGAACAAGCATCACTCCATGCTCTGTGGAATTTTAGCAGATGAACAGTTACCTGTAGAGGCTTTTCATTCTGGGAACTGCATTGTGCTTAGTAAAGCCTGAGTGAACTCTTTGAGAATGCAAATGTTCAGTGCTTTTTGCATTCACAGAAGTGAGTTCATATGCCAAGACATACTTTGCCAATACAAATGTGGAGGCCAGAAAATGGGCTGTTTATGGCATGCAGTGCTATGTATGCGGTGAGGCTGCTCAGTCCATCCATAGTCAGACATCAAATAGACAGCAAGGAGTGCTTGTCATCGCAAGGAAAGTCCAACAGCATTCATAATGAGAAAACCTTCACTGCAGAACTATGGGCTCATTTGACCAATGGGGACTTCTCTGAACCCTTCTCCAGTTTATACTCCAGCCCCTTTGTCCTTTCCAGGCAGTTCCAATTAACCTCTGGTATCAGTACATCTCATGTGCAAACAGAAAGGGATTCATTGTATATACTTTCCTTCTTTAAATCTCTTGAATGTTCTTAGTCCCCTCCACCTCCTTGGTTGGACTAAGGCTGGTATGATCTTTTCTACTGGGTTCTCACTGGGTTCTATAGGCTGGAACTGCAGTCAGCCCACTGAAGGCTTGCACTCTGTGGACTAAAGAACTTGGCCTTTACTGTCTTGGGGAGTTCCGGACTCAAATGAAGATGTTTTATCTGTCAAGAGGAGTGGGACTACAACTGAGTGGGTGTGTGGGGGCAGCAGGGGGCATGAACATTGGGTGCCATGCTGGGCATGTGCGCAAAATGACAAAATAGTATTTGTACTATTTCATACCCCACTGCTTGTGGGGTGGGGCACAGAATCCATGTTTGCCCCAGGTGACACAGACCATAGTTGTGGCCCTGAAGAGGAGTCCAGCAAAGTAAGTACAGACATGTAGATTAGAGGCCCCACCTACCCACTCAGGTGTGCCAGTGTATTCCTTGGCTTACTTTCCTCTTTCTTTGCCTTGGTTTAATTTTCAGTCTCATTCCTTTTCTCTCTTTATCCAGTTCTGCCTCTGTCTTCCTCTCAGACTTCTCCAGTTCTTCTACCAGATGGGAAACTCTTTCCACATTTCAGTACCTGTCACCCCAAAGGTTCCCTTCACTGTTGAGAAGTGGCTGGGGAAGGGAACCTACTCAGAGCCTTCCACCAGTCTTCACCAGGGACCCTGGATTAGCAGGTAAGACACCAATGTTGACCCAGCTGTGGGTCAATGTTCACCATCTCACATATGTGCAGAAACTAAAGAGGCTTCACAAGAGTGCTGGTCTCTATCCAGCTGTTAGGGAGATGCACAGAGCCCACACTTGCTCAGTAGAGTGAACCAGTTCTGCCCATTCCATAAATGCATTGAACATGGAAATGTGTTGGGCTGCTGTACTTGGATGGCTTTTCTGTGTGAGTCCTTCTCTGGCCCCAAACTGGAGATCTGTTTTATGTGGGGAAGCCATCTGGCTTTCTTTTCTTCTGTGTATCATGTTGCCACATTCAGTGCAACAGCAGTTGAATGGAATACTGTACATATTGACTTTCAATCTGGATCGGTGCACACATATCAGAAATCTTTGCTGGACTTGACTGAAGTTACCCATTGACATTAGCGCTTGCCTTACAATGTGCAACTCTGCCCACAGTAGTTACACAGTTGTCAACCCATGTGCTTGCAAACTGAGTAGAGGAAGCAATGTTCCCCATGTGCGTGGAGCATTAAATATCTTGAACAGACTTTGCTTTGATATGTTCCCCCTTTCTTCCATGATAAAAATTGGCAGCTTCTGCGGGGCTACCCTGATATTCTCACTCTCCAGCAGGGAGAGTGACAACAGACAAAAGAAAATATTTTTTTCACCCAGCACGTTGTTAGTCTGTAGAACTCCCTGCCACAGGATGTGGTGATGGCATCTGGCCTGGATGCCTTCAAAAGGGGATTGGACAGAAGACACTGACACCTATTGGGCTTCAGCAAAGTTGTTGTACCCTGAGTCTTCAAATCAACTCCAGGAACATGTGACTCACACATATTTGCATAATGTGGCAAAAATATTCAATTTCTCTCTGGGGCAAAAAGAATTAGTTGCAACAGTCCATAACAGAATTTGATATGCACTCATTCATTCATGTAATGTATCTGTGATTACATGATGAGACAGATGCCTTTGTTCTCTCAGCTGCGCACGTCATGACTATACTTATTTCCTCCTATTCGCCTTCATTCGGAGATGAAGTCAAAAGAGCATGAATTGTAACAAGGCATTGATCCGCCTTTCACTTATACTGTAGCTGATACCAACCATGTCAGAAATAGCAAGGAGCTTGTCAGGAATCAAGCATTGATTGAAGCTCCGTCCGTGACCGCCACACTTCATAACCAATTTCCATTAACTCAGAAGAGCTCAGGTAGTGTCAGCAGACCATGGTCAGCAATATTGCTCAGTTTGCCTATGATTGCTGAGCAATCTTTACTCAAAGATTGACTTTGTGTATGAAAAACCTGCACTGTCTCCATCTCTCCTCCTCCTCTTTTCTGCCAGTGATATAGATTTTCAGTCAAATGTTTTTTAGTCCACAATGTGTACTAGGATGACATTCTGGACCAGTTTTGTCAATTTTTATGCTCTCAGACAACATTTACAGTGCCAAAACCATTCAGCGGCAAAAGCCAAGCAGTGATATACCCTGACACCAGGCGACTGCATTTGCATGCTTATAGCTATTTTCCAGATTCATGAATACGAACTACCTTTTGTTCTGAATCTCCCTTTGGAGCACAAAAGAGAGGTTCTTTGGTGGCATTCAAATGAGATCTGAACGAATTATAATTGGACTCACGCCGTGATGGCAGTCATTGCCCTAGGGAGCATTTACTGATCTTCATTGGTTGCAGAAATTGTGGCTTCAAAAGTTATGTGTGCGTGTCAATGGAACATGCACTAATAAAATTACTTTTCAGTATGCTATGACCTTGCCCCCTCCCAATTAAAAATGCAGACAAAACAGTATGAGTTCAGCTGAAGGCATGGTTCTTAGTCAACTGGATGACTGAGAATCTTCACAGACACAAACACACCAGTTAAACCCAGATTGATTTGAGGCTTGCCAACTGGTCTTTCATGCAGTTACCCAGCCAAAGTTTAAGGTGGCTTGGGCCACTGATAGTGCTTGTCTGAGGTTCGCTGCCCAATATCCCAAATGTTTAAGAAATCTCAAGGAAGGCTTTCAGGAGCAACTTAAAATGGCATACAGCACGTTCTCAATGGGCTCTGAGTTATCTGTCACATATCAGGAAAGAGATCTTGGCGTGTTGGTGGATCCATGAAGGTGTCTCCCCAATGTGTGGCAGCAGCGAAGAAGGCCAATTCCATGCTAGGGATTATCACAAAGGGGTTTGAAAATAAAACAGCCAACATTATAATGCCATTGTACAAAATGATAGTAAGGCTGCACCTGGAGTATTGTGTACAATTCTGGTCACCCCATCTCAAAAAGGACATAGTAAAACTGGAAAAGGTGCAGAGGAGAGCAACTAAAATGATTACTGGGCTGGGGGACCTCCCTTATGAGGACAGGCTAAAACATTTGGGACTCTTTAGTCTGGAAAAAAGGCACCTGGGGGATATGATTAAGATGTACAAAATAATGCAGGGAATGAGTCAAGTGGATAGAGGGACACTCTTCTCCCTCTCACAAAATACCAAAACTTGGGGACATCCACTCAAACTCTGGGTTGGGAGAGTGAGAACAGACAAAAGAAAATATTTTTTTCACCCAGCATGTTGTTAGTCTGTGGAACTCCCTGCCACAGGATGTAGTGATGGCATCTAGCCTGGATTCATTCAAAAGGGGATTGGACAAATTCCTGGAGGAAAAGTCCATCACAGGTTACAAACCATGACGGAGATGTGTAATCTCCAGTCTTAAAACTGGAGTACTTCAAGGGCCAGATGCAGGGGAGTGGTATCAGGAGACAGATATCTAGTCTCCTGTGCTCCCAGAGGCATCTGGTGGGGCCACTGTGAGATACAGGAAGCTGGATTAGATGGGCCTTTAGCCTGAACCAGCATGGCTCTTCCTATGTTCTTATGTTCTTAATGCCATGTCACACTGTGTGGCAACTTCACCATTTGTTTTGGTTATACTATTGTCCTATACTTGAGGTCCTTCATGGCCTTTTACTGTAAGATGTACTGGATATCAAACAGTCATTTAGATTTTGTTCTTTAGTTAGAGGAGAGAAATTAATCTATAACAGTCCAGTAGTGATTGTGTTATTTTATCTGAAGATGTGAATGACTATGTAAATAAGAATACGAATATGTTTATTGATTAGCCAAACAGGGCCATATCAGTACAAGATACAAGATACAAAGCACAATAAAAACCAATAATACTACAGACAGTAAAATCAGTGAATGTTAAAATTTATAGATCAGCATCACCCTTACATGGAACTCCAATTTGTTCAATATAAGTGGATCTCACTGCTGCTGCCTTGTGTATAAATTTGGCCACTGCATGAACAACCTGCACGGTAGAACTAGTAAGCAGGAGAGAGAGTCTGTAATTCACATCCCAATGAAGGGTATTGGCCAATATGTTTGAAAGATAATTTTGTCTAAGAGCGGAGTATAACTCACAGTCAAATAGTATATGAGCAATATCTTCAATGACTGGAGCACTGCATATACAAGTTATATCACAATATGGCCAATTATGGAAGCGACCATATTTATTCATAGACTCCAAAAGTTCGAACCTTAATCTAGTATAAGCCTTTCTGAGGAAATGGTGCAGGCTAATTGTTAGGTATTTTTCACAATGGAATATCAGTTTATTCTTAGATAGCCAACCCAAGGCTCTGTTTTTGGAAAGGAGCTCCAGGTCTGATTGAGCACTGTGATCTAAGGCTCTTTGAAGGAAGGTTACTTTAGCCTCGTTTTCATGTAAAATTTGGCTCTGAATTGAAAGCCCGAAATGGGCAGTAATGATACGAATTTGTTTTGCCCAAGAATTGGAGTTGTCAGATGCTGTCTGTTCTACTAAACAGAGCTTGGGGAATCTATCAAAGCCTAAAGACTGTATCTTCAGCCAGAACGAAAAGGCTCTAGTTACGGAATAACTAGAAAGAGAATGAACACCTGATTCCACCCTGACAGCATAGGCAGCGGTATTTTTATCTGTCCCCAAAATTCTTCTAAGGAAACGTGTCTGGACTAATTCTAGCTGGGGAGCTTTAGTTAAGCCCCAGATTTTTGCTCCATATGTCAACATAGGTACAATTTTGGCCCTAAAAACTTTCAGTATCGGTAGTAGGGAACCAGGGCAATTGAAACTAATTAATTTGTGCAAATGATTTACACTTACTTCCGCCTTATGTGCACTTCTTTTAAAATGATTTTGCCATGAGCCAGTATAAGTAAAAGTGATTCCTAAGTAAGTAAACATGTTGACCTGTTCAATAGGTTCTCCCTTGATAAACCAATTATGTAACACAATACGTTTACTGAATACCATTACTTTTGATTTGGATCTGTTGATAACTAGAGAGTTATTAACACAGTAGGTGTTCAATTTTTGTAACAGCCTTCTTAGGCCTACCTGTGTATGGGCCAACAAAACCATATTGTCAGCATAAAGCAAGATGTTTTAAAAATTTATCATAAATTTTTAACATATAAGTAGAGGTGTCATGTAAGTAACCTGGTAAATCATTAACATAAAGATTAAATAGCATAGGCGCTAGAATACAGCCCTGCCTAACACCCTTGTATGAAAAGATAGACTTGGAAAGAGAGCCATTGGGGCCTAGGTGGATTTTTAATTGCGTGTTTGAATACAGGGCCTTGATTAAAATAAGGAGCCTAGGATCCATGTTATAACTAGCCAATTTTTCCCACAATAATTCTCTGTTTATAGAATCAAAAGCAGTGCTGAGGTCAATAAAGGCAGCATATAATTGCTTGCCCTTGGCAGTTTGTCTAGTGGCAAGGTGATGAAGAACGAAACAATTATCAATCGTAGATCTGCCAGGTCTAAAACCGGCTTGCTCCTCTACTAATATATTTCTTTCTAACATCCAATCAGCCATTTTGTTTAACAGATGTTTTGCATACATCTTGGCAACTATTCCTATTAGACTAATAGGTCTAAAGTTTCTGGGATCATTTTTGGCACCCTTCTTATGCAAGGGGATGATGATGGCAACTTCCCAGCCTGATGGAATAATACCTGTGGCATGTATGTGAGAAAACAGCCCTGCTAATAGGGGAGCCCACCAGTCAATATGAGATTTAATAATTTTTTTTTTTTGGGGGAGAAAATCTTCACCTGGGGCCTTATTGGGTTTCAATGAGTTAATGATAGAAACAATCTCAGCCGTCGCAACTGGGGGCCAGGCCGGGAAATCATTAATTGACAATGAGTCCTTAAGAGAAGTTTGTTCAGTAACCTGGGAAGGAGCCATGAATAAATTAGCAAAGTACTCCTCCCATGTTGCAACTGGGATGTGAGAATCAAGATGGAAAGTACATTCCTTCAGGAGACCAGAAACTGTGTTCCAAAAGAAAATAGAATTTTTCCCCTTGGCTTGCAATTCCAGATCAGCCCAAATTTTGGCTTTATAAATAGCTTTTTTCTTAGAAATAAGTTTTTTGTAAGTGTGTCTTGCCTTTAACATTTCAGTATGGTTTACTGCAGAAGGCGAGATCAAAGATTGACGCATTTTTGCTCTTAGATGTTTTCTATTTAGATGACAGTCCGAATCAAACCAGGGCGACCTGTGATTAAAATATTGCTTAGGAGGAGCATTTGATGTTAAAAATTGGTCTTTTAAGGCGTTGCATAGCTCAGCATAATAGGACATGATTGTGACAGAGTCAGCTGAATTAGAGGCAATTTCAGAGTTCCAATGTATTGCCTGCTCAGAGTTCAAGAAATTGGCCAATGCCTCCGTGTTCACCTTGGCCCAGGTTAACTTCCTATTTTGCCGAACTTCAACATTGGAGGTAAAGATTTCATCAAGTGGAGTATAAATTCTAGAGTCTGAACAGCCCCAGAACTGGACCTTAATAGGTTGGTGGTCACTGTCTTCCCTCACTAATACTTGGATGTCTGAGAATAAGTTTGTACTATCATATGAAACACAGATGTAATCCACTACGCTACTATAGTTACCTGAATGATAAGTAAATGGATAAACAAAACCCAGTTCTTTACCCCCTAAAATATAAAGGTTACAATTATAAATCAACGACAGTAACTTGGAACCAGCCTCATTACTTTTAGCATCCCTAGAAGACCATGGGACTTGATTCAGAAGGTATTCCTTGGGGATTTTACCCCGCTGTGCAGTAAGTCTTAAAGGTCGACCAACTTTGGCATTGAAATCGTCTACTAAAATCACCATGGCATTCGGGCAGGATGAATTTAGCTTGATTAAAAAACTTTCCAAATTAGCCCACATATGTGGGTGATAGTACAAAGAGGAATAAGGTGGGAGGTAGACATTCACCATTATCCATATACATTTTTTGAAAGAGAACTTAATCGCTAGATAATAAGTTGCATCCTCAGAGATAATTTCCTGTCCCTGCCAGCCCAGCTCAGCTTTGGCAAGTATGGATAGACCGCCTGAGGCCCGACCTCTGGAGCTGGATCTTAATGCTGGAGATGACCATGATATAAAACCTGGTAAGTGGATCAGGTCCTCATTAGGCAGCCAGGTCTCCTGCAGAGAAATAAGATCAAAGGAGGTAAGAAACTCCAAGAAAGACGGGTCTAATGAACGTTGTCCCCAGCCCACAATATTCCACGTCAGTAGCTGAATAAGGCCAGATCTAGTAGCATTAGGATTAGCAGAGTTAGTTGACTGGACGGAGGGATTGGGGAGGCGGGCTAGTCAGATATCCGAAGAAGGATTTTCCAAGGAATTAGACTTGTCAGGGATTATGTCCATGGCGGATCCACAACAAATTCCTTCCGGGCTCAGCTGTAATGCAGATTCCGTTTGATATCATTGGGAAGAACTATGGGGAAAAGAGTCAATGAGTGAAGAATCCGACTGTTTAAGTGCTGTTTCCGGGCTGTTACAAGAGGGGCCCTTAGAACCGGCCACAGGGGTGGTACTATTGGAAAGACCTTTCCTAAAATGCAATTGATCGTTGTCTGGAAAATTTGAGTTGGGAGAGGTCAAGTTTATGAGGGGATTAGCTGCTTTGCAGGTTAATTTCAGGAGGTCAGACAGTTCATCAACTACTTTTAAAATGGCTGATTGAGTAGAGCGAGGCCTTGGATTTAAGGGCTTTGTGGAGCAGATTTCAGGACCAGGCCGAGAATTAGAACAGGAAGATTTTGGCAGAGTCCACTTTTGGCTAGGATGGTTTAGAAGAGGAGTGGCAACGCTGTCCTGAAAGACTCGGATGGGGAAATCTCAAACTTACGTAGGAAAGGCCTCATTTTGCACAGCATGCTAGGGATGGTGGGTTGGTTGAAAATCAGGAGGGCTCTGATAGTCTCATTTTTAAAAGGAAGCCAGGTTACTTTAATCAAATCCAGTTTGGAGTTCTCACAACGAAGGAGACTGCAGAGGGCTGATGTAACAGCACTCTTTGTATTCCATCTTCTGAAGTTCAAGTTATTATTAGAAATCAGAAGGGCAATCTGATTGACTTGCAAGCAGCGATTTGAGGATGAAAGATTTATATGATCCTGGTGGTCCACTTGGGCATGCGTTGCTGCAAATTGGGGAGGTGAACTGGATACCTTAGGAGTATCTTTTGCGAAATTAGTAACCTCAGGAGGAGGGAGTAAATTCACCCCATCATTTGTTTGGGAAGGAACGCCCAGGGCTCCTTTGCTGCCAAAATGTCCTCCCACAGATGGAACCGTTTGCTGAGAGGCTGTGGATCCAGTAATAAGAGCTTTTAAGGCTTCCACTTTACTGTTCACCTCTAAGAGTAAGTTAAAAATTGCAGAAACCATTTGCGCAGTCAAAAAGCACTGATTAGATACTAGGTCCGTAAGATTGTGATTTAAAAGGCCCTCGTTCCCTGTAGTGGAAAACACATGAGCAGCTAAGCAATTATCAGAAGATAAGGAGTCAGGACCGGGGGAGTGCTCTTCAACAGAAGACTTTAAAGCATTGTCCACAGCAGAGCCAGGACACTCTAAGTCCGCTAATACTTCAAACTTATTTTGCAGGGAGACATCCAAAGGCCAGACGCAGGGTTTACTTACTGAGGAAGATTTACTTTTCAAAAAGCTGTCCACCTTGAGCTGTTTCACTGGTATGTGAGGCGAAGATTCCGATAGTGAGTGAGGCTGCTGCTTCCTCTTACATTTCCCCATGCCAAGGTCGACCAACTGGGTGAGGGTAAAATATAATAAAGCTCCAGCTCCAATAAACAATCCAAGCACCCAAGGACACTTAGTAGAATAAGCAATGGTGGAATCACTCTAAAACAGGGACCCAAGGTCTTCAAGAGTAGAAGGCACTAAAATGAAGTAGATATAGCAGAATGCCGAAGGCCATTCACAGGATTAAAACACTGGCCGCTATGATAATAAAATAAAATAAGATGAATGTCAGGTTTCCAGCTTTCAGTCTCCAGTTCTCCCAACTTAAACAGCACACTAAAAGATAATACAAATTAGGGAAGTTAAAACATAATAATACTATCTAAAACTAAAACAGGAGTGGAGCTGTGAATAAACGCTTCCTACTGCTCCTCCGCCATGTGAGGGCGATCTGGCTGCGACATCTGTCACCCCATTGATCACCAGGGTTGATTCGGATGATCTGGCTGGCTAAGCGGGTGTCCCCTCCCTCCCTCACGGCTCCATGTGCGTCCCTCCCGAAGCTGTGCGGTCGGTGGAAGAGGACTATGTAAATAAATGATGGGTAACACTGGGTTTTATATACACTTTGAACTACAATAGTCATCAACCCCACCTAGTATAATAATTGATGTGATCATACATATACAGGTGTTGAGGAGTCAAATGTTGGCCCCTGGAGGGACTTTGCCCATCCTATTTGAAGGTGAATTTTGTGCAGAGAAGGTTTTCTGCTACTGATGGAGACAACAGCTGGGGAGGGAGAGTTTGGGGACAGAAGTGTTGTCCTTGTCCAATATATTCTATTGGCCTAATTGCAATTGATAGCCCCAAATACAGCATTAGTTGATCAATGGGCATCACACCCTAAAACCTCTCTTCTTAGACTCCTGCTGTTCTGTCCAACTGGGCATTGTGTTATCTGTTCTATTGGTTCTTGGGCTTGCAATTACAACTATTTTAATTTCCTTTCTCTAAATCTTGTGGTGACTGATCAGTTCCATTGCTTAGCTGAATTTCTTGCTCCTGGATTGGAGCTGCTTTAGACTGTTGAGACTGCTTTTGCTTTTCTCTGGAACTAACCTCACCTGGTTCTCTGCAGCAACTTGGAAAGGTTGCAAGTTTAAAGCCCTACTTTTTGCTTATCTTTCCTGCTTAGCCCTCATTTTATTTTCTTAAACAACAGCTTCCCTCAATCTTCTTGTTGAACAAATATTTGTTCCCAAAGGTTATTCATTTCTTTGCATGTTTCATAACAAAATTGAAGATCTGATTTCCATGGAAGTCTATAAATTGTGAATTACAGTGAATGTGGATACCTGGATATATTTACAACCCATCATGTTAAGAACATCTATCTCTAGTTGTGTTTGTATTCAAGATATAGCCTACAGAAGTTCAAAGCTTGCAACCCATTTTTCCTCATACCATGTGGTGTAGTGGGTAGAGTGACAGACTAGGATTTGGAGAACAGGGTTTCAATCCCCGGTTGACTATGGAAACTCAGTGGGAGAAAGGAACTGGTAGAACCACTCCTTAAATATCTCACTAACCTTGAAAGCCCCATTAGTTTTGTTAAAAGTTGGTTCTCAGTTGACAGCACAGAACACACACACACACACACACACACACACACACACACACACACACACACACACACACACACACACACACACACACACACACACACACACACACACACACACACATGTTTGAAAAGGATGATTATACTATGAATATTGCTTTTTTTAAAAAAAAATTTTGGCTGTTTCTGATGGAATGGTTTGGAAGTGACCACGTTAACCCAGGGCAAATACATCGAAAATCAGCATTTGTCAGTCTGCTCACTGTGCTGTGGCAGCTGTTATTGTTCGAACTGTTTTTTTTTTTTTTTTTAGGAGTTCTGGGTGACCCATCAGCTGGTGTTACTTTAATGGCAAGCTCATAAAACTGAATTTGAATGTTTGGATTCATGTCTAAATATTGTTGTTGCAAGAGGCAAATAAGTGCAGATGAAAACAGTTTGCAAGCCATCCTAATTCTTAAATGAAAATTAAGAAAAAGAAAATAATCGACTGAATTCCCAGGGAAGGCAGCAAGCAAATTAGAGTGAGCAATAAAAGAACAATTTTCTTTTTCTCTGCCACCTGTTCACAGGCCCATCTCTCTTTCCCCCATCTCTGTTTATTTAACATAAAGGCATTGCCATCATTTCCCAACTGCTGTGTTTTTTTGTTTAAAATGAGATTTTGGATACTCACCATGCTGTTCCTATGAATTACCAGCTGAATTTGTATTGCCTCCATTACTGCTACTTAGCAAACAAGCATTTTGAGCGGCTGCTGAAGCCTTTTGACTAGAGAAGGAGAAATTCTCAAGAGCAGAAAATGACCCATTGCATTGCAGAACACTTGGTCACTGGGACCAGGATATCCTTAAGGGTGTCTGGCATACAGTGCATATTGAAAAGGGTGTTTAAAAACCCATTAATGGAAAGAGACAAAACACAAGCCCTACTTGATTGGGCTGCAATCCAGGATGATAAGCATGGTTAGAGGTGAATGCTCCCTCCCCCATTGGTGTGCTCACACAAGCTCTTTTCTGCTCACAGGAAGGCATGAACCTTGAGAAATCTGAGTTCTTCCTCACACTTAAAGTTGCCTTGGGTCACTCTTGGAAAAAAGGTGGGCTATAAATTAGCATTATAAACAAACAAACAAATAGAAACAAAAAAGCAAATCAGTTTGGAGGCTCATTGCTGCTTGCATGAGCAAGTATCAAGGTAGGAGGTGGAATCAATTTTTGCCTAACCATACTCATCACCATGGATTCTATAATGACCAAAAAGTGTATTAGACTCACACAGAAAATCTGTTTAACACATATTTGGAAGATACACTCCCTCAAGTGCTAAGATGTCTTTTTGCTATACCATGTGCTTTTACATGCCTATGTATCTTGGACTTAGCTTCCTTTGCTTTGTGAGTGACCCTTGGAAGGTAAATGCAAGATTGATTCACAGGTCTGTTTCCTGAGGCACACAGCTCTGTGGAAACCACACTACAGGAGGCAAGAATAGGCTTATTGCAGGGAATATATGTTCCCCTTTAATGGGTTGGTTTATGCTAAGGCTACATAATTCTTCCCTAGTTCTGCTGCAGATCCAAAGCCTGGTTCCAAAATCTATAGATCTTTTTACAGGTCAAAACCAGCATTTGGTATTGTGCTCAGAAATGGACCAATAGCCAGAGAAGCAGCTGCCATCTCAAGTTTCATTCTTAGCCACAGCAGATGCAGGCATATTTTGGATCACTTCAGGATGGTGTGATGCACAGCTGGGATCATGCAGGATAAAGGAGGGCAGGGAGAATTTTCTGTCAGTCAGTAAAAGAGAGTTGGTTGGCTGACAGGGAAAAGGCACTAAAACAGTCTGTATCAGACACACTATCTCAGAACCACGATTGGAGGGGGGGCAAGTGGGACATGTTCCTCAGGTAACACACTTGGGGGGATGAGCAGTGCTAAAATTACAATTTACTATTTGTACTTTGCACTATTCCTCACCACCACTGGGGGAGGCACAGAATTCATGTTTGCCCCAGGTGACACTAGTTATGGCCCTGCATTATCTTTCCAGATTTCGGTTTCCCTTGTTTAAACAACATACAGGACAAAACAAAGGTTAGCATAGCCCTTATTTGATTATACTCCTGATTGCATCTAGGAATATCTGTATAGGTTTAGTATCTACCTAATTGTTTAAACATATGGTTTATCTGTCTTCAACACTTTGAATACTTTTCCTTTTCCTTTTAATTTCTTTATATAGTGTAATTGTACTAATTGTCATTTTCAAAGCTGTAATCGTGGGCATATACCACCAAAGCTTATATTAAAATACAGCAGTTAATCTTTAAGGTGCTACAACATCTCACCCCCCCCCCAATTATATTCCATTATATCAAAGGGTCTGTAGGAAAGATAAGACTACACATTGGTCTGGGTAGACATAATGCCATCAGTTTGTGCCTTCTTTCTCGCTAGCCCGGCTGAGACTCTTTTTTAGGAGTGACAAACAAGGCATCACACACGTGGGAGGGGTGGATAATCACTGACCATAGGATAGAGGAAGACAGAGGAAGGATGGTCATACTGGATAATGGTGAAATTATTTTTGGAAAGATATTTGAAGATTAAGTTAGAGCTTAGACCAGAATTTTTTTTTATTAAATATAGTAGATATTAATATTCCCTATGACCAGAGATATGTACTTCACCATGTAATTGTTGCTGCAAGGATATTGTATGTGAAATCCTGGAAACAACCAGATGTGCCAACAGAGAGAAATTTTCACGAAAAGATAAGAGAATGCATTGAAATCGACAGACTCTCCGGCTTTCTAAAGGGAGACTACGATGAGATTTCTCGGAAAAGATGGCAAGAAGTAAAAAACCTACTAGCATTGTGATATTATTTGGTGATTTGTTAATAGGTTAAATCGTTATTTTTGGCTTGATATATTCAATGTAATTTTTAAACTGTATTCCTTTCCCCCCATACCCCTCCCCCTTGTCCCCCCCTAAAAAACCAATAAAATTACTTAATTAAAAAAAAAGAGGAAGGATGGTCTTCAGTCACGTATGCATTCCATTGGTGGGGGCAGTATGCACCCTTATCTAGGAGGAAATGCTGGCTAGTGAGGACTCATTGATAAGGGAGAGAGGAAGGAGCTTCGGACTGGTCACAGACCAGATGTGCCTGATATCTGGGATTGCCATCTGTTTCCCTGGCCTCCTAAGCTATGCCAGGTCCAGGTCAGCTTAACCACAACAGGTTCCCTGCTCGTTCTCTGGACGTGTTTGTCCAGGGCTTAGGCTGCTTCATTGCTACCAGGTTATTTAGGGGTTCAGAGACTATTGGGGTATGGAATCCCCACAAGGGTCACTATTATTGCCCATCATTATTAAACAAATCCCTTTCAAAATCTGGGGTGGGTGAGAAATGAAATCTTTAATTCAGTACATCTTTGGAACTTTCTCCCCTCCACATTTGACTTGTTGGCTTTCTTTTTCACTTTTGGCTGCCCTTATCTCTCATCTGATTTCTGAGTAGGTTACCATTCCATAGTTTCAAAATAATTGTTGCCATTTTCCATGAAATCAGCAAATGCATTAAGGGTACTGAGCGTTCTGCCACCATGTTACCAACTCATCTTGTTACAGCACAATCACAGATACATCTTCTCAGAAGTAGCTGCCGTTGAGTTCAATAAGCCTTCCTCCCATGTAAGTGGGCATAGGGTTGCAGGCTTATTACCCTTTTAGTATTCTTATGACAGTAATCACATGAGACGTAAGTTCCTAGGCGGTCAAATTAAACTGTAGCCCAGAATAATTTCCATTACTTTGACTGTGAGGAAGAATTCCAAGCGCTGCAAAATGCCATTCATTCTGGACTGAAGTGCCATTATATAAATGCAGAAGAACAACTGTGCATAAATTACTGTGTAGTAACCTGGTCTATTAAATCAGCGTGACATAATGGTTTCCTGTTTTGTTCGTTCTACCAGCTGGCTCATCCACTGCAAAGGAATTCAGAAAGTAAGCACAAGGCAAGTGAGTTGGGTGTGGTTTTCCCCCATGCTTCATGCAAACTACGTATCAGGTTCCAATAGCATTTTCCTTGGCAAAGAGAGAAGCAGTGGTGCATTATCTGTGGGATGCTGGGGATAATTTTATGGCACTTCTTACAACTTTGTTATGACTGAGGAATTTAATCTTCTCATACATATTTATCTTCTGAAAGAGCAAGTGATGAAAATTGCCTCTCACCTTGATTAAACAGACCTTTCTGGGTCTAAATTTGTGTTAATAAATATTAATTTGCATTTTAACAGGAAATCAGATTTCACCTTGTGTTTAATTATGCCTCTTTACTCTGTTTAATTGTTATTTTGTAGACATTCTCCTTTTCTTGTTTGTTTTGTGTTTGATATCGTACAGAGAACATAGCCTTCAAGCAGAAAACTGGGTTTCTTCTCTGGCACCTTGCTGCTTCTTCATTTTGTAAACAACATGCGCTCAGTAGTAACTCTTTAATTGGTAGCATTTATGGACTGTAAATGTTGCCTGCAAGTAAGTTCAAGAGGAAAGCAAATGTTTAAATTACAGCTTTGGTCTCAACAACCTTTGGACACCTTCAGTATTTGTTTGTTTAGCATCCTGTTGCTTCACAGAAGACTGAAAAACATTTTAAGTGACATCTCCCTGAATCCTCTAGCTAGTAATTGCAGCAGCCACACTAGTTGGAGAATCCTGTGAGATGTAGTTCAAAAAAGTAATATCTTAAATCTCTGAGTGGGACTACACAGTGGGAAACATGTGAATGGGTACCCAGTAAAGTCAGGGCTAGGAAATCAGGTTCCTCCACATTAATTTGCTTCAACCAGCCACACAGGAGTCAACAGGGAGAGGAAAGGAAACTGACACCCAAAAGTCCTATTTGCAAAAAGTTAAAGTAGATCTTGCTTTGCTCTGGCCCTCCATGTTTGGAGGAAAAATGGGTACAGTAAAGCTACCTTAACAAAATGGAAACCAAGGAGATTGATAACTCCCTTTCCTCTCTCTGCCTATTTCTCATGCTTTTTCTTTGATCAGCTGCTCTAGCATTAGGGTAGCAAGTCTTTTAAAAGGAAAAAAATATATACAATGGAAAGCGAGTCAACTCTTCTATAAGTTCCATTGATTCAAATGGGCCTATCAGCAAGTCGGTAATTTTTAAAGTCCATTTGAATGAACAAAATTTCTTCTAAACAAGGCAAAAGTGCTGCCAAGATTGAGCCATGCTCTGTGGGGACAGTGCTACTCTCACTTTAGGAAAGACTTAGATCTGCATAGCTACGATGTCATCATCGTTGTAATCATCTTCATCACTAGCACCATTACCACCATCGTTATTAATCATTGCCATCATTGTAACTCCTGTGCAAGCAGATAGATTTCACATTGTTTGTAGCAAGCTGATCCCCAGGGAAGGAAAATCAGTGGAGAGGATAGTGCCTCATAATATCTAGCAACCAATACATGCATTTTCTTCTTTTTTAATAACATATCATGTTTTATAGTTATGCTGGTAGTTTGGGACCAGAGAAGAAAATATAATGCTCATGTGAGCAAGCCTGAAAAGTCATATATGAAGGGAAATAATATTTTTAGACAGCCCATGGCTATCTGAAAAAAAAAAGAAAAATGTTGCCTTTCCCCTCCAAAACATCCCCACCCCCTTCAAAACACCCCTTACATGTTTAACAGTTTAACACCCTAAACATTTCTTAACTGCTAGAGCAGTATGACAATGTAACTAATTACCTTGGGAGGAGGTGAGTATTCCAAGGCTGGAGACATTCAAGAATAAATTGGACAACCACATGTCAAACCTGTTTTGATTTGGATTCCTGCATTGAGCAGGAGGTTGGACTCAGACCTGATGAACTTGTAGGCCTGTTCCAACTCAATTATTCTATGATGCTAAAAGAAAAAGATAGAGGTGACAGAAAAAAGGGCTAAAATCTAACTTTTCAGTGATTCGCATGAAAGAAAATTATTATAATAATTACTGTAAAGAAATGGGCCTTTAGTTTGGGCAGTCCTGCTAATGATAAAATATTTGTTAAGGTTTTATTTATCATAAATCCATAGGATTGCCATTCACATGCAACTGGATTTCACACAACAGCTGATATACACTAAATCTGGAGGTATGACAGACCCCTAAGAGGTTGAGTAAATTAAATATGAACAATCAATGCATTCTGTTTAGCCAATCAATTCTAATTTGCATAACTGAACACTCAATACATTGTTATGTTTGTTCCTTAAGTCCATCTCATAGCCATTCAAATCTCTGTTCAGCAGTGAAGCCAGCTGCATGACCTTGGGATCCTTATACCCCCTCTGCCTCTCATACAAAAAAGTTGAAACATCCTGCAAAATATTCATCATCATTACTAGAGATGGGCACGGAACAAACATTTTTTCGTTTCTGTTACTGTTTGTCGTTTCCGTTACGTAACGAAACGACAAACGAAAATTGTGATGAAAATGAAACGAAACGAACAGAACCATGAAAATTGTGGTCGTTACGTTTCGTTTCCATTAATGGCGACGCGCAATGAAATGAGCTGTTTTAAATGTTAAAAAACGCCCTGGACATCCGTAAAAATGCAGCAATAATTATTTATATTGTCTGATAATACCTACCAGGGGGATTGGGGTCCTTAAAACGTTTGTTTTTGTCTTCTCCCATCGTGATGTATTTTTCTTTTCCCTTTAAAATGGATGTCGCCACCAGCCACAAAATGGAGGCAAGCCATGTGATGTGGGATCATGTTCAACCAATAGCATGCCCAGGTTGCAAACTGGGCAGGTCTGGCAGCCACAGAGGGCATAAAAAGCTCTGGCAGCCCCCGTCCTCCTTGCAGTCTCTGGTGGGATTTAGGGTGGGATTGCTGTCTCTGTGACTCTAGCTTCAGTCCTGCAGCCTCCCTATGTGTGTGCGTACTGCGTACCTCTCGTTGAGTACCCTCCCCTGCCCCGCAGTGCAGTCACTCTGCGGCTGCCTTGCACCCTGGGCAACACGCGCCGCTGCCTTTGTAGCCTCCCTGCATACCTAGTCTATACTGTTTCTCTGCCAGCATCCATTTTTTTTAGTGTTTTCCCTCTGGTCTGGGGCGTTGGGGGATGCCTGCGCACGGAAATGCTTTAAAAATCACGCAAAAAGCGGGTAGAAACGACAAACGAAAAAATGAAAAACGGTAACGAAATGGAAATTAACCGAAACAGAACTCTCAATGACAAACAAAAAAACGAAATGCCATTTTTCTGTTTCGTGCCCATCTCTACTAGATATCTGTCTCCTGATACCACTCCCCTCCATCTGGTCCTTGAAGTACTCCGGTTTTACGCCTGGAGATTACAAATCTCCCTCATGGTTTGTAACCTATGATGGACTTCCAATCCAGGAATCTGTCCAATCCCCTTTTGAAGGCATCCAGGCCAGATGCCATCACCACATCTTGTGGCAGGGAGTTCCACAGACTAACAAGACGCTGGGTAAAAAAATATTTTCTTTTGTCTGTTCTCACTCTCCCAACCCTCAACTTGATCTTAATTAGCTTCCTAAAAACTCTGAGATATGGCACTTGGTGAACCTCTGTAGGAAGGTTATTTCAGAAGAAAGAGAAAGAGGCATGTCCAAGAAAGCATATTTCTAGAATTAAGTTTTGGGGTTTTTTTTTGTTTTTGTTTTTGTTTATGTTTAGTTCTGCCTCCTTGGGTGCCACAATTATTAACATCCCTTAACATCGGCTTCACAACTCAATTAAAAATGATTTTCTCCTAGGAGGACCCCCTTTGGAGTTTGAAAACTAACCTCCTGAACCCCAAAGCTCTCCAAATTTTGGGGGCCTTACAAGGAAGATTCCAAAGAAACTATCCTGTGATTTTGATGCCTCTAGGATGAATCGTTTCGTTCCTAGAGGGGAAAATTGTTTTGTTTTGTAAGAAAATGCATCCTACTGTTTAGTTTCATAATGAAATGATTCATTCTGTAATGAAATGATGAAACAGCATTTTGTTTTTCATTTCTTGCCCATCTCTAGTTATGACCACCGCTTTTAAACTTGGGAAGTAACATTAATAGGGAGCCAGTGAAAGTGTCCTAAGAAGACTAGAGTATGCGTTCATATCTACTGCCACCTGCAATCATTCTGGTTGCCTCATTTTGGGCTTGCTGAAGTTTCTGTGTTGACTTGGAAGACAGGTGACCTTAAGGCATTTGTAACAAATATACAGTACAGGTATTTGTATCATCTCTGTGGCCAGCTTCAATTAACACTGCTTTCTCTTGTGGTTTGGTTTTGAAGGCCTTTTCTGGGAAAACGTTTAAAAAGACAGCTATCTTGAGCACCGCCATTAAAAAGGGAGAAGCCCTGAAATGGTAGTTTGAAGGACAAATGTATCTAGAAGTAATATCATGTCATGGTGACAAGAATTTTTTCTTCTTCCGTCCCTCCTAATTCAGTTTGAAGTTAACTGATGAAGTGAGGGTAGCTTTCTTCCAAAATCCAAAGGATACGATAGTAATGATTAGAGATGGGCACGAAACAGAAAAATGGTGTTTCGGTTTTTCGTTTGTCGTTGAGAGGTCTGTTTCAGTTCGTTTCCGTTTGTCGGGAATTTTTTGAAAAATTTTGTTACCGTTTTTCGTTTTTTTGTTTGTATTTTTCAAGTGAAAATAAGAATAATAATTGATGCTGCATATTATTAAAAGGTACGCACATACATTTTCAAACAGCAGTTAAATGTTTTACTGGTGTACTTTGCTATTTGGCAAATTTGTGACATCTGAAGATGCCTTTCCTCTTTCTTCCATAGGCATTTTAAGGCCTGTTCATCAGTTTTGACATCACTGGTTTTTGCGTGGAAAAAAGCAACAACCGCCAAAATCGAACATCTTAAACCTGTCCCAGATTATGTAGTGTGATGCTGTTTTGTGTTGGAAAAAGTAGTCCCAGATGATACCTGATTGACAATATTAATCCTTCACACTGAGTGTAGGCCATTCACTACAGCATTCCAAATAAGATTTTCACTTAATGCTTCTATCATTCTTCAGTTGGAACCATTATTTGCACAGACTTACATAATATCCTGATTATTTATTTATTTATTTATTTATTTATTTATTTATTTATTTATTTATTTATTTACCGCCTGTCTTCCTGAAGGAACTCCGGGCGGTGAGTAATGAGGGCAAGACAACCCCAGTGAAAAAGCAATGCAACAATCAACACAAAGAATAGAAATAAAAAGTAGAAAATGGGGAATATAAAAAACAAAAAACAAATTGACAAGGTAGTCAAAAGATCATCGGCAAGACAGCGACATTTTGTTTTAAAAAATTAAATTAAAGGTCGCCAAATGCCTCCCTGAAAAGCAAGGTTTTAAGAGCTTTTTTGAAGGTGGGCAGGGACTGTGAGGTGCACCTCACTTGGAAGATGGTTCCAAAGTGAGGGGCCAGCCACAGAGAAGGCATGGTTTCAGGTTACAGATTTCCACACCTTCCTGGGCATGGCCACTCAGAGTGAGAGCGCTTGTGACATTCTAGTGGGCTGGGCCGCAATTGATCTTTGGGAGATATGCTCCAACAGGTATTCAGGACCCATGCTGTGGAGGTTTTACAACTCTTGTATAAGCACAAAAATTCCATTCAATCAACTTGCAAATCTCATCAAAGCTGAATGAAGAAAAAAACTAACGGACTTTAGCATATTGTTTTCTTTTTCTGTGGCTAGCTTCTAGTTTAGGAAAAGAAATAGAAAATATTTTTAAAACCTGGCCAATAGCTCAGGCTTGTTATAGCTAATACACATACATATAACTGTAACTAGGAAGGTAGCAGCTGTGCAGCAGCTTTAAGTAGGGATTATTTATTTTCTTCTTTTTAAAAAATAGAACATCTATCATGTATTTGTTTATTTATTATTTCCACTTCTAGAGTGCCCAATTAGTGTTACCACTCTCTGGGCAGTTCACAACTTACAATAAATCATATGATACAAACAGAATGTAATAAATACAATAAAATATGAGAAGTACAATACTGTTGCTAGTTAAAACAATCAACCTACCTTTAAAGAGAACGACACAAATTAAAACCCATTTGAATATCTCAGGCCAATAACGTACATAAGAACATAAGAAGAGCCATGCTGGATCAGGCCAAAGGCCCATCTAGTCCAGCTTCCTGTATCTCACAGTGGCTCCACCAAATGTGTCTGGGAGCGCACCAAGACTAGATATTAGAGATGGGCACAGAACAAACATTTTTTCGTTTCCGTTACCGTTTGTTGTTTCCGTTACGTAATGAAACAACAAACGAAAATTGTGATAAAATGAAACGAAACAAACAGAACCATGAAAATTGTGGTCGTTACGTTTCGTTTCCGTTACTGGCAATGCGCAATGAAATGAGCTGTTTTAAATGTTAAAAAACGCCCTGGACATCCGTAACAATCTTCAGATGTCACAAATTTGCCAAATAACAAAGTACACCAGTAAAACATTTAACTGCTGTTTGAAAATGTATGTGCGTACCTTTTAATAATATGCAGCATCAATTATTATTCTTATTTTCACTTGAAAAATACAAGCCTGCATTCCTGGGGCTGTCCAAATTAAAACAGGCATGAAGTGCCTGTCAGAATATCCATAATAAAAAAAGGTTTGATATTCAGTGAAGGAATGTCAGCCAATGTACTCTGAGTTTGCAACATCCCTGTGTATTTATATAGAAAAAATATATACTGTACTTTAAAAAGTGGCAGCAAGACCCCTGTTTTTCACTACAGTAAACCACCCCTCAGAAGGTGACTACTGGGGATTTGTTTGTTTTTGTATTTGTTAAAGGCTGCAAGATATAATAAAGGCGCAAACCATCCTAATCTAACCCATATCTGGATCATGATCAGGGTAAATGGCATTCCCCAAATTAGGGAGTAGGTGCCCTACTCCCTGATTTACTTTGTATGTTTTTTTTTAATCCAACTCTGATGACCACTAAGATTATTAAAGAGCTGGGCACATTAAGTATCACACAACATGTTTCAGTACTCACCATAAGGAAGACTTTACGAAAGAGAACACACTGCACAGGGAAGCGAGTTCAGGGGTCCAATATTGTATGCCAGTTTAGCCAGGGGTAAATCTCCCTATCTCCCCACCAGCTCCAGTTATATTCATTTATTTTTAAGCCATTCTTGCCAGTGCTAGAGAGGTGACTGGCACAGGATTGCATCTGGCACTTATACAGACCAGGGACATATTTGCTGAACATGGTGTGTAGTTTGTAGAAGCCTCCCCTTCTGGATCTAGCCATCGAGGGCTTAACAGGTCAATTTTGAAATGAGCCCAAAAAACTAATGGAAACTGAAGTGCAGGTGGGCCAACATGAAAGGATTGCTATCTGTACTGGTGAGAAATCTTCCGGAAAGCAGATGGCCACCATCTACCACCTGGAGTATATGGAGCAAGTACAAAGACAGCAAACCTAGGTATATTTTAGTAGTCAAATAGCTTCGCCTCGTAAGAATTGTAGGACTCTGTAAATAAAAGATGGAAAATGGGCAAAAGCCTTTCCAGAGAATACCAGTGTTTAGAGAATACAAGCCTGAAAGAAGACTTGGCTTCCAACAGCCATGATTGAAAAAAAATGGGACATCACCCCCCTCTGTATTTAATATGCCTTCAAATCTAGCTATTATTACATACTTTGCAACACAGTGGTTATATCGCAGCACTGCAGTGAGAGTTCTGCTCACAATATGGCTCCAGGTTCTGAGGTCAGTAAATTGAGTACCCAGCTTTCTGGGAGTGGAGGCAATGTGTAGATTGCATAATTATACTGTAAACAGCCCAGAAAGTGATTTAAGCATGGTGGGGCAGTATATAAGCAGCACATTTTGCTATGTCTTTTTGGTTTATTTTGCTGGTTTAAAAGGGACACTGGGCCTGTGCTCCTTGGGGGCATTAGCCCTCAGCCTGAGAGGCAGCAAGGAGTTTTGTAGAAGTGGAGGAGAGGGAATCACTCTGGCGAAAATTTAACAGACCTTGCTTGTTATCGTGCCAGAACTTGGAATTTTCTCAGCAGCCCTGGATTTCTGCCAATGAGAATCAGATCAAAAGTTTTATGTAGTAGTACTTGTGTATTGCCTTCCTCAATATCTAGGTAATGGGGATCTGCCATGGACTTAACAGACTTGGAGAGGTAGAGGGATGAATGCCTGATACAGTACCCTGGAACACTTTGGGTCTCATCTGTCTCAGCAGGGACCAGTTGGCATGACACCTACAAACCAACTGCCTGTAACACGCCTTAGTGTTTCATTGCCCATCTATCCTGCTAGCCAGGAGCCATTGTGTTTTTATTCTCCTGTCAGCCTTGGGATCCAGTTGTACTCCAATTCTTGAACTTCCTGCCATACCATTTTCTTCAGGTGTGGGTGTGGTGGTGATGCATCGCTGCCTTGACAGTCCATTGTGAAACTATCCATGGCTTCCAGCTCACTCTGGTGACTTAGAATGGTACCTGCAAGGACACTCCCTTTGGCTTCTGTCTCGTTTGTTTCCTTTCCCACTGCCTTCCCCTTGGTGGTCCATGGACTTTTTCAAAAATGGAATGCTTGAACCGAACCATGAACCGAACCATGAACCAGCTTAGTTCATGCCCCTCCCCCCCAATTCAAAATCTGGTTCATGCCCACCTACCTCCACTTGAGGGTAAATATCAGTTGCTACTGTTTGCTCCCCTGCAGGATTAGGTAGAGAATATCAATGTTAATCTGGTAATGAGTGGAAGTCAAGAAATGGTGTGGAAAATAAGTGAGTTATGTGGGAAGTATGATAAGGTGAGGAAGATGAGAGGGGATGTGGGGGAGAGGGGATGTTTAAGATAGCTGACAAAAGGCTGAACAATATGCACTGAATTAGTGAAGGCTAGACTGGTGTTGTGCTGTGATGCAGAGGACTACACATAGCTTTGAGGCAGCGTGGAAGGCAGAACATGCAGAGATGTGCTAAAGATAGCAATGGGATGGCCAGGATACCTTTTATTACAAGTCCAAGGGGGAAACTCCATGGGCTGGCATAAGTAGAATGCCCTAATGAACTGGCTATCAATCCTGTTATGCTCCTGTGCACTGTATTACCTTGCACATCCTCATTACTGATCAGCTGGATATCCTATTGTTATTGTCTTCTGTTTATCTGAATGTTCTCATGGCTCACTCGTTTGATTGCTGAAGGGATGAAAAAATGGCCTCTACTCTGCACCACAAAATTGTAAAAGGTGTTAACTCGCAAAGCTTGAGTCAAAAACAAGAGACTGGGCAAATTCCCCTTTATTGTGCCATTGGCATGTATCATTTGTGCGCTGTAAGAAATTTGGAATCCCTTCCTTAAAGAAAGCCGAAAATCACTTTGAATACAAAGATAAAGATATCAGCCAGTTGTAGATTTATTTGTTAGTACTGTATAATGCTTCCTTCCCCCTTTTCTCTTTTTAGTTCAAATGAGAAAATTAAGACCCTCTGTCACACAACTGCCTCTGGTGCCTTCTGTCTTGAGGAAATCATTGCAGACTCACGTACCGGTCTAATCATTTTCTTATTGAAAAAACAGTGTTCATCAGCCAAACATACACTGCAGTAATGTTCCAATAAGACAACAGTTTAGCCTTTTACCAAGAGGGTGGCTTTCTTTTTTCTTTTGGTTTTTTAAAAATTCATTATAATGCAACATTGGAAAGCTGCTGCTCCGTTCTTGTAATGATTTCCTTGGCAATCAAAAGGCAAAAAATTAGAAAAAGAACAATTGGGGGGGGGGACATTTTCAGAACAAGTTTCAAAACACCAAACATCATCTCCAACAGCAGGCTTTAAATGAAAATGCAATGAGATTTTACACAGTATGCACTACATATAGAGACTCAAAACAACCCAACAACCCTTACCTAACAATTCTGTCATAGTTTAGGAAATATTATGTTTCTGAAATGGTTTTCCTCCAGCCCCACCCCCAATCCATAAGGAACCTTTGGTTTCAAAAGCAGCCATTGCGTGTGGTGGTGTGGGGTGGGGTGTGGAGGACATGAAAATTATTTGTCACACCTTTCTTTGAAGAATTGGGTGAAAAATTCTAGCCAAATGCTATCAGGGGTGAAGTGTGGAAAGGAATGGCTAAAAACCTTTAGCTATGCATCAGATAAAAGTCTAGGGACTTACAAAACAGAAATAGCTTCACGTCTCTCTTCAGTAAACCACCTCTTTATTGGTCAATTCTTCTCAACTGGTGTTTACTGTCTCAATAGTTCACTCAGGGACACTGGAGAGATAAAAGAATAAAAAGCTTTCGATTTGCCCACAGTTCTTTATAGATCAAAACCACGCAGCATTCTGTAAAAAAATATTAACTGGTTATTCTTGGCCACATTACTACACAATTGCCTCCCATTGACTAACCATGTTGTTGTAACTCTCTTCAGATTATCTGACTACATTGCTAAATGACAGAACACCTCTGAATGACTCTTTAATGAAGAAAATCGTAGAAGAATTATTGGCAGAGAGGCATGGCTTTCTTCAAACATAAAGGCATAGAGGGAATAATTGGCTGCTATTAGATTGCTCCACTGCAGCCCAGAAAGGTTTGTACTACCCCAAACCTCTTAAAGAGTGCAATATGGAGGTGCAATAATTCCAATAGAAAACACACACGTAACGTTCAGGTCATTTACAGCCAGTGTTTGAACTCTCCTCAATGAAGCAGCCCTGGAACAACCACCTGGCATGATTTTTTTGCAACTCCCATTCATATTTTTTCTACATTATCCACAGGATATTAGTACACAGCTTGAGGGAATGGACTTGACCCATGAAAGCTTGCTGTTTGATTTTTCGTAGTCTAATACTGTATAGGTACTACCTGCTCTTGCATTTGTCTAATAATTTTGGTATCATCAGAAGATTTCTATTTTATGGACTTTGGTTTATATATAATTTAGTTATTATGTAAATCATGCAAAACTAATGTGAGAAAAGCAAGACACTCCTGCTTTTAATAAGTTTATGCAAAAATGGAAGTGTGTACAGGTCAAATTTACTTTGCTCTTTGGTTGCTGGGCAGGCCAAGGGAAGCCATCTTGGCTTCATAGTTGCTCCCTGCTGTGGTACAGCTGGATAGTGAACATGATGATCTAAAATGGTATATGACAAATATGTTGTCTATAGGAGCTGACTTTGAATCTGCTACCAGCGAAATCTCTTGGTTGCCAGCTTGGTCCAGGTATAGGCAAATGGCCCTCATGTCATTGTGTAGTGAATGTATCAAGCCTACGTTGCTTTGGTCAGCCCTTTTATTGGTTTGCCATCAACTTCCAACTGAAGGCCCTTCTGTGCTACCAGCTATCTAACAATCCATTCCATATTCCATTTTATCCAATTTTGCTTTTCATATAAAATCTGTGGTCAGTAGGTAGCATATTTTTCATATTGTCGTGCTTTATTTCTCCCCTATATTGTTTAAATCTATTGTTTAAATAGACAGCTTTTCCATAACTGCTGCCCCCTATATTCCACGCCCAAGTAATTTCTATTCTAGCCACACCCATGAGAACTGCTATTTATCCTTAATTTGCTAGGTTTCTATTTCCCCCAGTAAATCATAAGCATAATAACATTTCATTTGAACTATTTTCTGTTTGGTTGTTTTCTCTGTCTATCCCAGAATGTTTCTATTTTTGGGCACAGCAACCACATATGCTGTAAAGTTCCTTTACATCCACAATTATACCAACACATATCTGAGGTTTCTCTGTTAATGGGTAAATTAATGGAGACAATGTCTCATTCCTCTGTGCATTTGAAAATTTTCAGATTCTGATCCATGGATAGGTACTGTTGCCACCATTTCTACACATACATTTCTTATTACATTAACAAATTTCCCTCCATATTTGTCTTTTTGTAATATATAAACGTACTCCACTCTATCTAAGAGGAGAGCTAACTTGTTTCTTTATGCTCATTTAATATTCCATTTATTGGAAGATGGCTTATAAAGCTCTAAGTGTTTATATCTGCTCCTCCTTCTGCTTATACTGATCTTTATAAATGGTGCTAGTATGTGTTGTTGCAATGTTACTATTATATCCTCTTTAATACTTACAGATACAATTGCCCTTTTAGTAGCTTTTTTCTTAATTGCATGTGATATCAATTTAGTATTTTTATTTCCATGCTCACAAGAATATCTCTTTAAGTGATTCATCGTTATCTGGATTTTACCAACACCTAATGACTCTAATTCCGATCTAACTCTTATTAGCTCCATTAGAATCTCATTTGATCTACTCCTCTAATGGAAATTCTCTACCTGCTCTTGTAAATTATTTCTATTTTTTATTATAGAATTCTCCCTAATAAACATTCCTCAGAGAAATGCTTTCAAAGTGTCCCATAATATTGATGGTCTCATTCTGTCTGTATCATTCAATTCATAGGAGGTTTTTATATCTTCCTTTATTTTCCCTATAATTTCTGTATTTAAACAAATATTTCAGCTTAATCTCATTATTCTTGGTTTTGTTCCTACACTACTACTTTACTGGTCCAAAAAAAAAATTAATTGGTGCATGGTCACAGGTTGTAATTGAGTTAAAATATATTCTCTCCAAAACACGCACTAATGTTTCTGGAACAAACAAACAAACCATGGTCTATCCTAGAGTGCGACTTATACTTCTCTTTAGGATTTAAATACACCCCTCCCCCATACCCCAACCTGCCAAAATGCCCCAACTGGGAAGTAGGGGGAGTGGTGAAAGGCAGAATGGAGCAGCAAGGGGGACAAAACCTGTGCCGTTCTGCCTTTCGCCCCTCCCCCTGTGTACCATCTGGGGCTTTTTGACAATTGGGTGTGGTGGGAGGGGCACCCCCTCTCCAAACCCCAACCTGTCAAAAGCCCCAGCTGGTCGGCAGGGATCGTAAGGAAGAAGGAAGGAAGCAGCAGTAAAATGAACCTCCATTTGAATTTACCACTGCCTCCTTCCTTCTCCTGTGCTCCCCTTCCTCCCAGGGAAGTTTTTTGGACAAGGAGGGCTGTGGGCAGTGGGGGTGGCCCCACTGCCCACAGCACTCCCTGTCCAAAACACCACCCTCGGAGGAGTAGGTGGCAGGGGATAAAGAAGCAGTCAGGCAGGGAATTTACTTCTGCCTGGCTGCTCCTTTCCTTCCTTCTCCTGTGCTCCCCTTCCTCCCAGGGAAGTTTTCTGGACAAGGAGGGCTGTGGGGAGTGGGGGTGGCCCCACTGCCCACAGCACTCCCTGTCCAAAACACCACCCTTGGAGAAGTAGGTGGCAGGGGATAAAGAAGCAGTCAGGCAGGGAATTTACTTTTGCCTGGCTGCTCCTTTCCTCCTACCAGCCTGCCTCCCAGCTGGGATTGAGCTGTCAAAATCAGCTGGGAGGTGGTTGCAGGGAGGCTTTTGAATCCCCCATGGCACCAGCTAGAGCACTGGTGTCATGGGGGATTCATTTTGTTTTGCTTTGTTTTGTAGCAGTTTTTTTTTGAAAAATTTCATTACAATATGAAACAACTTCCAGGGGGGATGAAACAGAATGAAACAAAACACAATTTTTCCATTTTGTGCCCATCCCTACTGTTGATCTCTCATAATATGACAGAACCCCCTCCCCCGTGAATACTGTTTAAACCATTGATACTTTTAACCATTCATTTGTAATATCTGATGATGGTCCTAGGGGCCCCCTGGATGGCTGCAGGCACTCCATACTATAGGTTGTTCAGAATATGTTTTAAAGAAATGTATACAGTACTATAAATGCACATATTTCAGTTACTCTTCACAATTTATATAATGTTATTATGGAAACAGTAAGGTGTTCTGAAAACAGACCATCTCATTTCAGACTTTTTACAAGCAACTTTTCAAAAAATAAAACTTTAGCCTCTGCTTTAATAGTCTCTAATGAAATCAAAACCTTTGTTTCACCAACCCAAAGGCTTTATCTTTTTCTCTCCAATTAATGTTTGCGCTCTCTGAACTTTATGTAGGTTTGATATTCTTTATGCATGGAAAATCTGTCTAATGATTTGTTTTTACCTTGTTCCAGTCCAGATAAAAAGCACTTAATTTCTAGTACATCATTAACTTCATAAAGCCTCTCTCATTTGTTACTAGTAGTAACTTTTTTAAAAAACAAGTCTAGCTTTCATACAAAGTGACTTTGGGTGAAGGGTTCAGTCTTATAGTAGACGACACAGGACTTGTAAACTAGGGGCTGCCAATCATTTCTATGCCCTTAAGACTCCATTATTATTTTTCTTTTAAAATGTCCTTTTAAAAAAACTGAAAGTCTTCTGCCCTCTAGTGTCCATGTAAAAAAAGCCTTTAGTATTTATTTATTTATTTATTTATTTATTTATTTATTTATTTATTTATTTATTTATTTGCTTCATTTTTATTCTGCCCATCTTCCAATCTGGAACTCTGGGTGGTTTACAAGTTTAAAAAAAATACAGTACAAAAATAGGGAAAAACCCTAGCAAGATGGATCAATGGGCAGGATAAGAGGAGAAGGAAGAAAAAAATAAAAAAAATAAATTAATTTAATTGTCACCATAGGCTGCCCTGAACAGCATGGTTTTCAGAGCCTTTCCGAAGGCGGGCAGGGACTGTGCAAGGCGCAGCTCACTCGGGAGGTGGTTCCATAGCGAGGGGCCCACCACAGAGAAGGCACAGTTGCGCGTAGCCAATCTCCACACCTCCCTGGGAGTGGGCACCCTCAGTGAGCGTGTCTGTGACATTCGAGTGGGCCTGGCCTCAGCTGACCTCTGGGAGATACGCTCTGACAGATATTCAGGGCTCAAGCCGTGGAGGGCTTTGACAACCAAAACCAGGACCTTGAACCTTATCCGGAGAGCCACAGGCAGCCAATGCTGTTGAGCCAGAACTGGGGTGATGTGGTTGTATCTATGAGCACCCACCACCAGTCTGGCTGCCGCATTCTGCACTCATTGGAGTCTCTGGACAAGGGTAAAGGGCAACCCCACGTAGAGCGTGTGACTGTAATCAATCCTCGAGATCACAAGGGTCTGCACAACTGTCCTCAGGGAGGACTCATCAAGGTACAGACGGATCTGAGCGATCCTGCGGAGTTGGAAAAAAGCTGCCCTGGAGACGGCCATCACCTAAGCTTCCAGGGAGAGGGCAGAGTCCAGGACCATGCCCAGATTCCTGGTCTTGTCCGTAGGCTGGATGGAAACTAGGTAGGGAGGAATTGTACCTAGAGGAGGGCGCCCCGAAGAACAGTACCTCTGTCTTCTCCAGATTCAGTTTGAGCCTGTTAATCCTGGTCCCTTCCAGAACCGCCTCCAGGCACAGATCAAGGCAACGTACTGCCTCCACTGCTGACATAGAAAAGGAGAGATAGAGCTGCGTATCATCAGCATACTGATGACAGTGAACTCTAAATCTCCTGATGACCTCCGCCAGCGACCTCATATAAACGTTCAACAGCATAGGGGAGATTGCCGACCCCTGGGGCACCCCACAAGGAAGCGTCCAAGGAGCCGACAAGTCGTCCCCCAGCTGAACCCACTGAGACCGGCCAACGAGGAAGGATCGGAGCCAGCAGAGTGCCAAGCCCCTGATTCCAGCCTTGGCGAGCCGATCCAGCAGGTTACCGTGGTCGACAGTATCAAAGGCTGCTGACAGATCAAGGAGGACCAACTGGGAGGAACACCCCCTGTCAGCCTCCCTGAGGAGGTCATCCTGTAGAGCGACCAGGGCAGTCTCAGTCCCACGAAGCAGCCTAAACCCAGACTGGAAGGGATCCAGGATGTGATTTTTCTCCAGGTAAGACTGAAGCCGGAGAGCAGCCACCCTGTTAATAACCTTGCCCAGGAAGGGGACAATGGCAGTTGGGCGATAGCTGGCTAAATCGTTAGATGCCAGGCAGGGCTTCTTTAAAGTGGGCTTCACCACCCTCTCCTTCAGGTGGGAAGGAAAATGAACTGGCATAAGGCACTGAACTGGCCGTTGTTCCTATCTCTAGTACTAGAACATCAAGTAAAAACAAAATAAAAATAAAAGATAAAGAAGACCAAAGTTGTGGCACCTTAAATAGAAGCCCACTTCTTAAGTTAGCTTTTTAGGTACCATAACATTTTGTGTTCTTTAATTTTAATTTTAATTTCATTCTTGCCTGATATATTAAATGTCTAGTTCTCCTTTTCTAGTCTAAAGATCCCATTTTGAATATTGGCATCATCATATATGACTGTATTCCCAAGCACTGTTCCTTATGCCAAGAAATCCTTATTATTATTATTTGCAGTTCTTCCATGGTCACTAAATCACTTCCATCTAATAACCTGCCAGAAGAAGTGGTGACACCTGGCAGATGAAGTGGTGACAGCTGTCAGCCTTGACAGCTTGAAGAAAGAATTGGACAAGTTCATGGCGAACAAGGGTATCAATGGCTATGGATGCCTAAGGACAACCTCCATGCTGGAGAGGTAGTTGGATATCTCTCAAGGACATTTGCAGGGAATCGTAAGCAGGGGAAGACATCTGCTTGGGAATACCCTGAAGCAAATGGTGAGCCCCTGTGTGAAACAGAATGCTGGACTGGATGGGCTGTGGCCTGTTCCAGCAAGGCTGTTCTTATGTTCTCATGTAACCTTGTATATGTAAGCTTTGCTCCATCTGTTGCTTCCTGAATGAACCATCCAGGAAGCAACAGTTGTGGGTATTTTTTTTTTGCTGGCTCACTCTGTTTTTTTTGGGGGGGATGTCTTTTTTTTTTGTCTTTTCTTCATATGAATTAAGATTGATGAAGCTCAAATGTTAAAGAATGATGGTTGTATCCCTGCCCCCCCCCCCGCCTGCCTCCAGTACTTGCACATTTATTTATGATGATGTGCTTGGTTTCTGGAATCAGAAAGGTGTTGAGTTTGTTCCAATGCTGAAAACCCTCAAGCAGGCTCACCTGCTGTCATGTCAGACAAAAATGATCTTTGTTTTTCTATGCCTTCGGGCCTAACTCTGAAGATGGTGCTATTTGATGGCTCCACTGATTTTGCTAGTCTATTCTTTTGTTTAAAATTCTACCGAACTAAATTTGATTCAGGTACTTATCTAGCCCAGGGACTTAGGTGAAGAGGGGGAAAGCATATGAGCATATTAAGACATATGTAAACTACTTTCATTATTTCAAATAAATAAAGTGCTTGTATAAATAATACCTAGTACAGATGGACACGTTCGGTTCATTTTAGGGTTTGGTTCATTTTGTTTTGTTTTTAACAAATTTTTTAGAAAAAAATCCTTTTGTTGGTTCATTGATTCGTTATTCATTTTCCCCCACTTTGCGCAATTTAATCAATTTGACCGCACGTGGGAGGGAAAAAACATTTTAAAAAACCCCCACAGACATTGCAGCTGCACAAACTGGACTGGCAGCATCCTCATCCTCATCATCCACATCATCATCATCATCCTACCAGGTGGCGGCAGCAGCAGTGGCGGGGCAATCCTTTTACAGTGGACCCTTGTATAACAAACAGTTTGTATAACATAAAATCTGTACAACATAAAAAATTCCGGAGATAGGGGAAATTTGCTTAACATAATCACCTATGGGGAGAATAAAAATGGGATTACTCTGTTTTTAATGCATTCCTATGGGAATTTGTATAAAGGAAATTTGCTTAACATAATTTCATTTGGAACGAATTAATTCATTTATACAAGGTACAACTGTATTTTATTTTATTTTATTTTATTTTATTTATTTTATTTTATATTTTACTTAAGAACATAAGAACATAAGAACATAAGAAGAGCCATGCTGGATCAGGCCAAAGGCCCATCTAGTCCAGCTTCCTGTATCTCACAGTGGCCCCACCAGATGCTTTTGGGAGCGCATGAGACTAGATATCTGTCTCCTGATACCACTCCCCTGCATCTGGCCCTTGAAGTACCCTGGTTTTAAGCCTGGAGATTACACATCTCCATCATGGTTTGTAACCTGTGATGGACTTTTCCTCCAGGAATCTGTCCAATCCCCTTTTGAAGGCATCCAAGTCAGATGCCATCACCACATCCTGTGGCAGGGAGTTCCATAGACTACCAACGCGCTGGGTGAAAAAATATTTTCTTTTGTCTGTTCTTACTCTCCCAGCCCTCAATTTGAGTGCATGTCCCCTAGTTCTGGTATTTTGTGAGAGGGAAAAGAGATTCCCTCTATCCACTTTACTCATGCCCTGCATTATTTTGCACGTCTCAATCATATCCCCCCTTAGGCGCCTTTTTTCCAGACTAAAGAGCCCCAAATGTTTTAGCCTTTCCTCATAAGGGATGTGCCCCAGCCCAGTAATCATTTTAGTCGCTCTCTTCTGCACCTTTTCCAGTTCCACTATGTCTTTCTTGAGATGCGGTGACCAGAATTGTACACAATACTCCAGATGCGGCCTTACTATTGTTTTGTATAATGGCATTATAATGTTGGCTTTTTTGTTTTCAATCCCCTTTTTGATAATCCCTAGCATGGAATTGGCCTTCTTCACCACTGCCACACATTGGGTAGATACCTTCATGGAGCTGTCCACCAACACACCAATATCTCTTTCCTGATCTGTCACGGATAACTCAGAGCCCATGAGTTGATAGATAAAGTTTTGATTTTTCGCCCCAATATGCATTACTTTACATTTGGCTACATTAAAACGCATTTGCCATTTCGTAGCCCATTCCCCCAGTTTGGAGAGATCCTTCTGGAGCTCTTCACAATCTTCTCTGGTTTTTACCACGTGGAAAAGTTTTGTGTCATCTGCAAACTTGGCCACCTCACTGCTTATCCCTGTCTCCAGGTCATTTATGAACAGATTGAAAAGCCCCGGTCCCAGGACAGAGCCCTGGGGCACACCACTTTTCACCTCTCTCCATTGTGAAAATTTCCCATTGACACCTACTCTTTGTTTCCGGGATCTCAACCAGTTCTCAATCCATAAGAGGACCTGCCCTCTTATCCCCTGACTGTGCAATTTTCTCAGCAGCCTCTGGTGAGGGACTGTGTCAAAGGCCTTTTGAAAATCCAGATAGACTATATCCACCGGTTCACCCAAATCTACATGCCTGCTGACCTTTTCAAAAAATTCTACAAGATTTGTCAGACAAGACTTACCCTTGCAGAAGCCATGCTGATTTTCTCTCAGCAAAGTTTGTTCTTCTATGTGTTTTAAGATTTTCTCTTGGATGAGGCTTTCCACCATCTTCTCTGGGACAGATGTAAGGCTAACTGGCCTGTAGTTTCCCGGGTCCCCCCTTCTTCCTTTTTTAAAAATTGGTGTGACATCTGCTATCCTCCAGTCCCCCGGCACTGTGGCCGTTTTAAGAGACAAGTTGCATATTACCGTTAAGAGATCTGCAATTTCATTTCTCAGTTCCCTAATAACCCTTGGGTGGATGCCATCTGGGCCCGGGGACTTGTTAATCTTCAATTTATCAATTAGTCCTACAACATCTTCTCTTTTAACCTGTATTTGATTTAATTCTTTAGTCAAGAGGGGACGTTCAGGCAGCGGAATCTGCTCAAGGTCTTCTGTCGTGAAGACAGATGCAAATAACTCATTTAATTTCTCTGCAATTTCCAAGTCCCCCTTAATCTCCCATTTTCCTCCCTCACCATCCAGAGGGCCAACTGGTTCTCTGGCAGGTTTTCTACTTCTAACATATTTAAAGAAGCTTTTATTATTACCCTTTATATTGCTAGCCATGCATTCCTCAAAATCTTTCTTTGCCTCTCTTATCATCTTCTTACATTTCTTTTGCCAGAGTTTGTGTTCCTTTTTAATTTATCTCATTTGGGGAGGATTTCCATTTACAGAAAGACCTCTCCATGTGCTTTAGAGCCTCTCTAACTCCACTCGTTAACCATGCTGGTGCCCTCTTGGACTTAAATGAGCTCTTCTTTCGGGTTCCTGGCCTGCGCTACAGCTGTAGCATGGGCCAGTCGGCTCCCCCCCCCCAAAAGCACCAATGGCGTGGCCCCTGGGACTGGGTCGGATTCATTTTAGGGTGCCAACCCGACCACCCCTGGGGCTGCATCAGCATTCCTTTATTTTATTGTTATTTTATTTTTATTTTTACTTTATTTTATTTTATTTACTTCAACCATGTGGCCTGCGCTACAGCTGTAGTGTGAGCCGGTCGCATTTTCCCTGCAGCCAGGAAGACTGAAGACCAGCACCAGGTAGGAGACATCGCCACCATTAACGAAATGAACCAAACCGAACCAATTTTTTTTGTTCATTTCATTTCGTTCTAAATTTACTCGCATTCATTATTTGTTTTGTTAGGTAATGAAATGAATAACGAATAACAAAATGAACTAAAAGTTCATTTTGTGCCCATCTCTAATACCCAGTGTGGTGTCTTAGACACACTGATAGACTAGGATTCAGGACTCTTGGGTTCAAATCCCTGCTTAGCAATGGAAACTCACTGGGGAGTGGAACTGGTAAAACTTCTCCTTAAATATCTCACTGATCTTGACAGTGCTATTATGGTCTCTGCAAGTCAGTTCTTCTCTTTCAAATCTCCTGAATCTCTCAGTGTCATGAATATCCATGAAAAAACAAAATTGCAATAGTTTTAATTTTCAGTGCAAATTAATGGAGGTGTGAAGACCTGGATTTCTGAATGCTGATTTAAATTTAGATCCAAATCAGACTGATTCACATCTGATTCAGTTTGAAGGAAACCAGGCTGAAATCCAAATTTTGAAATTAGGTAGAAGATGGATAAGGGAATTCTTGCACAGTCCAATAATTAATATTTTATTGTAAGTATGTGATAACCAAGCCTGAAACAATTCCTAACTATAATGTAGTTCAATAATCATAAACTTTCACACACATTCAATTTAATGTGCTGCATAAAAGATTTTTCAGTAAAATCCTATTGGGAAAAATAATATGTATAAGGTCAATCATTTAGTGTCCCTTCTCCAGATAAGTACATGACAGGTGAGTGAGTGACTCCTTCCCTGACCTGAGAGTAACAGACAGACATTATGTGAAGGCAATCTCACTTCTGCAGTTACCTAATTACACTCTGCAGGACCAATAAGATTCTAAATTCAATGTTTGCTCAATGTTCACATTCCAAAATATTGGGAAATAGCACCTCTTAAGGACCATTTCCTTGACAGACACTTTATTTAGGTGATATGGATGGGACAGAGTATCTGTACTATGGTTTTCATATTTTGGACTGAAGTCTTATGCAATACAAAACTGTGTAGGCTCTGGGAATTTCAGTGGAGGCTTTTTTTTCAGCCCCACCACCCTCACAGGCATATTTGGTAAGGAAGCAGAAGGTTTCATTGTGTCTGATTCTGGGCAATAGGACTCCCTTCCAAGGATAGCCAGCTGGTCCTTCTCCCTGTAGTTGTTCTACTGGCTGGTAAAGACTGCTTTTTCCTTGAAAGCTTTCAGCAGTTAATTAACTCTTTGAAGAAATGTGGTTTGAATAGACTTGGACTAGACCAGTGTTAGCAAATCTATGGCACAGGTGCCCAAGTTGGCACATGGAGCCCTTTCTGAGGGCATGCACTGCCGCCCCAACACAGAGTTCACCTGGCCATCCACCCCAAACACACTCGGCTGCCTACTGTTTTTCTCTCTCCCTTCTCTCTCTCTTTCCTTCCCATTGTAAAAGGGGTTGCCGCCCAATGACAAACTGCTGGGGCGGGACTCTGCGCTGCCACCACCAATCCCAATGTGGCCACTGGGGGAAGCTTTCCCCCAGCACTATCTTCCTGTCTCTCTGTTTCTCTCTCTCTCCCTCCCCTCCTTTCCTTATTGGTTTGTCCCAGCAGGGGTTTAGAATGAGTTCACCAAGCTCTCTAGGACAGTCTCATAAACAGACTGGAGAAAAGGAGGGATCTATTTTTAAAAAGTTAATTCTAAAGAGATATGAAAGTCACAGCTCATTTTGAAGTCCCAATGTGTGTGGCATGGACTGACTGACTGGGAGGACTGCCTTCTTCTTCTGGAGGGGATACCCCTTCCTTCCTCCCCCGAATTGCCCCTGTCCCTTTCCCCACCCCACTGTATATGTGTGTGAGAGTGTGCGCATGCATGTGTGCTCCTTCTATCCTACAAGCAGCATTTGGGAATCCTCAACCCCAGACAAGGCTACTTCTGCTAGTGTTATTATTATTATTATTATTGCCCCACCCCAAGCATATTCTCTCCTGCCATGGTGGTGGGTGGATTGATGTGTGTGTGGTTGTCTGACATAAGTCCCCTGGCTATGGGTGCTGCCATGTGACCAGCTTCAAAGTGGAGAACTGGAAGCATAATGTGAGAGTGATCTAAAAACCAAGGTTTCCTTTCAGTAAAATCTGAGGCGTGGAGGTCTGTTTTCCATGATATAGTGATAGCTCAGTGGCTTAGGTGTTTGACTGTGGAGCTAAAGGTTGGGTGTTCGATTCCATGATAGGGGTCCTTGAGAGGGGCTGGACTTTTACCTTTCAGTAAAAAGCTGTATCAAAGAAATCTCTGTAAATGCCATTTAGAAAACTATTTAAACTATATATTAACTTGTTTTAAAAGAAAAACACAATAACTGAGCTTTCTTTGATACAACTTTTTACTGAAAGGTAAAAGTCCAACAACATTGATGATATTGTTATCAAGGTAGCATCATGTCAATTCTGACTTACACCAGACCTTTTTTAGGGTTTCCCTGGTAGAGAAGACCCTGAAGTGGTTTCCCATTCTCTACTTCTGGGGGCTTCCTGGGCCAGTGCAGTTTGAAAAGTGGTGGGGATAAGTGTTGTAGGATCCCAAACATGTCTGTTTAGAAACATAAACACATGGAAATTCCTCAAAACCCCAATTTGTTTGTTTGTTTAATTAATTAATTAATTATATTTATTCTGCTTGAGTACCATATATACTCAAATGTAAGTTGAGTTTTTAAGCCCTTATTTTTGGCTAGCTATAAAAAATGCCCTTGTCTTATATTCAGGAGAATATGGTAGCTGTCTTGGGGAAGGCAGCGGAGGGCTATTCCTGCCCATTCCGCTGCTTTGGAAGCCCCCTTCATGGGGGGTTGTCAGTGGCTGCAGCAGTGCCTCCCAACAGCCTTGGAAGCCCCCTCTGTGGGTGTGTAGAGGGAGAAACAGTGGGTTTTTAAACTTGGAAGCACCTTCCGTGGGGGTTTGTTGGTGGCTGTGGTGGTGCCAGGCACTGGGAGGCCTCCCCATGGCCTTGGAAGCCCCTTCCGCTGCCCCCCTCGACTTATACTGGAGTCAATAAGTTTTACCAGGGTTTTGTGGTAAAAAACTTATATTAAAAAACTAAGGCTTTATACACAATGGGATAACTCTTAAAGACTATAAAATTACAAAAAATAGTAGGCGGCTGGCACAAAGAAGTCCAGAAATACAAAACATAAATAAACACAGCATAACTTTGATTCATTAGAGGCAAGGCTGTGAAAGGCCTCCAAAAAACTGTGAAGTCTTCACTCATCTCCTTCAGTTGTCCATCTTACATGCATCCCACTGCCAGCCAAGGTTGGCAAAGCTCAGGGGGCTGGCTGAGGTGTCATTTGTGAATCTTCTTGTTGCAAAAGACCTGCAAAGTGTGGTGAAAATATTGAGGGAGAAAAGATTCAGCCTACTTGCAGCTCTTGCCTGTCTGGCCTCTGTTAACAACAGAATGGGCTACTCCATTGACATTGCAAATATCTACCCCCAATTTCAGACTTATGTGGTGAAATAATTGGGAATGGAATCCTGCTGATCTTGCATCCCTACATGCAATTAATGCCATCCAAAAATAGTTGGCAGGGGTTGAGGGGGTTATATTTCTCATTGAGTTTCAACTTCCATATTCTAATGGGGACCAATATTCAAAGTTCACTGTATTTGTAGACTGTCAAATCTTAAAGCCGGTTTTATTTCTGAAACTGACAACAGGAAACTGCTTGACATGTTAAAATCAGTAATTTCTGTTTCAACAAAATAGCTTTTGATTTTACATCATTGGGCAGGAGAATGAAATCTACAATAATCTTGAAATGTTCTTTTAACTGTACTTGTTGCTTTTCAATTTTACCTAAGTGGTTTTCCCCTTAATATGTTACCATCTATTGTGTAATTCATAAATGTGTACAGATGTCTTTAAAAAACACACTACATAAAATGTCAGTAAATTTAATAGTGTTGCTCACAGTAAAAGACATAAATCAACCAAAATGTTAAAAGCTACTATCAAACAAGCAGCTGCAAATAAACCAATAGTACATACATTTTACCAGAAGCTTGATCACAATATCAAGCAATACTGAAGCAAAGATGTGAACAAGTACGTTGGTGAGAAAAATTAATGTATTTATTTCATGTATTTTAGTTTTTCACAAAAGACTGCATTTCAGGACACCATTATACGTGTGTCACTGAAATGTCTGTATTCAGTGCCTGGTATCAAAGTTAAAAATCTCTCACTTATAGAAAAGCTTATCTGTTCTCTTGTGGTATTTGTTCTCTGTTTCCACTTTAGTCTGTATTCAGTTGACCCAATATCTGAGTTAATCAGCACAATTAGTTGTGCATCTCAAAGAAGGAAGAATGGTGTCTTTCAAACAAGTTAACAGGAGATGGGAATTTGTATAACATTTGCATTTGCTAATTTATACACATGTATAAATATTTTTTTAAAATGTGTATGGAAAACTAATACATGTATGTAGTAGTCTGATCCATGGGAGGAAGTCCAGAGTCCACATTCCACGAGAGTAAAAGCACTCCTGATGCTCTCTGCTGAATCTACATGTTCCAGACTCCAGACCTTGGAATCCAACCCAGCCTGGGTTACCTATTATTTGCCTTTAATTTACTCAGCCTGTTTATTCCTGACTTGGCGCTGCCTGCTCATCTTCCACATTTACTCTTGGTTACTTTGTTCACCTATTACTTACGATTCAGCCAGAGCATTAGTTACTTTTCATTACTCAGCCTGTGTATCCTGCTCTGCTCATCTAATTCCACATCCCACCTCTAAATTCTGTTTGCTTTCCATTTCCCTTTACCTATCCTTGTCTTTCCTTCATCTACACTCCTCTCTCCTTCTCATTAACTCGCCTCCCATCTGCAAACAGCAAGGACATGGGTTATGGCAATCAATAACTGGGCAAGGCATGCTCTGTTCACAAGGCAGTCACGAGGCAATTCTCTATACAGCAGCCAGCCAACCAGCATATGTAACGTGTAACCAATCACTGATTCTGTGCATACTGTGGAATGTAAATGATATGTAATAAAAGCGTGCCAAATGGCAAGGGGTGAGATCGATTTGCTCCGCTGGTCGGACATCTGGACTCGAGTCTACGTTCTTTCATCCGGATCCCCCACACATGTCACCATAGTGAAGAAACTGAGACCAAAGCTTCTGACCTGTCCCTTTACTTTAAAAAAAGAACATGGTCAGGACTGCTTTCAGAGGACCGCCCTGTATAAAGTCTGGTATAGAGGCATCCTGATAATTCAGTCAAAAATCTAAATATGCTATGTTTTTTGCCCGATACAATAAGTGCTTAATTAATTGTTCGAGAAAGAAAGAAAGAAAGAAAGAAAGAAAGAAAGAAAGAAAGAAAGAAAGAAAGAAAGAAAGAAAGAAAGAAAGAACCTGTTCTGGATCCATCTCTTTCTACAGAGTCCACTCCTCATGTTTTCTGAGTTATAATGTGGGGTCATTTTGGTGCCAAGTTATTTTTATATGGGGGGACAAATAGGATGGTATCTTATATGTGGTCATACCTCTTCCCATCCAGTTCGGAACTAACTCATCAGTTCTCTAGAAGGCAGAGGTGTTTTTGTCACTGGCAACATGATGGAATATAGGAATATAAGAAGATGCCTTTCAGTCAGTCAAACCACAGGTGTGTCTTGCCCAGCACTGCCAACTCAGATAGGCAAAGGCTCTTTCAAGTTTCAAGAAGGATTTTTTTCTTAGCCTTATACATACATCCTTAGCATTTCTCACTGGTTTCCCATTCAAATATTATATAAACTATACCTGACTTTGTCTGTGAAGATTCTCAGTTATCTAAGTGAGGTTATCTGGGAGCTGAGTTATAGCAAGTGGAAAGTTGGTGCAAGATCTACAATTTATAGTTCACCTTGATGTCGCACCACCCTGGCCTGAATAGGTTCCTTAGGTGGACATAGGGTAATTAGGTGGATGATGGCCTGGGGTGTGTGAAATTCCCACGTATTCAATCCTTCACAACACCCATTAAGTATGGGTAATTAGCCATGGCCTTCATGGTGGAGGTGTGAAGTGTCATGACTCAAATTTAGCATGCCTGATTTTGCTTAGTTTCTGAAACTAGGTTGAATGGAGACTTGCAAGTGGTGACCTACTGTTCAATCCAACTTAAGTTGCACCAGGGGCCTGATTTGGGTCTTTTTTTAAAAAAAGATTGTGTTTTGAGTCCCTGTTACAAATGGGCCTCCCTCCCTGCTAAGGCCAGCTTCACTGCTGCCACCATCTTTAGAGGCCATAAGCCTGGCTTCTCTTCCAGGATATGGCTTCTGCCTCCAACCATAAACCTGCTGCCTATTTCGTTATTTGTTTCGTTACCTAATGAAATGGATAACAAACCCTAGAGTGAATTTAGAATGAAATGAACCGAACCTAAAAAAAAATTGTTTGGTTTGTTTCATTTTGTTAATGGCGTCTATGTCTCCTACCTGGTGCTGGATGGTCTTCGGTATTCCTGGCTGCAGGGAAAAGCCAACCAGCCCGCACTGCAGCTGCAGCATGGGCCACATGGTTGGAAGTAAAATAAAATAAAATAAAATAAAATAAAATAAAGGAGTGCCAACCGGACCCCAGGGGTGGCCTGGTCGGCACCCTAAAATGAAAAAAGTTATATATTAAAAACAAACCCAGCACTGACCAGGCCCCAGGGACTGCACGGTTGGTGCTTGGTGGTGGTGGGGGGACCCAGCCCGGAACCTGGAAGTTAAAATAAAAATAAAAATAAAAATAAAATAAAGGAGCGCCGACCCGGCCCCAGGGGTGGCCGGGCTCAGTGCTCTAAATAAAGGAAATAAAATAAAATAAAATAAAAAAGCACCCACCTGGCCCCAAGGGCCACGCAGTGTGTGCTTGGGGAAAAAAAGATGCACTGGCCCCAAGCCAGCGCCTCTCAGCTGAGAGGCCCTGGGCCCATGCTAGCGCCTCCAAAAACCCTGCCACAGGGTCCAGGACCCACTGCCACTACCAAAACCATGGAGCCAGCCACCTCCGCCTCTGGTAAGAACCCGAACTGGTTTGGGTTTGTATGATTTTTTTTTTTAAAAAATCGTATGAACCCGAACCGAACCAAGGGTGGATCTGAACCAGATGAATCCGAACCATGGGTTTTCTAGTTCGTACCCACCTCTAATTATAAAGACATTGACTAATAATGCCCGTAACTCTAACATATGCTCTGTTATGCACTTTTCTATGAATATAAACTCACTTTTTCTCAATAGGGATTAGAGAGTATCAGTAATGCACTTTCTCCTTACCAGGATTTTGAGAGGCCAAGGGAGTAGGCCAACATTCTTGGAACCTAGTAAGCTCAGAATGAACCATGAACATTCCCAAACTTTCCCATGAAATGAACCATTCCATGGTTTGTGCACTTTGGGAAGCCAGGGAGCAGTAGGAACAGTAGCAGTAGCAGTAAGAAAAAAAAAGTTTAAGAAAACCTGCCGCTTCTCTTTCACCCAAATATAAGTCGAGGGCCCTTTTTTCAGCCCAAAATAAGGGCTGAAAAACTCAACTTATATTTGAGTATATATGATATACATATACTCAAAAGGATGAAACAAATAGCATACAAAAACATGCAATGACAAATCACATTCTAAGCCATAAGGTACAACAATCCATTAAAAAATATCCACTTAGACAGCCAAACACTCAGGAAAATATTGCCTGAAAAGAAAGTCTGTCTCCTGCTTGCTCATCATAAGGTGGACTGGGGAAGGAGCCCAGAGCAGGTAGGATGAATAGACTAGCTCTCGAAGCATCCTCTTTTTTACAAGCTAGGCAAGACCCAGAGAATTATTCCATCTTGTGCTCCCTCTGAAAGGAGCTTCCACACAACCCAGTCTTTCCTTTCTCAGTCCCAGAGGGAGAATATTAACCCACATGGTCAAGGGTTATGTAATTTCAGTTATGTAGTTCAGAGTCAAGATAAGAAAGTCTTCAGTCTTCAATCAGCAAACCAGCCAAGACAAATGGGCATCCAGATAAGGAAGGGATAGAAGCAATGACAAGATACTGTCCAGGGTCATTCTTGGCAAAACAGCAGGTACAAGTGCAGAAAACAATGCTTAGTTGTTAGTGCTGCATATAAACACAGATAATTAGCAGCAAATCTTGCTGCCATTTGTTTGTAACTCAGACGTCTTGTGCTCTACTCAGAATTCAGTTGCAGGATTTCTCATGTAGTGCCCAAAGATTGTCATATCCTTATAAGGATCCCTGGCTTCCTCAGGAATCCTCCAGAGATTTACAGATCTCCTGGGTGAGGTCCAGAAGCCTGTGATTCATCATAGCTGAAATAAAAGGGTCAGCTAAAGGATTAATCCCAGAATGAAATCAGATAATCATTAAAGATGTATTCCAAACTTCATCTAATTTTTTTCTCTGTTTCAATAATTCCAGATAACTCTAAAGCTTGTTAAATTATAACCTTGTGGTTACTCCAAAACCTGCAGGTTCCCTAAGCATCACAAGAAATATTGAAAATATGTAACTATTGAGAAGTCATAGAATTATAGAATAATTGAGTTTGAAAAGGTCTGGCTTCCCTCTCTTTTCTGGAGGGTATGTAATCTGTACCCAAGGTCCTGTATTGTTGGAGGCAGACTGCTCCTCTATGCTATTTGCATCCTCAACTAAGTAAGTTCTTTTCAGTGAGGCCATGATATGTTCACGACTAGAGATGGGCACAAAATGATTTTTTTAATTTCATTTTTCATTTTTCATTTCATTTACTAACAAAAAAAAATGAAATACTTTTTAAAAAAATGAAACAAAACAAACTGGGAATGTTTGTTTTATTCCATTCCATTTTTCTTTCTTTTTTGTTTTTTGACAAGCAGCGTGCACTGGCTGCCCCCTCCCTAGCACTGATCAGCTGGAGGAGGCAGCCAGCAGTGCCTTGCATACCAGCTGGTTGATGCTTGCTTTGTGCGCCAGCTAATTGGGGCTAGGGACAGCTGGCAAGGCCCCATGCACCAGCTAATTGGATCCCCCCAGTGCTGACTGGGCCATTTTCAAAGGGGTTCAGCCGATGATAGCTTGGCAGGATCCCTCTGAAGATGATCAGGACGCCAGTTCGGGGCTCTCAGCTGCCCCCTCCAGCTGATCGGCAATAGAGAGGGGGTGGCCAGCACGTGCTGCTTGTCAAAAAACCAAGTGCCAATGGCAGCCATAGGTGCTTGCTTCAGTGGCTAAAAAACAGTTTAAAAACTCAGGACTCCCCCCCATGTGCCCAATCAGGGGGGAAAGGCATGGGTTTTTAAAAATATATTGGAGCCACCGAGGCTGCCTCAGTCGCTCAAAGACATTTTAAAAACACCTTTCCCCTCAATTGGCCGGGTTGGGGAGAGAAACGAATAACAAAAAAATGAAACAATTTTTTTAAAAAAATTCATTTCGTACAAAATGAAACCCGAAATGAAATGAGAAACAAAACGAAATGGAATTTTTCCATTTTGTGCCCATCTCTATTCACGACATATCTAGTATCAACAGCAGGGCAAAAGCAGCTTGGGAAGAAAAATGACAAGAGGAGAAGCCAAGAATTCTATCTTTTTGGCCTCTTTTTTCTTGTATGTAAAATGAACCCCATGCTATGCTTAATCATTTAAATTTTAAATTCCAGATTGTGTGCATTTGTTTATGTAGTTTTCCCCAAAGTGTAGTTCTGCCTCCCAAGAAATAACTGAAAGCCAAACAAAGTCCTTAATAGGCACCTTTCACTCCTGTAACATTAGCAACCATTAATTTATTTATGTTGTGTGGGAAGAATTTTAGCCCTGATGTACGTTGATTTAAGAGATTAGTTTAAAGTTCATGGAACTTAACTTCCAAGCAGCTGTCAACTTACAAAATGTAGCCTTCCCCAAAGAGGAATTGATTTATACAGAGTTGTGTTTCTGAGATTTATGAATCCTGAGTTGTTGTCTTTTTCCAGGTTTAACATTAGCTTTTTGTTTTTAGCATTTACCAGCTGATGGACAGTTTTGAATTTATTTCTTGAAATGAAAAGTTGTCAAGACAGACCTGCTTGCTTCACTGTTCAGCTCATTGTGCATTTTTACAGCATAGACATAAAATACACAATATAGAATGTTAATGGGAAGTCTCTCAGCCTCTGGTCTGCAATAATATGAATGGCAGTACTGTAACTTAATACATAAGACTTTCATGCATTTTTCAATAGTTTGTTTAAAAGTGTTCTAAAGTACAGTATTTAAAATTCATTTCCTTTCAAACTGGATTTAAGCAGGGCAATATCGGATGTTTGCCAAGTGAGTGCCACAAAATATTTATTTTATGTATTCTGCCGATAATCATAAATCAGATATATGAATGCAAGTACACTCTTCTTATTGATTTGTATTCACCCTTCGCAGGCAGGCTCTACCCTTTAGGCTAATGCCATATCATGATTTCAGGAGTTAGTCAGGAGGAAAACAGAGGGAAATAACTAAGGAAGTTTTAATAAGGTGCAAAGTTTTTCTACAGAAGATTGCCGAAGTTCCAGAGCCTAAGTGTTACATTATGGTAGAGTATGGCTGTCTGAAAAACATTTCAGAACAGATATTATTATTATTTACCCTGGTCATTACTGAACATCTGCACTGCTTAGTCATGTATCATTCAGGAATGTCAGCAAAGAAGCAATTTTGACTTTGGCAGGCTTGGTTTATGACACGTCAAATTAAGCAATTCCTCATCAGAAGGAAAAGAGTTTTCTTTGGTTCAGGACCTTCCTTGATATACAAAGCTGAGCTATTATTCATGGCTGTCAATCCAAATTATTGCCCGTTTAGCTGAGTTTCATCCTGGCTAAACCCAGTATTTCGTAAGTATACTTTTGCTTGCATAAAAAAATTGCTTCCTTGCAACACCCTCCAACTCATCTTCCTCTCTCCTTCATTTACCTGATGTTAAAAAAATCCATATTTTAATTCATGTGTAACTTCTTTCTCTCCCCACCCCCATGAATGGGATTCAGGGTGGCTTACAATTAAATATGGCAAATGCAACTAAAAAAAAAAAATGAATAGAAAGAAACGTAGAACTGACACATGTGGTGTAAACACATTGAATGAAAATGGGAAATGACCATTCCACTCCCATGGATTCAATTAATGTGTTGTAGTAAGGATGCTCCCACCAGCATTTTGAAGGACATTTGTATCTGTTTCATATACTCAATTGCCAGTTATCTGGAATTAGTAAACATATGTATGGTAAGGAACTTGGGATTTGATCTCAGCATGCAGGATAACTTCTAGCAGAATGAAGGCATTTAATAAATGACACTTAATTCTATTTCAGTGAGATAGTAATCACAAGCAATGAATAACCGAGAGTTTGTGTGTGCTGGTCTTAATTGCTTATATGGTAGGGTGTGGAACTCGGCTGCTGTGAATGTGAGCATCTTTTTCTCCCCTTCTAAGATGCATCCATTGTTAAAAATAGACGAGTGCTTTTACACTATAGAGTGAGGCTTGTATGATACCACCTTAATTGCCGTGGTTTCTGGGACTCATAGTAGGAATAATTCTTCATGGTAGCACAGACGGATGTTCTAGCAGAGACTTCATTACCTCCTAAGATTCCTGGGAGGAACCTATGGCAGTGAAAGTGATGTCCAGATGATACAAAGGCATTATTTAGATACAGCTATGAGTTTTACTTCCAGATAAAGAATGCTAATTGCTAATTGCTATGCAAGCAACAGAGCAGATCTTGCTCTGTGAGTAAAACTTTCTTTTGTTATATTTGTTAAAATCAAGGAACTTCTGTAAGAAGGCAACAGGAAGATGAAAATTAAATGAAGGTCCATAACAGCCCCATCAAAAGACTATGTTGACTGCCAGATACTTCTACAATACATTTTTGAAGATGCTGTCTTTTTTTGCATGCAAGAGCTTTCACTTACTGAACCTCCATTATTCCATAAAGGACTTTGGTATTTTTGATGTAGAGAAATCATGCACCAGGCTAGTCAGATAGCCACCTTACTTTGTCAAAGATAAGAAAAGTAATTAGAGCTTAAAGGCCTACGAGTCACCTAATTAATACAAAGATTTAAAAAGAGTGAAGGCAACCTAATTGTACCTGACTGTTTCTCTTTGTAAAGCTGCATCCTTCATTAGCAATAAGGAGCAGTCGCAGTAGACCTTGGATTTGCTCAAGTTCAACAATAATTAATATAATGCCATTGCAATAGGGGAGGTCTGTCTTTCAGCCCATGTGCACTGCAAAAGAAATTTGTACTGTATTTCCCAGCTTCAATAAACTCACCTGCTGAATTGATAATCTGTGCTGCTTGAATTGAGAGAGAAGCATAGATGGCGCCTTTATGAAACAGAAGAATGAGCTGGCTTTTTAACATCCCAAAGTATTCATAAAGCTCTCTGGGATACACTAAAGAACCTTACAATTGTGATGGAAACTTCAGAAGCAATTAAGTACTTATTCTGCATCCACCAGCTTGCTGTTTTGAAACCTATTGTAACTAGGGTTCATTCACAGATGAATAAAGGGAGGGACCTGCACAATAATTTTAATTTGCATAAATATTTCTTGGTTAGTAACCAGATCAAGTCAGAATGGGCATCCTGCAGCCTGTTGCTCTGAGAATGACAGATAAATGGACACACAATTCACATATTTGCCAGTAGACATGGACACGACCAGAAAAAATTACGTTTTGAGTTTTTGTTTGTCGGAACAGGTCCGTTTCGGGTCATTTCCGTTTGTCGTGAAGTTTTTCAAAAATTTGTTGTTTCCGTTTTTGTTGTCATTTGTCATTTGTCATTTCCACCGCGATTTAGTGTGATTTGACTTCCCAGAGCATAGGGGCGTCCCACAATCAGGGCAGGCGCTAGGTGTTTTTGTGCCCTAGGCGGGGGGCGGGGTGGGGGGGGCGGGTGAGCGGGTGGGTGGCGGTGCGGGCCGCAGGCGGGTGGCGGTGCGGGCGGACGGGCAAGTGGGAAGTTAGGATATCACTTAGGATAGAGGTTCTGTTCTTGGCTTGCACCCCAAATGTGTGTATGTGCAAGCAAATTGAAGCTGGGAAAATAGAAAATAAATGGTAGTATATAATATATTTTTAAAATAAATCCACACCTCCCACTCCCATTCGAACCTCCCCCTTTATCCAATATCAGAAAAAAATCCTCACAAACTGCCAGAGAAGAAATAAATAATAAACTGCTATTCCCTTCAGCAGACAAAGCTGCAGGGAATCAAAGAAATTATTTTCTAAATTCAGTTCCCTCCCTGCCTGCCTAACTTAAATCCTAAAGCCTCCAGCCTCCCTCCTCAATCTCCATCGGATCACACCAGCACCAGCAGCCAGCCCTCCTCCCTCAACCACATCCATACACCCAACTGCGATTTCTGGAAGGTGCCTCGGCTTTTTATGCCCTCCGAGACATCCAGAAGTGTCAGTCAAAAACCTGGCGATGCCATTGGTGGAATGGTTCAAACAATTTGCATGGTCCCATCCCATGCCCAGCCCAAATGGGCAGGTCTAAAAAAATAAAAAATAAAATAAAATAAAATAAAATCAATATGACATTTTATTGCTATAAAAAAACCCACTGCTGCTACTATTAAAATTCAGGCATTTAAAATAAATAAATTTCACATGTTTCTGTGGTGATTTGGTGTGTTTTTTGACCACAATTTCAAAAGAAAAATTGCAGTCGCCATTTTGGATCCTCCCCCCACCGCATGGCATGGCAAGACGACGAGGATGACCCCCGCCCCAGCCTGGTGCAAGCAGCCCAGGACAAGAGAAGAGGGGGGAAGGCCGGGGACCCCCCGAAACCACCCCTCTGGTAGGTGGCAAAGCCTCAGGCAGGCATATTTTCACCTGCTTTTTTGGCCGGGAGTCGGGTTTTTTTTAAAAAAAACTTTTAAACTTTTTTCTGTGCTTCGCATTGCGTGATCGCCGTGATGCCACAAACAGAAATGAAAAACCCGACCAAATTTTTCTTTTTTCGGTTTGAGTTCGAGTTCTGACGGCTTAATTATCGTTACCGTTTCTGTTATGTAACGGAAACGATAACCGAAAACAGAAATGACAAATTCGCCGAGTCGTGTCCATGTCTATTTGCCAGTTAAGGAGCCCCGTTGTGCAGTGGTCAAATGCCTGTACTGCAGCTAAAACTGTGCTCATGACCTGGGGTTCAATTCAATCCCAGGTAGCTGGCTCCTGGTTGACTTAGCCTTCCATCCTTCTGAGGTCCGTAAAATGAGTACCCAGTTTGCTGCTGCTGGTGGTGGTGGGAATGTGTAGCATGCATAATTAAATTACCAACTGTCTAGAGAGTGCTATAAGAATTATGGGGCTGTAAAGCACTTTTCTTTAATTGTTTTAGGACCAAATGATGGCCTGAGCATGGTTCACTGGAAATCTAAAGCACAACATTCATTTGTATATGTCCACAGCTTGCCTCAAATTCAAGGTTTTGATTGGATCTTCACATATTATGTTACCATTCCAGTTAGAACTAGGTAAAATCTGTATGCAATCATTCTGTGCTTGATTCTTAGAATTCAGTGAAATTAAACTGAAAGAGAAAGTGTCATTGTCCAGAATGGGTTGCAGCTCATTGGTGGTGCATTTCAGCCCTATTAAAACATTCAGGGTAAAGCTGGCTAGATAAATCAGTGATTTGGGCATTTGGTTGTGCAGCCACAGGTTGGGAGTTGAGATGGGGACAAACTGAAAATTGGATCACAAATTCTGATAAACTTGGCCAGTTTGTCCAAATGTGTCAATTTGCATTCATCATTCATTGGAGCTTTGATGCCTGAGTTAGACACCCCTAAATAGTCCTCCCAAGAAAGTTATCTACAGATACCTAGCAATTCCACACTTGCAGATAGGCTTCCTCTGACTCTCTTCTGCAATCCCTTCAAGGTAGGTGAAGATTGGATTTCCCAACCCAGAAGAAAATGTGGATATAGAACTCAGATGTCTGAAACCCAACCTTGAAAAACCTTGGAGGGATTTTAGAAATAAGTTTGGAAAGGTCACTCTGCGTGTTTGATGCCTCTGCCTAGGGGCTACTTTCCTGGGGGTGGGTACTCTTTGGGCATGTGTAGCTTATTGGATTGAATCCCGTTTCTCCTGAAGCATTCAGGAATTGTAAAGGTGAGTCAGAGGATGCTTTCCTCCAAATTTCTAGGTGCCTTGGGGGGCATTTTTTAACATTTTAAAGTGAATATAAATTGATTCAACAATCCCTCAGTTTATCACTGGAAATTAATTTATTTGTAGACTTGTCAATTCATCAGCCCCAACAAATCACAAATCATGATGAATCACCATTGTTAAAAATTCATCCCCATCTCTAGTCTAGTTGGACACTTCTATACTCACTGTTCAGCATCTGAGATCCTTCTTTGTAACTTTTCACTGAATGGGATTTTGCAGGTAGGCTCAACGAACAGAGGCTTTCTGCTCACAGCAGGCATGCTCTGATATGTGTCCCATGGAAAGGTTCGTTTCATCCCACACTATTTGTATTCTAGAGGGTGTGGTGGCTTAGTGGAATATAGTGTTGAAACTGTCGGCTACAAAGTCAGCAGCTCAGTGGTTTGAATCCCGGGTACCACGCAGCAGAGTGAGCACCCGCTGTTAACCCCAACTCCTGCCAGCCTAGCTGTTCAAAAGCATGCAAATGCAAGTAGATAAATAGGTACCACCATAAAAAGCATAAGAACATAAGAACAGCCTTGCTGGAACAAGCCACAGCCCATCCAGTCCATCATCCAATAAATAAATAAATAAAATTTTGTCTCACACAGAGGCTCACCATTTGCTTCAGCGTATTCCCAAGCAGTTGTCTTCACCTGCTTATGATTCCCTGCAAATGGTATTGAGAGATATCTTTCCTATCTCTCCAACCCAGAGGTTGTCCTTAGGCATCCATAATGATAACCATTGATACCTTTGTTCTCCATGAACTTGTCTAATCCTTTCTTAAAGCTGTCAAAACTGGCAGCTGTCACCACTTCTTCTGGTAGGCAGTTCCATAGACGAATGATGCTCTGGGTGAAAAAGTACTTCCTCTTATTTGTTTGAGATCTAGCACCCAAAAGTTTCATGGTGTGTCCCTAGTTCTAATGTTGTGCGATACGGAAAACAGTTTTTCCTTATCTACTTTGTACACACCGTGTATGATTTTATAAACTTCAATCAGGTCACCAATTAGACGCTGTTGTTTAAGAATGAAGAGGCCCAACTATTGCACCCCCAGATGTTAAGGAAGGTGTTCCAGTCCCCTAATCCTTCTGGTTGACCTTCTCTGCATTTTTTCCAGTTCCATAATATCCTTCTGGAGGTATGGTGACCAGAACTGTACACAGTACCTCAGATGGGGCCTCACCATAGATTTATAAAGAGGCAAAATGGCACTTGCTGACTTATTTTCTATACCCTTCCTAATGATCCCTGGCATTGAGTTTGCATTTTTACTGCTGCAGCACACTGGGTTGACACCTTCATTGAGCTGTCCACCAGGACACCAAGGTCCCTTTCCTGGCTTGTTGCAGAGATTTCAGACCCCATCAGTTTAAAAATGTAATTGGGGTGTTTTGCCCCAACGTGCATCACTCTGCACTTACTAATATTGAAACTCATTTGCCACAGGTTTGCCCACTCCCCCAGTGTCAAGAGATCCCTCTGAAGCTCCTCACAATCTCTCTCAGTTTTTACTACCATGTATAATTAATGTCATTGGCAAATTTGGCTACCTTGCTATTTTCTCCTACTTCTAGATCATTTATGAATAGGTTGAAAAGCAGGGGTCCCAGTACTGAACCTTGGGGGACCCCACTCTTTTCCTCTCTCCACTTGGAGAGGTGTCCATTTAGTGCTACCCTCTGTTTCCTGTCCCTTAGCCAGTTGCTGATCCAGGACAACAGCTGTCTCTTTATTCCATGACTGGCAAGTTCATTCAAGAGCCTTTGATGCGAGATCTTGTCAAAAGCCTTCTGAAAGTACAGATAAACAATGAATGAATGAATGAATGAATGAATGAATGAATGAATGAATGAATGAATGAATGTTTATTTACAGTTATTAACAATGTCAACTTGATCTCCCTTATCCACATGCTTTTTGACACACTTAAAAATTCCCACATATTAGTGAGGCATGATTTGCCCTTGCAGAAGCCATGTTGGCTCTCCTTCAGCAGTGCCTTCTCTTCTATGTTCCTATTAATTTTGTCTTTTCAGGTGGTTTCCATCACTTTACCTGGAACACATGTCAAACTGACTGATTAGTAATTTCCTGGATCACCTCTGGATCCTTTTTTGAAGATTCACTACCTTCTAGTCATCAGGCACAATGCCTGATTTGAGGGAAAGATTATATATTTTGGATAGGACCTCAGCAATTTCATCTTTAAGTTCCTTGAGAACTTGTGGATGGATGCCATCTGGTCCTGGTGATTTATTAGCATTTAGTTTAATAAGACATGCAAGGACCTCCTCCCTGGTTATTTCTATCTGGCTTAATTCTTCAGTTTCCTTCCCTACAAAGACAGGCTCTGTTTTGGGCATGTGGTCTCTGCCTTCCTCAGTGAATACTGTGGCAAAGAAGTCACTGAGTCTCTCTGCAGTCTCTTTCCTCTTTAATTATCGCTTGCCTTCCATTGTTGTCTAATGGTCCAATGGCCTTCCTAGTTGGGTTCTGACTTCTAATGTACTTAAAGAAGTTCTTGTTATTTCTTTGAGTGTATTTAGCTATACGCTCATAAAGCTCTTGCTTTGTTTTCCTGATTGTTGCCTTGCATTTGTTGTGCCAGAATTTATGTTTCTGCCTGTTCTCCTCCTTTGGACAAGCCTTCGATCTTCTAAATGAGCTTTTCTTGCTTTTGATCACTCCCTGAACAGCTTCTGTAAACCACATCAGAGTCCTCTTGGACCTGGCAGTGCCCTTTTCCCTTTTGGGTATGCATTCCAGTTTGGCCTCTTTTATTGTTTTTGTGAGCAGCCTCCATGCCTCTTGGAAGGTAAACAGTGTTCCATGTGCAGAAATGCATTCAGTCATGCTGACCACATGGCCACAGAGTTGTACAACACTGGCTCTTTCGCTTGAAAATGGAGATGAGCACCACCCTTTGAGTTGGACACAACTAGCACGCATGTGGGGGGGGGACTTTTACCTTTACCTTATTTGTATTCTATGATTATGCTGCTTGTTATTGCCCTGACTAACTGTTAGCTGTCTGGGCTTGCCCTAAAAGGAGCTGTTGTGAAGTAAAGAAACTTCAAAGGGAGACTAGATAGAGAGAGAGAGAGACTGCTGGTCTAAAATTCATTAGCAAGTGCCAGCCTATTCACAGAGTTTGAAATCAAGGTAATATATTCTTAAAACGCTCCATCTGTTAATTGGCTTACTAATGCTAGACTGTTTGTGTTGTGAGCAGAAGTTCTGTGGATGGCCAGTGCTAATGAGACAATTGTCACTGTCAGCATTCTGCATCTCACCATCAAAATTCCTATTCAGATCTATGTGTACTGTATTTATAACAGAGCCTCAGGATAACAATCCATGTATCTGAAGAAGTGACCCATAGTCCACAAAAAGCATGGTATAATCAACCTGTTACCTTTTATGCTGCCACAGGACTTCTATTCATTAAAGAAAACCTATGGAGAACATTTATTTCATTTCATTTGTTTTGTATATTTTCACCCTGCCTTTCTCCTTTGAAAAGGACCCAAGATGGCTTACAACAACGAGAGACAATATACAGTCCAGAACTTTTAAGACATGCTCAAGTTAGGAACAGAGAATTAGAAGAGGCATCTTACATCATTCAAAGGTAACATTAAAACTACAAAGAGCAGATGAAAAAGAATCCAGTATGAAAGATGGAAACTAACATGGAAAACACTGGCGTTCATGCATGATAATCAATCTAAATGTTACATAATAGGTTGTCCATTATTGAGGGAAAGGTTGCCTGAAGATGAAGGTCTTTGCCTGCTTCCGGAAAGGTAGCAGAGATGGGGCAGTCCTGGCCTCCAGCAGGAGGGAGTTCTAAAGTCTGGGAGTAGCAACAGAGAAGGCCTTTTCATGTGTTCTTATGAGACGCTCCTGTGAAGGTGGTGGGATGGAGAGAAAGGCCTCTCCTGATGACCTTAGCACCTAAGCCGGTTCATACTGTGACATTCAATCTTTGTGATAGCTTGGACCCAGGCAATTTAGTGCTTTGTAGGTCAGCACTTTGAATTGTGCCTGATAGCTAATTGGTAGCCAGTGGAGCTGCTTTAGTAGGGGTGTAATGTGGTCTCTGTAAGCCATCCCATTAGCAATCTGGCTGCTGCATTTTGGACCCATTGAAGTTTCCTCATACTTTCCTGGTTGAAAAGTACTGTACAGGTAGTTGCCATTTGTTCCAATAACCAATACTTTGTTTTAAAAACCCATTTCATTTAGTAACATAGATTGTTTGGTGTGGTTTTGAATAATATCTTGCCATGATTAGCAGAATTATTACATCATCATTATTTGGGCCCATGGGGAATAGGCACTTAAGAGGTTCTATTAAGACTCTACTAACTTCTATCCTAATTTATACTGGAGGGATTTTTTGCTAAATCCTTTTAGTTAACATATCATGCACCAAATACACCAGCTGGAACACAAGCAAAATAGTCGAGAATCCTAGGTTCCACCCTGCCCCTTTTGTTCTCACAGTGACTAGTCCTTTGCATACAAAAACCCTCTACAAGTAGCTTAAATAGAAAATAAAAACACATTTACTTATAGTTGTGGAACCTCAGTTTTAATCAGAAGAATAAAAAAGGATAAGGTCTCCACCATGCTGGCCAGAAGAAGCAGAGGGTTACATGTTTGCTCTGCTTGAAAGTCAGAAGGGAAGAGAGAGAACAAACAAAACAACGGTAGCAAACATGAAGAGGGGCTCAGGGCTTGCTTCAAGCCCAGGAATAAAGGACTTTACTAATAGGTTAGTGCCAAAGCATCGTTATGTTAGCCTATGAAGCCTACTTCCCACTGAAACCTAAGGTTATGTTGCATAAATGTTTTCTCTCAGAAAGTAACCCTCAGCATACACCACCATTCCAAGAAACAGTCTAATTTCCCAGATAGTACTACATTTCAACAACACAGATAAACACCACTTTATACTGGAAGCCCACAAGCACTAAAATTTACATCTTCCTGCTTTCAAATTAAAAAATCCATTGTGCATAGTGAAGAATTACAATATAACCACACCTTTCTGAATAATCTGAATGAAACTCCATACTGGAAGAGTTGAAAGAGGAATTCCTCAACATCAAATACCTACCTGCTATAGCAGTGATGGCAAACCTTTTAGAGACCGAGTGCCCAAATGGCGATTCAAAGGGGGTGATGTTGCGTGCCCATAAAAGGGCTCTGAGTGCCACTCTTGGCACCTGTGCCATTGATTTGCCAACACTGTGCTATAGCACATTATTATTGTCTTCTCAAAAGACTCTCCCTGCCAACAGTTTTCTTTCATTCCTCAGCTATTCCAGTTGAGATTATTTGAGAGTCAGTCTACATGAGGAATGCTATGTGAGATAAAACAAAACAAATAATCAAGTAAGCAGAGATGTACTCTTCCCTAGAACATGGCAACTTGGTCTGATTTGGTCCGTTGGGTGGAAAGCCCCTGCTTTCCATCCAACGCACTCGATAGGGTGGGAGAAAGTGCAGGCTTTTAAAACTTTTTTAGTCCCCAAAGCAAGCCCTGTGCATCAGCTGATTGGTGCTTGCTTTGGGGACTAATAAAAAGTTTTAAAAGCCTGCACTTCCTCCCACCCCCAAAAACACATAAAACAAAGGTAAAAAACATAAAAAACCTCATAAACACACAAACAGTAGGTACATTAAACATGCACATAAAACACATAAAGCACATAAAATGAAAAACAAAACAAAACAGAAAAGAAATGATTTTTAAAAAAAAATTTCAAACAATATGAAATGAAACGAAAATAAACAAAATGAAAAATGAAACGAAATGCTATTTTGGCATTTCGTGCCCATCTCTATTCATCAGGGTTTATTTTCTCAATGTACAAGTGAATTGTTTATGTCAGAACTCCAATTAGTGCTTCTTTTACCTTCTCATCTAAGAACAGTTTACTGTAATTTCTTACTTTGTAAAAGTTTTTCTTCAGATACTAAGGTGTAGCTGAAGTAGATGTTGATTAATATTTCAGACATGAGTATGAAGCAAGTGTCTGCTGTCCTTGGCTCTCTGCTTGACTTTGGGTGAGTGTTGTCTCAAGTGGCCATTTTTGAAATTAAAGTACTAGATAAACAACATGGCAGCCCATTGTATGAGGAATCCCTTCAACTGAAATACATACAACATGCTTCTAAATATTTAGCACCAACACAATCTCAAGGTTTCATGAAATGAGACAGTTTTCGTTGCACAACACAATTAACATTAATGTTCCATTATGGGGTTGAATTCAGTGTTAATCCCAGCTAGAGTCAACCTGCCAAAATAATTAGGGTTTAAGTTGAAACTAACAAGTCCCCATCATAGATTTAGCCTCTAGGTGTTCCCTCATTGGAAAGAAAGATGCTAAATCCAATGCTATTTCAATATAGAGCTTGACAAGCAAAGGAAAATAAAAGATCTGCACATGATATTTGAACAGAACATGAGAAACTGCCTGAGGAAGCCATGGTACATACATGCTAATAGAAAAGGCCCCTTTTTAGTTTACTATTTCATAAGTAAATATAAATATAGACCCACAACTCTATTGGGAAATTATACTTAACAAGATTCACTGGAGTTCAAAGTATGTGTTGTCATTATTCATCATTACAAGTGGGATGAAACATGTTATAGTCCATTTTTCATATCTCCTGGCTTGCTTTGTTTTATGAACATGGTTTTGCTTGCAAATATTATTTAGAGACAAGAAAATCTGACAGAATCTTGTCTCTGAACAGGTTTCCAGAGATGTGTGGAAGCCTTGGTTTAAATGTGATGGCTTAAATCCAGAAATATCCAGACCTCCCCTCTCTTTCTTTTTCAAACAAGCTTCCCAAGCAAAGTGGGATGAGTTGTGAATCTAATATTGGGAAGATTGGGGAATGATTTTTTGATGTTTTCATTAAATGGAATCCTCTAAGGCAGTGGTTCTCAAACTTTTTTCACCACAGTACCCTTGTTGGGCAATAATAATAATAATAATAATAATAATAATAATAATAATAATAATAATAATAATAATAATAATAATAATAATAATAATAATAATAATAATAATAATAATAATAATAATAATAATAATTGCAGCACAGCTACTCTTAAAGTGGGTTGAATACAGGAAAAGAAGAAAAAACAGCGCAAATTTTATGCTCAGTTGTCTTTAATGCGATGAATGAAACTGGATGAATTTTTCATTATTTCTTTTATATTTATGGGAAGTTTAACTTTACCCTCAAATCACTTGACTCAGAAAGTTTGCTCCTATTTTGGTTTTTTTATGTAAGCATATGTTGAGAATGCAGACTCACAGAGATAAGTTGAAATTACAAGCACAAGTCTTTTCACCGCAACTTTGCCAACAGCATTGTTTTCTGCATATACCAGCATCCAGAACTCTTCTTGGCTTCCTTCACAGTATTTCTGTTTTAAACTGCTGTCTTTGCTGATCTCAAGGAGATTTTGAAAAAAAAATCATTCATCATTCCAGTAGATTTATATTTCTGGTGGCAGAAAACGGGTTCATCATCCAGCTGTAGATGTCATCAGAGTCAATGTTGGGAAAATAATCACTACACTTCTTTCCAAACCTTGCAAGTGGCCCATAACTATTTCAAGGAAGTTGGTTTGAAGTTTGATCTCATTTGTTTGGACAAATTCTTGCAACCAAGGAAAGTTGGAGATGTTTCTGGTCTCAACAACACATACTTTTAAAAAATATAATTATTTTCCGCAAGGCTTTTATTTTCTCTAATTGTGCTCCTCCTTTCCCCTGAAAAGAGGTGGTGGTTTCATTTAGTTTTTCAAAGATGTCAGAAAGGTCTCCCAATTTAAGCAGCCAATCAACATCAGTTAATTGTTGGATAAAAGGCTCCTCTGTAAATGTGACCCCCAGTGCATCTTCTAGTTCAAACACTGGGTAATTCCCCCCCCCTTGATAGCCACCACACTTCTGTGTGCAGCAAGAGGTGGATGTGATCCATACCCATATATTTGGTGGTAAGTTTTAAGAGGCATGCTAGAAGCAGGCAGCTCTTAACATGATTAATTATCTTCACAGCACCATCCAGTACAACTTTTAAATCTTGTGCCATCCTTCTAGTTGCTAGAGAATGCCGATGGATGACAGAGTGGCTGCTGGTGGCATTTCCGTCCACTTGCTTCATCCTAGACAAGGCTCCCTTCACTTTTCCAACCATTGCAGCTGCTCCATCACTGCAAATATCCACACACGTGCTGGTTCCATTCCAAATCATTTTTTTCTGTACACATTTGTCTATAGCTTTGATAATTTCATTGCCGGTGGTGTAAGCTTCAAGTAGTTCACTCATCAAAAGTTCTTCTATTTGCATTTTGAATGGATACCTCACAAACACAAGAAGAATAGCAAGTCCCGCAACATCAGTACAGCTTTCATCAAGCTGTAAACCAAAAAAATCACAAGTTTTCAAACTTCTTATAAGCGCATTCTCCACAGACTCTGAAATTGTGTAAATTTGTTTGCTTATAGTGTTATTTGACAGCTGCACAGTATCAATCTTCTTGGCCTTGTCTGGCCCTAACATACAACTTACAGCATCCTTCACGCAAGGTTTAATCAGTATCTCAGCAATAGTGTGGGGCTTTCCAGCCTTTGCAATGTATAAACTGTCAATAAACGAAGCTTCAGTTGTGTTTTCATTTTCATTTTTAGAAATTCTGTCCATCATTGATGACCATGCCTGAAGAGATAAAGCAAGGCTTTTGAAGATTTCTTTACCTTTATGTACTAAACTAGAATGATTGCATTCCAGATGTCTTTTTAATTTGGATGGAACCAAATAGCCATTAGTAACAATTTTATAACAGTTAATGCATTGCCTTTCTGATGCCTGTTCATTCCCAACTGGAACAAATGTGAGGTAGCTAGGATCATATTTTCTTATTTTTCCTCAGATTTCCTTTTGGTCATGAATGGCCTTTCCATGAACTGAGGCAAACTTGGATGGCTTAGGCTCATAGGTGTCTTCTGGGATATTTCATCTCCTCCAATGATGCTGGTTGTCATTGAATCAGTCACTTCAGAAGCTTCAGTGAGTTCACCACCTTTCTGTTTTAAAGACCCAGTTTTTAGCCAATTGTCCATAACTCTGCGATAAAAGTAGGGACTCAAACAAATAAAAAAATTCATTCCATTGCAGACCCCTCCCAAAACAGTATCATGATTATATGTTTTTGATTATATCTGCTGAGTTAGTACATGTGATGCATTGCAAATTTGTCTACCTCATAATTAAAAAACTAACCTCTCATCAAAACATTTTTAATTTTATAGAACTATGATGCAAATATAAGCATGTACGCAGTCTCCAGCCATACAGTAAGCATTATATTCACTAAATAATCAGTCTCTTAAAATAAAAGAATGCAAATTTACCATCAAATCCAGTAGAATCTTTTTTTTTGCAATGACAACAACCCAATACCACTCAAAACAAATGATGCACAAACACAAAATGGCCGACGAGTGGCAGACATAGCATAGACAAGGAGATAATGGTGTAGCCATGTTATAAAAACAGATTCTACTGTTAAATTGATAAATCTTAGTGAAAATTAAATATTGTCGTGGCACCCCTGGCACATACTCACACACCTGGGTTCATAGGTAGAAGTATCAGTCTGCATTCCTCCATTTATTCACACTCATTCAGCATTGAAGAGAATCTTCAACCCTTCTGAAGAAATGTTTAGGGTATTGACATGATCACAATGAGAAAAAGGATGTGAGGAACCTTCCTTCCACAAACCTCTTTAATTGATTGTGATATTTTAGCTCCTTGTAGACTTAACTGATTTTAATAGTTTTTATACTTGCTTTTAGTTTCATTTGGCTTTAATTGTATGCTTGAATTTAGCTTTACCTCTTTATTTTTTATGTTTTATGACAACTGTAAGCCACCTTGAGCACTACCTCATAGTCACAACAATTTGAATCATAATCACAATCTTAATCATAACTATGTTATTGTTTTCAGAAACAAGTTTATAACTAAAATGCCAGCTTCAATAAATATAAGGTGGGGAAATTAAATGAATCTATATTTGCTAATTTTACTTGCTTACTTTACTGTTTATTTAATTTGAATTGTTATTTATTTCTTATTTGCATTGATGTAAACTGCCCAGAGTCCCTTCTGGGAAATCGGTGTGGTATAAAAAGGCAATAAATAAATAAATAAATAAATAAATAAATAAATAAATAAATAAATAAAAAACTTTAATGTCATTGTAACAGATAAATCTCAAACCATGAGTTAATATTAGCTCACTGCTCAAATTGATTAGAATGGTTTTCAACCATTTAAAGCCCATCCTAGGCCTCAGACTGAAATATCACTAGGCCAGAATGTAGAATAATTCAACCATTGTTCTTTCTCTTCCTTTCAACTTCTTCCATGTTGTACCATGATCACAATAAAGGGAATCTATTTTTAAAATCTTCAGAAAACTTTGCAAACCCTGCTGTAAATCAAGGGTAAAACCAGAATGAGCCTGATGTGAGACATCATTGGCAGCCAGCCTGGAAAGCTTAAACATCAACATATAATGTCTCTGTGAGAGATAAATGTACTTTCGGTAGCCAAGGCACACACAACAAATATTGGGGACAGGGTTGTTGAGGAATTGACCTTGTCTAGAGTGGTGTTTGGGGAGAAAATTGGCCCTAGTCTTTATAGATGTCAGGGCAGCATAGCTGAACAGTCTCCTGGGTAATCTAGCTGTAAATCATGAGGACTTGTGTGATCCTTGCCCATTGGCAATTTCTGCAGGACAGTACAAAGCAGAGCCTGCAGTAATCCTATTGACCCTGACCAGTAAAGCTTGTTTTCTTTCCATCCAACTGTGTTTGATCACAATATGTAAAGCACTTCCCCTCAACTCAGATTTTTTTCTTGCTTGCTTGTTTTATTCTGTCTGTCTGTCCCATAAAAGTTGGATGCCCACAGCCCATGGCCCCAGGATGGGTAGATGGGCACCAACCAGATAATTACAAAGGCCAGCTGGGATCAGCACCAGCTTTTTGTGTGCACCCAGTGCACTCTATCCAGCCTGTAGTTGGACATAATCTCATACAAACCCTTTGTGCTGGTGCAGTAGAATTTTCAACTGGTATCCAGTCAATAAATACAAGGAGAAACTCAGCTGAAGGTCAGTGAATCTGATCCAATGCCTGAAATCCAGTTCCTTAGAATAGTAATTCACATTAGAGTAGGCCCATTGTATCACTGGGGAATTTGTTAGTTCACTCCATCATAACTGAAAGTTGAGTATGACAACTGGACTTCTTTTTCTTGAGAGAATGAAACTTTTTGCTGCTCATCCAAACAGCTTCGTCAGTCTGAAGAAAGCTAGTTGAGAGTCCTCCATTTTATAGCTCACTTTCATCTCTTGTCAGCCTGGTTTGGTGACTTCCAGATAAACTCACCTGGATGACTGAGAATCTTCACAGGCACTCCATCGTAAGTTCCAATGATGAAAATGGGCCTACTTTAGTTGCAACTTAATATAGTAAGTCACAAATAGAGTAGACCCATTTAAATCAGTAGAACTTAAACAGGCGCTAACTCACATATCTACTAATTCAATTGTCTGACTTGCGTGTGACTTGCTATATTAAGCAACAGGATTTCAACCAGTGATTTGCAGAAATTCAAGACAGCATTCTGCAAACTCAAAATAAAACTCCCACACCATATATTGCTCTTTGAAAAATAAAAAAATGGCTCTGCCCAAAATTTATGGGCTTTGATTTTATTTGGTGTAACCAGCCAGCTTTCTCTGCCATCCAAAGTGAAATGTTATATGAGAAATGCCATTGGAAAGTTACTTTTCATGTTTAAATTTTCCTTCAAGAGATGGCTGTGGTTGTGACTTGAAACCTACTTGATTCTTTTATGACTGCTTTGGTGACAGTTTGATTGTGGGATAATAGCTTAGATGATTCAGATGGATTCTGCTGGGCTTTCCTGACATGCTTTTTATCATGGGAAGAAGTTGACAAATTTTGGGAACTTATCACGAGTCTTGACACTCTGAAGCATAAAATAATTGATGGAACCCTTTTGAACACATTTGTGTCGAGTGCTTTGTCACTGATGTACAGTTGGAAACGAGAGGGGGGAGAGAGAGGGAGAGAGAGAGAGAGAGAGAGAGAGAGAGAGAGAGAGAGACTCTTTGAGGGTAAGACTTCAAGGACCTCTTCATGTCAAACTCCCCCAAAAAGGAGGAAGGTTTTGAATGTGAGAAAGCTCTTCTCCAGTATGAATGCCCAGTATGTGAATAAACGTATAACAAATGGTTCTTGGACTAAGGCCAAGAGGGAGATTCAGAAAGCTAGTTTGGATATCTGCTGGCATAAATTTTAATGGAAGCCTCTCTGGCGATGCACAGCTTTTACAGAAATGTTCCAGAAGAGATGTTTTTCTCAGATCATCAATATTCAGTAGGATATAAAATAACAACTCTGCCATAAGAAGAGTCTGAGCAGAAGTCCATTGATATATTTACATAGAGTTCTGTTCTTTTCAGTGATGCCGTTGCTGTTTCCCATATTTTGCAACAGCTATAGAAATTATATGCTGGTACAGAGCTGCATAAAAACAATCATGGCAGTTTGGTTTCTATTCCATAATCAGACATAGTTGGCTTCTTTTAAAAGTATTACATAACGGAAGTGAAATGTCAGAGGGTTGTGATTTGAAATGTAAAACATTCCATTATTTGAGAATTTTAACATCTGCTCTCATAAACATTGTTCATACTTAACCAGCATTCTATTTCCTTATGCTTATTTCCTGACTTCTTATACAATAGCACCTCAAGGTGATAGCAAAGGACTAGATCCAATTAATACTCTTAAGCAAGTACACCATTGAATGAACAAGACTTATTAAAATACCAGTATTTCAATCCCAAGGTTTCAAAGGATCTACTTTGGTTGAGAGTAATAAATGTCCTAACAATGCTGAGTTAGAGAGTTCCAAATACGCATTTTTTAGATAACCAGGCAGTATTCATCCTTGCAATTTTCTAATGTACAGCAGTGTGGGGGAATGGCTAGAACCCGTTCATTACCTTGATTTCCACTGACAAGCAGCAATCTTCCAATTTCATTGCACATATAGCTGTTGGCCTTGCCATGTGTTTCTGTTTTAAGTCCTTATTAAATCTTGTTGTGTATACCTGTCTGTAGATTGGCTAAGGTGCAATCCTGTGGTTCCACTCACATTTTATTCTTTTGGATTTAAATCACACTAATGCCTTGGTTTGCAAACATAATTTGTTCCAGAAACATCCCTGTAAATCAAAACACTCATATCAAAGCAAATTTCCCCATAAGAAATAATGGAAATTCAGATGATTCATTCTGAGGCCCGATAGACCACACACTGTATCAAAACTCACCAAAGAAGTTGGCTAGAACTCCACGTCCATTCCATGGTTTAGGTACCTGGCTGCAGAATCTGCTCTGCTTGGAACTACCAATTGGATTTTACTCTGTGGTTTAATGTGAAAATAACAAAATGTGATTTGTAGCCCCATACATACTTGATTAGCTGCCCCATGACTAGGAATCATTTGGAAAATAAGAAAATATATTGAAAACAAATTAAATTCAAATATAAAGAAAAATAAAAGCCTAACCTGCACTCCTTTGAAACTGTTCTTGGCTGGTGCAAGGGAAACATCTGTTCCTCTCTTCTCCCTCTGCTTTGATGCTTGTCTGAGACAGAGCATTCCAGACAATCCAGCAGGGAAGGAAAAAGAGAGCCACATTTGGCTCACTTGTGATCATGTGACTTGCTCCAGTGCTTGTATATCAAGATATTGCTTGTTGATCAAGGCAAAAATTAGAATAAATGTTTGCTTGGTTTGCAAAACACTCTCAAACCAAGTTGCTCTTAAACCAAGGTATTACTATGCTTACTTAATAAGCTAGTACGTTCTCAGTGTATTTTAAGACATTATAATTTAAAGAAACTAAACACGCTAACAGAAAGATGACATGTAGATTTCTTGTTAAAATCTTGCTTCCTGTAACCCCTCCCCCCCAAAATGCAAAGCCAGTGGTGCAGGGTGAATGACAGGTAAGACAGATAGCTGGACAGTTCCATTTATGAAGTATGCTCCATCTATGAGAAGTGTCATATGAATGGCAAGGAAGTCAGGCAGTAAAGTGAAGCTAGGATGACAAATGAGGAGAAAGAATGAAGAGGAAAGGGATTGGCCAGTTTCCCTCATTCTATTTCCAATACATTTCCTTTGGAGAAGCAGGGAAATGCTGGATTATCCGTATCACAGATTCACTCATCACTGACCTGTCCTGTAGGGCATTCCACTACAATTTACTGATTTGCCAAGGGAACACACAACAGAGACACATTTATTTTGGAGATACTACACTTTGAGCTCTGGGGGAACAGATAGAAGCTACTGTTCTATTGGAGGCACCCTCCATCCAATGTGGCAATGCCATCTCAGTCTCTATGGTACCGTTTTCTGTGGCTGTTTTGAGGATAGGCCTCGAGTAGAGAAAATCATGACAGTAGGGTGGTATAAAAATGGATGAACAATAGTTTTTAATAGTCTGAGAAAATTAAGACATATAGCCTGTCAAGATCTGAAGCCTTGTGGGTTTAAGAGAGGTACAGCAACGGAGTTAGAGCAACATGTGCCCTAAAGGGGAAGAAGTCCTTTTAAAACTTGTGGCTTGAAAAAATTAGTCACTGCAAATCAATTAGCGAACTCCATTACAGAAAGGTCAATGTACTATAACTAATCTTGGCCACTGAATGCATGTGTGAATTATGATTCATATACTTAGATATGAGATGACTGTAAATAACAGGTATAAAAATAATCGAGAACAGATAGCCAACTTAAGGAGCAAAGGAAAAAAGAGCAAAAAAAGATGCCAGAGAGCAGTTGTCACTAAAGTCAGGGGGTGGTGGTGGAAAGAAACCCAGTAACAATGTAGTTCAGAGAAAAGACACAGAAGTAGAGATGGGCACGACTTGAAAAAAATTTTTTGAGTTGTCGTTAGTCGGGCCGGTTCCGTTTCGGGTCGTTTCCGTTTTTCGTGAAAATTCGCAAAAATTAGTCGGTTTGTTTTTTTCATTTTTTCGTTGTCATTAGTACTGGTTTTTTTTGGGGGGGGAGCGGGCTCCTGGAGGCACCTCTGTGGGGTGGGTGCCTCCTCTGGCCCGCTATAAAGGGAAAGCGGGCTCCTGGAGGCACCCGTGGGTGCCTCCTATCCTCACCCACTAGGAAGGGGAAGCAGGCTCCAAGAGACCCCTCAACATGGGGGTCTCCCCTCCTCACCTGCTGCTGCAAAATGCATGCATAGCCATATGGATATGCATACCAGTTGCAGACAGTGAGACTAGTGATGGCAGTGAACCCAGAGCCATAGGTTGATGCTTAAGGCTCTCGCACCACCATGTCTCACAAAGAAGGGAATTGTACTTGCGTGTAGTGCAATGCAAGTAGATCTGGCTTAGGGTTAAGGTGGGTTAGTGCAAGGGCTAGGGTTAGGCTAGTGACTGGTAAGGTTACGGTGGGCTAGTGGGTTGCACCTCTGGGTGCCTCTCTGACCCACTAAGAAGACAGTCTGTGACGTATTGGTAAGTAAGGAGTCAAGGATTAGGGTTAGGGTTAGGGGGCTAGGGCAGGTTTTAGGGGGCTTTTTGGCACATTCCCAGAAGTCTCCATGGCCAAGTGGCCATGCGATTGGTGGGATGGCTCCAAAAATTAGAATGGTTGTCCACTCCCACATGGCTGGCCACTCGGCCAGCCCATCATTGCACAGGTGTAAAAAAATAAAATAAAATAAAATCAATGGAGGACAGAGGAGGAGAGGAGAGACATTTTGTTGCAAGAAAAAACCCACTGCTACTGTGAAAAATCTGGCAGTTTATAAATTTTCGCATGTTTCTGTTGTGCTTGTGTGTTTTTGGACCACGATTTCAAAAACAATATTGCGTTCACCGCCCCATTTCGGATCCCCCGCCCGCACCTCATGGCATGGCGAGTCCGGCTGCCCAGGACAGGAGGGGGAGGTGGGACCCCCCTCCAGAAACCACCCGTCCGGTAGGTGCCCTGCGCCCTTAGTCAAGCAGGCATTTTTCCGCCTGCTTTTTTGGCCCGGGAATGGGTGGGGGGAGAGTTTAAAAGTTTTTTCCTGTGCCGTCCGTGCCGTTTGCTTGCGCTTTAATTGCGGCGGCCAGCTGCGAGACTGGGTTTTTTGCTGGCTGCGAGCCTGCAGCGAGTCCCACCAGAGCAGCCCAGGACGGGGGATGGGGGGGAGGCCGGGGACCTCCAGAAACAACCCCTCTGGTAGGTGCCCTGAGGCACGGCAGGCATTTTTCTGCCTGCTTTTTGGCCGGGAACCGGGTTTTTTTAACTTTTAAAAACTTTTTTTCTGTGCCGCGTGGCATCGCGCGATCGCGCGATGCAAGGAACGAGCACGACAAATCAGATCAAAATTGTTCATTCGTCGGTTCGAGCTCAAAGTCTGGCGGAGTAATTCCCGTTACCGTTTCCATAGAGTAACAGATATGAGTAACGGAAACGGAAACGGGAATACCGCTAAGTCGTGCCCATCTCTACACAGAAGTCATTGATGTTCCTCTACAGACTTTACGTGGTTTAGATGGAGTGGGCACTTAACCTATTTTTCTCTGCATGTCTAAAAATGTGCTTAGAGGCTAAATAATTCATTTTACTCTAAATAACTTCAGTTTTAAAGAGATGTATCCTCTGTCTTTTCCATTAAAAGAACACAGCAGAAGTAAGTTGTTCAAGTTACAGGGGGGTAGAACTGTGGAGACTGAACTTCAGTTTCAGAGGGTCTACTGAAACTCTTCTTCATTCAAATTACTAAAATGAGATTTTAATCAAATTTCTACCAATCAACAGAACCACAAAGGTCTACTATGCTGTCAGTCTGAAGAACAATGTGGATCTTCCCCCAGTTCTTCCTTAATGGATTTTCTGTGGGATGAAAAAGCAAAGAGGTAGTGGTGAAAAAGCATGAGATGTTTACCAATGAAAGATAGTAACATCTGGATGCCCAGTGAGGTTATGCAAAAGAATGTGATACTGACACCTCTTGAAGAACCACATTGCATTGAGCCAATGTTTTCCAATGGGGAAAATTTTCTCCATTGAAATGCATTGGCAATGCATATCAATGGAGACGGCCCCGGACGAGAAGTCTCGGGCAGTGCAGGCAGGCGGGGTGGGAGGTAAGATCCCGCAACACTTCCTGCGTGCACCACCCCAAGACTTCTCAGACAGGTGCGCTATTGCCCCCTGCCCCCAGGCCCCACCCCACCTGCTTCCGCATATCGCTGATTTTCATGCATCGCGGGTGGGGTGGGTCCCTAACCCCCGCAATCGGTGGGGGGTTACTGTATAAAACACACACATAACTTGTTTGGAGAGCTTTGGAGTCTGCATACTTTTTCTACCTTGGGTTGTCCACACCAAGTAAAAGTTTTAGAAAGTTTTAAGTTAGAGTTTTTGTCTGCATTCACCAGAATAGACATGGAAACCGTTATTTTGTTGTTGTTCAGTCGTTCAGTCATGTCCAACTCTTTATGACCCCATGGACCAGAGCTCGCCAGGCCTTCCTATCTTCCACTGCCTCCCGGAGTTTTGTCAAATCCATATTGGTTGCATCGATGACACCATCCAACCATCTCATTCTCTGCCGTCCTCTTTTCTTTTTGCCTTCAGTCTTTCCCAACATCAGGGACTTTTCCAAGGAGTCCTCTCTCCTCATGAGGTGGCCAAAGTACTGGAGCCTCAGCTTCAAAATCTGTCCTTCCAGTAAACAAAACCGTTGTTTGCCATGTTTAAATGACATGTATGTTTCTCCATTGCATGTGTTGTACCATTTTATTAACCCCCCCAAGAACCCTTCAAAATATTTTTTGCACAGAGGGAGTACAGCCGTATCCAAAGTATTCTTCCTCCTCTCCTCACCCACCAACCATAGTAAAGATTAGAGATGATATGATACCCTCATTGAATGTCATCTGACCTGCCTCTTCTTGTAAGTCACAGGGTTCATAAGATTGCTCTTTCTGCACACATGCTTCCCCTGACACGTCTCTACAATCCCTCCATGTTTGGGGAAGATTGGATTACTGGTTTCTAAATTAACCCCTCCCCAATATCACCCCCAGGAAAGTTCCCTCAGCTACCTAGAATCACCAGACTTTCAGAGAAGCTTCCTATGATTCACTTCTACAATACTTCAAAGTCTGGTGACGTTTGGGTTTCCCCAAGCCAGTTGCTAAAAGGATACTCAGATGTCTTAAAACCCAACTTGGAGGGATTGTGGAGGAGAGCCATGGGAGGCAAATGTGATGTCTCTAGGTGCCTGGGGGTGGAGGTCCTCTTTGAGGGTGCATAACTCTGACATCCAGAATCTAATCTTCATCACACTTTCAGGCCCTGCAGATGAGAGTCACAGAAAGCTTCCCTGAAAAGCTAGTGTTTCTAGGTGCATTGGAGCATGTTAAAGAGTTTTAAATGAAAAAAGCATTAAATTGATTCATTGATTCCTTAGGGGAAACCTGCAAACTCCTTTATGGTGATTTGTTGACCTTGATGAATCAGGAATAAAAATGATTCATAATTTTTCAAAACTGTCCCCCTATCTAGTATAGATATCTTCTGGGATCCTGTAGCACTGAGTAATTCTAAATGAGGGACGTTTCTGTTGGAGGTTTTGTGTAGAGCATGCATATTAAAGCTTCCATTTTAAAAAGCCAGGAAAATTAATTCTTTTTTAAAAAGACTCTGGTTTATGAACAAGAGGTATTGTGCTTTTGTATACACAAATTAAAATGCCTGGAAATGGCCTAGTGTTGTTCCTCAAATCACGTTCACTATCACAGCAGGGGAAAAAATAGATGCAAAGCTTTACAATGCAAAGGGCAGCTTGAGTGCTAACAACACCAGTAGCAGCAGTCAAGACATCCTCATATGCTCAGTTCCATTCAGTCTTGTTAAAAAAAAACACAAAAACAGCCTTGCCAATTTCTTTGTGTTTGGGTGAGAAGGGGTTAACTGATGAGAAATAAAATGAACTTCTGGGATTCTCTCTTGCTTGGAATCACTTTGTGAATGGTAGTGAGTGCAAGGGGTATTATGTAGACCATATTGATTGCTGCCATTGGTGTTCCCAACATTCAGGCTGTCCTCTGCTATGTAAATCTTTTTCCCCTGGCAATGTAGGGATGTTATTGTGTAGCAGTATCAGGCTATTTCCTGGTGTTTTGAATTTTGCACACAGAAGCACAATATCCCAGATTCATAAACCAGAGGTTTTTTTTTAAAAAAAAGAATTGAATATAAATCATATCAATTGCAGGTGCTAATGAAATCCACAGAGGAATAGCTGACACAAGCTGTTCTTAGCCTTGGAAAGAAAATTTGAAAAAAAATAATTTGAATAAGTTATTAAAAAGTATATTAAAAATCTGGAATAAATTATTTGATGGCCAGTCTTCACTCAGGTTCAACACTGATATGAGGATATCTTAATTAGACTGAAAAATATCATTATCATAAATAAAAAGATATATTTATCCACCTGTCAGCCTTGAGAAAGTCTTTGCTCTGTAAGGAGACAGGTCCACATGAACAATGAAAAAAAGCAAGCAAGGGAAAACAGGATGATGGAATCAGTCACCTGGGCATAGCCAACTTAATATGAATGAAACAGTATGAAAGGAGGAAAGGTTCAAGCTTTACAAGTCACCAGAATTTGTTATGATTCACTGATAAATAAAGGAAGTATAGAATGAAATGCTCAGGAAAAGAGAAACAGAAACAAGCACAAGACATTTGGTCTGTGCAATTAGGAGACATTCTGATCTTATGGAAGGCACCCACCAGAAATAATTCAAGTCCAATCTTACAGTTTCAATGCATTCCTCTCTACAAGAATAAAGGGTTTTAGGATACTGGGTACATCAAGGACCATTTTAGGAATGATATGTGGAAATTCAGCCATAAAATTGCTCTGGTGCCCTTTTTAACCCATTTTGCTTTTGGAACACACAAGCTGTATTGGATCTATGGAACGATGGAATTGAGACAATGACTTTATCATGAAGTACAGAAATCTCTGTTGTATTAAGCTGAGTGGATGGGTTGCTCAAGTAATGGCTGATTGATTGAAGGCACTCTGGGATGCTGTGATAATGGGAGGATTGACAGTAAACTGAATCTTGTGTGATCAGACCCAAAGTGAAATGCAGAGGCATCTTTTTAGCTGCAGATATAACAAGGACCAACAATAATGAGTGGTAGAGTACTCCTTTGGGTTTGAATTTATAAGGACATTTTAGAGATGAAATGTCTGTCAGCTGAACACTAGGGGTGATGCTAATTGTTTGGGACCAAATCTCAAGTCTGAATGCGAGTCCTCAGGACCATGTCCCAAGTCTGAGTACGAGTCTTCAGGCTCGAGTCCCATGTCCCAAACTCAAGTGTGAGTCTCTGAGTCATTGGTCTACAGATGGGCACGAACTGAAAAAATGGCAATTTGTTTTGGTTCGATTCGTTTTAAAGTTCATTTAGTTTCATTTCATTTTTAACGATTTTTTTGAAATATTTGTTTTGTTGGTTCATTTTGATTCATTCTTTATTTTTTTCCTTCAAGCACTGACCGCACACCCCCAGGGGCGGGTCAATGCTTCTTTTATTTTTTTGATTTTTAAATTTATTTTAGAGCTCCAACATGGCTACCCCCTTTTAAAACTTTTATTTTGATTTTTTTTGGGGGGGGTTAAAAGTCCCCAGTGAGGGCTTTTTGAGGCGCTGGTCCCAAGCCAGTGCCTCTCCGCTGAGATTCGCTGGCTTGGGGCCAGCAGCTCATTTTTTTCAAGTGCCAACCACGCAGCCCCTGTTTTTATTTTATTTTTTCTTTATTTTAAAGCACCGATCTGGCCACCCTGGGTTCCTTTATTTATTTATTTATTTATTTATTTATTTATTAATTTATTATTATTATTATTATTATTATTATTATTATTATTATTATTATTATTATTATTATCATCATCATCATCATTATCATCAACTGCCAACCATGTGGCCCCTGGGGCCGGGTCGGTGCTTGTTTTATTTTACTTATTTTATTTTTTCATTTTAGAGTGCCAACCTGGACACCCCTGGGGTCAGGTCGGTGCTCCTTTTTATTTTATTTTATTTTATTTTACTGCCGACAATGTGGCCTGCCTATCAGCTATAGCATGGGCTGGTCAGCTTTTAAAAAATCTTTTGCCAGCCCATGGGCCGATTCCATGACCCACAGGCCTGGGCCGGTGCTCATGGGCAGGTACTGGGCCTGCGTGCTGGATCAGGGGTTTGGGGGTTTGGGGGGGCTGGCGCACAGGCCGGTTTGGCGACCTGAAGGCCAGGGCCAGTGCTTGTGGGTGGGTATCGGGCCCACACACCAGATCTTTTATTTTATCTTATGTTATTCTATTTTATTTTATTATTATTTTTTACTGCCGAGTTCTGACCACGGCTGCCTATCAGCTGTAGCGCGGCCAGTTGGCTTCTCCTCCCCCCCCCCGGAACGCCCTCTCCCTGCAGCCAGGAGGACCCACTGGACCAGGCAGGACTGTCCAGGAGCAGCAGCAGGACCAGGTAGGAGACACCGGCAAACGAAGCAAAACAAAATGAAAGGGAAATTTCTATTTCGTTTTGTTTCTCTTAGAGGGGACAGTTCGTTATTTATTTTGTTATGTAATGAAATTAATAATGAATAACAAACTGAACCAAAAGTTCATTTCATGCCCATCTCTACATTGCTCCCATCTCCCAAGGCTTGGGACTTGGACTGTGCATCCACCACACAGCTGGTAGGCTGGCATATGTACAGAAAGAGCAAACTCATGAGCCCTGTGACTTACAAGAAGAGGCAGGTCAGAGGACCTGCCTTTGGAGTACAGCAGGTTAGAGGGTTACAATGAAAGGCTGTCAGACTCTCAACATGATAGAACATTCCTCCTGTTTCAGATGACCTGCCTGTCTTGGCTTGTCAGCTGGAAGGGACTCAACAATGTGACTCAGACAAATGAGTTCAAGTCGTATGTCTAGACACAAATTCCACCTACCTGGAATCCCCCAAGTCAAGTCTGAATGAAGTCTCTGCTGTGACTTGGGTCACACTCAAGAGCAAGTTACAACTCTTGGATCTTCATCCTTCATGGAAACACCAAATATGTGTGTGCTTGTGTGTACATATATAGATGTAGATATAATAATTAGGTATAGCTGAGTATAACTATAAATAGTATATACCAGGGATGGCGAATCTATGGCATGCGTGCCAAAGGTGGCACGTGGAGAGCTTTCGCCTGGCACACGACATGCTCCTGCCCCCTACTTCCCCTTCCGCTGGACCAGCCATGAGGAATTTGCAGAGGAACAGGAGTAGGAAAGAAGCAGGGAGGGGAAGAGGCCAAGTCACCGGGCTCCAGGCTCTGTGGGGCTTGGGGGGCGGGGCATCGGGCAGCTGCAGCCTCTCCTGGGCTCACCTCCGTGGCTGCTGCTTGCACTGCTGGACCCACCAATGCCACCCCTGCCCCTGTTGCCCCACCAATGCCATCCCTGCCACTGCCAACAATGACCCTACCCCTGCTGCCCCCTCTGCCACCCCACCACCACCATTGCCATCCCCACTGCCCCCGTTGCCTCCGTTGATGATCCTGCTGCCATCACCCCTGCTGTCAAGCCCCGCACACAAAGCACACACACAAACAGGTTTCAGTTCTTTGCCAAGATCTTTAGTGGAAAGCCAGGCAAGTTCAAGTCCTTTTCTAACAATCAAGTGCCAGATAAATAACAGAATCCAACTCCCAGCAATTATCAGTCCAAGTCAAAACCAGAATATCTCACGGAAAACAGATGCCAAACCCAAGGGAACAGATCAAGCCGTTGTCCAGGAAGCCAGTCCAAAGTCAGGAAACAGAGCCAAGGTCACAGACAGGAACGTGGTTGCAAGTTCAAATGACACGTTGCTCCCATAGAGAGCTCAAGGTAAGCTTACCAGCTTTATCCCAAAACAGGGAACACACCCTTACTTCTGGAAAGGCTTCTGCTAGTACTCAGGGCTTCCCGACCTGATTCCCCGTCTAGCATCAAAGACCCTTTCCCTAGTTCTTCTGGTAGCACGTCTTTGCAGAATCCTGCTCATGGCCCTTCTAGGAGGAGAAGATATGTTTTCAGATGTCATCAGACCCAGCTGCCTGCTGATTTGAGCTGCAAGGCTCCTCCAGCAGCTCTTCACCATTTAACCCCTCAAAGTCAGGTTCTGTGACAGGCAGGGTCCTGGCACTTGCTGCCCTCACCCCACCCCCGCACTCTGCCTCCGCCATCCCCATCACCATTGCCACCATTGCCCCTGCCCCCGCCCCTGCCTCCACCACCATCACTGCCCCCACCCCCGCCAATGACCCTGCCCCTGCTGCCCCTGTCACCCTTGCTGCCCTCACCCCCACCCCTGCCCCCAATGCTGCCAATCCTGACCCTTCTGCTGTTGCTGCCATCCCCATTGCCATCGCCCTTGCCGCCCCTGCTGCCACCAACCCCGACCCTGCCTCTGCTGCCATCACCGCCACCATCCCTGCCCCCCGCCATTGATGATCCTGACCCCGCCACCCCATCACCCTTGCTGCCCTCGCCCCGACCCCTGCTCTCTGCTGGTGCTGATCCCGACACCCTCAACCACCACCATCCCCACCACCGAGTTTGGGTACTCAGTGTCAAAAAGGTTTGCCATCCCTGGTAAATACTATGTAATATATAGAGAGATAGATACTCTGTTTGGTGTTGTAGATAGAGTGATAGACTTGGACTCAGGAGGCCTTTGTTTGAATCTCCACTCAGCCATGTTAGCTCACTGGAAGAGTGGAACTTTGGACTTGATGGCACATGACAACATGATCTATATGCAATCTTTAAGTTTGTCCCTATGGCTTTGTTCAGTGTCTAGAAGTAGGCTATTACCAAGTTTTGACTCATGCTCACCAGGTCTTCTCTTAACACACCCAGTACTAACCCAATATACATCACTTTGTCTCAAAATCAACTAGAGAAAGGAATGTGTACATTGTTAAATACAGTCATCTCAAAGAGATTGAAGAGATGCAACCAAAAATTGGTGCTTTATCACAGTAACAGCTTTGAATGAAGCTGTCTGTGTAGGTCCAAAGGTGCCATGCAGCACTATTCTCTATCTCCTCCATCCAACAGGCTCACTTACTAGACTCCATGTGCCTCCACCGGCTTTCTTTCCTGTTGGGAAGGCCCACCACTTGGGGAAGGAGATCAGCTAGTCTAGTCCCACTTCTGTCAGCACCTGATCACTCTTGGAATAAATTCCTCCTAACACATCTCACAAAGACAGTAAGAGTGTCAGAAAAGTATGGATGTTGTAGCAACTATACATATTGAGAGAAAACTCGGAGGAGGAAGTCCATTAATCTTGAGATATCCTAGACTGATACCTAGTGTGGGGAAGAGGATAGTGTGACAGATTAGGAATCAGGAGACCTACCTGGGTTCAAATCCTTTCATAGCCATGGAAACTCAGTATGTGGTGGTGGAACTTGTAAAACCACTCTTGAAACAACTCATTCATCTTGAAAGCCCTTTTATAATAGCTATATTTTGGTTGTGTCTGGATGACACATAACATACACACCCCTTAGGTGCCGATGGTTGGAGATGGCTTTCTATTTTTGCTTCATTTCAGGGCCATTTCCATCTATTTTCAACAAAGAGGCTGCAACTATAATGACAAACTGAATTGAAGCAATTTGGCTTTGCAGCACTTTGGCTCACAGCCTATCCTGCAGTTGATCTTGATTTTAGTGATAACACAGGGGCTGTGGTGCAATCTGCATTTCAGCCCACAGCTTGCTAGTTAGCTAGCTTGCTTGCTTGCTTGCTTGCTTCCTTCCTTCCTTCCTGCCTGCCTGCCTCTGCCAATCCTTTTCCAATTTGCTGTCAAGCTCCTTGGTTTTTTAAAGCCTTGTACAGCATTAGGGAAGAGGTAGCAACTTTCCTCACAACACACAGAGAAATATATATTCATACCACGGAAACATATATTGTCTTCCATATTTCCTTAGGGGTGTTTCTGTTTTGCAGCAAATGCTCAATATTTTTTTCTCTTTGCAGAGGTGATCTAGTGCTCAACTACTGTATATCTGCAATGTCTCAGTGTTATAATCATTTATTAAACAGATGGTTATTTTTTAAAATTAAGGATAGTTGGAGGACAGACTCTTGGTGTGGGTGTTCGCATAGTCCCTAACCATCACACCTCAACAGCCTAGATCACTACAACACCATCCACAGACATGCCCCCTTCCTTCCATTTGGAAGTCTTTCCAAATCATTCTGGGCTGGAAAAAGTAGAAGCCCCCAATGGCAGAGAGGACTGATCTGAACTGGAGTTTGCAGTTTGTGACCAGTAAAAAAAGAAAGAAGCCAAATTAATCCATTATTTAACTGGAACAAATCCCACAGCATTTGTAGTCACAGCTAGAGAAATTCTTTGAATTTCCTAGTTAAATTATTCTGTTTGAACAGGAACGTTCTTTCCTGAAACTTTGAATATGGTTTCTTTCTTAAATTACACAAGCTATGTTTCTTTTGAATTCAGCTTTGCTGCTGAATTTTATGACCGGCTCTTCCGATTTTGTTTTCCTGACTTTTCTCAACTTTGGAAAATTATTTTTGGAACATTGAAAAAAATGTAGCCTAAAAGAATTATTTTTTTATTTTTTAACAGCTTGCAGTTCTAAATATCTTCTTTTGTAAAAGGAAAATCTATCTTTCCTTTTTAAACTGAGCATTTACAATACTTAAGATAACTAGAGTGGAAGGGATGCTAGGTCATGTTGGACTTTAATATTTAATATACCTTTCATTGAATTCCAGCAAGGTTATGAGCTGGTGGTGGATGTCAGGAGAATGTGTACTTATTTTTTTTTTGCATTTATTTAATGGTAGTATTTATTTTATTTTGCTTCCTATATCTCCATTTTTGCTGTAACCAATTTTAAACTATTCCATTTCTTACATTATCACTGTAACTACTTTACTTGCTATGCTTGAATACTCTCCTCTTCCTAATAATGTTAGCATGCCTCCTTTTAGAGGTGGGTGTTTCGTTTCTGAAGGGGACTGGTTCCAAAATGAAACATACCAGCACAACTGGTGCTCAGAACCCAGTCCCAACCTCTGGAACAAAACCAAACACTGTCTTACCTTGCTGTATCTCATGCTGGGCGAATTTCCAACCAGGAAAAAGCCTCTAATGCATAATTTCCCATTTCCCTGGTGCTGGCCAATCAGGAGCTGTGCAAGGACATGCATCATCCTGCCTGCCTCTCTGATTGGCCAGCGCCAGGGAGAGGGAAAGATGACGCATCAGAGGCTGCTTCCTGGCTGGAATTTTGCCCAGGGTAAGGTAAAGCAAGGTAAGGCAGTGGTTGATTTTGTTCCTGAGGGTGGGACTGGGTTCCAAGCACCAGCTATGCTGGGATGTTTTGTTTCAGAACCAGTCCCCTTCCGAAATGAAATGCCCATCTCTACTACCTATGCATTAAAGATAGACCACTATTATATTTAATTCAATATATATTTGTTTTTTCTCTTTTAAAATGTATGCCTTTTCACCATTTTGTGTTTTATATAGTTACTTCATTTTCACAAAATATCACAAGTATCAGTGGTAGCACATGACACTGAACAGAAAGCATAATTTGTCTAATTCTGTTTCCTGCTGTATTGTCTGGGTTTGGGACAACCTATGTGTGTCAGTTGGCTAGGTAGCCCAGTGGTTTCGGTGTTCAGCTGTGGAGCAAGAGGTTGGGAGTTTGGTTACTGCTATGCATCCTGGGTAATGCTGCCAAAAATCAGAATGGATTTGACAGCACACAATTATTATGAGCGCTTATGGAAGCAAGCCCCACTATATCAATGGAGTTTAAAGACTGAGGAGTGTGTGCAAAGTACTGCCACTTTAAAGAGGAGGACAAGACAATGAGAAAAGGATGGGCTGGTATGAATTTGCTTTCTGGGGATCAGTCTGACATGTGTTGCTTTAAAATATATCAGTAAAGGCTTCTGTTTCTGGTCATGTAATCTACTGCTCCCACAGAGGTTTCCAACGAAGTCAGATGTTAATGCTAAATCTCTTAGTTCCATACAATTTTACATTGAAGTGACACATTCATCTCACAGACATCGTCCAAAAGCAACTCACATTTCATTATTACATGCTGTGGAGAGATCTTAAAGACATCAGGGAGCCATCCTGCGAATCGACAGACAAGGGAAACTTGGTGTTAATATTCGGAATGTGCTCTTAGCTGAGGTGGTTGTTGTAAAGGAATTAACATCTGAAAAACTGTCAAGAAGTAGATTTTGTTTAAAGAGAATAATACTGTGGCTCTTTCTTTGAAACACACGGGACAATAGAGAATTTTTTAACTTCAGACAGGCAAGGAAATGACAAAACAAGACTACTGCATGGTCCTAGTGGATTCCAACTGATGTTGATTAATCTGCATGGTGCGAGCTCTTATTTCAACATATTTCATTACCTAGAAACTCTCTTTTCTTTTCTTCTTTGCTGCAATCTGTAATCAGCCCCGGACATTCCTCTTTGAAACCATGAAACAAATGCAATATTTGGTTATTGATGGACTGATTTAAAATATGTATGTGCTGTCCAAGGTGGCTACATATTGGTTTAAACCAAGGCACCTTTCAGTATTAACATCAAAAGCTAAAACAATAATTACAATTCCAAAAAATATATTCAAAAATCTTATTAGTAAAAGTTGTATTAAAAACAACAGACATACAACAGCTCCTTGAAAATAATCTCCTTAGTCAACCACTCATTTAAAAGAAAGCCTACCTGAAAGGAAAGGTCAATGCTGTTCAGAGCTGGGAAATAATATGTTAAATCAGTGATTGACAGTAACTGTGTTACTTTTTCAGTTGAACTGAAGGAAAAGCACCAATTTATCTCATGCTCTAACAGTCACACTAGCACATTTAATATGTGTTAAATGTATTGATTTGTTCATTTAATTTCTGTCCCACCTTTCTCCCTGTAGGACCGAAGGTGGCTTACACATGGGTTTAAACCATAAATAACAAATATTTAATTGCAGTCTAGGAACAGCTACCAAAATGTCCCTACCAAGAGTGCCTATGAGGATGTGTAACCAAGAGAAAGGCTTCCTTAAATATATTTAAAGCTGTCCAGGTTCATATGGGAGTATTTTTACTTTGCCTTTCTCCTTGAAAAGGGCCCAAGGTAGCTTACAAAAATGAAAGAAAACATTTAAATAGTTGTTGTGATTTTTTTGGGCTGTTTGGCCATGTTCTGGTAGTTTTTCTTCCTGATGTTTCACCAGACTCTGTGGTTGGCATCTTCAGAGGGCAAAGAGCTCAGGGAACTAGGAGTTCTCTCTGTGCTCTGGGGTATAGAGTAAGTGAGACTGTGGGTTTTTTTTAAAGTTGTGGGAAAGAGGAAACTTGTCCTATGCAGGAGAACAGGTGTTAGTTAAAGGTGGACACGAAACAGAAAACCTATGGTTCTGTTTGTTCTGTTTTGGGGCGTCCTCAGTTTGTTTTGTTTTGATTTGTACAAATTTTTAAAGTAAAAATTTGAAGCTCATTAATTCCTTGTCACATACAATCTTTCAGCCCTAAGAGGAGCACAGATTTCCCTTCTCTGCAGCTGCCCACTCAGTCAAGGAGTTAGGGCAGGGATTCCTGCAGGGCTGATTTTGAGTGGCCAGCTGCTGGCAGAGGCAGAAAACAGATGTCTGTGGTCATCCACAAAGAAGTTTCATTATATGACGATTTATTCATTCCTCAGTGTCCAGTGACTATCAGCACCTTCCAATATTTCAGTCAAGCTGATTTTTTTTTTGTCATTCTTGTAAATGGCAGCAGACTGAACCTGGGAAATTCAGCCAATAAAATACAGTATATGCCTTTCTATTAACATGTCTAACAACAATATAAACAGAAATGTCTTCCACTGGTTTTGCTACTAAGGTTAAAAGAAGAATGGTTTATCCAAAAATCTCTCAGTTGCTCAAGTCCTGTTAGCTAGATAGTAACAGATAGTTACACAAGCAGAAGGCAAAAAGTATACTGTCCAGTCATTCCTAGCTAACAGTGAAGAAGTCACTGCTGGCTTTCTTGGGAGTTACATGCATCTGCTTGCTTTGCTTCAGGAACCACAGGGGGACTTCAGGAATCACAGGGTAATTGCTGGCTAGGAATGAATTTATTCCTTTTGGATAATAAAACAACAGAATTTCAGCCACTGCATTTCCATGACAACATCTAGTAGCAAAGCAAAGCAAAAGCAAAGTGGTCTGCTGATATACAGCCCCATACCACTTCAAGTAGTATCTGGGTGGTTTATAGTTTTTAATTACAGTACGCAGGCTACACATTGCCCCCCCCCCCAGCAAGCTGGGTACTCATTTTACCGACCTCAGAAGGATGGAAGGCTGAGTCAACCATGAGCCGGCTACCTGGGATTGAACCCCATGTCGTGAGTGCAGTTTTACCTGCAGTACAGGCATTTTACCACTGTGCCACGAGGCTCTGTGAGTAGGAGAAACATAGGAGAAATGTAGGAGAAATGTAGAAGAAACAAAAATTATAAGAAATGTGTTATGAACTTGCATGTCTGGAGTTTTGGTGGGGTGAGCAGGCAAATACTTTCAGGTTAATTACAAAATGAAGATTTATAGTATAAATATAAGCCAGAATGCAATTCTGTATGTGTGTATGCAGAAGTAAGCTCCACTGAGTCCAATGGAATTAATGCCCGTGGAAGAATTGCATAGATCTTTGCATTGGACTGCAGGTTAGAGCTGCAAGCTTATGTTTTCTAACATTGTTGAATTCCATAAAACTTATTTTGAGACTGACACAGAGATGTAAATTATAAATGTTTTTATATTTTAACTGTTAGATATCCTTATGTATGGAATATGACTGAAAACTAATGGGGTGTCAAATTCTGATGCTGTGTATGAAATATTCATGGAATATTTATCACATATCTACAGTCACATAATCTTTCCAGCAAAAGGATTAAATGGGCTGCTAAAGAGAATTTATGCCTATTTTTATAAATATTCAACTCAGCATTAATTGGTACTGCCATATGTTAGACACAAAACTGCTAATGCCTTGAAGCAGCATTGAAATTTTAGATTAGGAAATTCAGAATTTTTCTAGTCTCTGCTCTATGATTAATATGTGGAATGAATTTGTTGTGGAAAATGGGTGGGATAGCACAATACATATAATAACAGTACCAGTAAAGTACAGCTGGGCATCATGATAGAAAAATTGTACAGGGAAACAAAATTCCACCCTTTGAGCACCTGGAAGTCAAGACATGGGTACTAGGGATGGGCACCATATGAAAAACACCACACTGTTTCATCATGTCGTAACCTTACGAAATGTTTCATTTTGTTACAAAATGAAATGAAATGCCATTTCCCTCTCTAAAATGAAACAATGTGTTGTAGGAGAAATGGCAGGGGATGGTGGGGAGCAAGGGAACATCAGGGGTCAGTTGGGCTCCTTGATGGGTTGGATCCAACCCAATGACTCAGCCAGAGTACTGTTTGTGCGTAATCAATAAAGTTGTGTCCAAATAGTTTCCCAAAAGATAAGGGTCATGTTTGGTTATTAGTTTTCACACTAGAAAACAAGAGGCTCGGCTATAGGCAACAAATAAATAGTACTGACTGTATTGATGAGTCACTTTAACCATCACTTTGAAATGACATCATTTTACATGACCATCCATATTCTAAATGGACATGCTACTGCAATCTTATCTTTGGTACTGATGAAGTTATCAACTCTTTCTAATTAATAATGCAACTAACAGCACATTTTTGACTCTAACAACATGGTTACACAATGCACATCTTGAATTTTCTACCATCTAAAATAAGTGCATAAGCAATTATGCTCAGAGAGCAATTATTGACGCTGGAGGATGAGACATCTAGGTAGACAGCAGGAATTTAATTTTGAATTAACTTAATTGTTGCCAGCAAGTCAACATGTCAGGAAAATCTATTCATTTATGAGTTGTAAAATAATATTGGCCTGCATGTGTAGCTGTTGAGATAAAATTAATTACAGCTTATTATTACAGGTGGGAAGCTTAAAGAAGTCTTCAGAGTATATCAACCTGCCCTATAAAGTAAGATTTTCCAAATGCACATGTTTAGTTGTTGTGACATTGAACAAAAAGGACAAAATATCCCTTCTAAGACTGCGGGAAGATATGATTACATCAATGTTTCCTCTAAGCCTCTGGCGCCCTCTATGTGGTGATTTACCACCACCCTCTGTGACTGTTCCACCCCCCCCAATTATAACAGACTCTATGGAGGGGGAAGTTGCTTGTGCACACACACATAGTATGTGAGCATGGATGAACACCTCACTCAGAAGGGGCAAAAGTTAGAGGTAGAGATGGGCACGACTTAGCGGTATTCCCGTTTCTGTTTCCGTTACTCGTGTCCATTACTCTACGGAAACGGTAATGGGAATTACTCTGCCAGAATTCGAGCTCGAACCGATGAACGAACAATTTGGTCTGATTTGTCGTGCTCGTTACTTGCATCGCGGCGATCGTGCAATGCCAAGCAGCACAGAAAAAAAGTTTTTAAAAGTTTAAAAAAACCCGATTCCCGGCTCTAAAAGTAGGCGAAAACTGTCTGAGGGCACCTACCAGGCCAGAAGGGTGTTTTATTGGGGGTTTTTTTCCCCCCCCCCTCTCCTTGGCTATTGTTACTGCTGCGCTGCTGGTACCAGGCTGGGAGGGCGCATCCATTTGCCATGCAGTGCGGGGGATCCAAAATGGTGACCACAATATTTTTTTTGAAATCGTACCCAAAACCCCACCAAAGCACCACAGAAACATGCGAAAATTAGCTATTTTAAATGCTTGAATTTTTACAGTAGCAGCAGTGGGTTTTTCTTGCAAAAAAAAAAAAAAGGTTTCCGTTGATTTTATTTTATTTTATTTTATTTTATTTTATTTTATTTTATTTTATTTTTTTACACCTGCACATTTGCAATGATGGGCTCGCCCATGGGAGTGGACCATGCAAATTTTCCACCAATCGCATGGCCACTTGGCCAGGTTGACCACAGAGACTTCTGGGATGTGCCAATCGGGCATAAGCAGCCCACTAATCGTAGCCAAAACCCAAACCCTAAGCCTAAGCCTAACCCATACGCCAGTACACTGTCCTTCTAAGTGGGTCAGAGAGGCACCCAGAGGTGCACCCCAATACTCACCCTAACCTCACCCGTAACTAGCCTAACCCTAGCCCTTGCGCTAACCTGTCTTAACCCTAAGCCAGATCTACTTGCATTACACTACATGCAAGTATGTGAGACACAGCGGGTGCAAAGAGTCTGCCAGTCCGTCACTTGTGGCTCTGGCTGACTCCTGCAGCTCCCTCCAGGAGCCCGCTACCCCCCCAACCAGTACTAATGACAATGAAAAAACGAAAAACGAACCGACTAATTTTTGCAAAATTTCACGAAAAACGGAAACTAGCCAAAACGGACTGCCTCCAACACACGACACTCGAAAACGTCATTTTCCCTAGTCGTGCCCATCTCTAGTTAGAGGGCACATTGGATCATACCTTTCAAGTACTTGGAAAGTTGTCACGGCAAGGAGGGACAAGATCTATTCTTGATCAACCTGGAGTGCAGGATACATTATAATGGGCTTCAATGATGGGAAGTCAGATTTAGGCTGAATATCAGGAGAAACATCTTAACTGTTAGAGCTGCATGACAATGGAACCAGTTATGTTGGGAGACTGTGAGTGCACCAGCTCTGGAGCATTCATGAGAGAATTGGACAACAATCTGTCAAACCTACTTTCACAATGGTCTTACAGATCCCTTCCAACTCATTTATTCTTTGATCTTATCCTATTCTATATGTGTTTTAAACAGTGAAATCTCTTGAATGTTTTTGAAGAAGAAGGAAACATTTTATTTACTATGAGCTGCTGGCATACACACACACATACAAGGGAGAATATCAGTTTTTACTCGGCATGTGAGCTTTTTATTCTAATGGTTGTGAAACTGTGGTGCACAAACTATGTCAGTTACATTTTATATTATTTGAATACCAGACCAACCAAAGAGTACAGTAGCCAAGGTCAACACTTTAACTCTCATCAATCCAATCAAAAGACCACATGTTATCATAACAATTCCATAACAAAATGGAATTGTTTGCACCTCAAGGACATCACCTAGAAGAAAAAGCATGGTACGGCACCCCATTCAGAAAACCAAAAACTACATCCTCTCACCCTTGTCCTTCAAATAAAAAAGCAATCTATTTCACTGCCATTCTGCTTACTGAGGGGATCTTTGAGAAAGCATATTTGCTCAGATACCACTGAGAGGAAAAGTTGTGAGCACTAACAGCCCCCCCTCCATTTTAAGGGAAACCAAGGCCACAATCCTATGCAAGCTTCCATGAGAAAAAGTCTCATTGTATTCAGTGGGAATCCTTTCAGAGGAGATATGAAGTGAAATGGCTCTAAACTGACAAGTTATCTTTTCAAACTCTGGGGGGGGGGCGAGCCTCTCTCCCCCTCTTTCATCCTTTCTCCATCATATTTTGGCCTTTAATGTTATCTTTAATGCCTCCAGGCAAGGTAGTAGCATTTCATGTGTGTCTAAATGGTTGAATGTCAGTGAGAAAGTAGAGCCTGCGGATGTTGACCTGGGAGTATTTGTGACACGGGGAAAAAAGCCTGATAACAAAGACAAACGGAGAAGACATGAGGGAAAACAAGAAACTGTTCACCAAGGATGCCTATTTTTAATCGCAGAGAAATAGCAACTGTTATTTGAAGGTACTTTGAGCCAGGAAGCAAAAGAAAGGTATATATGTAAAAAATAGTCATTTTAAATAAACCACAACTTTTACTGAATGGTTTAGGAAACAATTGTGTCAGAAGATAAGGTCAACTAACTTGCCATAAAACTATAGCAGAATGGTACCGCCCCATTGAAATTCATGCATCACTTGTATAGCTCTTTATTCATTATGTTGTTGTTCAGTTGTTCAGTTGTGTCCAGCTCTTCGTGACCCCATGGACCAGAGCTCGCTAGGCCTTCCTGTCTTCTATTGCCTCCCGGAGTTTGGTCAAATCCATATTGGTTGCATTGATGACACCATCCAACCATCTCATTCTCTGCTGTCCTCTTTTTTTCATTCATTATATAGCCCAGTAATGAGACATCAATAAATCAATCTTGAACCAAGCCTGGTTCTGGAACTGAAAGCCTGCAATTCAAGGCTCTTGTTGGTACAACATGTGGCACATAAGATTTTCTATCTAAAGGTCAAACCAAGCAGTATGCTAAGCATCTTTTTAGACAAGGTGTTTTCCCAACTGGTAAGATGAGTGATTCTTATAGTACAGGTGTCCCCTCAACTATGTGTCTTGCATGTCACAGACTTTGCTTGCCCTCTCCTCTAAGGAGAAATCTTTCTTAGAACTTCCATTGCTTATACTTATCTTTCAGGAACTCCCTGACAAGTCAAGGAGAGGAAACATGCATATTTTTAAAATGTCTATTTTGATCCTGAGCTTTGGGATGTTTGAAATCTAACTCAACATCTGCACATTGTATATCAGCCCAAGTTCTTTTTGTCCTCTTTTGCACTTATGCATTTCTTCCGTACTGGTGATATACAAATAGCCATTTCAAAAGGGACCTTAGATTTGGAGCCCTTCAATCAGTATTACCGAATGTTGCCAGCAATTCCAGCCTTCAACAATCTTAAAAAATTTTTTTCCAAGATGGTAGACTTGTTAGTTTGTTGCAGCAGAAACTGTAAGTGCTGTGATTACATTCTCTGAATATGAAGAGGGCTGCTTTCCATGAAAGCTTGTGCCAAAACAAAACCTTTTAGTCCTAAAGATGTCATAGCACTTTTTGTTGTTTTTAAATAAATTCTTGCAAGATTCTTTTTTAAAAAAAAACACTGCACAGAACCAAATTCTCTTCTTTCCCCATCTGTATTTGTTTTTTTACTACCTCCACCCAACCATTTGTAATCATGCTTTGAACCACACTACATAATTATCATCTCTTGTTGCATATATATTTGAAATGCATGGGACTTGTTTTCACCTATGTATCATCTAGTGGTTATTGAGCAAAGCTTCACATGGTTTATGTTCTTTTTAATATTCTATATGAATGAATTCAAGATTCTTGAGTTCTTTGTTCTGTTGCTCTGTATTCCTCCCACCAAGTGCTCCATTGGCATTGCACAGATCCAGATGCTTGAGGAAATGGCAAAGATCCATGAACCCTTTTGCAATACTCAAGACACTTTCAGCCTCTCATACAATAACATTTATCTCTCATTAGTTATTGCTATGCTCTATTTGAAAGAACTGAATAGTTCCACCTTTCTTCCTTTAGCTACTGATCTGTCTACTGATCTGTTTTGCTCATAGTGCATTCGTGGTAGTTAAGATGGTTGCAAGCCACATGCACCTTACATTTAAAAAGCAAGTACTTTGGGGAGACACATCTAATTGGTGCATTTCAGACTGATGTTGTCAGAAGGATTTTTCCTGACCAAACATTTCTCTGTACCAGTTCATAAGCATTCTGCATAGGGAAGGGTGGGAGAGTTGTTTTGGATAACAACTCCGTTAATGCTTAGCCTATCTTGCCAATTATAAAGAAGTGTGGGAATTATAGTCCAAAACCTCTGGAGTATCAAAGTTTTGTTGCACTTGGTATAGGGCAGTGATGGCAAACCTTTTAGAGACTGAGTGCCGAAACTGCGATTCAAAACCCACTATTTTTTTTTTTTGCAAAGTGCCAATATAGCAATTTAACCTGAATGCAGGTGGCTGTGAAGGGGTAATGTCGGGTGCCCTCAGAAAGAGCTCCGTGTGCCACCTTTGGGACCTGTGCCATAGGTTCGCCAACACTGGTATAGGGCATCCTGACAGTACATGAGAACTAAATTGCTTCTAGCTGTATGCAAGTTCAACAGAAGAAGACTAAGTGAAACAAGTTGAGGGTACAGTCTTGTCAAGGCATGCTATCATTTACTCAACTGATGCATCTGCACATCTTAAACACAATTGACAGTACAGTTCCTATTATGCTTAGCATGGTTATAGACAATTCACAGTTAAAAGGTGCAGGCGCTAAGCCAGTTATTTACATCTTATACTATATTCCCCAAGTAGTATATTCCACTTCCCTTCATCACTGATATAAAATTCATCTAAACAATAACATTGTCACAACTTCACATGCAAATTCCATGAGTACTCAGGATTCATACATTTACCGAAGATTTAATTTCCTTCGAAGTCATTGGAGCCATATAGCATTTTTGTGATATATGGCTTAAATTTAACCATATACACTACAATGGTACCTTGGTTAATGAAATTCATTCATTCTGCGGGCCATTTCACTGTGCAAAAATTTCATTAACTGAAATGAGTTTTCTCATTAAAATGAATAGGAAACTAATTAATCTGTTCTGGAGGTCCGGAAACAGGCTGTTTCCCCCCGACCTCTTTATAAAGTGCACTTTAAAGACATGCAGAACTGGACCCCCCCCCGAATGCCTCCCCACAGGGCAATGCAAACATGGACAAAAGAAAGCAGCAAGACAAACCCCAGCCTGTTTCTGCCGAAAGTGCAATGGAAAAGAATGTAAAGATGGACAAAAGAAAGCAAGGAAAACTCAGCTTCCTACGTTTCCAAGTTTGAAAGGTCCAAAACCCATCAAAAATGTCCAGAATGGCTCTACAACACAATGAAAAAACTACTCCAACTCCTCGCACTCCTCCACAAACTATGGTGTCACGTGCAATACTTTCTGGGCACACTCTTTTTTGCAAAATGTAACAAAAATTTCATTATCCAAGGCAACCCACTGGAAATTTTTGTTTACTAAAACATCCCTATTCCAAGAAATTTCATTTCATTATCTGATTTTTTCGTTAACAGAGGCATTCGTACAGAAATCCATTGCCCACCCAGGTCAAAATGAATAGGTGAGACAACATTTGGGTTGAACACTCGGGCCAAACTTTACTGGTACAATTTTATCATTGTTTCTTGTTGAGAGGGGGCTGCAGTAATGCAGGGAACCATTGGCCCTGGGGTCACTGGCAGACCCCACCCAAGACATTGTTAGGTGGGGCAAGTTTCACGGCCCCCAGGGTGTACTCTCCCAGGTCGGCACACTCTAGGCCAAACGATCTATATCATTTGCCCTCCCAGTGGCAAGGACACCATTGTTTAGCTGGTCCTGACCCTGGTTGGGTTTCTAAAGCCTCCTTGCCCAGGCTCTGTAATCTTGGGATCCACAGAGCCCTGGGGGTCAAAGAGGCACAGCTGTTGAGCATTTTGGGACACACCCAATGCATCCATTCCCCACACTATCTGCTTGCATGGCCAATGCCATGCCATGGCTGCCAGTGTGAGATAGGTGAAAAATACCTGGCCCACCCTCGGCCAATTTGGGAAGCAGAGCAAAAATTCCTATCCGGCCCCCAAAGGTGACCACATTATGCCACACTAGCATTTGAAAAGGTGGCAGATGAGAGGTTCACTGCTGTTTGGATGAAAAGAGGCTGTGGGGGTCCCCTAAATAGTGCCCTCGCTCCACCCCAACGTGAGCCTCACTTGGCTCAGGTAAGTGCGTCTCGTGCTATTTCGCCCAAGGAGGGGCAATGCAGCCCCAGCGCCAGATGAGTCAGCAGCAGAACCACCCTGTTTGGGAAAGAGAACTTTGAGTGGAGACAAGCACACAAAGGGTGCTTAACTTTTGTTTTCCCTGCTGTGTATTACATCCTTAAACTTCCTTTCTTTTCATGCTTGCAGACATTTGTGAGAGTAATCAAGCCTCAGAAAATCCCACATCTCAGGTAGAGAATAATCCACATCTAGCATATTCCTAGCATTTCCTGGAACACCTCACATAGAAAGAGGTGCAATGCTAAGCATTTCCTTTAAGCAATGGAAATGCAGGAAGCCATGCATGGCTTTCTTGTGTCTTTTGCTCCCAAGGGCAATATTTTACTGATTAAACCTTACCAAGCCAAGCTTGTTTCTACAGGTAGGAATTCCCAAACCTCAAATTATAGGAAGGGGTTAAACTGTGTTTACGATGTTCTTTCCACAAACCACCTTTGTTGAGGGAAGAATTGTCACTCGCCTTGTACTAATCTGTACAAAAACGGTGTCTCAAATATAGGAAGGAAGAGATAAGGAAGCACAGACGTAGTGGTAAGAGAAAAAAAGCAGCAGCAACAGCAAGTTGTACATTCTTGACAAAAGAACTAGTGAATCAATCAAGTCTGCCTTATTTTATTTCAGATCCATTTACCAGCAGAATGCTTTGGAAATAATGTGGGCATTTCTGTATCCTGTTTTTACCTTCTTAATTCACTCCTTAATGTTACAGTAGTGCTGAGGAGTAATGGACTCACTTCTCATCCTTGACTGGGTCTCCCTCAACGCTGACCTTTCTTGAAATCACTCTACTTCTGGGCCAGATATTCATTTCTCTACCTGAGAAAAGGCTGGTGCTTCTATCCTGAATTCCTTCTAATCAGGTTCTAAATAATTTACATTGATACTGCTGGCTATCTCTGTTCGTAAATGACAAACACATTAGTCAAGCTATTGATCCTCACAGATCTTTTTATGTTACTTAATACAGTCTGAGTCTTCCTGGCCTCCAGGCAACAGGATAAATTTGCAGGATTGTAGGATTTCCTCTGCTACAGGCAACTGGGCTGTGAATCAATAATGTAACTTTGATACGACTTTACTTAGAATACTGCTTTTAAATACTCTTCATATCACTGCATTATAGCAGAATCTGTTTACAATCCAGAAGCTCCAATTCTTGCACCTTGCTTAATCTCAAACCCAATGAAGACAGAAGAAAACAACAACAACAACCTGGTTTCTTATTCTATTCTGCATCAAAAACAAAAAGCAAACAAAACTTCATGAAAATATTTCCAACCCACCCCATATCACAACTATATGGCCTGTTGGCAGTGAGACCTTATGTTCCATCTAGTTTGAGGCACTGGCCTGAGGCTGGATGGTTGGTTTCATCAATCATCTGACCAAGCTAGCCTAGAATGCTTCCACTATCAAGTTTTGAATTTAACCTTTTGTCAGACCAAAGGAAAAATACCACCACCCAGGGCTGGTGCCAGACGTTTTTGCACTCTAGGCAAGACTAACTACTTGCACCCCCACCAATTTTCAAAAACAGACAAATTGTGGGAAAAACAGAAAGTACAAAAGTTGAAATTGTAAAAAAAAACGTATTTTAAAAACTGAGAAAACAAGTAATAGAATAGTCTTCAATTTTGTTTCTCAAATACAAAACAGTTTTAGCACACAAGAGATTTTGAATAATCCTATGAACTGTAATGTCTCTTAAATGTTTCTGGTTTTGCCACATCAAAATCTCATTTTGTGTGCCTTTCCTTTTGCAAATTTTGTCACTGATTCCTTCATGGCAGTGGCTGATGCTTCGGCTTGTTTGATTGATATAGTTGCCAAACCAACTAGTCTACTTGGCAGCATTGGTGAGCATAAATACAGTGGTACCTCGGTATAGAAAATTAATGTGTCTTCCGGTACACTTCATCAAGCTGAAATTTCATAAATTGGAAACACATGAGGGCACAATGGGAAAGAGAAAGGAAGTCTTTGAAAACAATTGTTCACCACTAGCCACTGACACTGGAAGTGTGAGAAGAATCCTTAGAGAAACAGAAACATTAACACACTATCCAGGAGTTTTTGTTGCACTATGGAGATAAGTACTCCTTGTGGTGGCACAGACTTTGGTAGTCTTCAAGCTATTGCTATAAGTTCACAGCACAGATCTTTAGCATCAATACTTTTGTTTCCATTGTCCATCAATGATTTTTCCAAATTCTTCCAGGCCTTAAGTACATCTGCAGTACATTTTTGTTGACCTTGTATGTCATACAAGAAGCCAAACAAGGAATTATATTGTTGTAGCTGTTGGAATCTCTCTTCAACAGATTCTATGGCCATGTCTAGGACAGTATAATAGAAACTTATTTTAAATTTCTGCTTTGGATCATGTGGTGCCTCCTCTTGTGCTTCATACTCAAACTGCTTTCCCCCCCTCCTTTTTCTAACTTCTGTCTCAAAGTTTGGTGGTATTTCTAGTTTCTTTGTAATCTCAATAGCATCCATCAATACTTATTGACACCTATAGTCCACAAAGTAATTCTTAGTTACTTGCAATTGGATTATAGTTGAATTTAAATAATTTTCATTATGTTGAGAGTATCAGCAGCTCTTTTTCTATCAAATGATCCCTGGGTTGCAGTATATAGAAAAAATGTATGAGACTTTATAAATAATTATACTCCGTAACACTGTTATGGTATTTATCTTAAAATTTTAAAATAGAAATTTTCAGTTGCATTTTTTCCAAGAAACTAATCTGTATAAAACTGTGCCTCTCTCAGGTCAGTTCTGTGACCCTCTGAGGCAGTTTTGCTCCCCTCTCATATCTGTGCTCTAGGTGGTTGCCTAGTTTGCCTAGTGGTAGCTCTGGCCCTGCCCCTATCACAATAATATGGGCCCATTATTACTTTTGTATACAGTGGTACCTTGTATAAAGGAATTAATTCATTCCAAATGAAATTATGTTAAGCAAAATTTTCTTTATACAAAATTCCCATAGGAATGCATTGAAAACCGAGTAATACCTAATCGCAACCATTTTTATGTTGTACAGATTTGCTCCATAGGCAATTCTGTTAAGCAAATTTCCTCTATCTCTGGAATTTTTATGTTGTACAGATTTTATGTTATACAAACCATTTGTTATACGAGGGTCCACTGTATTAGTTATAAATATACAGATATTTTGCCAAGTGTAGAGAAGTAAAAGAAAAAAGCATGCACACTCCTACAAATCCAGTCAAAACATCATATGAAAATGTTGTATCAAATATTGTTATGAGTGTCAGATCAAAAACAAGCCTCCTTCCTTATTGTTACTTCCATAATCCAAAAGGACTGCATGTACAGGGTTGTTGTTTCCTCACTTATTGCTCCAGAATGAGGTACCTTCCGTTGGGGTCTAAGTGTCTTGAAAAACCACACTCCAAAGCCCCATGGACAAAATTGGGAATTATCTCATTGGGTAAGGAAAGCTTTGTGCCATACCTTTATTTTTGCTAAAATTGTCCAGAAACAGATACTGGGGTATGATATCTTCTGGACAGGAGTTACTTATCTGCATACAGTAAATTCACTGAAAACCTCCCCTCTCACATTGTCACCATAAGCCCTATATGTGGTAGCCATGAAGATAACATGGAAACTTCAGCTAGTTCAGAAGGCAGCAGCTAGACTGCTATCAAAATCATGGGCAACCCCTTTCAAAGAACCGCCTGCCATTATGCGTCTGGGCCAGATTCAAGGTGTTAATGACAACCTTTAAAAGCTTAACATGGCTCATCATCTCTGTATCTGAGAGAACACCTTTTCCTTAAAACTCAAGTATTAGAATATGCAGAAGAAATCCATTTCTAATAATAATAATAATAATAATAATAATAATAATAATAATAATAATAATAATAATAATAATAATAATAATAATAATAATAATAAGCTTTATTTTTATGCCACCTTTCTCCCCAAAGGGACCCAAGGCAGCTTACAACAAATTCAAAAAAGTACAATAAAAACAATACAATGTAAAAACATCACAATACCTATAAAATACTATAAAATACTATACAATATAATACAATAAGAAACAAAATTAAAAACAATAGCTGCAGCAGAGTTTAAAAAGCTGCCCAGCCAATAAGACTAAAAAAGTAGATGTTATAAAAATTTGTAAAGGCTGGAGGCTCAGAAGGCTTGCCTAAATAAGTAAGTCTTAAGGCCTCACTTGAATATTTCAAGGGAGGAGGCAATTCTTAACTCAAAGGGGAGGGAATTCCATAGTATCTGATGATAAAAGAGAGATTGCTCAGCAGAGGCTCCCCACTTGTGGAATCTTTGCCCCTCAGCCCAACTGGCTCATTTTGATACTATATCAAGACCCAGCTATTTACCTAAGCTTCGGAGTGGTGTCCAGCTGTAGTCCCATGTTGGTATATTTCCTTGTTACTCATATTGATTTTACTCTGACAATTAGAACAGATTGTAAATTACATAGTTTTATTGACTGGGGTGTTGAACAAATATTTCTCATGCACCCCTTATTACTTTGCTTGCTGTCAGAATGAATTGTGTTAGAGGGAAACCAGCTTGTGGAATAGTTCCCCTTTCACTGATTTTGGGGGAAACTACCTCTCATGTCCATGAGGGAGATCTTGGAATGCAAAGACTTCATCTTTTGTTTGGCAGTGTTCAGAGGAGTAGCCATGTAAACCATGTAAATGAGCCATGTCTTGCAAAATGAGCAATGTCTTGTAAAATGAGCATCAGAAGTGCTTGCAAACTGCATGGCTGCCGCCACTGCAGCTGGACAGGCCTCTATCCCCACTACCGCTGCAGCCAGGCAGGCCCTACCTGCTGCCCTGCACACATGGGCAGGCAAGGCCTCATCACCTCTGCTGCACACATGTGGCCAGGCAGGCTCTCCCCACTACTGCTACGTGCAGCCAGGCAGGGTCCCATTGTCACCATTGTCCACATATTTCTAATCCTGTAAACAATGAGGCCACTGTCCTCTGCAAGGCACGTTTAACATATTTTAGATAATACAATAAAGTTACGTATAAAGTCCTTGGGGGAGAAAGTTGTTTAGAAGTGTTTGAATGGTGCCGTATCGATGTTAGGATGACAACACCATTGAATTCTGCACCCCCTGCTGTTGTGCAAACTCATACTGTATTGTGTTATTAATGGAGGTATTATCCTTTACCGTTCACCCATCCTGTTAAATCAAAGTTATGGCTTTCAGGGTTCAGAGCAGCAGAACAAAGAATAAATTGATTTCTTTATCATGATCGTTATTTTTAAGTATAAATTGAAACATCTCGCTTCATTGGAATAGTTTCTTGGAAAAATTTGTCAACATTGTGAAGCATGGAGAACATTTATTGGAGGATGATGGTAAAGGGCAGTCGAACTGCCTGATAGGAAGTCTACTGAAATCTTTTCATGTGTTTAATGGGCAAAATGAATATTTATTAACATATTACAAAAAATGTGTTTACTGCATCAAGAGCGCTCGTACTGGAAATGGTGCAAAGTTTTGAAATACATACCTGAATTTTTAAAACATATACACAGTAAGGGCTAAACAAGCATTCAATCAATTTCCTCCCTCTTTGTATAATTAAGCAGAGGTGGCTTGAGATAGAATCCAAATAGCCTATGAAATATCGATCTAAGACCCACATACTATAATTAAACTTTAGTTAGACATTCTGTGGTTTGTATCTGAATGAAGGGGACAAAACAAGCAAACATTAACACCAAGGACCTTGGTTTTCAGATAAGTCACAAGCAGTAATAACAAGAAACAATTGTCCCTGAAGAAGAGGAAATAGTAGAGTGGCAATGTTTTCAGGCCTTACTCATCTGTTGTTGTTATCGATTATTACAAGCAATGCTACATGAAGCAAAGCTGTATTAACTGGTCAAATTACTTAGTTGAATAGCCATATATAAAATAAAGGAGCAGTTACATTTTTGTTTCTTTTGTGTAGTTTCCATTACATTTCTGTTATTCTCATAGTATTTTCCTTGAATGCCTCACTGAGCAACCCTTTGAAGACTTGTGTGATGCTATATTTCCACGTTACTTCTATAGGGCATCTTGTGTGACATGAAGGGAAAATGCTCTTTTGTGCCAATTAAGAACTCAGAATGTTGATTTCAAAAAGTAAACATTATGGCTAGAGTTTCAAAGCTATAAAAACTAAATGCACACACCACCATTTTGTGGAGAGGCCTTGGACTGTGCAAAATAAGAAACCAGGTTAATAGCAACATTAACAGAAGTCATTTATTTTTTAGATTGTATCCTTCATAAGGCTGCAATAGCAATGCTAGCCTGGGATAAGCTGTATGGCCTCAGAGCACCCCTGGAAGAAAAGAATGGCAAACCATTTTAGATTAATCTATACCTAGAAAATTGTGGGAATAGTTGCCAAAATTAGAGTTGACTTGATGAGACAGTTATTATTAGTGTTTATTAGACTATTGTTCTTCTGAAACTCTGAATTGGAGAAGTCTGTCAGGATTTATTACACAAGAGTCAGCGGCAAAGAGAAAAGATAACCAAATATTGGGACTTAGAAATAGAAATAAAAAAAACTATGGAATAAGAAAGCAAAAACAATACCAATGATAATAGGTGCCTTGGGTGCAATGCCAAAAGACCTGGGTCAACATCTGGAAACCCTCAGCATGGCCTTAGAGGAAGCAAGGCACAGGACATGATTTGCTGAAGATTTACTGTGGCCTCATTGGAAAGGCACAGTGAAGTCAATTAACTCCACAAGTGTCTGTCCAGATGGGGCAACCAGATAGAATGCTCTTAGAAAGGGCTTATCATTGAAGAAAGCCAACTCCAGCTTAACACCTGGCAGCTGTGTTCACCAGATGATGATGATGATGATGATGATGATGATGATGATGATGATGATGATGATGATAATAATAATAATAATAATAATAATAATAATAATAATAATAATAATAATAATAATAATAATAATACAAACACTTGAGCAGCAAGCCAGTGAATGGATGCCTAGGATTTGCAGCCACTTTATATGTAAAATGTTTCCCCACCTCCAACATGTCATTTCTTGAAATTTGTTTCCCCATTTGGAGGTCTGAGACTTCAGCCAGTTCCTTGCAAGTCTACTGTCTAGGTATAGTAAAAGGATTATATTCTGCCTTAGAGGAAGCAAGGCACAGGACTTAATTTGCTGAAGATTTACTGTGGCCACATCTGAAAGGCACAGTGGTGTCCAAAAGTGTCTGCCCAGATGGGGCAACCAGTTGGCCCAACCAAACCAGTTTCTTCATTTTCTTATAGAACAGGCCTGGCCATGGGAAAAGATGCCAATAGGATGACATGAAGGAATGACTGGAAGAGTGAACAGTGTTGGAAAATAACAGGGCATCTTAAATACTGGAATGGAGCTGTTCTCTAGGATTTTGAAGCTTTACTGGAGAGGGAAGATAATTTACTACAGAGTGGAGATACTTTTGTTAGCTTTGACAGGACCGATGAAAATAGCTTCTTTTGGCATCTTTTTGCAACATTGTGAAAACAAATGCAGCTCGCCTTGAGAATCTGCACATTTCTAAGGATGATGGGGGTAATTTTGAGAGACAAAAATGTGAACAAAGGAATGCGTACTTTATAGAATGTGAAATGGCAAAAGAAAAAACATGTCATAGGAAAACAAATTTGCACTAAAAGGCTTTAAGGAAAGCAGACACATTACACATAAGGCACAAATTAAGCATATGGGATGCACCCTTAAAATGTATATGGATTTCAGTGCAAAATAAAAACACACAAGTCATTATGAAACAAGATGGGGAGGGACATGCCAGTGGAAACAATGGAATGAAATGTAATGAAATAAAAACTTTTTGGGGGTAACTTCCCTGGAGTAAACCCACCAAGTATATCGTTATAAATAGAGATGGGCATGAAGTGAACAATTTTGTTTCCGTTTTCGTTTTTTGTTTCATTACGTAACGAAATGACAAACAAATTTTGTCTCTAAAATGAAACGAAACAAAAACACCGGAAATTTTGTCGTGCGTTTCGTTTCTGTTACTGCCATATGAGTGAATTGCTTAAAATCCTAAAAAAAAAATCACAAAAATTGAAATAAATGGTAACGAAATGGTAATGAAACAAATGAAAATGAAAACAAAAACAATTTTTTGCAAAAATTTGCGAAAAATGGAACGAACCAAAACGGACCCTCCAAATGACAAACGACAAATGAAATGCCATTTTTTTTATTCGTGCCCATCTCTAGTTATCAAATATGACTTACTGGTTTGAGAGAAAAGAAACATCAGGTTTAAAGCAGACGTGAATGATGTGGGGTCTGGTGGTCCCATGTGTACCTTGGATGCTCCTTGTCCCAAAGCCAGAAGTACCTTATCCACAGTTCCCTACAACCATCTGGTGAATTGGGCTGCCACAATGGGGGGTGGGGGTGGGGAATGAAGCCCTGTTCACTAACATCAAATATATGCTGTTTCCAGGGAAGCAGTATTTTAATGGGAATCACCAGTAAAGAGTTCTGCGTGTATACCACCCCATAGCGCTTAAAGCACTCTCTGGGCAGTTTACAGTTTAATTATGCAGGCTACACACACACACACACACACACACACACACACACACACACACACACACACACACACACACACACACACACACACACACACACACACACACACACACACACACACACACACACACACACACACACACACACACACACACACACACACACACACACACACACCAGCAGGCTGGGTACTCATTTTACTGACCTGGGAAGGATAGAAGGCTGAGTCAACCGTTAGCCGACTACCTGGGATTGAACCCCAGGTCGTGAGCAGTTTTAGCTGCAGTACAGGCATTTAACCACTGCAGCATGAGTAAAATAGTTAACCCCTGTGAGCTGGCTTGCAGTATTGCTGCCTTCCTGCCAGTAGCAGCACCCGTGAAACAGCACTAGTAGCAGTCTTGGTGGTGGTCAGGGAAGATGATAACATTTTTTAAAAAACACTTTTTGCTGCATGACTAGACATTCATCTACATTTGTGTATGTGTGAACATGTACATGTGCACAAATGTGCAAGACACTCTGCACATATGCAGGGCACCGAGGGCAGGTAGGCTACCCTCATGAATATTCTATTTCTGAAATGTAATTTCTAACATTGTGTGTTATTGACATATGACATGTGTTGCTCCTCCCCTTACAGAAAATGCAGATAAATATTCTCCAGTTCTTTCCGGTGTCCAGTTCTGATATAATCAATTGAAAATATTTATAAACATGCAAACGTTTTTTTGAAAATAATACTATTTATTATTAGAAATATTATTGTCAAAATGTGTATTTAAAGTGCCCCTTTAAAAACATAGCTGGATGTGTGTTTAAAAACAAAAAAAAACCTTTGCAAGTGCTGATTACATTGCTTTTGAAATGCATCATCATTTTAATGGTTATCTAAATATCACTAGTTTATATAGAACTACATTACAAATACCTAGTCACTTCCAAGCTCAGCTGGTTCCAGAGGACACCACAACTTTCATAATTTCCCATAAGTGAACAGTTGGACTCATTGATTTCCACTGGTCTTAGCTCATGCATATATCTCATCTTTCTCCTATGAAGTTGTGGCCAATTTAATTCCAAGCACTGTGGTCCATATGTCTATTCCTTCTTTCCATAGAAAATAGCTTTTACAAGTTCTGGTTGACCACCATGAGTATGGTTATGATGTCTTTCCACCAAGTTCTGCATACAGTATTTGCTGGAGTTTTTATTTTTAATTTAGAACTGATTATTTCATAGTATCTTGCCATTTTGGATGCAATTATAAGCAGCTGTATGAGACAGGTTGCTCTAATTTCAGCTATGTGGATGAGATAGACACAGTGACTATCTAAGGCCATTTAATTAGTCCATGGCTGAGTTGGAAATAAAAATCAGATCACTCAGGGCTGATATTTCAGTCACTGAATAATATAAGATTTTAATGAGGTTGGCAGCTGAACAATGTAGGAATAGGAAATCTTCATAAACACAGAGGACACTGCTAGGTGTTTGTTTCTTTGTAAACTCTGAGAACATGAAATGGGCTCTTAATATAAACTCAAGAAAAATGCTTATATGGCTAAACTCCACGACCAGCCAGGAAGATATGTAGATTGTAGATGAATACAAAATATCTTCTCCCTCCCCCATACACAAACACACACACTTGCACCAACAAGCACTTAAACCAGAAGGGAAGTTCTCATTGTCAAACAATTTGACTAGTACCATCTGGTACGTTGTACAATAAAACTTACAGGTATGCAGGTGGAGAGGGAGGAAACATAAAGCACAGAGACAAAAGAAATGTGATCACTTATTCCAGCATGAAATGGAAAGCCAGGAGTACAGTTCCACAAATAATGTTGTGTTCTAGAAGTATTATGAGGCACAAATAGATCTTTCTGTCAGTCTGTACCTGAACAATGCGGCATCTTCTCAGATTTCACATTTCACACAGTATCAATTCAACATTAAACCATATGTCTAAGATTGCAGTAGCATCTCCTGCAAGAGTTCTGCCATATGTTTGGAAAAGAAGGTATGGCAGGAAAATGTTGGATGAGCCCAGAGTTTTCACAGAAATACCAGAGGCCCTGACTCCCACCCACATTTGAGACAGAGTTGTTGATAACAACCACAAGGACATGAAAAATCATCTCCGAACCTGAGCCAGAGATGTGTCTATCATATTGCTGTTAGGCATGGGCTGTCATTTTTTTTATTTGCCAATTTTAGACTATAGCCAAAAGAGGTCTGCAGTAATTTCCCCAGCAAGGCTTCTGGTTGCAGTAGGAAAGAAATTAAAGCACAGGTATTTTAATTATTTTTTGCAGGTAGAGTGCAGTGTTGCTGAATCTATGAAGAAAAGGGCATTGCCTGGTGGGGACTAAGCTCCATGAGAGCTGCAAGATATTATGGGACTGGTAGCCCTCTTGTCCATCATGACCCTTATACAGGGTGTTTCCCAAAAAGCTACTAGCCCCATAATGCTTTGGAGGCTCCATGCAGCATAACCTCTGGTCAATATTTCAGCCACACCACAATGTCAGACAAATGAGATGACGGTTCAGAGTAATTTCCTACATTGGGCAGTGAATGAATTCTGTGCACTTTGAGTCTACTTCTGGTTTCCACTTTAATGATCTTTGAGTCTACTTCTGGTATCCATATTAATAGGCTGAGAAGCAGGATTGATATTTTGCTGTGATGAGTAAGTGACAAGTGGACTATCTGCTGAATGTCCCTTCAACATCCTCCATCACACCTAAAGGCAGTGCTAGTTCAAAGGATGCAGGATACACCATGCAGACCACTGCTGTATTCTTCAGAATGTCACAGCTACCTCTCAGCACTTACTGGAAGTGGCAACCAACTTACTGTGCCTAAAGGATAGGCTCGCACTACTGAAAAGCTTTCTTTCTGTAGTTCAAAATGTTAATGTTTTGAAAGACAACGTTATAATTTTGGTAAATGATACCATCTGGAGTGATCAAAATCAACCTCCCTATATAATTTATCATATACTATTTTTATAAAAGTCTATTGCCCTGCTGATCAAAATAAGCCATCTTTGATATAGTTACACATGTAATGTGCTGGAATATGAAGTTTTTTCACCTGAACTTTACAATAATTAGAAGGTGAAATTTTCTTTTCATGTCAATCACAGAATTTTCATCTTTTTTTTTTTAAATGTTCAAGATTGTGCCAGTCTTCACAGCTGCAGAGCGTGAAACTAATTTTGGAGACATGCCCAGGCAACCATGTCCAATATGTGCTGTTGGAGACATTTTAATACTATTTATGTCAGAAGGTAAATTATACTTTACAAAATGATTCCATGCATTAGTGCTAAACTTCTCTGTGTCATTATGACCCAGTACCTCAGAGGAGCAAATAATCAGGGCATTAAAAAATTATAACAGCAGCACTTTTAAAAGCTAATCAAATGTATCAGTTTTAAACTTAGAGAATGTCATAAAGAAAACCTTATACCTTCAAAAAACTTAATCTTTTAAAAGTTTTTACACATTATTTTCATGTTGCAGACATGGTATACATATATTTTATGTGTATACATAGATTTGTTGATGCAATGAATACAAGTCCTAATTTTTCAATAGATGCATTGTTATTATGTGCTGTCAGGTCGGAACTGACTTAGAGTAACCTTATCAGAGCTTTCAAGTGAGATATTCAAGGAGTGGTTTTTTTCCTAGTTTCATCTCCCCCCCCCCAGTGAGTGGGGATTTAAACCCTGTTCTACTGAGTCCTGGGCCTCTATCCCACCTCCACTAAAACCCGCTGCAAAGTGCTCTCTGATGCAGAGCATAAAATTGTTCTCCCACGTCCTGTGGACTTGAAGAAAAATAAAGTGTGACCACACCCCCTGAAGCGCGACTCAGCATGTTTTCCAAGTACCTGGCCTCGAGGTGGTAAAATCTTGTTGCTGTTCTGATGCGGATTTTAAACCAGTACATAAGCCGATATGTACTTGGTAGATCAACAGCAAGAAATGCGTGCGAACGCTGCCAGCTGAGTAGCGGTGAGGAGGGCCCTGTCTCTTTAAGAGCTGGCAAAGCACTTGCCAAGAGAAGCTGGGAAGTATCCAGCACTCAGGGAGAGCCGATCGCCTTTTTGAGATGAGGGCATACCAGTGGTTATCCCTCGGAGATGAGGCACCTTCCCATGGCTGGAGTGCAAGGGCTCCTGGGCCATCCAGTGGAGTGGCACCCTAAAAAGCAAGGGGAAGGGAAGGGAAAGTGGGCAGGCAGTGGACACGGGCAGGCTCCAGAAAGCACCTGCACCTGTGATGATGTAAGTGTCAAGTCCTGAGCCCAGGGCATGGGAGAGGAGGCGAGATCCCCACAGAGTGCCGAGCTCCATGCATGCTGAGGATCTGTTACTCTGCATGCCGAATCCGGCCCTCCTCTGCTCTCGTTTGGCATCTGTGGTTGATTTTTTAAAAGGTCTTAGTATGTGAGAACACAGGAACCATGACTTGTACCACGTGACCACTCCGGGGGAAACTCTGCATGAAAATTTTCAGTGCATTATAACAGTTGTGGGATAACAGCCCTATTCCATCACTCTATTCACTACACCACACTGGGTATCCAATAGAAGCACCGAAGGGGTCAAACCCAGAAGTAAAACATAACTGACTGGACAGCTTGGTGGTTTACAAATCTGTGCCTCCTGTGAGCAAAGCCAGCCTGTGTGGTCTTGGAGAGGCTGTACAGACCCAGGGTGCCCCCACAGAATACGTGAATTGAGTGCTCACTACTAGGAAAAACCTTGAAAAGGGAGAACTACTTGAAAGCACACAATTATTAATAGAAATAGAAATATTAATAGCCAACCCTACAAGTAAAACACATGAGTGACTGATTCTGCAATCAGTATGCACTGCCTCCATGAGAAAATAGGAAAACAGAGACATTGCATTCCAGGTTTCCAGGGTTTATAACTAAATATATGCATTTGATTCAGTTGAATTCCATATTAAATGGTACCTCTTCTCGTTGGTCCTGGTGCTTCCCAAAGTTTTCCTCCAAAGAGATCAAAATAAAAACTGGACTCCATATAAAACTTTGTTAGTGCACTGGAAAGTCCCAAAGGCCATAAAAAGTGCCTTGGTTATGATTTAAAAACCCACTCCTATCTCCTGTTCAAAGATTTCAATGAATGTGTCTCATACATTCTTCTACAAAGAATATTTTTTCTTTTGTTCACCAGGCCCTTATTGTCACTTTTCTTTAAACATTCTTTTCCTCAGAATTAACATTCATTGGACTGCACCCTGCTCATTGCATTTCATTTCTCTCTCTCTCTCTCTCTCTCTCTCTCTCTCTCTCTCTCTCTCTCTCTCTCTCTCTCTCTCTCTCTCAATCATGATGAGATTTCCTCAGAGAAATTGCTTTGACAATTAGACAAAGTAAGCCAGTACTGTATAGGCCCTCCAATGCCCAATGACTAAACAAGGGATGCTTCAATTCCTGATAGTGGGGGGAAGAGGGGACATAAATAGGAGGAAAGTTTAACATCCTTCACCAGGCTCTGATGCCTTTCCCTTTGTTTGAAGGCTGCACACTAGAGAGAGCCTCAATTCCTGTCCTAGCCACGACCAACCAAGGTGGACATTGAGCCCTCAGGGCTTTGTGCAAGCACTGGGTAGGATCTCTCTCTCTCTCTCTCTCTCTTGTGTGTGTGTGTGTGTGTGTGAGAGAGAGAGAGAGTGAGTGAGTGAATTAGTGAGAGAGGGAGGGAGGGAGAGAGAGGGAGAGGGGGGGAGAGGGAGAGAGGAGGAAGCATGTGGCAAAAAAGTTTCCTGCAGGGTGGAGGAGGCAAAGTATGCTGCTTATATACCACCCAATAGTGTTTAAAGCACTTTCTGGGCAGTTTACAATTTAATTATGCAGGCTACACATTGCCCACCACCCCCTGTGAGCTGGGTATTCATTTTACCAACCTCAGAAGGATAGAAGGCTGAATCTGATGCAGCCCCCTCCCTGGATGATTCGCACCTCCTCTATCTGGCTGGGAGAGGCTCACGTGGTGGAGTGGATAGAGAGACATGCTCTGACTTCATGGCTCCTCATAACAATGTGCTTGGGGGAGCTATAGTCCCAAGGTCAGGGTGGAGGAACAGTAAGTGGGAGGGGGTCTGGATTTTCTTCTCTCAGGTGTATGGGGGGGCTGGAGACTCTGGTTTCCTCACTTTGTGTTTCCCCCTCCTCTCCTGGGACTGCAGAGTCAGCTGAGGAGGGATGGGAAGCAATTTGTATAGGTGTTAAGGACTAATCAGCAGGTGAACATCCCAAGTTAAATTTTGAAGAAGGGCAAGTGGCTTCTGTGACCCTGTGTTTCCTTCTCGAGAGAGGTGGCATCTAGACAATTATGGGGAGCCTCCTGCTCCACACATCAGGTTCTGGAGGAATGTCCCAAAGCCTAGCTCTTGATTTTTTGGCAAGAGGCTTCCTAGTCTCAAACACATGCTTGCTCATTTCTGGGCCGACATGCAGCACTATGTCCTGGCCCCTTGGTTCCTGGTCCCAAGGGGGTGGGAGGTAGATTTGCATACTCCAGGTTGCCAGGAGACAAAGGCACAGAGGTAGCAGTTGTTGTGACCTGCATTCAAGTTGCCACAGACTTTGGGGAGTAATCACTTTCAAGACCTTACTTGGGTCTTGCTGACATCAGATTGTGGCTCCTTTAGTAAGTCCATCTATTGCTCTTCCCATATTTATTTCAACATTTCCCAGCATTATTGTCTTTCCCAGAGAATCCTGCCTTCTCATGAGGCACCCAAAGTAGGACAGTCTTTTACTTCCAGATTTGAACTAGGACCTACTTGTTCATCTTTTTTGGCAGTCAAAGGCAGTGTTGGCGAACCTATGGCACGGGTGCCAAAGGTGGCACTCAGAGCCCTTCCTGTGGACACCCGACATCACCTCTTCACAGCCACCTGTATTCAGGTTAAATGGCTGTACTGGCACTTTGCGGAAAATGAGTAGATTTTGAATCACAGTTTGGGCACTCGGTCTTTAAAAGGTTCGCCATCACTGGTCTAAGGTATTCACAAAGCTCTCCTCCACTGGCATTTTTCAAAAGAATATTTTTTTCTCCTCCTCAGCTTTTTTTACTATTCAGCTTTCACATCCATACATGGTGATCAGCAGCTGTTCACAGAAACATTCACCTTGGTCTTCCCTCAAAAATTCCTGAATATCAGACATTGATAAAGGGTGCTGTAAGGAAACTCAGGAGTAGGAGCATCTCTGGCCAAGAATTACCTAAGTTCCTGTGGGGTCTTTTAAAGAAAACAAATTGCCTGAGAGCATCAATTTAATGAAATCCCTTCATTCACTATTATAAGTTACAAAAATGAAAAAAAAGTCATAAAAATCAATGAAAAATATAAAAATACTTATCAGATACAATCATATAATATTGCCTGAAAAATAATGAAGCTTATGATATTCTCACTATTTTAATATTATGAAAATTACAATGCCTAGGCTGACTGGATCTAAATCTAGCTGACTACATCTTGAAGCTGAATTCCAAGCAAGCCTCTCTCCTCGCCTTAAGTATAAACTTCTCTTTTCCCAGCTCTGAGCAGTTTCCAGAATTCATGTGAAACAATTGTCCAATGGTAGCTGTCCAATTTTCTCTAACTTGGCTTATTATGGCTAGACTATTGCATTCCTTAGATAAGTGTTTGGTGGAAAGCTGAAAATGTGCAGTTAATATTGAGCCTTATAAATCACACTATGTCCCATCATGCCAATTTCCTTTCATGCTGTGTCCCATCATCCTAATTCCATTGCAGGTGGCACACAGTTTAGGAAAATGACCTGCCATTTGTTGTCGTTACATGCTGCCAGGCTGCCCCCAACTTACAGCAAGCCAAATGTTCTAGAGTTTGACTAACTTTGTTGTGGCATTAAGAAGCTTTTAATGATCACTGCTCCAACACCAGTTTCTCAAAATGTAAATTAATCAAAATGTATCAGAGAGCTACAATGAGCCAAGAAAGACTGAGTAGCCTAGCATGTACTGTCAAGTAAGAGAGATGTCAATGTAGTTTTCAATGCTGTTATTGAAAGATTTGTACAAATTAAGAACTAGGCAATTCAAAATAAATTTTACTCTAAGAGCCATAAGTGAATTTTACATCATTATTTTCTTAAAACACATGTATTTGAGAGCTAAAGGTTTCTGTACTAAATTGGTAAAAGGGACTTGGGGAGTGATAGTTGTCCATAGGTTAGGTGTGTGTGTTTAATACTTGCCTTGCCCCAAGTACTTGCCCCACTGCCTGGCCTGCCTTTCCCCCAATCCTAGTTCTCATTAGTCCTTTACCTGGGGCCATGGTTATGTTCACTGGTCCTAAGACCTCAGTAGTCCCCAGATGAGTCGAAGTCACTAGGCCCAGTGACTGGTTTTTCATTAATGATGTCTGGATGGATCCTGGCACTGCAACTGCAGCTATTCCTCCTGTTCCTAAGCTATCTGCACCAACTCCCAGCATAACTTTTGGGTTGGGCAACCCTGGCACAAGGGAAAGAGGAAAGAGGCAATACAGTGACTTTTTCCATGAATGCATGCAAGAAACTTCCTGTGCAGGTTTCATTGCAATCAATGCAAACCCCATTGCTCTGGGTACATGAGGGAGGATAAGCCCTGTGCGGGGGTGTATGAATCTTAGAGGGGACTTTGGTGCCAAGTGATTATCAATGCACACTGGAGGAGATTAGATTTCAATCAGCTTTAGTTAGTCTAGAGTCCATTTAGCTGGCCCTGTACTAACTAGATTGACTCTAATACATTAGTACCTTGAAAATTTGTTTGATGGACTACTGATGAGCCAGCTTCTCATTCCAATAACAGACACACACACTTGGGGTTGGGGAAACAGAGACCATGACTTTATTGATAGCAATGGCAGCTGGCAGCTGGCCAGTTAAGCATTGGGTTGGATCCTTCTCATTGAGGGATCTGAGCGCCCCTTGCTGTCCAAAACCTTCTCCCTGTGAGACCACTAGAGTGGCAGTTTTGGACACCACTTAGAATTATGCCACTTCATGGCTCCTCTGCCATCCAGTGGTGGGGCAACCATCCACCCTCCAAGTTAGGGCAGACTATGGCCCCTGACACTGGCACCCAACAAAGGTTTCTCCCCCACCAGGCCATGCAGGTCACTTCCCGCTGCCTGACAACCATTGGATCCTTCCCAGTGCCTGAAAAATTCCACTGAAATGAGTCCCTTCAGCTTCCACCAGATCAGAGCATCTGTAATAACTTCTTTCACATCTGCAAGCCATAGTCTTGCCCGAGTTCTGAAAAATGTACCCCATCTGGGTTTTATAGGTCCTGTCCCTTTTGGGAGATGCTCAGGTGCCTGACCTAAGTGCCACCCCAAGTACAGACCAAGTGATTCACTGCTCTGGTCACCTTGTGGTGGCAATACTGATCTGTCTAGGATTGTGGGCACCCCACTAAGTCTGTCCCTCCAAAAAAATCAGAACAAGTAATAAGAATGGAGGGGTAAGAATTGTGTGTGAGCTGCAAGCCTGCCTGCATGGATAGTTAGAAATCCAGGCTCTTCTGGGTGGGGAGGTCATTCTTCCCCATTCTGGAGGAGGAGCAGGTCACATACCCCATATGCTCTTATCTGGCATGCATCCCAGTGCATGCCCCTGTGACCCAGACAAATAATGCATGCGTTCTCTTGGAGACCCAAATGCTATACCCAGTAGGAAGCACCTGCATACTGCCCAGCCCAGTAGACAACTGGCACTTACGGTTTCAGTAATTCACTTAGGGCCTTTTCACACGACCCCTAAGATCCGCTTGCCACTTAAATTCAGACCAGAGATCTTAGGGGTTCGTTGCTCTTCCTTCCTCCTCACCACTCCGCACCTGTCTGCTGAGGGGAGGGAGGAAGAAAGTGGGGGGAAAATGCAGACTCACCTCGGAGAAGCTGCCGGAGCTCTGTTGTGCTGATTCCTTCTCTTTGTTTTCTTTTTTTTCCTCCCGTCCCTTCTCTTAAAGGGGTAGGAGGCAAAAAAAACAAAACAGAAGCCAGGAGAGCCCCGCACTGACCAGATTAAATCCGGACCTGGCGATTTTCACCCTCCTCGAGCAGGTACAAGAAAAGTGTGCTGGGTCACGCATAGGTGGGCGGGGTCGCACTTAATTGTCTGCAAACTCCGGAGCTGGTGGGGAAACATTTTTAAGGTCCCGAGCTTGCAGCCATTTGCAGCAGAGCTTAGGGGTCATGTATAAACGCCCTTAGAGACACTGGCAAGAGAATAGAATAAAGGTTCAATTTTATTCACAATTCTTCATAGACAATGATACAGCAATCTGCAGAAAAAATATTTACTGGTTACATGAATAGAGCTTAACTGATTAACTAGCCTCATGATGGCTGGTTATATAACTCTAACTGTCTTCAGACTGTCTGACTAAAAAGAGAGGGGAAATAAAACTTTAGTAAATCCAAATTCTCAGGCAGAGAGGAAAAAATTGGCTTCTACTGGATTAATTGAGATTCATCCCAGTCCAGAAAGGTCCCTGCCACCCAAAACATCTTAAAGGCAACATATGAGAGAGCAATAAACCCAGCAGTCTATTATTTCTACTGTGAATATTTGACTAAATAGTTTATTCATATTCCCCCAATTTTTCCTCCTCTTTAACATATTATAGGTTTTTAGACTTCTGCACTTAAGGGCTTATGTTACCATCTGTTTGTAGGATTACTGCTATCTTTAAACAGAAGCATCTTGAGTGTGAAATCATCTGTTAGAGGTGATGTCTTTGGGAAAGTTAGATACTTAGCATTCATCCATGCTTAAGGGTACATTTAACATTGCAAGAGTTTCCGACAAACAAAAAAGTGGGTCATTAATATCAAAATGGAACAGGAAGACTTGGCAAGTCATTATGTTTTGCTAGTGGTAATATATTTTATTTCAGAACAGAACACACTGTAATAAAATCGCACACTAGAGTCTTGAGCTAAATGTTGCACAGCAGATTGTGTACCATGTCTCCCAGTGTGGTGTGAATGTGCTTAATGAACAGCATCCAGGGAACAGGCAGGGTGGAGGGAAAGGCTGCTGAAATTTCTCTTTTCAAGCATCCCCCCTCCCCCAAATACCACTCAGTTTTCCAAACTGGTCTTGCACCATTAAGGGACAATATTTGAGTTCAGTCTCTCCTTCCATAGATGTAAAAGGAACTAGAATGGGATATTTTGAATAGGGAGAACAAGGGCCTTTTTACACGACCCCTAAGATCCGCTGGTCCCTTAAATTCGGACCAGAGATCTTGAGGGTTCATTGCTGTTCCTCCATCCCCACCCGCTCCGCACTTCTTTGTTCTGTCTGCGTGAGGGGAGGGAGGAAAAAAAAGCCTTAGACAGGGACAAAAGAATAAAGCCTTACCTCCGGTGCCGGTGGAAGTTGCTCCGACCTCCGTTTACTTTAGGTGGGCGGGGTCGCACTTAATTGTCTGCAAACTCCGGAGCTGGTGAGGAAACATTTTTAAGGTCCGGAGCTTGCAGCCATTTGCGGCGGAGCTTAGGGGTCGTGTATAAACGCCCCAAGAAAGCAGAAAGGGATCAGCAGTAGTTTTTCTTTCCCCACGTTCACCCTCCTACAGTTGCTTTCCATGGAAAAATAATTAGGAGATGGGAAAGAAGCAGGTTGGAAGACTATTTCCTTTCTAGTTTGCTATGTACTGGCAATTTTGTCAAAGCACACAGGATAAACTCTTTTACCACCCCATCTACTAAAGGAAGGTAGATTTAAATCTAGTAGATTCACTGAGATTAGTGGAAAGTAAGCTTGTCACAATAAGTGCCTGAGCCCACCTGCATACCACTGGTATAATGTGTGTGAATGCCAATCTGACTGGGAAAAACAGAGAAGACAGAGTGATCGGGAGTAGAACACCACCTCAAAGAAGGATGCCTACCTCTCAGAGCTCAGCACAGTGACAGCAACAGGTATGCCTGGCCTTAGCTTGTGGAGCTAGGTAGGCATGGGCTCATGGGGGCTGTGTGGAGGAGCCTCAAAGTGATCCTATATGGGGAAATTCTGGGACTGGAACTCGTACCGTGGAAGGAATAACAAAAGGAGATAAGTGCTCTGGGCAACTCATCCTGCAAGATAAGGGTGCCAATGCCCCAGCTCCCTGCAAAGCCAATCCACATAACGCAGAATGAATCATATGAAACCATGACATAAAATACAAGGGTTATAGGCTTTAATCCTACTTGAATCTCTATGACACATCTCTACAAATATAAAGTAAGGGGGTGCACCGTGCCAGGAAACAAGAGAGAAAATAAATTGGTTCCATGGTATAGCTGGCCAAGTATGAAGAAATGAATAGGTATTAAATAACATTAATTTGATGAAATAGAGGTTTGGAAAGCTTAATTAGAACTTGGGAACAGTTGGCTAGTGTGACCAGGGTCTACGTAAAACCAAAATTATGGCATTTGTTTTATTCAAGCCAGGAGTTCAAATCTATGCTTCCACAAAAACCCTACAGCATCCATGCCATCCATTAACAGCCTAACCCTGTTGTGGAGGGGAAGCAATGCTGTAAATGATCTGGCCATTTCATAGCAAAGAGTGTAGCTAGAGAGTATCTATCCAAAGAAACAAGACAGATCCTAAACCAGTATGTTAGTTTAGGATGGCCTAGGCCAGTGGTGGTGAACTTTTGGCACTCCAGATGTTTTGGGCCACAACTCCCACAGTCCTTTGTCATTGGCAATACAGGCTTGGAATTCTGGGAGTTGTGGTCCAAAACATCTGGGGTGCCAAAGGTTCACCACCACTGGCCTAGGCTATAGTGCAGGCACCAAACTGAGTAAGGTTGGCTTAAAGGGCTCTTCTGGGCATAGTATTTTTACTACCCCATCTCCTTGGGCTGCTTGCTTTAAAAGTTCTCTTTACAAACTTATGAAAGTTGTTTCTCTTTAACAATTTTTTTCAATCATCTTTATGAAATCCACTTGCCCAATGGAGCTTTTCTCCCTTCTATTGCTCAGTGAAAGCTTAATGCTAAATCAAAGCTTGGAGGTTCTCACTGTAGGAACATAATAAGAGCCCTGATGGATCGAGCCAAAGGCCCATCTAGCCCAGGGTCTTATATCTCACAGTGCTCCCACCAGATTCTTTTGGGAGCACATGAAACAGTAATACAGTCGGGATGTGTCCACAACCAAATCAGACCTCTCCAGGAGTAAGCATAGCTTGTGTGCTACTAGATAGATTTATTTATTTATTTATTTAGTTAGTTAGTTAGTTAATCACACCATTCATACACAGAACCATTCAAGATGGTTGGTGTAAAACCAACAAAATAAGTAAACCATAAAGCTTAATATAAACAATAACACCAATCTGTATCAGTCGTGGTGGCACTTTAAATTGGAGCAGCCGAGCAGAGGTGGATAAAGTCATAAGAGGCTGCCTACAAAGGCCTCTCAAAAGAGAAGTGTCTTGAGCAGCCTTTTAAACCAAGGAACGGAGGAGGGCATTTGTAACTTCAACAGGAGGCGATCCCACAGGGATGGTATCACCACTGAAAAGGCCCAGTTTGTTGTAACAAATTTCCTGGCCTTTTGGCACAGCCACCTAAGGAGCATAGCCTAAAAGGATTTGTTGGCATGGGAAGATGACATTGAGAAGAGAGACTTTGACAGTGGTCCCAAACAGTGAAGGGCTTTTGTAGGTTAGGATCTAGAGATGGACACTGGAGGGAGCCAGATGCCAAACTGTGGATCAGTTTTTGGACAGGAAATGAAATGTGCAGAACTGCTGAACCAGCAGTTCATGCCTATCTCTATTCGACTTCTTTTTTGAGTGGTAGAAACGTTTCGCTGCTTATCCAAACAGCTTCATCAATCTAGACAAGGAAGCTGTTTGGATGAGCAGCGAAACGTTTCTATCGCTCAAAAAAAAAAAAAAAGGAAGTCCAGTAGCCATGACTCAACTTCCAGATAAACTCACCCGGATGACTGAGAATCTTCACAGACATATGCCTATCTCTATTATTATCAAAACCTTGAACTTGACCCAGATGCAACCACAAGTGAATGCAAGTGAGCCAGGTCTGGAAATATGTGATGATGATGATATCTGCTCATAACTGCCACCAGCCTGGCCATTGGATTCAGGACCCAGTGCAGTCTCTGAGTCAACCTGAAGGGAAGCTCTGCATAGAAAGCATTCCAGCATTCAATTCTGGAGACACAATGTCCAGAGGGCTCCCTCGACTATGAAACTGGGCAATGACCCTTAGTTGATTAAAGGCAGACCTGTACATGACTGCCACCTGGGAGTTTTAGCTGTGCAAATGCATTCCTGGCCACTGTGAAAACCCAGGCATCTTCTAGACTTTTATTTCAGCACAAGCAGGTGAAAAAAACCAGTTAACTTTGTATGAGTGTGTGAATTTTTCATTTATTTCTTTTTTATTGCAATGTTAGTAAGCTGCAATTATTTACTTAGAACCTCTAGAAGAGTAAAGAATGAAAATTAATAAATATGTCCAGAAGAGTAAATTTATAAATATGTATGAATGTACTCTATAAATATTCTTCCAAGTCTTGAATTGCTTGAGGCTTATAAGAAAAACAACAACAAAACAGAAAACTAAACACCACAAAGCAAAGCACAGAATAAATGCTATGAGTTCCTGTCATGTTTTACAATAGTATTATTGCTACTATAATGTACAATAGGGTACAATTATTTTACAGTAGTCCCACATCTAGAAAGTTGAAACTAGGGTTGTATAAATCTGTGGGTTTTGTTCTGTTGCTTTCATTATTATACAGCTCCTTTCTGTTGTTCATTATTCATTTCTTGGATGTTGCTAGAGGTTCTCCTGTTCTTTTTCTGATGCTGAGAGTTGGTGTGTGCAAGATTAGTAGCAACAGAGGTGTAATTATTTTTTGGTTTTTGGACAGTCACCTATCAGCAGTTCCAATTTTGTTCTCTCCCTCTTATTTTGCAGATGCTATTTAGATACAGGACACTTTTTTAGGGATCCACTCATAAAATCATAGAATCATTGAGTTGGAAGAGACCTCAAGGGCCATCCAGTTCAACCCCCTGCCATGCAGGAACCCCCATCGCAGTACTTCTGACAGATGGCCATCCAGCCTCTGCTTAAAAACCTCCAAAGAAGGAGACTCAACCACCTTCTGTGGCAATATATTCCACTGCTGAACAGTTCTAACTGTCATGAAGTTCTTCCTAATGTTCAAATGGAATCTCTTTTCCTGTAGTTTGAAACCATTGCTCTGAGTCCTAGTCTCTGAAGCCATGTAAAACAAACCAGTCCCCTCTTCAATATGACATCATTTCTAATATTTAAACATAATTAGCTATCATATATTCCCTCTCAGCCTTCTTTTTGTAAGGCTAAACATTCCCAGCTCCTCAAGCTGCTCCTCATAAGACATTTCTTCCAGACTTTTAACCATCCTGGTTGCCCTCCTCTGGACCCACTCGAGGTTGTCAACATCCTTTTCAAATTGAGGTGCACATAACTGGACACAGTACTCCAGGTGGGGTCTGACCAGAGCAGAACAGAGTGGTACTATCACTTCCCTTGCTCTAGACACTATGCTTCTGACACTCACCCCACGAAAAACTGGCAGCCACCAAGGGTAGCACATAGGTTCTGCTTGAATGAAACTAAACTAAGGACCCTGTGACTCAGTTGTTGAACTGCAGTACTGTACTCAAAACTTTGCTTCTGACCTGCATTCAGTCCCAGCAGGTTCAAGTAGCCGACTCAAGGCTGAATCAGCATTCTCTACTTCCAAGGTTGGTAAAGTGAATACTTAGCTCACTGGAAGGACAATATGTAACCTACAAAATTAAGTGGTGAACCACCCAGAGAAAACTTAAAGTACCATAGGGCAGTATGTAAGCAACATACTTTGCCTTCTGCTTGAAATGATATTATTTGTGGAATACTTTAAATGACATGATTTGTGGAAACATAAAATGGTGTACATCAGGAGGTGGCCAAAGAAAAGTGTTTTTCCTCACTTCCATGGCAACTTGTCACTTATTGCTGTTGAGATAAAGAAATCTACTCAAATTATTTAATTCATAGTAAGAATTTGTGTAAGAATTAACTTTCTGTAAGAAGCAGAAATGAGAGTGGGAGTATGACCTCATGTTTTCTTGGGGAAGAAGTTAAGGTACCAGAAGAGTAAATTTTCCTTTATTTTACTTTAAAAACAACTGTTTCTCTTTTGGAAAATAAGATATTTTTTACTATAGAGGACTAAACAGGTATCATCTCTGCACAAAAAAACAAAAACAAAAAAACCCCAGAGGGAATTACCATTTAAGCTTCTCTGTTACAGAGAAAGGTCCAGCATACTACACAATGTTCCTCACAAATATGCCCCTCCAGGATCATTTGGTGTGCTGCTCTTCAGTTGACCCCCAAGAAATGCATTCAAGGATCAGGCACATTACACATAACTCTAGGACTAGAAGATAGGAAATGACAACTTTCACCTCACCAAAGACTTGAAATTGTCAATTTGTGTAAAAGGTAGGAATTTCAAACTTGGAGAATATGGCAGGAGCTAAAATGGCAGCATGTGAATAATGACAAAGTTGCCCAAAAGGCAAAAGACATATTATCCAGTGTTTCTGGCTGGATAGTTCATTGGGTTGAAGCAGCTGATGGTGGAGCTATGAGTCAGAAGTGTTAGTCTTTATTGTACCCCTGAGAAACGAGCTACACAATGCAGCACCACAACTAGAAAAACCACTTTTGAAGATTGATACATAGAAACTCTGGGAACAACACTTAAATTATTGTTTCTTCTGATCTCTCATTAACAGAGATGGGCCTAAACAAAAAAAATGAACTAGAAAGTATGTCAGAAATCACTGGTTTGTTGGTTTGGGTGAGTTGAGAACAAAAACCCAAATGAATGGAACTATAAACGTTTAAAGTAATATTAGGGTTGTTTGGCCCATTTTCACCCTCCTCCCCCTGCCCCTGACAGCCTGTTCTTGTCAATCAGAAGCACTAGGAAGAACTTAGAGACTACTGAATTGCCAGGTCAGGCAGCCAAACATATGGCTCAAACAGGTCTGGTGGAGTTGCTTATTTTCATTTATGAGGCTGATTCACTGGAGTAATTTTCATCTTCTACTTAGGAACATGACTGGCTGAGATCTCCAGCAGCACGTTCCTTCCTTGTCAGTAGCCTCTCTTCTCCACTCCCTTTTCCTGACTACACAAAAACCTCTGTAGCTTAGCTCAGACTTCCAGTGTGGCACTGTTCACATGGTATGGGGAAAGGGCATTGTTCACCTCCTGATGGATAATACCCAGTGTCAGGGCATGAACCACTACTGGTATTTCACCGAGGCAGCTACTAAAGGGCACTTTCCAAAGGGACCTGTTTGAGGGTGAATAATTCAGATGTCTGAAATCCAAGCTCCACCCAACATGAGTGAAGATGTAGATGAAATTCAGAGGAAATACTCCTGTGATTTTTGATGTCTCTAGGCGGATGGGGGACATTCTGAACTTCAAAAAAAAATTTAACAGATCTGTGGTTCCCTTTTCCTAAAGGTTTGGGAAATGCATGGTTTGTGGGCTTCAACAAACCACAGACCACAACAAACCACCATTTTGCTGGTTCATGCCCATCACCACACTGTAAGCAATCCATATAACCCACACAGTGGCTAGAACTGCTGTTTAATGAATGACAACCATTTGGTCAAACTTTTCATTTCTCCTAAAAACAAATGCACACATTTAATTCATGTTGCATGAAGGTCTTTTCTTCTACAAGCCTTAGTTGTATGCGACTGAAAGAAAGGGCTGTCTCAGATAGCTTTCCAAGAAATCTGTGTGTGGCTTCCTAAATGCAAGATGCCACTTCACAGCACTTGAAGTGAATTTCTTTGATCATGATACCTGACCTTTTTGCTCAAAATGGCCCAACATGTGTGCCCACATCTTAATGGGCTGTGTTTCTGCCTTTTGGAAACTAAGATCTAACAGTGAAGGGGTGGGGGAGAGAAAAGAAAAGAAACATTGAAAAGAGAAAGATGCCTGAGGAAAAGTAGCTGGGGTGACATGATGTTTAAACAAGGCTTTTAAATGGATGTCCAAAGCTGTAATACTATGACAAGGAAAGCGGTTCAGCTCTACCGTTTTGTAATCAGTGCTGTGTGCTCATGCAGGACTAGTTGACCTGGCCCTCACTGAGATAGCTTTTTCTTTTTTTTTCTGTCATTGTTTTAGTCCATTTTGATTATGGAGGTGATCAAGGGGTCCGATCAGTCAGTCCAGGGAGTGAATACAAAGTAGAATTTTTCATCACCCCAATAGCCACGTACACATAACATGTGGTCTTGCTGGTAATTTCCTAACTTGCTTATGGGGCAATCAACTTTGTCTTTTCAATCTGACAGCCCCTCTTCCACGGATTAGAATATTCATTTCTCCTTACTCTATTAACAATATGCACTAATTAGTCCTGAATTTTAAGAAGATGCACATTTGTTCCTCTAAGGTTTTCTTTTTCCCCCTTTTAACATTCTTATTAGAAAAGCCTTTATCACACACCTGTTAGTCTTGATAAGTAATCCTTAAAGTTCTGTGAAATATGATGCAGACTACGAACATCCCAGTAGTTAACTATCTAGATGGCAGCATAAAGTAATTCATCATGTTTTCTTAGCAATCACATTGATCTCACACGTCATTTAGAGCTTAATGATGATTAAGAATATTTAATGAAGTCTAACTCACTTTGATAAATCGACCGTACACTTGCTGTAACTAGCATTTTAAGCTATGGAAAGTTAAACAAAGTCATTTCAGGATTTTGAAGTATTGATTATACTTGATTTCCCCCCAGTGGAAATCCATAAATTTGTATTAGAAGCAGGTCACATGTCACTGGATATATTATTTTAAAGGTTTATTTATTTGTATTATTGTGAAGTTAATCATATAATATACTTGTTTATTTCTTTTATTTACTGCTGTTTCCAGGGTAAAGGCATAAAAGTTAAGAAAGCCACGAAACAGAGAATGCTTAAAGTAGAATTTAAATGATGAAAATATTGCACACACAAAATGCAATATCACCTCCATGTCAATAAAAAAATGAGAGAAAACAAGATACAGCTAAGTTTAATTTCTAACCCTCCCAACTACAGTAGACCCATTGAAGAGTGGGACTTGTGGTGTTAGCACTTCTGCGAGTCTGGTTGATTCAGTTGGTTTATTCTTGATGGGAACACTTGTGCTTAGACCACTGCTCTTAAAGTTTTTATAAACATTTCTATGAAGGACTTTCATCTGGTGAGCCTATTATTGTGGGAACTTTGCACCTGCTACTTTGCTGCCTCCAAATTTTATCTCCAGGCTCATTTCTTATGGTGGGTACTAGAGATGGGCATGGAACGAACATTTTTTCATTTCCGTTATTCGTTTGTCATTCCGTTACATAATGAAATGACAAACGAAAATTGTGATGAAAATGCAACAAAATGAACAGAACCACGAAAATGGTGGTCGTTACGTTTCGTTTCCATTAATGGCGACCGGCAATGAAATGAGCTGTTTTAAATGTTAAAAAACGCCCTGGACATCCGTAAAAATGCAGCGATAATTATTTATATTGTTTGATAATACCTACCAGGGGGTTGGGGTCCTTAAATCATTTGTTTTTGTCTTCTCCCATCGTGATGTATTTTTCTTTTCCCTTTAAAATGGATGTCGCCACCAGCCACAAAATGGAGGCAAGACATGTGATGGGATCATGTTCAACCAATAGCATGCCCAGGTTGCAGACTGGGCGGGCAGGTCTGGCAGCCACAGAGGGCATAAAAAGCTCTGGCAGCCCCCGTCCACCTTGCAGTCTCTGGTGGGAGTTAGGGTGGGATTGCTGTCTCTGTGACTCTAGCTTCAGTCCTGCAGCCTCCCTGTGTGTGTGCGTGCTGCGTACCTCTCGGTGAGTACCCTCCCCTGCCCCGCAGTGCAGTCACTCTGCGGCTGCCTTGCACCCTGGGCAACGCCCGCCACTGCCTTTGCAGCCTCCCTGCATACCTAGTCTATACTGTGTCTCTGCCAGCATCCATTTTTTTTAGTGTTTTCCCTCTGGTCTGGGGCGTTGGGGGATGCCTGCGCACAGAAATGCTTTAAAATCGTGCAAAAGCAGGTAGAAACGACAAATGAAAAAATGAAAAATGGTAACGATTTTTTTTCAAAAAATTCGTGACAAACGGAAATGAACCGAAACAGATCTCTCAACAACAAACGAAAAACCGAAACACAATTTTTTGTTTCATGCCCATCTCTAGTGGGTCCTGGTGGTTTTTCAAGTTTCCATGCATTGATTTATAGATAACACCTACCACTTTGAACTAAGTCCACTTAATTTTCTCAATACTAGTCTCATCAGAGGGTGGAAAAGTAATTTTTTTCTTACCACAGTTCCCACTGGCCTTGCTGGCTGGCTACGGGATCCTAAGGAGCTATGATTTTAAAAAATAACTTTTCTAAGCTATGGCTGAAATAACATGAACAGCATGCCTGGCTCACACAAGCATCATTGTGTACAAGCTGACACTTAAAAAGATGCTCTACAACAGGGACATTTGTTGCCAATAAATTCACATCTAAGACTTATCTCCTGGCAAGCCACATCTTTTGCCACATTTGGACTTTTGGTACATGCTTTGATAAAGAGGGCATTGCCCTCGAAAGTTGCAATTTGTTTGTTTGTTGTTGTTGTTGTTGTTGTTGTTGGTTATTTGACTAGTAGCATAAAGGTATCACCTAGCTTGGTCTTGCTTTTGTATTTCGACTTGATGTTTATTGTTTATTTAGATTGTATTTTGTTTATATTTGTAAACCAGAGTAGCTTTCTGCTAATGTTCATGGTATATTAATCAAATAAAAAAATAAAAAAATAAAAATAGCTGGGGCTGCAAAACGATTCTTCAGCCATTTTTGCCACCAAAACCAACATAGACAGGTAGAAATGTTGTTGTTGTTTTTTAAAAAAGAATCACAGCCTGAGCTGGCTATGAAGCACTTAATCGTGTTTCATGCTGATTTGTACCACAGGTGCTGCAAATAACCCCCTCCCCCAAACACCTTGATTGGTTGGCCTATTCACCATTCTCCATGTGGTACTGGGTTCCTCCTTCTCCAGCATCACACTAGTCTGGGCAGGAGCTCTGGCTTCCCCACCCCCTTCGGCTGCTGACCACTCTGATGAGGAGGTGGGTTGGGAATTCTCCCTGCAGACCCAGTGAGTAGTTGGCTACCTGAGGGGATGGAGAAATGCAAGTGGGTGAAAAATGTTTCATGCCCATCTCTAATCTGAGCCCTTCCATCCTTGAGAAACATACTGAACTCTATGATCTATAGAGCATGAAGGTAAATTGCTAGTGTACTGTGAAAAGAGGGATCTGGGTACATCCATTTGTTTTAAAGCCTCTCATTCTTACTGTTCTTGCCCTGTTAAGTTATAAAACACAAAAGTTCCACAAGGCTATGCTCCATGTCAAATCCTTAAAAATGAATACAAACCAGCAGCAGTGTTCTAATTCAAAATGACTTGACATCATGGCTAATGAATAAACCCGGGAATAGAACTTTCTGTAGGGGTCCCACAGCAGGATCAGACACGATCATATGATTTGTTTCCTCCCCATTCCCCTTTTTGTCATGGAATTTTATATTGAAATACAAGGTAAAACAACAACAATAGAAACAGGCAACAAAATTACAAGCAATGTAAAACTTTCCAAGGCAGAAGGGAAAGGGCATATTTTCATTCTTTTGTGTAAGAGGAGTACAACATTCTGAATATTTTGCAGGGAATTTTATGGAATACGGCAATGGACTCTTCAAATCCAGTTATATGTGTTCTGAGTAGTCAGAACATCACTGTAGGACAATAAGGCCTTTCTCCCTGACACCCCCACCCCCCCGATTTCTGTATTTTTGTTGATACATGGTGCCATTGCTACTTCTTGCTTCTCTTTGTCTTGTGTTCTGTGTGCTCAGAAGGAGGCAAATAGTTCTGATCACACTGTGCATCCACTGATCACAAGTCACCATGGCTATTTTTATTTCCCCATTCCCAGGAATGGGTCCACCCCCCTCACATGGAACATAAAAATACAATTGTGGGCAATGATAAGGATTGGGTTGGGGTGCCCCCCGCTCCTTCTGGCTTTAGCAAGTGGTTGTCAAAATGCATGAACCTGCAAACCACTCCAAAGTCTGCTTGTTTCAAAGCTTAGAAGCTATTTTAGCTATAATATGATGGAAATACACCTGTGAAAAAGGAAGTGCAACTTAAGGAAATGAGACCAGGCTCTTGAAATCATCAAATTGAACAGTCCTGATAGAAATGTAAATTATCAAGTGGGTTATCATGCCCCTATTACAATCTCTCTTCCCAACAGTATAGATTGTTACTTGTTAACATTAGTAACTAAGTAGCCATAGTAACAGTGAATAATATTTTAATCAAAATCTTTTGATTAAATTCTGATTTCTCAGAAAAGGCAAAATTTAATGTCTTCTCTTTTTATGCACTCTTATTCACATTGCCACAGGTTTTTCATTGTAACTTCTAGCTTGGGTGGCATTTTAATCCTGTTTTGAATAAATATTAATGTCTCTATAGTTAATACATGGCTTGAAAAAATTGTGGGCATTCAGGTTGACGGACTGATTATTAAAATAGATTGCTCTACATGTATTTTGGGTGTGTGTTTAATATTTGAATATCATCTGTGATCTCTGTCTCAATCCAGGAAAAAAAAAGATCATTGATCATACTGCTTTGGCATGTTTTGTAAAATTAAAAGCACATTTTCTAAACCACACACTAAATTCTGAATTTTATTTTATTTTATTTTTTGGTCAGGCCCTGTTCTGCTCCAAGACATATGAAGTGGCCCAACAGAACAGTACAGGGGGTAAAATGGTTCAAGGAAAATTAACAAAAACTGTCTACTTCCTCTGGAATTTGTGAAAATCTTGAGTAGACTGAAATCATTTCATTGAGAGGGAGGCAGGAATAAGATGTTTGCAGATAACCCGCAGTAAACCTTTTACTGCAGGTTATCTGCAAACAAGCATGGAACCACCAGTTTTGCACATTCTGCTTTAATGTAATGCCATGCACTGTGGCAGCCTCAGTAGATACGAAGGCTTCTCCACCTGAGTGCTATCCATATCACCTGAGAAATGGGAACAGGAGCAGGAGGAAGAGAGAGTGAGTCACAAGCTGTTTCATGGGAGGAGAATTTATTAGAACTCCCAGGTGGTGGCCAATCTACTCTGAGTGGAAGCAGAGGTATAGCAAGGATTTGGAGCGCCTGGGGACGAAGTTTGTTTTTGCACCCCTCTTGTCCCCCTTACTGCATCGTGCCCACCCAGCATGGGCAGGAGATCCTCCAGCTCTTGACGTCAGAGGCAGAGCTTCCCCAACGCCCGTGTGGCCCCAACGGATTGCCCTGAACAGAGGCGGGATGTGCTGGGCACTGTATGCAAATCCAGTTGGTCGGTTGGGAGGTGACAGAGTGCCTGTACTCGTCGTTTCTGCTTCCACCCTTCAGGGGATTTGAAGAATAGCCTCCAAAGAATGCAGGCGATTGGAATACAGGCATGCTTGAGGAGGAGGAGCCTTTCTTTATTTTTTTTCTCCCCCCATTCTGAAAGAACAACAGTTCGGGCTGGAAAAGGCAGACGGGTTTGGGAATGGCTTTGGGTTGTGTTCCTCACCCCCATCCTTCTGGGGATGCTCCAGGAACAGAAAGTGCTGGATGCCTTAACGGGGCCCAATTCTGCATCTCTGTGTGTGTGTAGGGTGGGGGTGGGTGGGTGGGCATTTGTGGGTGTGGGTGTACTTGTGTGTGGTGTTGTGTGTGTGGTGTAGTTTGTTTGTGCCTCCCTCCTGTCCTGTGGTGGCCTGAAGCATGACAAGGAAGAGGAGGAGGAGAAGGGCGCCATGGCCACTGAGCTCCCTGCACACCTGCCTGCCTGGCTGGCCACTGGGGCGCTTGGCTTCCTCCTCCTGCTCCCCCTCCAGGCACCCCCAGAATATTGCTGTGCCACAGGGCAAATGCACCCTTCAGCCCCCCCCCCCGTACATCCTTGAATGGAAGTACAGGAAATAACTAAGTTGGTGTGTGGGGGTTTAAGATAAATGTAGTGGAGAAGGTGTCTGGACAACAGGAAAAGGTAGGAAGCTGTGGACCCAGGCTTAGAGGAGAAAAAGAAAAGAAACGGGGGAAGGAGGCATGTCAGATGCAGGAGAAGCAGTAGAAAAAAAGGAGACCATGAATCCTGCCATCATGTTGAGAATGGATCGGGGCTGAAAAACCCTTGAACCACAAGTGGGAGCAATTGATGGTGCCCATGGAAGAAGCTGACCAGAGGAGGAGGGTTGCTGGATGAGAACAGACGTCCTATTGGGGAGAGATGTAGGCCCAGGAATGCAGAAGGAAAATCTGCATTGTAAAGGCCCTGGTAGAGCAAGAGATAAGAGAAATGGCACAATGGTTGTATTCTTAGGAGATGGCCAGGAGGAAGGGTCAATGACTTGGATGCCTGTACATCTGATGCTGGAGGGATATGGGGTGAAGGAGTTCCAGAGGAACAGCTGCACTTGTTTCTGACATGCAGTATTTCCTCACAGCAAACACCTCAACATAATCCAATCAAGACTTGAAAGCAAAAGAAACATTTAAGACAAGCAAAAGAAACACCTAACAACACCAAAAGATTTACTTATTTATTTATTTACAAAAACTGGAGGCAGTGAAACTAAGATCTGCATATTAAAAGCATGTGAAAATGAAATAGAGTGTTAAGATGGTGAGAGAAAGATATCTGTTCTTAATTTTGAGTTTGACCTAGACAGATAGAGAGGCTGAAATCCAAAAGTTCCAAATTCAAAACTAGGGTAGGGCAGCTGAATGGGTGAAGATTTGATGAATTGACACCAATGTAAGTTCCATTGATTCAATGTATCTACTGTAGCTGTATCTTACTACTGGATTTCAGTCTGTGTATCTCAATTATTTGAACACTCTCCAGAATGTTTGTTTTCATCACAATTCTTACTGTGTTGACTAGGGCTGTGTGCCAGATTTGAACAAATCACAAATTCCGAACCAAATCAGCCTGTCCCAGACCAATTTATATGATGTCTTCTAGAATGAAGCAGAATGAATCAATATGGGTCAAAAGAACCAAATTTCCAAACCACTGGAAATCTGAGACACAAATACATTCAGATGGGGCACAAATTGCTCATTTATTTATTTATTTTTGCATTTCTAGTCCGCCCAGTTTCTCAGTAGGGACTCTGGGTGGTTCACACGAAATCCAAATAAATAGTAGGCAATACAAAACAAAAGAACCAATACACAGCAAAGACATCACTAAACACACACACACACACACACACACACACACACACACACACACACACACACACACACAAAGGCCCGTCAAGAGGCAAAACTAAAGGGTGGCGAAAAAAGTTACAAGACAGGACAACACAACATTGCATCAGCAACTGCTTTTAAAAACTTTAAAAATAACTCATATTCAAGCCCCTGAAGTTGGCTTTCTAAAATTTGTCAGGTTTACCCTATATTAATCAGTTATCATGCCCCCAAATCTATCATCAGTCTAAAAGCAAAATACATTATCACCATGTTTTGTTAAATGCATTGACATTACAAACTGACATACAGATTTGGGTCCATGGCACTGATCAAATCCAGTGGATCACTCTGGATCAAACTATGATGTAGGTGGAAACCTCTGAATAGGATTAAAAAGGCCTGGGTTCAAATCTCTGCTTAACCCTGGAAACTAATTGGAAGAGTGGAGCTAGTAAAACACTTCCTTAAGTCTCCTACTCTCCTTGAATGTCCTGTTAGGGTAACTATAAGTCAGTTGCACCTTGAAGGCACATAATAACAAAAATGGCAGGGTACAACACTGGACAAAGCATTTATTTTGAAGCTTTTATGACCACTGAAAGAGAGCCAATATGGCACCATGGTTAGAATATCAGACGGGGACTAGCTAGTTCTAGATTTGATTCTCTCTTGATCCATAAAAACCAGTAGAAGTCTATAGATTGGCTTGTTTGCTCTGCCTAATCCACCACACCAGTTTGCTGTGAACATGAAGTGGGGAGAAGTGCTATATATGTCACTTATAGCTCATTGAAGGAAAGGTGGACTATCATGGTAACTCACTGGTTCCCAACTTTGAATTTTGAATTCCCCAGATGAAAAAAGAGGTTTATTATTATGACTTGGTCTGATACCTGCCATATCTGAGTTCCGGTTATGAAGAATGGTGTGTAATGCATGAAAATAAAGGGTAAAATAAATAAATGAAATGTTTCATGTATTATGCTTAGGACATAAGCACAAGAAGTAGTCTCTTTTTAGAAATGCTTACTCATAGAAAGGGAGGCAATTTAAATTTTTCCAGTTATCTTAATTTTCACAAAGGATAATTTAAGCCAATTCATAGAAATGTCGGTATTAAACATCTCTGTATTTGTTGTAAATGATATTATAATGCATGAACAAATGCTATTTTCCCAATGAGGCTAGTATTTTCTTAGTACCAGAGATAGTCATAGTAGGTAGTTTGAGACAATCTCTCTTTGCATTCTCAACGCAATCATTCTTACTACTTATATTCTTAACATTGCTTGCATGCTTCTTTCTGCTCCAAATTATGATGAGGGTCATAGACGGTGTAAAAAGGTTTTTAAAGCTCACAAGAAATGTTAGGAAAGAATAAACACGAACCATACTGGCCTGTAAGATTGCTGGGATGATCTAAGCGTGTGATATCATTCAGTGACATTTCCTATGGCCTTTACCTGCTGTACATTTTTTCACTTGAAATATAATATTCCTGGGCCATTTTTATCTGGCAAGTAATATGAAAGCGTGTTCCCTCCGTCTGCCAGTCTTCCCTTTGGAGCGGAACTGCTATCACTCCCTTATAGCTAATACTTTGCATTGCCAATTTGCTGTGAGTAACCTATAACCTCCCTATGATTGCAAAACTTCATCGCTCAACATGTTAAATCACAGTAAATGAACTACCTGGAGTTGCCCTTGATGGGTAGATTACAACCAATGATATTAGATGCAAAGGAGTAACAAAATCACACTGGAATGAAGACCAAACTATACATATTTGCGTATGTGTATGTGGGAAGGTGGCTCAGTGGACTAAGGTGCCAAAACTGTCAGCTGCAAAATCGAAAGCTCAGCAGTTTGAATCCCGGGTGCCACGGAACAGAATGAGCTCCTGCTGATAACCCCAGCTCCTGCCAACCTAGTAGTTTGAAAGCATGTAAAATGCAAGTAGATAAATAGGTACCACTGTAAAAAGCGGGAAGGTAAAACAGTGTTTCCATGAAGCCATGACGGCCACATGGCCATGGGCTTGCACAACACTGCCTCTTCAGCTTGAATACAGAGTTGAGCACTGCCCTTAGAGTCGGACACAACTATCACACATGTGGGGGGGGGGGTGGGAACCTTTACTTTTACCTTTACCTATGTGGGAATGACCAGTCTAGCCAAAATTGTCCAGCCATCATACATATTAGAATAAATAAGCATGCATTCTTTATTTAAATGTATAATCTGATTAAAGTCCACACACAGGCTAGGAAGAAATGATCTGAAATATAAATGGCTTAAAATAGCCAAAGAGTCAAAGGGGAGGGAATGCACAAATTTAATGGGAAAACAAACTACCCAGATTGCTTGCCTATTTACTGATTGATTACATTTATTTATTGCAGCGTACATACCATTTTAAAAGAAGAAACACGACATACATTAATGACACATGTCGAGGCATAAAACTCTTTCTTACTTGCAATTATAAAATGAACAATCAATTAAAAATAAAATTAATATAGACAATGTAACATATTTAAATCTTTTAATTTGCAACTAAAAAGGGAAAAAAACCTAATCAGTAACTGCATCTCTTTTTGGAGGGCATTATGAAGTTGATGTGGCTGCAGTGACATAGAGCGTTTATACACGACCCCTAAGCTCCGCCGCAAATGGCTGCAAGCTCCGGAGCTTAAAAATGTTTCCCCACCAGTTCCGGAGTTTGCAGACAATTAAGTGCGACCCCGCCCACTTTAGCGTGACCCAGCTTACTTTTCTTGTACCTTCTCTTTGGAGGTGAAAAATCTTTGATGCGGTGCAAGGATAGTGAGTGCGGGGCTCTCCTCGCTTCTGTTTGCTGCTTTTTGGCTCCCGCCCCTTTAAGAGTTACTTTTACAGAGACGAGGGGGTTGGACTTGATGGCCTTACAGAGACGAGAGGCAGAACGAGGTGAGCGGCATGCTTTTCTTTCTCTTTTTCTCCCTTCCTCACGCAGCCAGCAACCAGGAAGTGCGGAGGGGGGTGGGGACACAGGAAGAGTGACGAACCCCTAAGATCTCTGGTCCGGATTTAAGTGGGCAGTGGATCTTAGGGGTTGTGTAAAAAGGCCCATAGCCACTGGTACACTTTGCTGAGGGAGGGAGAGCAGGAGACAGCTCTAGCCATAAATTTACACATGGATTTGTTAGAAATTCAAGACTTCCATTTCCTGCAGAAAGGGGAGGAAGTAATCAACCAGTTAGCCTGCTTCTTTCAAACGCTAGAGACAGGTAGTTCCTGGCTGGAAGACATGATTAGCCTGAGTATCCAGTTCAAAGGCTCATTTATTTATTTATTTATTTTTTATTTATTTATTTATTAATTTATTTATTTATTTATTCAATTTATATACCACCCATCTGGCTTGAGGGCCACCCTGGACAGTGAGCAACAAGCAAGAATGCAAATTACAAAAACATCAAACAACAAAAGGACCTATATACAATCTTTTCAAACTCAAAATATGAAAAATAAATCCAAAATCTTTTGAAGTGCTAAAATACCCAGGAAATACACAGACAAGCTGGGAACTCAAGGAGATCTCTGGAGTCAAACAAAAAGAGTTGCAATGTAGTGGAGGGGATGAACATACCTTAAAATAACTTGAGGGCTGCCACTTAGTTGCTGATAGGAATCTTAGCTAGCTAGAATACTCATATTTTTAATCCTTAATGTCTGTTGCTAAAAGTTAGGCTTGCCTGAAAATACTTAAATATAATCTCCTGAAGTTGGTATGCCTTTCATGTCTTTTATTAGTATTTTACCTTTTTCTTAAAGTAACACCATTTCCTTTAGAAACAGAGGTTTCTGCTTATTGCAGAGCTTTCTTTTGGTTAAATCAACTCTAGAAGCCAAGCCACTCAAGCTCCTGTTACCAGAGTGAATTGATTACATAGAACATGGGCAGAGAGCAAAGGGTTTACACTGGAGTCTCTAACCTGTTATAGGTGAAACAGGTCCTGTTTTGAGAGAAGGCTGGTGTCAGCAAACAGAGGAAATTGAGATCTGTCTGTGGGCATCTGGGTGTGCCTTCTCCTCAGCTGCGCATGGGCCAGATCCCAGTTGAAAAATCCCTGACACTGCCAACACAGAGAAAGAGATCTTTGTTTAAAGGACTACCACATAGAAACTCTTCATAAAATCCTTTGTAGGGTAGTTTACAGTACTGTATAAACCTTAGTAACTTGTTAAACTTAACTTAATTGAACCAAAAAGAGGAGGAATGCATTTCCAAAGGTGATGAAGTGTAGCCGTTTGTACTTCTCTTTTTGGTACCCAGGCTTTTGAGGTCAAGGACAGACAAACTCCAGGCTTGCAATATTTTTCCTTACAGTCACCCCCCCGCCATTTTGCGGTTCATGTACTGCAGTCCCACTATATCATGGGATCGCAGTACCTGCACCTTGGGGTCGCGCGCGGGGGGGAGTGATCGCATCGCCCCTTGCTGCCCCCGGGCCCCTCTGAGAAGCCTCGGAGCTGTGCAGGGGGGTGGCAGCGGGCCGCATCACCCCGCACCGCCCCCAGGCCTCCTCCGAGAAGACTTGGAGCTGCACAGGGGGCAGTGGGGGGTTATCGCATCGCCCTGTGCCACGCCCCAGGCCCCACCCAACCTGCTTCCACATATCACAGATTTTCAAGCATCGCAGGTCGGGTGGGTCCCTAACCCCCGTGATAGGTGGGGGGTTACTGTACTAGTTGTAGTACAGGGTCACCAGCTAAAGAAAGATAATACACAAGGAGGGGCAGACAGAGAATTAAGAAAAGAAGGCTAACTCTGAGCTACATGCTCCAGCCAGAAATCAATTTTCAGTACCACAACCAACAACACAATAGTTAGATCATACAATTAACGCATCAATAGAAACAGAGCTCTCCAAAATGACACAATCTATCTAATTGTTCTAGCTCTAGAATGCCTTGTTCTGCATTTTGCCATGTGGCTGGTGCTTTTTTGTGACTGTTCATTGAAAGATAAAGGCAGGCTTCATCAGCAAGTCTGATACTTCCTTGAAGGAACTGACTGCCTCTATGGAAAATGTTATAATAGTATGAAATGCTAGGGATGAACCTTTCAAATGTTAAAAAAATGGGGAAATCCACAAAAGAAGCCTTTTTTTCATTTCTATATTACATTGATTCCTGAAACAAAGCCTCTTTAACCACGAATTATTTAAGTTAATGACAGAAGATCACAGAGAAGTTTCCTGTTTTTTTCATGTTTCCCTCTTTCATTTAACTTTATTTCATCTTTATCCTGTCTAATCATCCAGGCACTTTACAATTCAACCCTGACACAAGGTCTGCTGTCAGTAGTTAATCAAAGCATCTAAGGGCCCTAGAAATTTGGAATCTGTGAAAGGGTATGAATTGGTTGAACGTTTCCAAGGAGAAAAGCTCCTTCCATTCATTGTTCTTGAAGATAGGTTACTGTGTGCCTTCTATGTTTACCTCTTTCATTTAAACTTTATTTTACCATTAGTCTGTCAAATTATCTAGGAAATTTTCCATTTAGTGATATCACCTGGGCTACTGTCAGCAGTTAACTAGAACATCCAGGGGAATTATTAAAACAGCATAGGTTGGTTGAATGTTTCCAATGAATAAAAAGCAATAGCATGACTCAGCATTTAAACCATGTGATATTTCTCTGCCATAATGAAACAACAATCACATAATCATAGGACAAAGTTTTTATTTCATTAAAGATGAGATTCCTTGTTGGATTACAGTTGCAAAGTCATGTAGTTATAGTTTAGTTATCAGGAACTTGCTAGCTATTGGGAAAAGTAATACACTACCAGTAACTAAGTATTTGCAGCTAGTTACTGCCAAATTCTTTTTCTTAACAGGAGAAATAGAGAACATTTTTCCAGGGAGATGCTTAAATTACTACAAACTTGATTCCTTTTTTGTTAATTTAAATACTGCCCATCTGGCCTGAGGGCCACCCTGGGCAGTGAACAACAAGCAAGAATGCAAATTATAAAAACATCAAACAACAAAAGGACCTATAAACAATATTTTAATACTCAAAATATGAAAAATAAATCCAAAACCTTTTGAAGTGCTAAAATACCCAGGAAATACACAGACAAGCTGGGAACTCAAGGAGATCTCTGGAGTCAAACAAAGAGAGTTGCAATGTAGCAGAGAGAAGGAATATACCTTAAAGTAACTTGAGTGCTGTTCCTTTTTTGTGACAGCTCAAATGGCTGCTGCTTCCATCATGGTCTTCACATAAAGTATACTCCTAACTGGAGATGGGCATGGAACTAACATTTTTTCGTTTCCGTTACCGTTTGTCATTTCCGTTATGCAATGAAACGACAAACGAAAATTGTGATGAAAATGCAACAAAACGAACAGAACCACACAAAATTCTGATTGCTACTTTTCGTTTCCGTTAATGGTGACGCGCAATGAAATGAGCTATTTTAAATGTTAAAAAACGCCCTGGACATCCATAAAAACGCAGCGATAATTATTTATATTGTCTGATAACCTACCAGGGGGATGGGGTCCTTAAAACTTTTGTTTTAATCTTCTCCCATCGCGATAGTATTATTCTTTCCTTTTTAAAATGGATGTCGCCACCAGCCACAAAATGGAGGCAAGCCATGTGATGGGATCATGTTCAACCAATAGCATGCCCAGGTTGCAGACTGGGTGGCCAAGTCTGACAGCCACAGAGGGCATAAAAAGCTCTGGCAGCCCCCGTCCTCCTTGCAGTCTCTGGTGGGAGTTAGGGTGGGATTGCTGTCTCTGCTGCGCCCCTAGCTTCAGTCCTTCTGCCTCCCTGTGTGCATGCGTGCTGTGTACCTCTCAGTGAGTACCCTCCCTTGCCCCGCAGTGCAGTCACTCTGCGGCTGCCTTGCACCCTGGGCAATGCCCGCCGTTGCCTTTGCAGCCTCCCTGCATACCTAGTCTATACTGTGTCTCTGCCAGCATCCATTTTTTTAGTGTTTTCCCTCTGGTCTGGGGCATTGGGGGATGCCTGCACATGGAAATGCTTTAAAAATCACGCAAAAAGCGGGTAGAAACGACAAACAAAAAAACGAAAAATGGTAACGAAATTTTTCAAAAAATTCCCAACAAACGGAAACGAACCAAAACAGACCTCTCAACGACAAACAAAAAACCGAAATGCCATTTTTCTGTTTCGTGCCCATCTCTACTCCTAACACCAGATTTCATCTATTGTCACTTCCCAAACCATATAGAAGATTTCTGGTATAAAAAGCCAAGCCAGGATTATATGAGGTTGTTCCACTGACAGGATTGAGAGAGCCCCACTACCACCACCACCACACACACAAAGCTTTTACAGACTTAGAATGTACCATAGAGAGTTGGAACACCCCCTGAGACAGGGCCGGATTCTGATGAAGAGAACTTCTAGGCTACTCCACTAAAGAGCTCCATGGTGCAGTGGTTAAATGCCTGTACTGCAGGTAAAACTGTCCTGATGACCTGTGGTTCAATCCCAGGTAGCTGGCTCATGGTTGACAGCCTTCCATCCCTCTGAGGTCGGTAAATTGAGTACCCAGCTTGCTGGGAGGAGGCAATGTGTAGCCTGCATGCTTTAACTAAACTGTAACCCACCCAGAGTCTACTTGAAGTGGTATAAGTCTGTATATAAGCAGAACTTTGTGAGGTCCTTCTCAATCCTCCACCCTCATGAGTTGAAAAAAATGGAAGTCTTCTTAGTGTTTTTCCCACTTGGTGGTTGGGTCCGCTATACTTGGGGGGGGGGGGAATGGAAGTGTTATAAACAAAATTGAGTGAAGCCCAGGATAATGATGTGTATTTAAAATTCTGCAATTCACATTTTCTACTCCAAAGGACATGATATTGTTAAATACCACAGTGATTGGGGAAAAAAAGCATAAATGTAAAAATGAACACAGAAAAACATTTGCACTTATATCTTCTGATGCCGGTCCCCTGGCTTTCCTGCACATTTTGGCCATAAATTTGTAGACCTACCCTGGAGTTTTGTCCTAATTCCCAAGGTGGATGGCCATTTTAACTAAAGTAAACAGCCTAAACAGAAGCAAACACAAGATGTAGTCTATTCTGTCAGACTACATCCAGCAAGCCAACCTTACAGCACATCCTCATTTTCCAATCTAAATATTTTCAAAATTTTAGAAACTCCCAAAATTGCAAAAAAAAAAAAGATTCAAAATAATATCCTCCATGTCACATGCAATTAGGAGGCTTGAAAATGTTTCAAAAACATAGGTTATTAATTAGCTATAATTTTTTATCTAATAATCCCAGCAGCAGCAAACACCAGGCTCTCATCCAATAATCAATGCTAGCCATTTAAAGAGTCAACTGCTCTGAGTCTCATAGTTGCTGGGCCTGAGTTGCCCTGTCCTTGCATAAAGTCTTGGGTTTGCAATTTTGGGAGAAGGAAGACTGCTTTTTTTGGGGGGGTGCAGGGCTGTAGGTGGCCCCCCTAGATTTAGAGGCCCTTGCCTTCAGCCTACTTAGCCTATATATAAATCCAACCTGGCCCTGAGATCTTTTCTGTAGATTGGAAGACTTCAAGAAAATATAAGAGAGAAATAATCCCATTGCACCAGTTATCATCCATAGGTTTTACTCTGGCTTTAAAATTTCATGTTTGGGTCTTTATATAGCAGTTTCAGTATCTGAAGGGCCCCTAACAGTATAAGATTGAAAATAGTGCTACTTAATAAAGACCCCCCAATCTGTATTCAGTAGAATACATAAAATCTCATCAGGCTCTCAGTAGGAAACAGCAAGGTATATACAATCCTTCAAGAATAAGACTTACATTATTAAAACCTTTGAGTAATTATATTGAATATAAATAAAATTAATGAGCAAATTGTTCTAGAATTTTAAAATTAGGCTTTGGTAAATTAATTTTTTATTACAAGTCAAAATGAAACTGTTGTTCAAAATGTTTTTGATCACTTACAAGGAAAAGTGTGCTAATTAAGTTGTTTTTTTAAATTGCAAATAAGAATGAAAGTACTGAATGCATTGCATTCTGCGGGTTTTTTAAAAAGTGGTATCATTGACTTATTTGTTTTTAGATCCTGAGGGGAATTAAATTGCTGGATGAACTGTTTTTGATTCGTAACTGTGCTCAAGCAATAAAACAATCTTTACAGTTTTTAGATATTAAGTAGACAGATTAAAGCATTGTAAATAAAATTAATGTTAATGGTTGTTAAGTGGAACAATACAGTTCTCCATGCATTTTTATTTAGAGCAAGGTTATTCTCTCACATTGGAGGAATGCAGTGCAAACTCATTTTTGCAATACTCAATTTACAACTATCAAATCCAGTTAATTTAGATCCTTACCATGAAAGAGCAATAAAACAGTATCTTGTTGATCTTCGCAGTAAATGAAGGTGCCGTCTCCTATTGTATTTCATTGTGTACCAATATAGGTGCAGTGCACAGCTGTACACTTTGAGTGCATAAATCTCATTGTTCACCAAGACTGTGCTGGATATTTATGGGTGAGCCTTTTCAGAAACGAAAAGATGTAGTATGTTTACCAGGCCACAGACAAACACTTCAATTCTTGAATGGGTTTCCAAACACTGTGTTTTAGATTTTAGTTTTTTTATTGTTGCTTCAATCAGAATGGCTATTTGGGCTCGTCTGTGTATGTTGCCATGTAGTCTGGTACGTGCATGAGACTGGCTTTTAAATATGATTAGCTGAAAGGAGAAGAGTGCTTGGAGTGGATTGATTTATTTGATGTTAAATCAATACTCAATTCAGAAAGGAAGATTTCTGTCTTAGGAAATTGTCTGAGTGTTTTATTGAATGAAGTCAGAAAGGGATGTATCAATACCATCTCCTACAATCATATTGTGTTATTTGATCTTCACTGTCCAATTGAGTCTCTCTCAGGTCTATCATGGGAAAAATTAAAAAAAGGAGAAATGGGGGGAATGGGTTTTTCAATATATATTCACTGATAGAAGAAAAGAAAAAGAGTAATAAGAGTATATATGTAGTGGGTGAGCCTAACGGGACAGTTCTCCTGTTCCATGATTAAATAAGAGATTGTAGAAATACTGTAGCCAGAGGAAGAGGAAATGACTTGTCATATTTCTAGTGGCAAACATAGTTGACATTTTGAAAGAGATAAACTTATTACAACTACAGAGTTATATAAGGAGGCGCAGCATCCACAGTATGGTGGAACTTTACTGGAGCCAGGAGGGCCATGCCCAGTATATAGTTTCCATTAGAGATGGGCACAAAATGAATATAAATGTTTCATTATTAACAATTTTTAAAAGAGAATTTCTGAAATGAAATTAACCAAAATGAAACAATTTATTACACTATAAAATGGCTCCCCTGGGACCTAGAGGCACCAAATTTGGTGGGCAGCGTCCTTGGACTCTTCCCTTTAAAGCAGTGGTTCTCAACCTTTGGGTTCCCAGATGTTCCTGGCTTGGCTAGTGATGAAGACTTCTGGGAATTGCAGTCCAGGAACATCTAGGGACCCACAGGTTGAGAACCACTGCTTTAAGGCCCCCAAATTTGGAAATGTGATTTATATATATATATATATATATATATATATATATATATATATATATATATATATATATATATATATATATATATATATATATATATATATATATATATATATATATATATATATATATATATATATATGTTTTCGTAGATTTTCACGGGTATAGGTATGCATGTTAGGGTGGATTCGGGTTTCTTCCCGTGTAGAAATCTGGTTGTTTTGGCGACGTTTGACGAGGTCTCACTCGTCATCTTCAGGCTGGTGTTCTGGCTTCTTTCTTCTTGAAGCAAAGTGTGATCTCAGTTGAAGTCCTTCTATAAATACTGCTGGGGGGGTGTGGTTTGCTTGCTCTGTTGCTGACTGTAGGTTCCTTTGTTCTTTTGTGATCTGCTGTGTGGCTGAGGCGATCGTTAAGGGATTAACTGCTGGTGGGTTAGATGGCTGTTTAGAGACAACCTGTGTGGGTGAGGTGCTGGATGTGTGTCTATCAGCCTTTTGTTTCTTAACGACCTTGGTGATGGGCGTTCTGGCAGCATTCTGGGCTTTGGTGGAGTGGGGTCCTGTGTCTTGTGAGTTCATTTTGGTCTGGCTACGTGTCTGTGGTCTCCCAGTGTTTTTTTGGCGTGTGTGAGTGTGCTCCATGTGGTGACTGGAATGGGGTGCTGCAGTAGATGGTGCACTCGTGGTTTTGTTATTGGATGGTGGTTTCGTTTCATCTGTGGGAAGGGTCTGGGTTTGTGTTTGGTGTGGATGGAAGGTGGTGGCATCTTGTGTCCTTTTGGACCTGGTGTCAGTCTTTGTGACAGAGGCTCGTCTGTTGACCAGGGCTAGTTTCCAGATGTCAGGCAAGCGGGAGGTGTCATCACGTTTATTCATGTTGTTTGGGTGTTTCTCTATTTCAATGGCTTCCATGATTATTCGACTGTTGAAGTGTTCAGTTTTGGAGATGAGTTTGGTTCTTTCAAAGTCAATTTCATGACCTGTTGTTTTTATGTGCTGGAAGAGAGAGGAAGATTTTTCTTCTTTTTTGACTGCGTTCTTGTGTTCTGCGATGCGTGCGCTTATTCTCCTGTTTGTTTGTCCGATGTATGTGGCTGGACAGACTTTGCATGGTATTTCGTAGACTCCTTGGTTTTCTAGCTCAATCTTGTCTTTGGGGTTTCTTAAAATGTTGGCTATTTTTTGGTCGGTGCAAAAGGCTGTCTTGATATTGTGTTTGTGGAGAATTTTGCTGATTTTGTCTGTGGTGCCTTTGATGTAAGGGAGGAGGGCGGTGCCGTTGTTCTCTTCTGTTTCTTGGTTCTTGGGGGGTGTTTCCTTTTGGATTAGTTTGCTGATGGTGTTTTTTTGGAATCCGTTCGCAATTAAAACATTCGAGAGAGTGTGTAATTCAGTTTTTAGGTGGTCTTTTAGGCTACCAGCCATCTAACCCACCAGCATGTAAACAGCCATCTAAACAGCCATCAGCAGTTAATCCCTTAACGATCGCCTCAGCCACACAGCAGATCACAAAAGAACACACGTTATCTGGCCACACGGGAAAGATAAACTGAACAACTTCCTCACACATCTCAACAGCCTACACCCCAAAATACAATTCACTATGGAAATAGAAGCCAACAACCAACTTCCCTTCCTGGACGTCCTAATCTACAAAAAAAAACGACGGCTCCTTAGGACATACCATCTACCAGAAAAAAACACATACAAACCGCTACTTAAATGCACAATCACACCACCACCCTCCACAGATCAACTCCGTAGCAAAAACCCTCATCTCCAGAACCAAACGCCTCGCTGACAAAGACCACCTAAAAACTGAATTACACACTCTCTCGAATGTTTTAATTGCGAACGGATTCCAAAAAAACACCATCAGCAAACTAATCCAAAAGGAAACACCCCCCAAGAACCAAGAAACAGAAGAGAACAACGGCACCGCCCTCCTCCCTTACATCAAAGGCACCACAGACAAAATCAGCAAAATTCTCCACAAACACAATATCAAGACAGCCTTTTGCACCGACCAAAAAATAGCCAACATTTTAAGAAACCCCAAAGACAAGATTGAGCTAGAAAACCAAGGAGTCTACGAAATACCATGCAAAGTCTGTCCAGCCACATACATCGGACAAACAAACAGGAGAATAAGCGCACGCATCGCAGAACACAAGAACGCAGTCAAAAAAGAAGAAAAATCTTCCTCTCTCTTCCAGCACATAAAAACAACAGGTCATGAAATTGACTTTGAAAGAACCAAACTCATCTCCAAAACTGAACACTTCAACAGTCGAATAATCATGGAAGCCATTGAAATAGAGAAACACCCAAACAACATGAATAAACGTGATGACACCTCCCGCTTGCCTGACATCTGGAAACTAGCCCTGGTCAACAGACGAGCCTCTGTCACAAAGACTGACACCAGGTCCAAAAGGACACAAGATGCCACCACCTTCCATCCACACCAAACACAAACCCAGACCCTTCCCACAGATGAAACGAAACCACCATCCAATAACAAAACCACGAGTGCACCATCTACTGCAGCACCCCATTCCAGTCACCACATGGAGCACACTCACACACGCCAAAAAAACACTGGGAGACCACAGACACGTAGCCAGACCAAAATGAACTCACAAGACACAGGACCCCACTCCACCAAAGCCCAGAATGCTGCCAGAACGCCCATCACCAAGGTCGTTAAGAAACAAAAGGCTGATAGACACACATCCAGCACCTCACCCACACAGGATGTCTCTAAACAGCCATCTAACCCACCAGCAGTTAATCCCTTAACGATCGCCTCAGCCACACAGCAGATCACAAAAGAACAAAGGAACCTACAGTCAGCAACAGAGCAAGCAAACCACACCCCCCAGCAGTATTTATAGAAGGACTTCAACTGAGATCACACTTTGCTTCAAGAAGAAAGAAGCCAGAACACCAGCCTGAAGATGACGAGTGAGACCTCGTCGAAACGTCGCCAAAACAACCAGATTTCTACACGGGAAGAAACCCGAATCCACCCTAACATGCATACCTATACCCGTGAAAATCTACGAAAACAAATATCCGACCTCTACGGGAGGAAACCTTCCAGCTGACCAGAACCTACGAGAAACTAGAAGTCCGAAGAGCCACCATCTTATGTGACATTGCATTCCTACGCAACTGCCGAGACAAAAATGTGATCCCCACAAGCTTCCAACTGAAATTCCACTCAAAAACCCCATCCAGCGAAAGGATCCTGAAAAGAACAGAACTAGCCCTAATCAGAAGCGAACTACACAGGAAAAGATACCTACTAGATCAAACCAACAGAGATCTACTCACTCTCCACCTCAAACTCAGCAACAAAATCCACCCAACACTCTGGAACAAATCCAAGCAACTCGCCGCCTGGAGAGCTGAAACAGAGACCTCCCACAAGACAGACACACACACCAACAAACTCCACAAACTGGAAAACGCCAGAAGCCCAACCCCCCACACAACAACCCATGAAACAAACAGTTCACAACATATCAGACAGGACACTCACCATCACAGAGACCAAAGTCCTTTCCAAAGGATTCAACTTTGCAGTCGCCCCCAGACACATCCCCACCGAAAACATCATATGCGGAGTGGAAGCCAGCCTAACCAAAATCAACCCAGATGAAGCCAACAAAATCAGACTCGAAGTCACCAATGTCCTCTGCTCCAGCAAACCACCCAGAAGCAATTTACACAAAGAAGAACAAAAGCCCTCACCAACCTGAGGAAAGACCACAACATAATCATTCTCCCAGCAGACAAAGGCAATGCCACAGTGGTGATGAACACATCCGACTACCAAGCCAAATTATCCAACCTACTACAAGACCCTGCTTACATACCTTTGAACACAGACCCCACCACCTACCTGAAAAAAAACCACCAAAGCCAAAATAAAAGCCTCTCCCTTAAGTGAAGAAATCAAGCCAAGCATCATCCCCAGAGAGAAATCATCCAGATGCCCCAAGCTCTACGGCCTCCCAAGATTCACAAAGAAGGAACACCTCTCAGACCCATAGTCAGCTCCATAGGCTCACCTCTACAAAACCTCGCCAAATTTCTTGCCAAACAACTCCAGCCCTATGCAGAATCCATCACTTCATACGTACAAAACTCGTTCCACTTCATAGAAATTATAAAGAAACAAGACCTACAACCCAATGACCTACTCGTGAGCTTCGATGTTGTTTCGCTCTTCACACAAGTGCCCATTCAAGAAGCCTTGACAGCTATCCACAACAAATACAACCCCCAAGCACATCCTAGATCTGACCAACCACTGCCTAACTAACACATACTTCATCCACAATGGACAAAGATACAAACAGATAGAAGGAGCACCCATGGATCACCCTCTCACCGGTCATCGCAAACCTATATATGGAACACTTTGAAACCAACGCGTTACAGAAGTCCGAACATAAACCCAAACTCTGGCTCAGATATGTTGACGACACCTTTGTTATCTGGCCACACGGGAAAGATAAACTGAACAACTTCCTCACACATCTCAACAGCCTACACCCCAAAATACAATTCACTATGGAAATAGAAGCCAACAACCAACTTCCCTTCCTGGACGTCCTAATCTACAAAAACCCGACGGCTCCTTAGGACATACCATCTACCAGAAAAAAACACATACAAACCGCTACTTAAATGCACAATCACACCACCACCCTGCACAGATCAACTCCGTAGCAAAAACCCTCATCTCCAGAACCAAACGCCCCGCTGACAAAGACCACCTAAAAACTGAATTACACACTCTCTCGAATGTTTTAATTGCGAACGGATTCCAAAAAACACCATCACCAAACTAATCCAAAAGGAAACACCCCCAAGAACCAAGAAACAGAAGAGAACAACGGCACCGCCCTCCTCCCTTACATCAAAGGCACCACAGACAAAATCAGCAAAATTCTCCACAAACACAATATCAAGACAGCCTTTTGCACCGACCAAAAAATAGCCAACATTTTAAGAAACCCCAAAGACAAGATTGAGCTAGAAAACCAAGGAGTCTACGAAATACCATGCAAAGTCTGCCCAGCCACATACATCGGACAGACAAACAGGAGAATAAGCGCACGCATCACAGAACACAAGAACGCAGTCAAAAAGAAGAAAAATCTTCCTCTCTCTTCCAGCACATAAAAACAACAGGTCATGAAATTGATTTTGAAAGAACCAAACTCATCTCCAAAACTGAACACTTCAACAGTCGAATAATCATGGAAGCCATTGAAATAGAGAAACACCCAAACAACATGAATAAACGTGATGACACCTCCCGCTTGCCTGACATCTGAAACTAGCCCTGGTCAACAGACGAGCCTCTGTCACAAAGACTGACACCAGGTCCAAAAGGACACAAGATGCCACCACCTTCCATCCACACCAAACACAAACCCAGACCCTTCCCACAGATGAAACGAAACCACCATCCAATAACAAAACCACGACTGCACCATCTACTGCTGCACCCCACTCCAGTCACCACATGGAGCACACTCACACACGCCAAAAAACATTGGGAGACCACAGACACGTAGCCAGACCAAAATGAACTCACAAGACACAGGACCCCACTCCACCAAAGCCCAGAATGCTGCCAGAACGCCCATCACCAAGGTCGTTAAGAAACAAAAGGCTGATAGACACACATCCAGCACCTCACCCACACAGGTTGTCTCTAAACAGCCATCTAACCCACCAGCAGTTAATCCCTTAACGATCGCCTCAGCCACACAGCAGATCACAAAAGAACAAAGGAACCTACAGTCAGCAACAGAGCAAGCAAACCACACCCCCCGGCAGTATTTATAGAAGGACTTCAACTGAGATCACACTTTGCTTCAAGAAGAAAGAAGCCAGAACACCAGCCTGAAGATGACGAGTGAGACCTCATCGAAACGTCGCCAAAACAACCAGATTTCTACACGGGAAGAAACCCGAATCCACCCTAACATGCATACCTATACCCGTGAAAATCTACGAAAACAAATATCCGACCTCTACGGGGAGGAAACCTTCCAGCTGACCAGAACCTACGAGAAACTAGAAGTCCGAAGAGCCACCATCTTATGTGACATTGCATTCCTACGCAACTGCCGAGACAAAAATGTGATCCCCACAAGCTTCCAACTGAAATTCCACTCAAAAACCCCATCCAGCGAAAGGATCCTGAAAAGAACAGAACTAGCCCTAATCAGAAGCGAACTACACAGGAAAAGATACCTACTAGATCAAACCAACAGAGATCTACTCACTCTCCACCTCAAACTCAGCAACAAAATCCACCCAACACTCTGGAACAACACCAAGCAACTCGCCGCCTGGAGAGCTGAAACAGAGACCTCCCACAAGACAGACACACACACCAACAAACTCCACAAACTGGAAAAACGCCAGAAGCCCAACCCCCACACAACAACCCATGAAACAAACAGTTCACAACATATCAGACAGGACACTCACCATCACAGAGACCAAAGTCCTTTCCAAAGGATTCAACTTTGCAGTCGCCCCAGACACATCCCCACCGAAAACATCATATGCGGAGTGGAAGCCAGCCTAACCAAAATCAACCCAGATGAAGCCAACAAAATCAGACTCGAAGTCACCAATGTCCTCTGCTCCAGCAAACCACCCAGAAGCAATTTACACAAAGAAGAACAAAAGCCCTCACCAACCTGAGGAAAGACCACAACATAATCATTCTCCCAGCAGACAAAGGCAATGCCACAGTGGTGATGAACACATCCGACTACCAAGCCAAATTATCCAACCTACTACAAGACCCTGCTTACATACCTTTGAACACAGACCCCACCACCTACCTGGAAAAAAACCACCAAAGCCAAAATAAAAGCCTCTCCCTTAAGTGAAGAAATCAAGCCAAGCATCATCCCCAGAGAGAAATCATCCAGATGCCCCAAGCTCTACGGCCTCCCCAAGATTCACAAAGAAGGAACACCTCTCAGACCCATAGTCAGCTCCATAGGCTCACCTCTACAAAACCTCGCCAAATTTCTTGCCAAACAACTCCAGCCCTATGCAGAATCCATCACTTCATACGTACAAAACTCGTTCCACTTCATAGAAATTATAAAGAAACAAGACCTACAACCCAATGACCTACTCGTGAGCTTCGATGTTGTTTCGCTCTTCACACAAGTGCCCATTCAAGAAGCCTTGACAGCTATCCACAACAAATACAACCCCCCCAAACACATCCTAGATCTGACCAACCACTGCCTAACCAACACATACTTCATCCACAATGGACAAAGATACAAACAGATAGAAGGAGCACCCATGGGATCACCCCTCTCACCGGTCATCGCAAACCTATATATGGAACACTTTGAAACCAACGCGTTACAGAAGTCCGAACATAAACCCAAACTCTGGCTCAGATATGTTGACGACACCTTTGTTATCTGGCCACACGGGAAAGATAAACTGAACAACTTCCTCACACATCTCAACAGCCTACACCCCAAAATACAATTCACTATGGAAATAGAAGCCAACAACCAACTTCCCTTCCTGGACGTCCTAATCTACAAAAACCCGACGGCTCCTTAGGACATACCATCTACCAGAAAAAACACATACAAACCGCTACTTAAATGCACAATCACACCACCACCCTGCACAGATCAACTCCGTAGCAAAAACCCTCATCTCCAGAACCAAACGCCCCGCTGACAAAGACCACCTAAAAACTGAATTACACACTCTCTCGAATGTTTTAATTGCGAACGGATTCCAAAAAAACACCATCACCAAACTAATCCAAAAGGAAACACCCCCAAGAACCAAGAAACAGAAGAGAACAACGGCACCGCCCTCCTCCCTTACATCAAAGGCACCACAGACAAAATCAGCAAAATTCTCCACAAACACAATATCAAGACAGCCTTTTGCACCGACCAAAAAATAGCCAACATTTTAAGAAACCCCAAAGACAAGATTGAGCTAGAAAACCAAGGAGTCTACGAAATACCATGCAAAAGTCTGTCCAGCCACATACATCGGACAGACAAACAGGAGAATAAGCGCACGCATCGCAGAACACAAGAACGCAGTCAAAAAGAAGAAAATCTTCCTCTCTCTTCCAGCACATAAAAACAACAGGTCATGAAATTGACTTTGAAAGAACCAAACTCATCTCCAAAACTGAACACTTCAACAGTCGAATAATCATGGAAGCCATTGAAATAGAGAAACACCCAAACAACATGAATAAACGTGATGACACCTCCCGCTTGCCTGACATCTGGAAACTAGCCCTGGTCAACAGACGAGCCTCTGTCACAAAGACTGACACCAGGTCCAAAAGGACACAAGATGCCACCACCTTCCATCCACACCAAACACAAACCCAGACCCTTCCCACAGATGAAACGAAACCACCATCCAATAACAAAACCACGACTGCACCATCTACTGCTGCACCCCACTCCAGTCACCACATGGAGCACACTCACACACCCAAAAAAACATTGGGAGACCACAGACACGTAGCCAGACCAAAATGAATTCACAAGACACAGGACCCCACTCCACCAAAGCCCAGATACTGCCAGAACCCACCAGCCATCTAACCCACCAGCATGTAAACAGCCATCTAAACAGCCATCAGCAGTTAATCCCTTAACGCCATCTAACCCACCAGCAGTTACAGCATCATCACAAAAGAACAAAGGAACAAAGGAACCTACAATCAGCAACAGAGCAAGCAAACCACACCCCCAGCAGTATTTATAGAAGGACTTCAACTGAGATCACACTTTGCTTCAAGAAGAAAGAAGCCAGAACACCAGCCTGAAGATGACGAGTGAGACCTCGTCGAAACGTCGCCAAAACAACCAGATTTCTACACGGGAAGAAACCCGAATCCACCCTAACATGCATACCTATACCCGTGAAAATCTACGAAAACAAATATCCGACCTCTACGGGAGGAAACCTTCCAGCTGACCAGAACCTACGAGAAACTAGAAGTCCGAAGAGCCACCATCTTATGTGACATTGCATTCCTACGCAACTGCCGAGACAAAAATGTGATCCCCACAAGCTTCCAACTGAAATTCCACTCAAAACCCCATCCAGCGAAAGGATCCTGAAAAGAACAGAACTAGCCCTAATCAGAAGCGAACTACACAGGAAAAGATACCTACTAGATCAAACCAACAGAGACCTACTCACTCTCCACCTCAAACTCAGCAACAAAATCCACCCAACACTCTGGAACAAATCCAAGCAACTCGCCGCCTGGAGAGCTGAAACAGAGACCTCCCACAAGACAGACACACACACCAACAAACTCCACAAACTGGAAAACGCCAGAAGCCCAACCCCCACACAACAACCCATGAAACAAACAGTTCACAACATATCAGACAGGACACTCACCATCGCAGAGACCAAAGTCCTTTCCAAAGGATTCAACTTTGCAGTCGCCCCCAGACACATCCCCACCGAAAACATCATATGCGGAGTGGAAGCCAGCCTAACCAAAATCAACCCAGATGAAGCCAACAAAATCAGACTCGAAGTCACCAATGTCCTCTGCTCCAGCAAACCACCCAGAAGCAATTTACACAAAGAAGAACAAAAGCCCTCACCAACCTGAGGAAAGACAACAACATAATCATTCTCCCAGCAGACAAAGGCAATGCCACAGTGGTGATGAACACATCCGACTACCAAGCCAAATTATCCAACCTACTACAAGACCCTGCTTACATACCTTTGAACACAGACCCCACCACCTACCTGGAAAAAAACCACCAAAGCCAAAATAAAAGCCTCTCCCTTAAGTGAAGAAATCAAGCCAAGCATCATCCCCAGAGAGAAATCATCCAGATGCCCCAAGCTCTACGGCCTCCCAAGATTCACAAAGAAGGAACACCTCTCAGACCCATAGTCAGCTCCATAGGCTCACCTCTACAAAACCTCGCCAAATTTCTTGCCAAACAACTCCAGCCCTATGCAGAATCCATCACTTCATACGTACAAAACTCGCTCCACTTCATAGAAATTATAAAGAAACAAGACCTACAACCCAATGACCTACTCGTGAGCTTCGATGTTGTTTCGCTCTTCACACAAGTGCCCATTCAAGAAGCCTTGACAGCTATCCACAACAAATACAACCCCCCCAAACACATCCTAGATCTGACCAACCACTGCCTAACCAACACATACTTCATCCACAATGGACAAAGATACAAACAGATAGAAGGAGCACCCATGGGATCACCCTCTCACCGGTCATCGCAAACCTATATATGGAACACTTTGAAACCAACGCGTTACAGAAGTCCGAACATAAACCCAAACTCTGGCTCAGATATGTTGACGACACCTTTGTTATCTGGCCACACGGGAAAGATAAACTGAACAACTTCCTCACACATCTCAACAGCCTACACCCCAAAATACAATTCACTATGGAAATAGAAGCCAACAACCAACTTCCCTTCCTGGACGTCCTAATCTACAAAAACCCGACGGCTCCTTAGGACATACCATCTACCAGAAAAAAACACATACAAACCGCTACTTAAATGCACAATCACACCACCACCCTGCACAGATCAACTCCGTAGCAAAACCCTCATCTCCAGAACCAAACGCCCGCTGACAAAGACCACCTAAAAACTGAATTACACACTCTCGAATGTTTTAATTGCGAACGGATTCCAAAAAACACCATCACCAAACTAATCCAAAAGGAAACACCCCCAAGAACCAAGAAACAGAAGAGAACAACGGCACCGCCTCCTCCCTTACATCAAAGGCACCACAGACAAAATCAGCAAAATTCTCCACAAACACAATATCAAGACAGCCTTTTGCACCGACCAAAAAATAGCCAACATTTTAAGAAACCCCAAAGACAAGATTGAGCTAGAAAACCAAGGAGTCTACGAAATACCATGCAAAGTCTGTCCAGCCACATACATCGGACAAACAAACAGGAGAATAAGCGCACGCATCGCAGAACACAAGAACGCAGTCAAAAAGAAGAAAATCTTCCTCTCTCTTCCAGCACATAAAAACAACAGGTCATGAAATTGACTTTGAAAGAACCAAACTCATCTCCAAAACTGAACACTTCAACAGTCGAATAATCATGGAAGCCATTGAAATAGAGAAACACCCAAACAACATGAATAAACGTGATGACACCTCCCGCTTGCCTGACATCTGGAAACTAGCCCTGGTCAACAGACGAGCCTCTGTCACAAAGACTGACACCAGGTCCAAAAGGACACAAGATGCCACCACCTTCCATCCACACCAAACACAAACCCAGACCCTTCCCACAGATGAAACGAAACCACCATCCAATAACAAAACCACGACTGCACCATCTACTGCGGCACCCCACTCCAGTCACCACATGGAGCACACTCACACACCCCAAAAAAACATTGGGAGACCACAGACACGTAGCCAGACCAAAATGAATTCACAAGACACAGGACCCCACTCCACCAAAGCCCAGGATACTGCCAGAACCTACCAGCCATCTAACCCACCAGCATGTAAACAGCCATCTAAACAGCCATCAGCAGTTAATCCCTTTAACGATCGCCTCAGCCACACAGCAGATCACAAAAGAACAAAGGAACAAAGGAACCTACAATCAGCAACAGAGCAAGCAAACCACACCCCCAGCAGTATTTATAGAAGGACTTCAACTGAGACCACACTTTGCTTCAAGAAGAAAGAAGCCAGAACACCAGCCTGAAGATGACGAGTGAGACCTCGCCGAAACGTCGCCAAAACAACCAGATTTCTACACGGGAAGAAACCCGAATCCACCCTAACATGCATACCTATACCCGTGAAAATCTACGAAAAACAAATATCCGACTCTACGGGAGGAAACCTTCCAGCTGACCAGAACCTACGAGAAACTAGAAGTCCGAAGAGCCACCATCTTATGTGACATTGCATTCCTACGCAACTGCCGAGACAAAAATGTGATCCCCACAAGCTTCCAACTGAAATTCCACTCAAAACCCCATCCAGCGAAAGGATCCTGAAAAGAACAGAACTAGCCCTAATCAGAAGCGAACTACACAGGAAAAGATACCTACTAGATCAAACCAACAGAGACCTACTCACTCTCCACCTCAAACTCAGCAACAAAATCCACCCAACACTCTGGAACAAACCAAGCAACTGGCCGCCTGGAGAGCTGAAACAGAGACCTCCCACAAGACAGACACACACACCAACAAACTCCACAAACTGGAAAACGCCAGAAGCCCAACCCCCCACACAACAGCCCATGAAACAAACAGTTCACAACATATCAGACAGGACACTCACCATCGCAGAGACCAAAGTCCTTTCCAAAGGATTCAACTTTGCAGTCGCCCCCAGACACATCCCCACCGAAAACATCATATGCGGAGTGGAAGCCAGCCTAACCAAAATCAACCCAGATGAAGCCAACAAAATCAGACTCGAAGTCACCAATGTCCTCTGCTCCAGCAAACCACCCAGAAGCAATTTACACAAAGAAGAACAAAAAGCCCTCTCCAACCTGAGGAAAGACAACAACATAATCATTCTCCCAGCAGACAAAGGCAATGCCACAGTGGTGATGAACACATCCGACTACCAAGCCAAATTATCCAACCTACTACAAGACCCTGCTTACATACCTTGAACACAGACCCCACCACCTACCTGGAAAACCACCAAAGCCAAAATAAAAGCCTCTCCCTTAAGTGAAGAAATCAAGCCAAGCATCATCCCCAGAGAGAAATCATCCAGATGCCCCAAGCTCTACGGCCTCCCAAGATTCACAAAGAAGGAACACCTCTCAGACCCATAGTCAGCTCCATAGGCTCACCTCTACAAAACCTCGCCAAATTTCTTGCCAAACAACTCCAGCCCTATGCAGAATCCATCACTTCATACGTACAAAACTCGCTCCACTTCATAGAAATTATAAAGAAACAAGACCTACAACCCAATGACCTACTCGTGAGCTTCGATGTTGTTTCGCTCTTCACACAAGTGCCCATTCAAGAAGCCTTGACAGCTATCCACAACAAATACAACCCCCCCAAACACATCCTAGATCTGACCAACCACTGCCTAACCAACACATACTTCATCCACAATGGACAAAGATACAAACAGATAGAAGGAGCACCCATGGGATCACCCTCTCACCGGTCATCGCAAACCTATATATGGAACACTTTGAAACCAACGCTACAGAAGTCCGAACATAAACCCAAACTCTGGCTCAGATATGTTGACGACACCTTTGTTATCTGGCCACACGGGAAAGATAAACTGAACAACTTCCTCACACATCTCAACAGCCTACACCCCAAAATACAATTCACTATGGAAATAGAAGCCAACAACCAACTTCCCTTCCTGGACGTCCTAATCTACAAAACCCGACGGCTCCTTAGGACATACCATCTACCAGAAAAAAACACATACAAACCGCTACTTAAATGCACAATCACACCACCACCCTGCACAGATCAACTCCGTAGCAAAACCCTCATCTCCAGAACCAAACGCCCGCTGACAAAGACCACCTAAAAACTGAATTACACACTCTCTCGAATGTTTTAATTGCGAACGGATTCCAAAAACACCATCACCAAACTAATCCAAAAGGAAACACCCCCAAGAACCAAGAAACAGAAGAGAACAACGGCACCGCCTCCTCCCTTACATCAAAGGCACCACAGACAAAATCAGCAAAATTCTCCACAAACACAATATCAAGACAGCCTTTTGCACCGACCAAAAAATAGCCAACATCTTAAGAAACCCCAAAGACAAGATTGAGCTAGAAAACCAAGGAGTCTACGAAATACCATGCAAAGTCTGTCCAGCCACATACATCGGACAAACAAACAGGAGAATAAGCGCACGCATCGCAGAACACAAGAACGCAGTCAAAAAAGAAGAAAATCTTCCTCTCTTCCAGCACATAAAAACAACAGGTCATGAAATTGACTTTGAAAGAACCAAACTCATCTCCAAAACTGAACACTTCAACAGTCGAATAATCATGGAAGCCATTGAAATAGAGAAACACCCAAACAACATGAATAAACGTGATGACACCTCCCGCTTGCCTGACATCTGGAAACTAGCCCTGGTCAACAGACGAGCCTCTGTCACAAAGACTGACACCAGGTCCAAAAGGACACAAGATGCCACCACCTTCCATCCACACCAAACACAAACCCAGACCCTTCCCACAGATGAAACGAAACCACCATCCAATAACAAAACCACGACTGCACCATCTACTGCTGCACCCCACTCCAGTCACCACATGGAGCACACTCACACACCCCAAAAAAACATTGGGAGACCACAGACACGTAGCCAGACCAAAATGAATTCACAAGACACAGGACCCCACTCCACCAAAGCCCAGGATACTGCCAGAACCTACCAGCCATCTAACCCACCAGCATGTAAACAGCCATCTAAACAGCCATCAGCAGTTAATCCCTTAACGATCGCCTCAGCCACACAGCAGATCACAAAAGAACAAAGGAACAAAGGAACCTACAATCAGCAACAGAGCAAGCAAACCACACCCCCCAGCAGTATTTATAGAAGGACTTCAACTGAGATCACACTTTGCTTCAAGAAGAAAGAAGCCAGAACACCAGCCTGAAGATGACGAGTGAGACCTCGTCGAAACGTCGCCAGAACAACCAGATTTCTACACGGGAAGAAACCCGAATCCACCCTAACATGCATACCTATACCCGTGAAAATCTACGAAAACAAATATCCGACTCTACGGGAGGAAACCTTCCAGCTGACCAGAACCTACGAGAAACTAGAAGTCCGAAGAGCCACCATCTTATGTGACATTGCATTCCTACGCAACTGCCGAGACAAAAATGTGATCCCCACAAGCTTCCAACTGAAATTCCACTCAAAAACCCCATCCAGCGAAAGGATCCTGAAAAGAACAGAACTAGCCCTAATCAGAAGCGAACTACACAGGAAAAGATACCTACTAGATCAAACCAACAGAGATCTACTCACTCTCCACCTCAAACTCAGCAACAAAATCCACCCAACACTCTGGAACAAATCCAAGCAACTCGCCGCCTGAGAGCTGAAACAGAGACCTCCCACAAGACAGACACACACACCAACAAACTCCACAAACTGGAAAACGCCAGAAGCCCAACCCCCACACAACAACCCATGAAACAAACAGTTCACAACATATCAGACAGGACACTCACCATCGCAGAGACCAAAGTCCTTTCCAAAGGATTCAACTTTGCAGTCGCCCCCAGACACATCCCCACCGAAAACATCATATGCGGAGTGGAAGCCAGCCTAACCAAAATCAACCCAGATGAAGCCAACAAAATCAGACTCGAAGTCACCAATGTCCTCTGCTCCAGCAAACCACCCAGAAGCAATTTACACAAAGAAGAACAAAAAGCCCTCACCAACCTGAGGAAAGACCACAACATAATCATTCTCCCAGCAGACAAAGGCAATGCCACAGTGGTGATGAACACATCCGACTACCAAGCCAAATTATCCAACCTACTACAAGACCCTGCTTACATACCTTTGAACACAGACCCCACCACCTACCTGGAAAAAACCACCAAAGCCAAAATAAAAGCCTCTCCCTTAAGTGAAGAAATCAAGCCAAGCATCATCCCCAGAGAGAAATCATCCAGATGCCCCAAGCTCTACGGCCTCCCAAGATTCACAAAGAAGGAACACCTCTCAGACCCATAGTCAGCTCCATAGGCTCACCTCTACAAAACCTCGCCAAATTTCTTGCCAAACAACTCCAGCCCTATGCAGAATCCATCACTTCATACGTACAAAACTCGTTCCACTTCATAGAAATTATAAAGAAACAAGACCTACAACCCAATGACCTACTCGTGAGCTTCGATGTTGTTTCGCTCTTCACACAAGTGCCCATTCAAGAAGCCTTGACAGCTATCCACAACAAATACAACCCCCAAACACATCCTAGATCTGACCAACCACTGCCTAACCAACACATACTTCATCCACAATGGACAAAGATACAAACAGATAGAAGGAGCACCCATGGATCACCCTCTCACCGGTCATCGCAAACCTATATATGGAACACTTTGAAACCAACGCGTTACAGAAGTCCGAACATAAACCCAAACTCTGGCTCAGATATGTTGACGACACCTTTGTTATCTGGCCACACGGGAAAGATAAACTGAACAACTTCCTCACACATCTCAACAGCCTACACCCCAAAATACAATTCACTATGGAAATAGAAGCCAACAACCAACTTCCCTTCCTGGACGTCCTAATCTACAAAAACCCGACGGCTCCTTAGGACATACCATCTACCAGAAAAAAACACATACAAACCGCTACTTAAATGCACAATCACACCACCACCCTGCACAGATCAACTCCGTAGCAAAACCCTCATCTCCAGAACCAAACGCCTCGCTGACAAAGACCACCTAAAAACTGAATTACACACTCTCTCGAATGTTTTAATTGCGAACGGATTCCAAAAAAACACCATCACCAAACTAATCCAAAAGGAAACACCCCCCAAGAACCAAGAAACAGAAGAGAACAACGGCACCGCCCTCCTCCCTTACATCAAAGGCACCACAGACAAAATCAGCAAAATTCTCCACAAACACAATATCAAGACAGCCTTTTGCACCGACCAAAAAATAGCCAACATTTTAAGAAACCCCAAAGACAAGATTGAGCTAGAAAACCAAGGAGTCTACGAAATACCATGCAAAATCTGCCCAGCCACATACATCGGACAGACAAACAGGAGAATAAGCGCACGCATCGCAGAACACAAGAACGCAGTCAAAAAGAAGAAAAATCTTCCTCTCTCTTCCAGCACATAAAAACAACAGGTCATGAAATTGATTTTGAAAGAACCAAACTCATCTCCAAAACTGAACACTTCAACAGTCGAATAATCATGGAAGCCATTGAAATAGAGAAACACCCAAACAACATGAATAAACGTGATGACACCTCCCGCTTGCCTGACATCTGAAACTAGCCCTGGTCAACAGACGAGCCTCTGTCACAAAGACTGACACCAGGTCCAAAAGGACACAAGATGCCACCACCTTCCATCCACACCAAACACAAACCCAGACCCTTCCCACAGATGAAACGAAACCACCATCCAATAACAAAACCACGACTGCACCACCTACTGCTGCACCCCACTCCAGTCACCACATGGAGCACACTCACACACGCCAAAAAAACACTGGGAGACCACAGACACGTAGCCAGACCAAAATGAACTCACAAGACACAGGACCCCACTCCACCAAAGCCCAGAATGCTGCCAGAACGCCCATCACCAAGGTCGTTAAGAAACAAAAGGCTGATAGACACACATCCAGCACCTCACCCACACAGGTTGTCTCTAAACAGCCATCTAACCCACCAGCAGTTAATCCCTTAACGATCGCCTCAGCCACACAGCAGATCACAAAAGAACAAAGGAACCTACAGTCAGCAACAGAGCAAGCAAACCACACCCCCCGGCAGTATTTATAGAAGGACTTCAACTGAGATCACACTTTGCTTCAAGAAGAAAGAAGCCAGAACACCAGCCTGAAGATGACGAGTGAGACCTCGTCGAAACGTCGCCAGAACAACCAGATTTCTACACGGGAAGAAACCCGAATCCACCTAACATAACAACATATATATATATATATATATATATATATATATATATATATATATATATATATATATATATATATATATATATATATATATATATATATATATATATATATATATATATATATATATATATAGTAATTGGAAAGTTATATACAGTAATACGACTGCCCTGGATAACGAATAATTCAGATAATGACTCGTTATTTTACCCCTCCCCCAGCCCCCAGCCCCAGCCTCCCTCCGCATTTCTCTTTAACTGACCTGCAGAGGAGGAGGGGAGGCAACATGCAGAGGTGGGGGCTGGGGGGAGGAACTGGCACATGCTGCCTGGCTCTCGCACCGCCCAAATGCCCGCCGGCAGCAGCAGTGGCAGAGGAGGAGGAGGAGGAGGAGGAGGAGGAGAGGTGGGGCCGGGGATGGGGGGAAGCACCAGCCGCCACTTGGCTTTCCTGCCACCTGAACATCCAGCGGCGGCAGCGGCAGCAGCGGCGGTGGAGGAGGAGGAGGAGAGGTGGGGACCGGGGGTGGAGGAAGCGCCAGCCGCTGCTTGGCTCTCCCACCACCCGAACACCTGGCGGCAGTGGCGGCGACAATGGAGGAGGTGAGGTGGGGGCCGGGGGGGAGGAAGCACTGGTGGCAGGGGTGGGCGAGGAGGGGGAGGAGTGCACTTTGAAAGTGCACTTTAAAGAGGTCTCAGGGAAAAAAGGCTCTTTTTTTGGCCTTTTTTCCAGACCTCGGAATGGATTAAAATGGTTTCCCATTCATTTCAATGGGAAACCATGCTTCAGATAACAATTTCTTTGGATAACAACTAACCTAGGGGAATGAATTAAAGTCGTTATCTGAGGTACCACTGTACTCGAAAACAGAGATCCCACTTTTCCAATTACAAATGGATTCCTAGGAGGACCCAATTTGGAGTTGAATAACTTGGCCCTTTAAGCCCCAGAGCTCTTCAATTTGGGGGCTTACAGGAAAGAGCTTGAGGAAGCTCTGCTGTAATTTCCATGCTGCTAGATGCCTGAAATCACTATTTATGGGTACATAACTTACAAATGATTTTTTTCCTGGGGGGACCCACTTTGAACTTGAATAACTTGGCCCCCTGGACTCAAACTTCTTCAAATTTGGGGGGCTTACAGGGAACAGCTTGAGGAAGACCTGTAATCTCCATGCTTCTAAAGGCCATGGATCACTATTTTCAAGTACATATTCATTCCAATTACAAATGATTTTTTTCCTGGGGGCGGCCCTCTTTGGAGTTGAGTAACTCATCCCCCTGGACCCAAACGTCTCCAAATTTGAGGTTAAAGGGAAGAGTCCAAGGAAGCTACCCACCAAATATGGTGCCTTTAGGACAAATCATTTCATTTTTAGAGCAAAAAATGGAAGTTCATTTCATTTCATCACAGAATGCATTCTACTGTTTCATTTCATAACTAATTGATTTACATAATGAAACAATTCATTACATAACAAAATTATTAAAACAGTGTTTCATTTTTCATTTAGTGCCCATATCTAATATCCATTCTTATGGGGGAAAACATGAGGACAACCTGTAGGTAATGCCAGAGGGTACATATTGAATGTAGGGTTATAGTGGTGGTGTGTGGTGTGCATTTGAATATTGCCTTGGGCTGTTATTTGAGGGGAATGGTTAAATCTGACCTCACCTGGACTTTGGTTTGATAATGTTGATTCTAACCTTTCCTCCCTTCTCAACCCTTGCATGACAAATGTAAGATAAGATTCAGCCAGTTTGGAATCTAATCAGATAGAGATGGGCATGACTCAAAAAAATGGTGTTTCGTTTGTTGTTTGGTCATTTAGGGGTCTGTTTCGGTTCATTTTTGTTTTCGTGACATTTTTTGCAAAAAAATTCATTTTTGTTTCGTTAGGTAATGAAACAAAAAACAAAAACAAAAACGAAAAATTGCTGTTTCATTAGCATTCTTTTTAGTTCAATGCATCTGCTGCAACAAAAACGAAAAACACGACAAATTTGGTCGTTTCATTTTCATTTTCATTTTGTTTTAAAAAATTTTGTTTCATTTTCTTTGCATAACAAAACAAAAAATGAAAATGAAAACGAAAAATCGCTCATTTTGTGCCCATCTCTATAATCAGAACCTGACAAGATTCCATCTTCCTGTAAAAAAACTGCATTTAGTTGTTGTGAGTTTTTTTGGGCTGTTTGGCTGTGTTCTGGAAGTTTTTCTTCCTGACGTTTCGCCAGACTCTGTGGCTGGCATCTTCAGAGGGCAAGATGCTCAGGGAACTAGGAGTTCTCTCTGTGCTCTGGGTTAGGGTGCATTTTCCTGTCAGATAAAGATGGATTCAATGAAGTGTAGGGAATAGATGACCTGAGTGGATTCCCAGAAAATGGAGGATGTTGTTCTTTTTAATTTTATCATTTCCTTTGGGGCATCTCTTCTTCACATCCTGTTGTGAATGTCCACAGTTCTTTCAGCGCCAGTTTAGAATCTAGAAAAGGAGACCAGTGAGATCCACAAACTTTACAGCAAAATTTGAACATTAGAGCTGCAAATCGTTAGTTTGTACTTGACAACATCTAGGCAGACTTTCAGTCCTATAATTACTCTAGCTGAATAGGTTGTCCTCAGTGCCATTTTCAACCCTGTCTTTGTCATTTTAGGGACAGAACAATGTCAGGTCCCTAATGAGGGGAAAGAGGTGGTCAGCAAAAGAGAGACAACATCTCGCCAGGAGCTCAGTGTCAAGAGGCCCTTCATATAATCAGGAGCGAATGTAAATTGCACCAAGTTTTTTTAGATAATAATTTAAGTGGCTGAATACTTCATTTCATTAGGAAATTAATAGTTGAGTGAACTGACTGATAAACAACAGGGCTCTTCTTCTGGAATGTTTTCCTATTGAATTAAATACTCAATAATTAAATATTAATTACATGTTAAATATGTCCACATTTTGCGTGATATTTCTTAAAGCAATCACTTATTAATGGGCCTTTCCCCTCATCAACACCAGCCCAAAACACATGCATGGAGACAAACAGGCACACACATGCGCACACACAGAGAGAGAGAGAGAGAGAGAGAGAGAGAGAGACAGAGACAGAGACAGAGACAGAGACAGAGACAGAGACAGAGACAGAGACAGAGAGATGGGAGGGAATGGAGAAGAAGGAGAAGGAGAAGGAGAAGGAGTGATGGAGCCAGCCAGCAGCCAGGGCTGGTGAGAGGGAAGGCACACCAGTGAGTGTCAATGAGAAACTATATAGTGAAACTGACAGCTTCTAGACTTGTGAAAAAGGAAGGACCTTTCACCACCCAGTCTTTCTCTCTCTGCTTAGCAAACTGCACAAAAACATTTTACTTCCAGTTCTCTTGCTTCCTCTCCTTCTCCCCACCTCATGTAATGTGTGTGTGTGTGTGTGTGTGTGTGTGTGTCCATCTGTCTATCTATCTACCTGCCTGCTATGCTATGCCAAACCCTCCTGAACATGTCTCTCTGGGGCACATCCCCTCCCCCACTGCTTTGGAATGAACTGGTGACTAGACATGCATGAAAATTGACTAAAACAATGTGATATCAATGGTACACAAAACAAATAGCCTCTATCAGTGACTAAAAAGTAGTGGTGTTGGGAAGAGAAACTGAACAATCTGCACTGATTTTGCTGATTTATTTTGTGTTGACACTGGAAAATATACTTTACTTGACTATGCATACAGATGGGCAATAAATAATGCTGAACCCCACTTAAAAGTCTCCTCTAGGACTGTCTGGTGAATGAGATAGAAGAAGGATTTCCCAACTAGAATGACTTAACTAGAGAAGGACAAATGAATTAAACTGATAATATCACATTACATTAGTAAAATCTGAGGTTTGACTATTAGCAAAAATTCAACATGCTCTTCAATAAATTGTGAAACCAGAAATTTAATTTGTGTTCATTTGATTATTGCGTTAATCAGAGTTTTGGGTTAGGCAACAACTTTGTGAAATCACTTTAAAAGGGTCACTAAAGGGAACCCTTCAGGTTCTACAGAACTCTTCATATAACCAGGATATGCAAAACATGAGGTTCATGCAGTAGGTTAAAAAATTGGACCAGATGTGACATTTACGGATAACACATTCAGGCTGCCAAGAAGGCAAAAGGGAATTTTAGTTTTACCTGGGACCAAGGTAACAAGTTAAAAGACTCTCCACTCCACTGAAGTCTAAACCTCACCATAGCATCCCACAGCCTTGTTTCAGGCTCGAGAATGCTGTAATAAGCTTCTCCCCACCCCCACCCCCCAAACAATTACTCTCTCACATATGTAGACACACGGAGAAGCTTGTCTCTACTCTGCTGCTATAATAATCATTGTGATCCATTAGTTAAAGCAGGAATTGACAAATTTTCACCCCAGACTCTGCATAGGGCTTGAAAATGGACAAAAGTGGTTACTGAAGAAGAAAAATTGAAATCTGCAGATCTATATATCAATACCGGAAGTGTCTGGAGGGCCACCTTCAGTTTTGTTTGTTAGATAAGAAGGCTTGGAGTATCTCACATACTGTTGAAAACAAAAGCTGCTGCTTCTGGAGGTCTTTTGGAGCAATGTCATTTTCCCATGCTTGGGAATGGCTGGAGGGGCTCATTGGGGCTGATGGGTGTAAATATAGTCCTTTGGGACACATTCATTATCTGCGTTCAAAAATTATGTAATTTGTTTCTTTAACAAGCTCCTATTCTATGCAAAATCTTGCCAGTTTGAATACCTGAGCATCAGTTCCATGCCAAGTGTCTAGGTCTGCAAACCAGAATCCATAGTACCTTCCTGGGCTATAAATAGTTCCTTATCAACAAACTCTGATAAGAGTCTGAGGGAGCAGCTGTAGTTACCTGTAACACTTGTGCCATGTTTGTCATCTTGACAAAACGCACAGAGAACTACACTTGCTGCAAGTGCAAGCTGGTTGCACTATTAGAAGAGAAGGTCCAGGAGCTAGAGGCCCGCATATCGAATCAGCAACATATTAAGAAGATTGAGCGGTTCTTGGACAGAGTGGAACAGACTATCCAGGTCCAAGAAGAGACAGGGCACACTTCTGAAGATGTAATCACTTCCCCAACCCAGGAGGTAGATGTGTGGAGGAATGTGACTCAAAGGAGTAGAAGGCCAAGGGATCACTCAGAAAGTCTCATATTGCACAATCAATTTGAGGCTCTTTCCCTCATCACACCTCATGAGGCACACACCAAGGAACAACTGGTTCCACCTGAGGATCTCTCCCTCATCACAATTGATGAGATACAGGATCAGGTACATGTAGAAGAACAGGCTGCAGGAGAGAAGCTCCTCCTGCTAGGGGATTCTATAATTAGAAATACGGAGGGATGGATTTGTGATGAGCATGATAACCGTATGGTCACTTGCCTGCCTGGTGCAAAGGTTGCAGACATCACGAGAAATCTAGATAGCTTGTTAGAGAGAACCGGGAAGCAGCCAGTGGTCATGGTACATGTTGGTACAAATGATGTCGGGAAGGCCAAGCGGTCACTCTTGGAAGCCAAATTCAGGTTGTTAGGAAGAAGATTGAAGTCCAGGACTTCCAAGGTAGCATTTTCAGAAGTGCTACTTGTTCCTCGTGCAGGACCCGCCAGTCAGGCAGAGCTCAGAAGCCTCAATGCGTGGATGAGGCGATGGTGTCAAGAGGAGGGCTTTAGATTTGTCAGGAACTGGAGAACCTTTTGGGAGAAGCCAAACCTGTTCAGGAGGGACGGGTTGCACTTGAATCATGATGGGACCAGATTGCTGGCACTCATCCTCAAAAAGGCTGCAGAGCAGCTTTTAAACTGATAACTGGGGGAAAGCCGACAGGAGCTGAGTGGCATCCGGTTCGGAACACCTCATCCACAGGGAATGAGGTTGGAAAGGGTAGAGAATCACATAGAGATGACATAGCAGGTATTAATACTGGGAGAATAATGGAATGTGATAGTTTGTCTACTGAAAATAATACCTATGGGGGGAAAAGAACAAAGCAGCAGCTGTTGTTGCAGAACCCACTGTACAGGTGCTTCTACGCCAATGCTCGAAGCCTCCGACCAAAAATGGGAGAACTTGAACATTTGGCAGCTAGGGATAACATTGATATAATAGCCATAACAGAAACCTGGTGGAATGTAGAGAACCAGTGGGATACAGCAATCCCAGGCTATAAACTCTATAGAAGGGATAGAGAGGGGCGGGTTGGAGGGGGATTGGCCATCTACGTTAAAGAAGCGGTAAAATCCAGCAGAATGGAGATTGACAGAGGGTCTGACTCCACCATAGAATCACTGTGGGTTAAACTACCAGGTCCAAGGAGTGATGTGATATTTGGGGTATGCTATCGTCCACCAGATCAAAAACTTGAGGGGAACCTTGAAATGAGGAGAAAAATCATGGAGGTGTCTCAGAAGGATAGGATAGTAGTCATGGGGGACTTCAATTATCCCCACATTGACTGGGCCAATGCGAGCTCCAGGCAAGAAAGAGAAACTGGGTTTCTCATCTTGCTGAATGACTGTGCCTTAGAGCAACTTGTCATGGAGCCCACCCGAGAACAGGCAACTCTGGATATAATACTGTCTGATACTCAGGACCTCATCAGGGATGTGAATGTCACTGAGCCTCTGGGGAACAGTGACAATGCTGCAATCTCCTTTGCCATGCATGTTGGAGGAAGAGTGTCAAGCAAATCCGACATAAAACCCTTGATTTTTGAAGGGCAAACTTCCCTCAGATGAGGAAACTAGTTAGAAAGAAATTGAAGGGCAAGGTTGGAAGAATCCAATCTCTTCAGAGTGCATGGAACCTGTTTAAAACAACGGTAACAGAGGCCCAGCACAAGTGCATACCACAAAGAAAAAAGAGCTCATTTAAGTCCAAGAGGGCACCGGCATGGTTACAACTGGAGTTAGAGAGGCTCTGAAGAGCAAGGAGAGGTCTTTCTGTAAATGGAAATCCTCCCCAAATGAGGAAAATAAAAAGGAACACAAACTCTAAATGTAAGAAGATGATAAGAGAGGCAAAGAAAGATTTTGAGGAATTCATGGCTAGCAATATAAAGGGTAATAATAAAAGCTTCTTTAAATATGTTAGAAGTAGAAAACCTGCCAGAGAACCACTTGGCCCTCTGGATGGTGAGGGAGGAAAAGGGGAGATTAAGGAGGACTTGGAAATTGCAGAGAAATTAAATAAGTTCTTTGCTTCTGTCTTCACGGCAGAAGACCTTGAGAAGATTCCGCTGCCTGAATGGCCCCTCTTGACTAAAGAATTAAATCAAATACAGGTTAAAAGAGAGGATGTTTTAGGACTAATTGATAAATTGAAGATTAACAAGTCACCAGGCCCAGATGGCATCCACCCAAGGGTTATTAGGGAACTGAGAAATGAAATTGCAGATATCTTAACAGTAATATGCAACTTGTCTCTTAAAACGGCCACAGTGCCGTTGGACTGGAGGATAGCAGATGTCACACCAATTTTTAAAAAAGGAAGGAGGGGGACCCGGGAAACTACAGGCCAGTTAGCCTTACATCTGTCCCAGGGAAGATGGTGGAAAGCCTCATCCAAGAGAAAATCTTAAAACACATAGAAGAACAAACCTTGCTGAGAGAAAATCAGCATGGCCTCTGCAAGGGTAAGTCTTGTCTGACAAATCCTTTAGAACTTTTTGAAAAGGTCAACAGGCATGTAGATTTGGGTGAACCAGTGGATATAGTCTATCTGGATTTTCAAAAGGCTTTTGACACAGTCCCTCACCAGAGGCTGCTGAGAAAATTGCACAGTCAGGGGATAAGAGGGCAGGTCCTCTTATGGATTGAGAACTGGTTGAGATCTAGGAAACAAAGAGTAGGTGTCAATGGGAAATTTTCACAATGGAGAGAGGTGAAAAGCGGTGTGCCCCAGGGATCTGTCCTGGGACCAGTGCTTTTCAATCTGTTCATAAATGACCTGGAGACAGGGATAAGCAGTGAGGTGGCCAAGTTTGCAGATGACACAAAACTTTTCCATGTGGTAAAAACCAGAGAAGATTGTAAAGAGCTCCAGAAGGATCTCTCCAAACTGGGGGAATGGGCTACGAAACAGCAAATGTGTTTTAATGTAGCCAAATGTAAAGTAATGCATATTGGGGCAAAAAAATCAAAACTTTATCTATCAACTCATGGGCTCTGAGTTATCCGTGACTGATCAGGAAAGAGATCTTGGTGTGTTGGTGGACAGCTCCATGAAGGTGTCTCCCCAATGTGTGGCAGCGGTGAAGAAGGCCAATTCCATGCTAGGGATTATCAAAAAGGGGATTGAAAATAAAACAGCCAACATTCATTATACAAAACAATAGTAAGGCCCCACCTGGAGTATTGTGTACAATTCTGGTCACCGCATCTCAAGAAAGACATAGTGGAACTGGAAAAGGTGCAGAAGAGAGCAACTAAAATGATTACTAGGCTGGGGCACCTCCCTTATGAGGAAAGGCTAAAACATTTGGGGCTTTTTAGTCTGGAAAAAAGGCGCCTAAGGGGGGATATGATTGAGATGTACAAAATAATGCAGGGCATGAGTAAAGTGGATAGAGGGAAGCTCTTCACCCTCTCACAAAATACCAGAACTAGGGGACATACACTCAAATTGAGGGCTGGGAGAGTAAGAACAGACAAAAGAAAATATTTTTTCACCCAGCACGTTGTTAGTCTATGGAACTCCCTGCCACAGGATGTGGTGATGGCATCTGGCCTGAATGCCTTCAAAAGGGGATTGGACAGATTCCTGGAGGAAAAGTCCATCACAGGTTACAAACCATGATGGAGATGTGTAATCTCCAGGTTTAAAACCATGGTACTTCAAGGGCCAGATGCAGGGGCATGGTATCAGGAGACAGATATCTAGTCTCATGCGCTCCCAAACGCATCTTGTGGGGCCACTGTGAGATACAGGAAGCTGGACTAGATGGGCCTTTGGCCTGATCCAGCATGGCTCTTCTTATGTTCTTATAAGAGCAGAATAAAAATGAAATCAGGAATTGATTTTTTGTTGTTTTGCAAAATAGAGACCAACACAAAACACTGATATTAGTTTCATTAATGAAAAATAAATTGTGAAGTCATTTTTCCGTATTGCTAACCCTTCTCTCATGAATTATTGTTCTATCACATTATTCTTTATATATAAAGAATAATGTGATAGGTTTATAAATACAAAAACAAACAAACAAACAAATAAATAAATAAATAAATAAATAAAATGAAACTCCTTTGTGAAGCATGCTAGGGGCTCTTGGTACATTGGTGCATCACTAGAAGAGGGTCACATTCTGCAGGGCATGTTTGAGAACGTACCACCTTGATGGAGTCAAACAGCTCAGGAGTGAAACAGGAAAGTGGGGGATAATAACTGTGGAGCAGCAGATGGAAGCTACAGCAACTAGCTCTGGCACTCAAGTACATGTTAGTCTGGGGCTCCAGGGAGACACAGGGAGACATCATCAGATACAGTTCCAGTTCAGATCCAAAGGAATCACCCAATTGGAGGCACTAGGCCAAGAAGAGGGAAAGTGGGAAATCTAAGAGGAGAACTCACCAGGAAAGGAAAAGGCAGGTCTGATTGCAACTGTTCCTCAGTGTGCTCAGAGCAAACATCACTTTCATAGCACACCATGTGCCAGGCATAGAGAGATATAACATGGACACCTTGTTTTACTTTCAGGAGGAAACCTTCCATGACCTGGCTCCTGATGCAGCCTTACACTCAGACTGCGCCTCAAAGGAACTCTGGATACTTAGCTGCAGTTGGTAAAGTAAGGAGTAGTATATTCAGTGGCCAAACCCATAATCTTATGACAGGGTCTTTTGAAGTTTCTGGGAATTTTCCTGAGGAAATGACCAGGCATGGAAGTAATGGTTTCTCTGATATTTGGTGGCACCAATGGAGAAGGGTCTGATGCTCTGAACTACAGCTGTACACTCAGGAGCCATTTCCTTTTCTAGTCAAAATAATAGTTATACATACCCTTGTAGGTTACTTCAGGTTTGGAAGCCCTTAGAGGGAACCCAGGGATATGTTGATCACCATCCAAGACAGCTTTGTTTAAGGCCGCATTCACTATTTTTCTTTGGGGCATTGTGGGTTATTCAGAGCAGGATAATTCAGGGAGGACATTAAAGCATGAGACTGGTCAAATAAAAATTCAAGATAGGTCAGGGTGTAATTGGAGATAATGTCTTGCTATCAAGGGTGATGGGACAAGTCAGCTGCCCCACCCAGGCAATGAGAATTCTCCTGTGCAGTCAGTGGCCTCTTGTTCATTCATGTAGACAGCATTTTCTTACCTGCTTTCAGTTCATGGAAATCCTGAGGGCGGGTTAACCACTCTGAGGCCTCCAGTGACAGTGTTTAGTGCACCTTCATTTAGAACTGGGGCAGTTACTGCTGATTCATCAATGGGCCTCTCACCTTCTCAGGTGAAAATGTTGGGCCAGTGGTGATCAGAGATGTACATGTTTTGTGTACACCCCTGGATGATGCATAATAAGTAACATTAGTGCATTTTAACATTATTTAGAGGAGGGTGGAGATCAATACGTTCACATTTTGGCCTCAACAACCTGCAGCAAGTACAGCGCTTGGTCCCTGTCTCATTCTTGAAGGACAACTTCGTGCCAGATGGTTTGATAATGAGATAAAAGATGGGAGTCATTGAGGTGGGAGTTTTTCTTCTCTGCTTGCAAGTAGACATGGGCACGACTTGGTGAAATTCTCGTTTCCGTTTCCATTTCTCGTTTCCGTTACGTAAAGGAATGAAGAACGACAATTACTCTGCCAGAACTCGAACTTGAACCGACTAAAGAAAAATTGGGTCTGATTTGTCGTTGTCGTACCTGGCATCGCAGCGATCGCGTGATGCCAAGCAGCAAAGGAAAAAAGTTTTAAAAATAAAAAAACCCGATTCCCGGCCAAAAAAGCAGGCAAAAATATGCCTGCATGAGGGCACCTACCAGAGGGGTGGTTTCTGGGGGGGGGTCCCTGGCCTCCCCCCTCCTCTCCTGGGCTGTGCAAACTGCACATCCTCATCGAGTCGCCACGCCAACTCGCCAAGTGGCGCGGCACACAAAAAAAGTTTAAAAAAAAAAAAAAACAATTCCTGGCCAAAAAAGCAGGCGAAAATATGCCTGCCTGAGTGAGGGCACCTACCAGAGGGGTGGTTTCTGGGGGGGTCCCTGGCCTCCCCCATCCTCTCCTGGGCTGTGCAAAGTGCGCATCCTTGTCGAGTCACCACGCCAACTCGCCAAGCAGCGTGGCACAGGAAAAAAGTATTAAAAATAAAAAACGCCGATTCCCGGCCAAAAAAGCAGGCGAAAATATGCCTGCCTCAGTGAGGGCACCTTACCACAAGGGTGGTTTCTGGGGGGGGGTCCCTGGCCTCCCCCCCTCTCCTCTCCTGGGCTGTGCATCCTTGTCGTCTCGCCAACTCGCCATGCCATGCGGTGCGGGCAGGGGATCCAAAATGGGGCGACCGCAATATTTATTTTGAAATTGTGTGGTCCAAAAACACACCAAAGCACCACAGAAACATGCAAAAATAGCTATTTTAAAACTGCCTGAATTTTTTCAGTAGCAGCAGTGGGGTTTTCTTGCAACAAAACATCTCCATTGATTTTATTTTATTTTATTTTTATTTTTATTTGTTTACACCTGCGCAATGATGGGCTGGCCATGGGAGTGGACCATGCAAATTTTTGGAGCCATTCCACCAATTGCATGGCCACTTGGCCAGGTTTTGACCGAGACTTCTGGGATGTGCCAGTCGGGCATAAAAAGCCACTAACCCTAGCCCGAACCCGAACCCGAACCCTAACCCTAACCCATACGCCAGTACACTGTCCTTCTTAATGGGTCAGAGAGGCACCCAGAGGTGCACCCCAGTAACTCACCCTAACCTTACCCGTAACCCTAAGCCTAGCCCTTGCGCTAACCCCTAACCAGTAAGCCAGATGTGTACTCGCATTGCACTACAGCAAGTACACTTCCTTTCTTAGTGAGTCACAGGGCACCCATAGGTGTCCTCTCTCACTTCGTTCCCCAGCCCAAGTGCACCGCAGGCAGTGAGTCACAGAGGCACCCGAAAGAGCGGTGCCTCTGCCTGCTACTGCAACTGCAACTTAATGGTATGCATATCCAATTGGCTATGCATGCCATTTTTGTGAGCCAGAGGAGGCACCCACCCCAGAGAGGTGCCTCCAGGAGCCCGCTTTCCCTTCATGGCAGGCCAGAGGAGGCACCCACCCCAGAGAGGTGCCTCCAGCCCTTTCCCTTCATGGCCCCAGGAGGCACCCACCCCAGAGAGGTGCCTCCAGGAGCCCGCCCCCCCAAAACCAGTACTAATGACAGACAAAAAAATGACAAATGAAACGACAAATTTTTGAAAAATTTCACGAAAAACGGAAATGAGCCGAAACGGGCCGGCTCCGACACACGACAACTCGAAATGTAATTTTTCCTGGTCGTGCCCATCTCTACTTGCAAGTCATTGCCTTTCCTATGTGCAACAAATACCACAGGCATAATGTGTGTGTTGGGAGGGTTGCCCTCTTACTATGGCAGTTGTACATAAGAAGGGATAGTAGGCAAGGCAGGCAGGCAGTGGTCCTATCCCAGATTGGAAATTCCTGGATGGTATCATGGAGGGAACAGAGGGAGCTGGAAAGGACGTGCCCTGTTCAGGAGAGTTGCCGCAGCAACTCCCTCAGAAATTAGGATGAAGTTCCCTTGTGGGTCTTGCATCTGGGGGCTATATCCAACTTGGTTTGCTAATCCTTGGTTGCTCCACAGGGCTGGAAAGATATGCATAGGTGTATTCAGCTGACACAGGTAACAACGTCATGTTCTGCCAATACTGCTCTGCTGCCGCCAATCAAAGCCATAATCTGTTTTTCATCCACAATCTGCTCAGGAAAGTTAAAGTTAAAATTGGTGTGTTTCCTTGGAAGTAGGGGCAAAGGTGGCTTAGTTCTCTTGCCTGGATCTGCAAGGAAGATTCGTTTTCTAGAGTAGGCTGTTAGGACCTGATTAGACCATTAACTTTTGTTTTCCCCAATCTTGCAATAAAGTGTGACAGCCATTTATCTTTTGGAGTGATAAAAGTATGCAGAATTGAATTTGTAATTTCTTTTTATAACCTATTATGCACCATATTAGCTGGCTTGATTGCTACTTGCTAGGTATGGTTTAGCTTGGGTATCTGGCTATGGAGCCAGAGGTTGGGAGTTCAATTTCCTACTGTTCATCCCAGAAGAACCAGCCTATGTGGCTTTACTTCCCACTGGGTACTCCCAAGAGGAGGGAACAGTAAAACACTTCTGAGTATTCTATACCTGGAAAATCCTCAAAAAGGACACCATATGTCAGAAATGAATTGATGGCATGTTGTTGTTGTTGTTGTTGTTGTTGATGATGATGATAATGATGATAATGATGATGATGATAATGGTGATGGTGGTAGTGGTTAGACATAGAAGACAATATTGCTGCAGGATGCTTTTGAAACATTGTTACATTGTTTTTGCTGAAATCTTTGTAATCACCTTGTACCATCAAGTAGATTCTGACCTGGCAGTGTTACTCAGGGTTTTCAAGTTGTGTGGTACTCAGAAGTAGTTTACCATTCTCTTCTTCCAGGAGTGCTTGGGGACCATGTACTTTGCCCAAGGTCACTAGGCTGGTTTTTCTCCTGGCAGGTTCCTTATTGGAACATTCACATGATCAGGTTTAATTGCCTTGTGCTCAGACAATCGGCTAACTTTTCTTGTTAGGCAATTGAACTTCTTCACCTTTACGTTCACAGAAAATTGCAAACACAGAGACCAGGGTCTTTTAGATAATGCCAACCCAGAGTGAAAAACTGGAATGCACAGCACTTACATCCTGTTTGTGGTGCTGTGGTTCTTTGCCATTTACAGTGGTACCTTGTATAAAGGAATTAATTCATTCCAAATGAAATTATGTTAAGCAAATTTTCCTTTATACAAATTCCCATAGGAATGCATTGAAAATGGAGTAATCCCATTTTATGTTGTACAGATTTTTCCCATAGGCGATTATGTTAAGCAAATTTCCCCTATCTCTGGAATCTTTTATGTTGTACAAATTTTATGTTATACAAGCTGTTTGTTATACAAGGGTCCACTGTACTATTGGTAGTTTCATGGAACAGATCCAGGAATACATACTTAAGAGAGTCTGTTTTATGTGCAATAAAGTCAGTCATTGGTTAAACTGCTTGATTTCAATTGTCCTAACCTTGACTATATCAGTGCTAGACTTTTCCCCCTGAATTTTTTCTCTCTAACTGCTTACTTTCCTTCTCTTTTTATTTCTAAGATATGAAATGAGATTTTAGGTTTTATTATGCTGAAGATCCTTTCTTTCGTTGATTAATAAGATTATTGTTTGGGTTTCAGCGGTTTGGACTTGGCATCTTTCCGAGATTGTCAATATGTAAAGGTAAATATTCCATTACTTATTTAAGATTCATAATATTAATCTGCATTCTAGGGTGGATTCAATCAATAGGCTCCCACGTTGATTTCTTTTTCATATTTTAGGCTTAGATTGAGTGATCACTGATACCATCTGATTCCCCTGAAATTATAAACAATTTTAAAGTTAAATGGGTATCTTTTCCTTCATTCTTTCTTCCTCCCAAACTCCCTCCTTTCTTTTATACCCATTGTTCTTAGCTTTACATATTGCCTTTTCTATATGTAATCTGTCTTTTAAGGAGAAAAGCAGGGTAAAATTTTTTTAAATAAATAAATAAACAGTGCCACTTCACTGTCTCTCTCTTTCCATTCTTAGTTCAAAATACATTTTGAAGCAGACCAAATGAATTCTGATTTTATCACTGAAAAAGCACCAGTACTGAAGCTTCAGCCAAAACATTCATAGAGGTTATTTTCACAGGTTACTGGGTGCCAATTCCAGTCCTGCTTTTTACATGGTTATAGGCCTCTGGAGTTGCTCCTGCATAGCTGTTTGCCATTCTCCCTCCCATCACTACTTGTTTTTGATTTTGAGGCTGATTTTGCAAGACCTAGCTTTCCCAACAGACCACAACTAATCTGTGTCCTGCAGGGCAAACATGGATTCCACACATAAAAACCCAGAGGAGTGGGGGGATGTGGAACAGTAACGAGTACAAATACAATTTTGTCATTTTGGTGCCTCCCATGTGTGGTAACCAGGGACCATGACCTGTTTCATATAATAATAATACCTTTATTGTCCAAGTACAACATGTGCACAATGAAATTGGTTGAGCCTCCTTCCCCACCCCCAACACCATCCAACTAACAACTACTCAGTCTTATTATACTCTGTGTGCTTGTCGCACAACACACTGGCCCACAAGTCTATCATGCTATAATTGTCTTTAAATTATTTTCCATTCAATACTCTGACAGCTCAAAGGTAAAAACTATTCTTTAGCCTGTTGGTAGGGCTGGCTATACTCCTATAGTAGGAGTATAGAAGGAGAGTAAAGAAGGGCTGACTGGGGTGTGAATCATCCCCGAGAATTTTCCTCACTTTCCTGAGGCAACAATGCCTAGCAATGTTGTCCAGTACACTTAAGGGACAGCCCATGATGTTTTGTAATGTGCTTACCACCCTCTGCAGAGTCTTTCTGTCCATGGCTTTCAAGTCAGCATACCAAACTATAATACAATATGAGAAAATGTTTTCTATTTTGGACCGGTAAAAGGATGTCATCAATTGTTGTTCCACTTTGTTCTTTTGCAAGACCCTAAGGAAATGGAGTCTCTGCTGGGCCTTCCTGGTCACTTGGGTTGTGTTGATTTTCCAGATGAGGTCTTCACTAAGGTAAATTCCCAAGAATTTAAAGGAGGAAGCTCTCTCCACACAGCCCCCCTTGATGTACAATGGGACAGGTTCCTCTCTCTTCTGGAAGTCCAGCACCATCTCCTTTGTCTTGCTAATATTTAGGTGCAAGTTTTCTAGGCACCATGAAGATAATTTTTGAACCTGCCCCTGTATGCTAATTCATCTCCACCTGCAATAAGACCCATTACAGTGGTAATGTCTGCAAACTTAATAATCACAGTAGATGGGTCAGACGATACACAAGCATATGTGTACATGAATACAGGTAGGCAGTGGAGAGCCAGTGCTAAGCTTCAGGGAGTAGATGGAACAGGCCCAACCTTCACTGTTTATGACCGGTCCCTCAGAAAGTCTTTGATCCAGTCACAGATGGTAGAAGAAAGGTCCAAGTCAGTCAGCTTTTTAATAAGGATGATTGGTAGGATGGTATTAAAAGCCAAGCTGTAGTCAATGAAAAGCATTCTAAATAGTTTCCAGGTTTCTCTAGATGGCTTGCTGCAAGATGAAAGGCAGTAGCTATGGCATCATTTGTCAACCTATTTCTCCTGTAGGCAAACTGAGGTTTGTCAAAGTCTGGTGGAAAGCATGTCCTAAGATGTTGGAGGACCAAGCTTTCAAAGCATTTCATCATTATTACAGATGGGTATGAAACACAAAAATGGCATTTCGTTTCATATTTCATTTTGTTTTTTCCATTTTGTTTCTTTTCATTTGAAATGATTTTTTAAAAAAATCATTTTGTTTTTCTGTTTGTTGTTTGTTTTTGTTTTTGACAACTAGTTGGGGCCCTGCTGGCCAATTGCCCCCCTTTTTGCGAGCACCGATCAGCTGGTGCACAGAGCCCTGCCTGCGATCGGTGCTTTTTTTACAAGGGCCGATCAGCTGGTGTGCGGGCCCTGCCAGCCGATCAGCACTTTTTAAAAAAAGGACTGAGCAGCTGGTATACAGGGCCCTGATGGCAATCAGTGCTTTTTTAAAAAAAGCAAGCACAAATCAGCTGGTGCACGGGGCCCTGCCAGCAATCAGCACTTTTTTGTTTTTACAGGTGTCGATCAGCTGGCGCCAGGCCCCCACTGGTGATCAGTGATTTTTAAAAAAACAACAGCCGATCAGCTGGTGCGTGGCCCTGTGCACCAGCTGACTGGTGCTTATTTTTATTTTTTTGACAAGTGCTGAGATTGGTGCTTGTTAAAATAAATAATAAAAATAAACAATTAAAAACAGAATGGAATGGAACAAATATTTTCATTTCATTTCATTTCATTTTTTAAAAAGGTACTTCGTTTTTCATTTCATTAGGAAACAAAATGAAAAACAAAAACAAAAAAAAAAATCATTTTGTTCCCATCTCTAATCACTACTGACCTTCATGCAATAGGTCTTTAGTCATTTTGGCAGTTTGGGACTGGGACAAGGGAAGCTGCCTTCAAACAAGATGAAACACAAGCCATTTGCAGAGAGATGTTAAAAACCCTTGTTAGGACCCCTGCTAATTGACTGGCATTAATTTTTGCCATTATCCCCAGCACCCCATCTGGACTTGAGGCTTTACTGGGATTCACAGCCCTCAATGCAGCTCTCACTTGGTGGTCATATAGAATGAGTGGCTGAATATTTGAAGGACAGCAATCAGGAATTGCGGAGCCTGGTCTTTTAACCTCATAGCAGGTGAAGAAGATAATCAAGTCCTCTGCAAATGAGGTGTCAGCCTTGGCCAGTTCTTAGCTGCTGCAGTCCCTGACACACTTGCTTCATTTTGTTATCAGCTAAGTAGTTCTCCAACTTATATTTATATAGTTTTGCTGCCTTAATACCTCTTCTAAGTTTAGCCCTAGCCTCTCTGTATATATCTCTGACCCCTGTCTTAAAGGTAGAATCCTGGGCTCTCAGAAGCGACCTTACCTCAGCAGTCATTCAGGGTTTACAATTCCTATAGATGCACCTATCTGATGTTACATTGTCAGCGCACACATTTATATAAGAAAGTACAGCATCAGTATATCCATTTAATACTGATCCCAGGCATCTAGCAGGCAATTGCAGTGGAGCTTCCTCAAACAACTCCCTTTAATCACCCCCAATTTGGAGAGGTTTGGGTTACAGGGGGCCAATTTATTCAACTCCAAAGGGGGTGCCCAGAGGAAAATAATATTTTGTAATTTTACAATATTTGAAAATACTGATCCCATGCATCTAGCAGCATGGAAATTGCAGTGGAACTTTGTCAAGTGCTCCCCTTTAAGCATCCCCAATTTGGAGAGGTTTGGGGTACAGGAGGACAAGTTATTCAATGCCAAAGGGGGTGCCTCCAGGGAAAAACATTTGTAAATAAAAAGTATTAGAAAATACTGATCTCAGACATCTTAGCAGCATGGAAATTGCAGTTGAGCTTCATCAAGCTCTTCCCTTTAAGATCACCAAGACACATTGGCCTGTATCAGAATTGTACTGTACCAGGCAGGCAGGCAGGCAAGAATTAAACATTGGGCTTGGGCCATATGACCCTCAGGTATGAAGAGAGAGCGTGAGTAGAGCTCACTTGAATGTCTGAGGTATAAAAGATCCAGGGCAGCTCTTGCAAACATTATGGGCCATTTCAGACCCTCAGGTATTGTGAGCATATAGATAAGGTTTCTCTTTAATTCTTTATTATCTGACATATATGAAAAATATGTTTTATAGCTGCCTGCTTGAAATAACCTTTCTCTGTGTTTACTGCAAAGCACTCCCCCATATTTTACAAAAGCATAACAATGAAAGCAAATAGAATGAGCTTTGTATGTAGAAGCTAATTGTACAGGATACACTTAGCCACAAATACCACATGAAAGACAGTTTACAAATAGAAATGGCCTGTTTGTGCACTTTGTGTAGCTGGTTACTGGAACATGCTGTCAAGGTAGATATCGTTCTCAGGAAATTAAGCAGCTTGTAACATTTCATCTTGCTAATAGGGAGGTATTGTTGACTTTTAAATATGCTTGCATACATGTATGGAAAGTTAAACATATCACATATGAGTCACATTCTGCTTGTGACATCAGCAGAATATAACCAACCCTGATTTTTTTCTGTCTTTTCCTCTAAATGAAAAGGCACACTTTCATGCATGGAAGCAATAAAGCCTAATTCCCAGGAGTCCGGAGTCTGACTGTCTTTGCAAAGTGATCTTAGGATCAGCCTCATTTCAATGTGAGATGACAGTATGAAGGGAGAGTGTGGGTCTCCCTGGCATCATCAAGAGGAACAAGGCAGGTCTTGGAAATGAATGGGTCTTGATGGTGGTCTCCTATAAGAACTTGAGGATCTCCACCATTTGGCCGAGGGTGAGCCAAGCAGTGGCACTGATGCCCACTCCCTACCCCAGGCAAAATGGGAGTTGTGGACATTATCTCGAGCATGGCCTTCTGCTCCACCAAGCATGCCAGCATCTCTAAGGTGGAGTTCCATTGGGTGGGCATATCTTGCACAAGGATGTACAGTAGTCCCCCATGTATCGCGGTGGTTAGGGGTCTTAAACCACCGTGATATAGGAAAATCTGTGATGTGGGAACTCCTCAGTGGGTGGGCTCCTGCCCACTCCAGAATCTGACCTGCCAGGTCCTGATGCTCGCTCATGCCTTTCTGAATCCTTCCGCCCCTCTGGAAATGGACATGCCAGCTCAGCTAGTGCTGCCTCCTTGCCCTTCGCCCCCGCCCCTCTGGAATGTGTCCTGCTGGGTCGCTCGGTAGATAGCTTTCAAAAACCACACACACATGCACACACACACATCTCCGAAAAATGTCCTGCTCATCAGGCTGCTTGCAAACACTTTTCTACAACAAAAGGACCTTATGGAACAGATCTGCCAGGTTGGGCTGCTTGAAAACACCCCTCGGAATTCTCCCCTCCCCACTGGAAACAGACTTGCTAGCTTGGCTGGTGCTGCCTCCCTGCACCCCCCCCCGCTGGCTCACTCAGCACACAGGCACCTTTACACACACACACACACACACACACACACACACACACACACACACACACACACACACACACACACACACACACACACACACACACACACACACACCTTTTCGAAAGGTGTCCTGCCGGGTCAAGCTGCTCCTGCATGCCTTTTTTTCTAAGTGCTTCTCAAATCTTGAGGCACCCCTTTTCTTGCACTGCAAATCCCAGAAACCCCAGCCAGCACAGCAAAGGCTTCTGGGAACTGCATTCCAAGAACACTGGGGTAACTTAAGATTGAGATCCACAGTTCTACACCATGCAGGACCTCAGGGAACAGACCTGTCAGGTCTACTGCTTGAAAACATATTTCTCCCCTGTGGAAACGTACATGCTGGCTGGCTTCTGCTGCCTCCCCACCCCTGTGGAATGTGTCGCTCCACAAACAGGTGCCTTCAAAAACATACACATGCACTCACACACCCCTCTGAGTCCACTGAAAGTCCCCACCAAATTTGGTGCCTGTAGGACCCAAGGGAGCCATTTTATAGTGAAACAAATCGGTTCGTTTTAAACAAAACACCAGCAGTTTCTTTTGTTACTAATGAAATGCTGCTTCCCGATTTCATTTCATTTCGTTTTATTATGTAATGAACCAATAAATCAGCAATTCATTTTTCATTTGGTGCCCATCACTAGAAAGAACTATTCACAGAGGCTACACAACAAGAGAATTAGGAATATGCCAAATTGTGCTGGAATAACAGAGGCCCTACCACTGAGCCAGAAAGGAGTCAGCTAACTCTAAAAAGGAGCAAGATAGGGCACTCTTAGTCAAAACACACATGGATACCATAATTTGATTGGAATCAAGCCCTACCAAGAGCTGTCCAATTAAGCTATATCCCAATCAAGAGTAAGGAACTGCTATTTCCCCCTTCTGTTGTGATTTTAGAATTGGGGGTTGAACCATATCTGCGATCTAAAGGAAATCTTTAGAACCTTTGAAAACACACTAAAGAAAATCATTCATCATCATCATCATATTATTTCTAAGAAAATATTTCACAATATTTTATAAAGCTGCAGGATTTCTTTCTGACGACACCTTACTGCTTCCACATGATTTGTGTATTTTTTAAAAATGAACTGATAACTTGAAATGATTCCAGGTAGCACAATGGGTCACTATATGCAGTCGGAGTAAATAGCTGACAGCTAGTGAGAATGGCTGTCTGTCATACAGCCTGGCACAATTTATCATCACTGGCAGATAGTGTTTGAGTGAGGTTCATTTAGGAGTTGGCACAAAAAAAGAAAGAAACTTAAGAGGTTTCAATGGAGCTACTTTTCATTTGCTGCTAAGTTCCCCTTTCTGCTCTGAGAGATTAGGAGTTGTAAGGATAGCACGAGCAACATAAAGAGCAAAAATAGGGGTGGAAAAGAATGGGAAATCTGCGGGAAGGGGAAGAAGCCAATTTCCTCCATTTCTGTATCTTTTTAATACCTGAAAATTGATTTTTTTAAAAAAATGTGAACACTTTCATTCTGACATGATAAATTAAATGCTTAAAGCAAGGTTTACGCATATTGCTGCTTGGCCTTCCCTCTGCACACACCCCTTCCAACTCTGAAGAATTTCCAAGCACATACAGTGGACTCTCGTATAACAAACATTTTGTATAATATAAAATCTGTACAACATAAAAAATTCTGGAGACAGGGGAAATTTGCTTAACAGAATCACCTATGGGGCGAATCCATACAACATAAAAATGGTCGTGATTAGGGATTACTCCATTTTCAATGCATTCCTATGGGAAATTTGTATAAAAGGAGATTTGCTTAACAGAATTTCATTTGGAATGAATTAATTCCTTTATACAAGGTACCACTGTAGGTGACTCAGTGCTGGGAAGGAACAGAACCTTTTTGGTCAAGGAAAAGTGCTCTGGTGTTCTGTTAAAAAGATGCCTTTACAACATGGCTACAGCACCTTTCCACATCACATACTCTTGCTACTCTTGCTTTTTATTTGTTTCAGGCTTCTTGGTTGTTGTTGTTTTAGCACGTGTTAAAAAGCAAGTCTGTATTAATGGAATACACCCGAGAAACAGATAAACTGACATAGGAAAGAGATCGTTGTTTGATCTGTTATGCGACCATGCAAAAGATATAAAGTGAATGGCTAAATTATCTTCCTCAATTTGAAACAGATAGGGTCTATGTTGGTTACTTAACCTGAGGCATTTCACCCCTGCAATTGGTGCTTTAAGCATTTTATCATTCCTGCCCCACCCCATCATCCCACCTCAATTCTTCCCTCATAGCAATCACTATATAGGGTTTGGTTTCTTGTACATCAGAGGACGGTAGAATTTTATTTTATGTTGCAGTACTTGTTTGCTTACAGATATACTACCTGAGAATATTGGAATCTTCTTCAGAAGGTTGCAAATCTGCCAGTTACCCCTAACGTGTACTCCCTTTTGAAAACATTCCTTGGCTGGTGCAATGGAAACCTTCAATCCTCTCTCCCCCTCTGCTTTTGAGGCTTGCCTGAGATGAAGCATTCCAGGCAATCAGGCACAATCCAGCAAAGGGCGGGGGAGTTGAGAGAGAGAGAGAGAGAGAGAGAGAGAGAGAGAGAGAAGAGAGTGCCACCATTGGCTCACTTGTGATCATGTGACCTGCTCCAGTTACTTGTATTGTAAGACACTGCTTGTTGATCAAAGCAAAATTTGGAGGAAATGTTTGCTTGTCTTGCAAGATGCTCTTAAACCAAGTTACTCATAAACTGAGGTATTACTGTATTCAAGTCTCACTCTGTCTTTCCTTTTGGGGAGGGGAGGGGCTTTAAATTAGTTTAATGGCTTTACATTAAATTTGTTCTTGTTGCCATTTTATTGTCTTTTATGCTTGGAGCATTCCCTAAAAGCCAGAGTAAGAGTCTCTTGCTGCTAAATAACTTGAATTGCTTTTGAATGGTTTCACTACCTCATCTCCTTAGTGAGAAGGTACCATCTTCTCTAAATACTGGTAGATATTACAGTCCAAAGTCAGCAAGAGATCTCATGTTTTGGGAATTCATCCAAGAGAGCATCTACTACTATTAGGTATGGCTGATGGAAACTTCAACTCATTATCAGTGCTCTGTTAACAAGCTGTCAGCCTAATGCAAGGTGGTCTCCCGATACTCACAGCAATATGCATTAGGAACGGTCCTTGGCTCAGTTGCATTGTTTGAATTTTATTTTCATATGGATTCAATACGCATAACACTGCTGAAAGTGAAGCCCAATGTTGTGTTGCTCACACGAACAGGAACACTGCCAGTAGCTAGAAATTGTGATCATGTAATAATCACCTCAGTTGCTGACTGCTGAAGCAACAGCTGTGTACAGATGCTCATTCTAAATGAAGTGGGCGAAAATCAATATTTTACAAACAGGCAGGGGGAAATCCCTCTGCATGCAGCATCTGAAAGTAAACTTGGCAAAGATCATTGCCAGATTTAAAATTCATCAGTAATAAATAAGCAGGAAGGTAATGTGCATAGTAACAACACAAGAAGGCAGAGAATACAATTATTTAAATAGAATTATGTGCATGATATATTATTAACATATATGACTCTACATGTGATATTTATAAAAACACAGTGGTACCTCGGTTTAAGAATGCCTCGTTTAAAAAAGTTGGTTTAAGAATAGAAATTATTGGAAATGGGGATGCCTCAGTTTAAGATTGTTTTCAATGGAACGTCCCAGTTTAATTTTTTTCTTAAGTCATTAAAAGTTGATGTGTGATGTTTGCATGATGAAAAGAATGGGGATGCTTCAGTTTAAGAAATTTTTAAATGGCATGTGCCTTTTTTCTGACCTCCGGAATGGATTAATTGGTTTTCAATGCATTCCTATGGGAAACCACATTTCAGTTTAAGAATTTTCGGCAATACAAAACATTCCATAGAACGAATTAATTACTTAAACTGAGGTACCGCCGTATTAAGAAAAAGCCCATGATACCAAAGAGCCAGGGACTTGATATTCCCAGTCGCAAGTGCATTTGGTGGTGATATGGGAAAGGGCCTGCTCTGTTGCTGCTCCCAGACACTGGAACTCCTTTCCACAGGAGGCCGGACTGGCCCTCATCTTTGCTGACCTTCCATAAGCAAGCAAAGACTTTTCTGATAGCTCTTGTGAATTTTTTGGGCTGTTTCGCCACGTTCTGGAAGTTTTTCTTCTTGACGTTTTGACGCACTCTGTGGCCGGCGTCTTCAGAGGGCAAGGAGCTCAGGGAAGTTTTCTCTTCAGGCAGGCCTTCTCTTAGTGACTGGCGGTCTAAGCAGGGTTTTAAAATTGGATGGTTTTGTTGTTTTTAAATCTGTTTTAGTAATGCTTTAATTTACACTTTTAATTTAATGCTTATTTTAATTATTTTTAAATATTTGAATAACTGACTGTTTCTAGTTTGCCCAGCCCCACTTCCTCTGACAGGTACCCTCTCACAAGTAACAATCAGAAGAGTTAGAGCATGAAAGCTGGGGTTTTCCCTCTCAATGGGGGCCCACCAAGGGAGGCGGGGTTGGGAAGCACTGGACACCCGTTTGGCCGAAATACAAACTGGCACAAACCACTGATCTGGCTGTTTATGCCCCTCTATACATTCCAATATTGTCTTTTTAAATGATGTAAGATCCCTTGGGTCATTTTTCAGGAGAAAGGCAAAGTAAAACAATTCAACAAAGAAACAAGCAGTTGTTTCATATGACCTATGATTTATTCATTCTAACTCTTAAAGATAGCTCCGTCTCATTCCAGTTTACATACTGTGGAACTGAATATGAAAAACAGCAAACTGACTGATGGCACTCCCTGCATTCATAAAATGATGGAAGCAGATAAGATATTTTGCTGGTATGAGTATCTTTCAGTTCCTGTCACTTTTCACCACTAACTGAATCAGGGGTTGAATGCATCCCCTTCAAATTCAGGATAAATGTGTTTCTGAATATCAAATAATGACAACATGAAATGGGAGGCAGTTGTTAGTTTCTGGCCCTTAAATGACATGACTTAGAATTAAATAATCAGCAAAAGAACTGATAGGCTCCTGAAAATATACTGGTATTCTATTGAGGAAAATGTCTCATTTGAATTGGCTTGGGTGTCTTTCAGTTCATAATTTGCATACAATGAAACATTGTTATAGCCCCTGAGGACAGAATCCAGGGGGCAAGTCAAGTCAAGTCCTTTAGGCAGTAAGATTACCTTGGTACAGGCCCCAGTCTGGACAGTGAGGAAAAGAAAGGGGGAAAAGCCAATGAGGAGGAGACTATCAGAGATGAGGAAATTGTCTTCCAGCCCTTGTTGCAGCTTGTTATGGTAACTCCATCCTAGTTGTCCTTTCTGCATCTTTGAAGGTCAGTGGAACCTCCTGCTGATTCCTGTTTGATGCACTAAAGTGGATTCACCAGGGGGAATCTGACTTCCCAGGTGCAACTTCCCATCATATCAATTTGCATTTTTCCAGCTACGTAGTTGCACATTTAGCTGCAGGAATGTGCATGTGTGGAGCAAGATGTAATTGTTATGTGTACATCTGTATGTGTTTATGGATTGAGTGAGAGCTATACCACATGCTGTCTTAAATACTATGCATCCTGCTACTGAGCTTCTTGGAGCCACCCAGTGGTATGGGGAGATTTAAACCCTTCACTTCCACCAAATCCCACACAATCTAGGCAGTCAGACAGGAAGAAAACTGTGTTTAGTTGGACAAATCCTAATTGTTTCCAATAAACAGGAGGCTCCAATCCAAGACCACTCTGGGATAGGACAGTCCCCATTAGGGTTGGATTGAAATGCTTTAAACAATTACATTGTGTAAGGGGCTATAGAGTAAAATAACCACGTAGCTGTCCTATGAAATTATGTTTTCTTGGTATTAGAAATCAGTGGCAAGTCAAATGAATAAAAAGTGGCTCATCATGGTATTGAAAACTACAGCAATCATTAAGCTAATTGGAGAGATACTGAGAGAAAACTAAGCTACAGTCTCTTCTGAGGTGGGAAAAGGCTGGGCATTTTCCTGTTTTCCTGTCAAATAGTGATTTCCTTTGGATGATTTGGTATTAATGTGAAACACTAGGATCTGTAAATTGTAGAAGACTGTTTGGGGCAAGTGATTTGGTAGGATTCTGAGAGGAATCCATCTCAGGGTGGTGGTTTCAGCAGTTGAAATATTGGCATCTTGTTTATTTTGTCTCTTACAGTTATGCCCTTATTAACAGCTCAACATTATTCTGAACATAATGTAGGGCATCTTAACATTTTTCCATTGTCTATTATTTGGATGCTGACAGCCATACAATGAAGTGTAATGGGAAACAAATATTTGCTTGATCACCTTATTAGTCTCAACCAGAATGCCATTATAGCTCTTTTACAGCATGAATTGTGGCATTTTGTTGTTGTTGTTGCTGCTGCTGCTGCTGCTGCTGCTGTTTCTGCTGTTGTTAATTTATTGTTGTTTTATGTTGTTTACTCTGGGCTACCATCTCACTAGAGATGGGCACGAAATGCCAAAATGGCATTTCATTTCATTATTTGTTTTGTTTTTAATTTTTTTAAAAAAATCATTTTCTTTTTCATTTTTTGTTTGTTTTTTACTGTGCTGACCTACTGGCCTTTGGGCCCAGTTGGCACTTTTTAAAAAAAATAATTATTATGTTTTTACTCTACTGCCGACCAGCCGGCCCATGGTTGGAACTTTTTAAAACAAAATTTTAAAAATGGGCTGGGTCGACACTTTTAAATTTTTTAAATACTTTTTTAATTTACTCAAGCACTGATGAGCCAGCCCACAGGCTGGGTTGGCACTTTTGAATTTTCTTTAAAAATTATTTATTTTCTCAAGTATAGAGATGGGCATAAAATGAAAAAAAATATTCCGTTATTCGTTATTCGTTTCGTTACATAACAAAGCAAATAACAAAAATTATGATAAATTGGAACGAACAGAACAGAACCACGAAAATTAGGTTTGTTACGTTTCATTTTCGTTAATGGCGATGGGCAATGAAATGAGCTGTTTTTAAATGTTAAAAAAGTCCTGAATATCCGTAAAAACCCAGTGATAATTATTTATTCTGCCTGATAATACCTACTGGGTGTGTGTGTCCTTAAAACGTGCATTTACGTCTTTTCTCAGATCGCTGTATTTTTTTTCCCTTTAAGGGGAGTTAGGGGACATCGACCCAAAATGGCTCCCAGATGCCTAATATTGATTTCTTGGGTATTAAAATGCCCTGGACATCCGTAAAAATGCAGTGATAATTATTTGAAATTATTACCTACCAGGGGGTGGTGGTCCTTAAAATGTTTGCTTTTGTCTTTCTCCCATCACAATGTATTTTTTCTTTTCCCTTTAAGGATGACACAAAATGGATTCCAGCCACAAGATGGATGCAAGGCATGTGATGGGATCATGTAAATTCTTGGACAATTTCAACCAATAGCATGCCCAGGTTGCAGACTGGGTAGGTGTGGCAGCCACAGAGGGCATAAAAAGCTTTGGAACCCCCGTCCTCCTTGCAGTCTGAGGTGGGAGTTAGGGTGGGATTGCTGTCTGCGACTCGTTACTTTAGGCCAGCCAGGCAGGTGTGTGTCTCTGTGTTCCTGCTGGCTGCAGCCTGGCTCTTAGGGGAGAGAAAGAAGAGACTTCTCTTGCAGCCTCCCTGTGTGTGTGTATACCTCTCGGTGAGTACCCTCCCCTGCCCCGCAGTGCAGTCACTCTGCAGCTGCCTTACATGCTGGGCAACACCCACCACTGCCTTTGTTGCCTCCCTGCATACCTAGTCTATACTGTGTCTCTGCCAGCATCATTTTTTTTAGTGTTTTCCCTCTGGTCTGGGGAGTTGGGGGACATCCGCGCACGGAAATGCTTAAAGTCGTGCAAAAAGCAGGTAAAAACAAAAACAAAAAATGAAAAAACAAAATGAAAGTTTTTTCAAAAAAATCACAAAAAACGAAAATGAACTGAAATGGACCCACAATGAAAAATGAAAAATCGAAATGTCATTTTTTTCGATTCATACCCATCTCTACTCAAGTGCCAACCAGCCAGCCCATGGGCCGGGTTGGCGCTTTTAATTTTTCAAAAAAAAGATTTGAATTTTTTTTACTCAAGCGCCAACCAGCTGTCGCAAGGCCGGTTCGGTGCTTTTTAATTCAGGTAAGAGAAGACGCCAGATGGGGTAAAAAAAAAACCCAACATGAAACAAAACAAAAATTTCCATTTTATTTCATTTCATTTTCTTTGATGGATCCGTTCGTTATTTGTTTCATTGCATAATGAAACAAATAACGAATAATAAATTGAATAAAAAATTCATTTTGTGCCCATCTCTATATCTCACCCACTGTGATGTTCTTTTTAAAGCAAGGCTATTCAATGACATGTCATATTAATTGTCCTATTTATTTACATAGTACATTGACTTCATGGCGTTGTTGCATACATACTCTCCCCCATAGTTCCCAGAAGGTTTTTAAGTATATAGTTTAAACTAACAGTTGTCAAGTTTTAGTCTATATTTTTTAAATTACAAGATCTGATGTAGTGTTAATGTAGTGCAATTATTACATATGTAATGCTTCATATCACTCTATAACCTATAAGCCTCTCCCCTGATAAGGGGGAGAGATGCATTACTGTCAATTTTTGCCCAAGTACATTATATTTGATTTACATGTATACTAAGCCACATTTGGGTTTTAAAAAGTGGTAGCAGGAGGACAGATGTAGTGACAACGGATTGATTTGAATCTCCACTGACTGCCTTTGTATAGAACACAGCAATTATGTTACTGGGCAGCTTTCCTAAGGCCTGAGGTTTCGGGTCTAAGACATTTTAGAAGTTTAAACCTTGAAGACTCAAGACTTAGGCAATTGTTTAACTATGCTCTAGAGGTGACCAGGCATCTAGTATCTGTGCAGATTTGTTGGGGACATGTAGAGGGTGGCAGGGAGCAAGGGGCAGCAGAGATGGGATAATGATGGTTCTTCTCTCATGTCAAGTACCAGTGGCAACATCCAAGATAATGTGCATTGTGTAGATGAGTCCACCGGGCACATAGAATTCTTAGTGCTTTCAAAAGGAGACTGTACAATGTTCTTAATGCTTTCATATTTGGTGAAATGGACAGGGGAGTAAAACAGTGTATCATTCTATTGCACTAGCCAAACCAATGTTAAGGTGTGTATTTATTTGAAAAACAAAGGTGCTTCCTGTCTTGCAAACAGATAATTAATACCTGCTAGTGTAAGCTCCACAAATGTTCACTTTTTATGCAATGGATTCTGCCCCTGGAACTTTCTGCTGGGTCTACTGAAGGCTTCCACAGTCTCCTCACAGCCAACAGAGCATTTTTCTGCTAGTGGAAAAGAATCTGTGTCACTCTTCTTGAAGATTTCAGGATTGTGATCTTATTACACCGTTGTACACCATACAGAGTGGCTATTTGCTAGATGGAAAGTATAACAGTTCAATCAATCAATCAATCAATCAATCAATCAATCAATCAATCAATCAATCAGAGCAAACTCCTCTGAAAACAGCAAGAATTAATTAATGATTAATTTGGCCTAAGGCAATAGTAGCACCTTTTTTTTCTTTTTAAAGGAGACCCACATTTACCTGGGAATTGTCACGCAACTAGCCTTCTGTCCATTGCTGGCAAGCTTTACACATGACCTTTAGCTAATGTTGCTAGCTTGGATAGAAACCCAGGGAATCTTAGGGATGGAACAGACTGGTTTCTGTCTTAAAAGATCCACATTGCATCCCTCTTCTGCCTCCTTCATTCAGATGTGAAAGCAAAGCAGGAGAGCCAGCAATGTTGCCTTTGAGTGGGTGGCCATTGGCAGAGGCAGAAGAAGGAAGCCCACACTTCAATTGGTGAGTAGGCAGTCATGAGAAGGAGATGTGTGTGTGTGTGGGGGGAGGGGTTCACTCAGGGAATTGGTGAGCATGCAGAGGATATGGAAGATGAAACTGCACAGTACCTACAGAACACCTGTGTGGTTACTATGCCAAATTGGGCTGAACTGCTGAACTGTGCTTCGTGCCCATCTCTAATACAAATTAAAAGAAAAGAAAAGAAAAGAAAAGAAAAGAGAATTGTTGAGCTTATATACTATCCCATAGTGGTTAACGCCCTCTCTGGGCAGTTTACAACTGAATTATGCAGGGTAGCAATTCTCCACAAGCTGGGTACTCATTTTACCGACCTTGGGAGGATGGAAGGCTGAGTCAACCATGAGCTGGCTACCTGGGATTGAACCCCCAATTGTGAGCACCGTTTTAGCTGCAGTACAGCCATTTAACCACTGTGCCACACATTTGAGTTGGTTTGTATTTATCTGAATGGGTCATGTGATTGTAATAAACCTACCTAAGATAAGACTGATAATACATAAGATTGCTTTGTATACCCCACCTCTGCAATCAAAGGAATATCAAAACTACATAAGCGTAACTGTACAGTGCCTGCCAGTGTAAGTGGAAATTAGACCATCTTTATAGGCTGAATTTTCAGCTGTTGTATAAATGATAGACTAATGAGTGATTTTTTTTTTTTTGAAATTAAGGACTGAAAAATGGCCCGACCAAAAGGTTTGTCAAAGAAAAACCAAACTGTAATACATATAATTTTTTAAAAGCATTTAAAACTTGAGCCTCGTGGCACAGTGGTTAAATGCCTGTACTGCAGGTAAAACTGTGCTCACGACCTGGGGTTCAATCCCAGGTAGCAGGCTCAAGGTTCACTCAGCCTTCCATCCTTCCAAGGTTGGTAAAATGAGTACCCAGCTTGCTGGGGGGGGGGCAATGTGTAGCCTGCACACTGTAATTAAAATTGTAAACTGCCCAGAGACTGCTTAAAGTGGTATGGGATGGTATATAAGCAAAACACTTTGCTTTTGCTTTTGCTTAAAAAAAAAAACAGGCAGCAAATGCCTGCAAAATAATCTCTGCAAACAGGCTTTGGAATTACCTGTTTAAAAGCCCTGTTCATTAAGAATGTGGAGATAGCAGAGACTGTTGCAACAAATGCAGCTAGGTTTGTTATTTTTCTTTTGCTCTCTCCCACAGATCTTGTAGTAACAAAATGGGTTGAGCTTCAGCAATGGTTCACTGGCAGTCACGTTGTAGCCAGATCCATTAGAAGATATGGAGTTCTTATATCATTTCTTTTGAAGTGGCCCAAGGATAAACTGAAATAACATTACCATGAAATAAGGGAACCCAACTGGTGCACTGGGGATAAGCACCAAACCACTGAATGAAATGTTAGTTTGTTACACAGAAGTTTATGTACTTGCCTGCAGAGCATAATGTATATAGGAAAAGGGACCATGTGAATGAATTATAATAGTTGAAAGAAGTTCCTTCTTCGGAAATAGCTTTTCATAATTAATTTTCAACTTAGTAATCACCATGCAAGGGCCACCCTGGATGATCATTTTGTTTTGACCACTGATATTTTATTAATTTTGGAATAATTGTTTCTGCTTTGCTACCATCTTGTGCATTGTTGTATTTTTGTAGTGTTTGTATTAGTTATTTTATATTTAAAGATTTAATATTCTTTGGATGATAATTTATTGGAGTATGATTGTTGTTTTAGTGAATATTTATATTATGATACTATAAGCCACCCAGAGCAGGGGCCTCACCACTAGATGGATGGGGTGAAATTTATATACAGTGGTTCCTCTACTTGAGAGCAGCTCCACTTAACAGCAATTTGACTTAAGAGCAGAAAACCATGGTGTTTTAACTGCTGCCTTACAAATTTTAGATTCAATCTGTTCTACCTACATTTGTTTGTTTATTTGTTTGTTTGTTTGTTTGTTTGTTTGTTAGATAAGACTGCTCTACTTAAGAGTTGTTTGACTTAAGAGCATGAATTTGGAACGAATTAAATTCGTAATTAGAGCTGGAATTTGAGTCATGGCAACTGGATTTCTTTTTCTTGAGAGATAGAAACATTTCACTGCTCATGCAAACAGCTTCATCAGTGTGAATAAAGCTAGTGCAAGTCCTCCATCTTATAGTCAGTTTTGACCTCTTGTCAACATGGTCTGAAATAGGCTCATAAGATGAACAATGCCCTGAACAGGCTTTTCCGGTAGGCAACAGTATCCATAGCCTACTTATCAGGCTGTGCTTTCAACAATAACCAGACAAATCAAAAAGCCTTCACCACCAAGGCAATAGCTAATTGAACCATACTTTATAGTTCTCAGCACCTCAGGCTATAGTTCACCTTAAGACTATGGATACCGTTGCTAGCCTAACAAGCCTCTTCAGGCCATTTTTCATCTTATGGGCCTATTATGTGGCCTAACTCACATGAACAGGATTTTCAATAAATCAATCAGCCTTTATTGAGATAAAAAAGAGGATTTTGGCCATCATTTTATTTTCAGGTCAAACTTGGCTTTATAATTAATCCATGGTAAAAGTTGTGGAATGTCTGCAATACTTCTCAAGACATTATCTATCTATCTATCTATCTATCTATCTATCTATCTATCTATCTATCTATCTATCTATCTATCTACCTACCTACCTACCTACCTACCTACCTGCCTGCCTAGATGCCCTAAGCACAACCTATCTTGCCTGATTTCGGAAGCTAAGCATGTTTGGCCCTGGTTAGTACTTGGATGGGAGATCACCAGGGAATACCAGTTGCTGTAGGCACCTGGAGTAGGAACTGGCAAACCACTCCAGTATTCCTGCCAAGAAAATTCCATGGACATGGGGTCATGAAGAGTCGGTCACAACAATGGCATGCACACGCACATGACACATGTGCATGTGCGCATGCACACGCACACACACACACACACACACACACACACACACACACACACACACACACACACATGGAAAAAACCCAGACCCACCCGTGGTGGCCTCATAGCTAGATGGGTGGTAAATAAATAAATAAATAAATAAATAAATACTAAGCCTGAAGACACTGGACATACTGCTGAATTGATAAATGCTGAAGAGTGTTTAGCTGGACCATCTAAAAGTCACTTAATAGACTTCAAATCAAAGAATAATCAAGTAAAATAGGACTACTTGGATTTTGCCTGTGGAGAAATCCTAAGCAATGTTGCACTTCCAGTAGGTGCATGCAGTTTATGCCCCACCATGTGTACAATGGAAGATCTAGCAAAATGACAGACGTAATGCTAGTGAAGTAGCAGCTTGTAGCAGCAGGATGCAGCGGTTTTTTGTTTTTTTCTAAAGCCCTTTTATATTGCTTCACATCTTTTTTATTTGGTAGCTTTTTAACAAGGCAATGTTTAACTGCTTTTTAATATTTGAGCTTTAATCTCTATTTGTCTTTTAAACAAATTATAAGACAACTTTCATCTCTATATTGGGAGGAAAGTGGGATAATAATTAAATTAAATTACATTTTAAGGTACTATATTTTATATAGAAACTTAACAACACTTACTCAACTAAATAACTGTGGAGCAACATTATATCTATAGCTCAAGAAGGGATTTGCAAAATAGTACAAGGACATTTTTTAATCAGGCAGTTGAGGCATGAAAGAAAAATTACCATAGATGTTTGAACACATATTTATAGCCTCAGTCTGAATGAGATTAATCATTATAAACATCATTTAACTATAGAAAGGCAAATTAGCAACAGCATATGGATGTCTCAAAAGACAAAAGAGGGATCTAACCAATAAATATCTATATCCACGATTTCCTCATATTTACTAACCCCAAACAGTATGGTAGAAATTTATAGTATGTCTTCTATGAAGGCCAGTGTTTGATTTATTTGGGTTGAAATCACAGTCTGATAAGTGGCAGATAGACTGTGCCTGAGCCCCCACTACCAACAAGACCATAAGAACAAACCATACTTTATGAGTTTCAGCACCTTAGACTATGGCTCACCTTAGTTGCAGGCATGTCCAAACTTCGGTCCTCCAGATGTTTTGGACCACAACTCCCACAGTCCTTTGCCATTGGAAATACAGGCTTGGAATTCTAGGAGTTGTGGTCCAAAATATCAGGAGGGCTGAAATTTGGACATGCCCGCCTTAGGGCTATTGAGACTGTTGTCTACCTAATGAGCCTATCAAGCCATTGTTAATCTTATGAGCCTATTTCAGACCAGGATGACATGAGACCAAAGTGAACTATAAGATGGAGGACTCACAACTAGCTTTCTTCAGACTGACAAAGCTGTTTGGATGAGCAGCGAAATGTTTCAATCTTTCAAGAAAAAGTCCAGTTGCCATGACTCAACTTCCATATCCATGAAGCTTATGCCTAGAGCAGGGTCAGGTGGCACAATGACAGCTTTTCATTCAGCTTGACTGCCTGTTTAGCTGGTGAGTTGAGCAAAGTTTATCCCAGCTTTAGGCTGAGTCATGGTGTGGCCTTCCTTCTACCCCACTCCCCAATTAAAAATATTATTCCCAAACAAAAATAGGAATGGAGAGACTTGTTCAGAGACTAACTCCAGGATGAAGCATCTAAAAACATTTGTCCCCCAAATAGTTGAAACCAGCTCTCAATTAACTTCACAAGACCTTGTAGTGCAGGTGTTTAACTATAGTATTATAGTCAAAACTGTCCAATCCCAGTGGAATCCAGTGGATACTGATGGCTAGCTCAAGGTCACTCAGCTTATAGCCTTCAGAGGTCAGCAATCCTATAGGCAGCACACATTTTTTTTAAAATGCACCATGCCTGGTGAATTTCTTCCATGAATATTTTGGTAATTTTGTTCATGATTTTTCCAGCCTATGTCTGAGGACGTGAATTTTATCCATAATAGCTTACATGTTTTATTTTGAATGATCTAAATAAAGGCAGTACACTGTCTAGTACTTCTGTTTTTTATTTGACTCTTTTGTCTATTTGGCTAGTTCAATTTTATTTGTTATAGAGTGTCTTTAGTTTTATATTATGTTTTTTGGAACTTTATATTAATTTGTATTTTTGTTTTTGTTCTTTATTTTGGTTACTGTTTTGTTTATAACTTGTGTGCTTATGTTATTGTAACACCCCCCAAGAGTAAGCTTTGGGCTAGATAGTGCAGTATACAAATCCAATAAATAAATAAATAAATAAATAAATAAATAAATAAATAAATAAATAAATAAAATAAACATACATACATACATACATACATACATACATACATACATACATACATACATACATACATACATACATACACACATAAAAGGATTATGTAAAGGACCACACAGCTATCTCTGTTGTTATAGCTTTTCAAGATTCTAGAGCAGTGCTGGTGAAACTTCGGCACTCCAGATGGTTTGAACCACAACTCCCACAGTCCTTTGTCATTGGCAACACAGGCTTGGAATTCTGGGAGTTGTTGTCCAAAACATCTGGAGTGCCGAAGGTTCGCCACCACTGTTTTAGAGCATCCTGAGGTTCCACCTTTTGGCAACTTCTGCTCTGTCATGGACAAGAAGAGGGAGGACACCACTGAGAGCAAAGAGGTATAGGAAAGTGCATGCTTTGAATTTGTTGGATCCAAAATTGCTCTGTCCCCTCAAGATGGAATCTGTGTGTAATTGGAGCTCATCACTTATGTCAGCCTTGGCCTTGGCATAGCTGATTCACACTTCTACTTGCACTGTGAATATAATGATCTGTCAAGCTTTAGCAGCCAGTGAAACCCACGAACCAACCTTTGTCCTTTGTGAATTGGCAAGATTTGTAATAAGTAAAATATTCTCCATTCCATTTCTCCTTCATCCTATTTCAGGTTGGTTTAGAGATTTAATGGCTATATTTACACTTTCAGTCCCCCTTTGTGGGTCCCACATGATTTAAATGGCTTTTAACTGAACTGTATAATTACAAATGCCTGTTTGGCCATTGATGTGGTATTTTGTTTGCTCACACCTTTTTCAAACATTTTTCTTCTAGCACAGCCAGTCTTTAAAGCAGATCATTGGAAACATCACTAAGCAGAGCATATAAAGCTACATTGCAACTTGCTTTGTTGTTATGTCAAGTTGTCTCTGTGAATAAGAGGCAACTTGTCATAACAAGAGGTTGTCTGTATGACAACCCTGTGAATAAGTAATGTCCAAAATGTCCTGTCCTCATCAGTCTGGCTCAGCTCTTGTAAACTCAAGCTTGTGGCTTTCTTTAGGGCAGGGATGCCCAAACTTTTTGTAAGGAGGGCCAGATCTGGTGCCTGAGAATGTGTCAGGGGCCGGTTGCTCCCTGACACTGCCGCCCTACTGCAAGCCCCACACACTGACCCATAAGCCCCACCCACTGACCCCTTGCAACCCCACCTGCAGGAAGGAAGGCAGGGACTAAGGGAGGGAGGGAGGAAGGTGGAAACCAAAGATCAAGGAAGGAAGGAAGGAAGGAAGGTGGGGAACAAGGAAGGGAGGGAGGGAGGGAGGTGGGGACCAAAGGAAGCACAGGGAGCCTGTTTAAAAATACATGGGGCGAAGGAGGGGGAGGGAGGGGCAGACCAGCCAGCCGCGGGCCACTCAGAATGGCCTGACGGGCCGGATTTGGACCCCGGGCCAGACTTTGGGCAGCCCTGCTTTAGGGAATCTGTCTTGTATTTGGTCATCCTCTTTTCCTCCTGCCTTCCATCTCTCACAGCATTGTGGTCATTTCCAGTTTTCCCATGATGTGCTCAAAGTAGGAAGGTCTCAGCTTCAACAGTTTTGCCTTCAGAGATATAGTTCAGGCTTGATTTGATCAAGGGGCCACACATTCACCTTTCTGGCAGTCCAGGATATCTGCAAAGCTCCCCTCTAGTGCTATACAGTGGTACTTTATATAAAGGAATTAAATCGTTCCAAATGAAATTATGTTAAGCAAATTTTCTTTTATACAAATTTCCCATAGGAATGCATTGCAAAAAGAGTAATCCCTAATTGTGACCATTTTATGTTGTACGGATTCACCCCATAGGCAATTCTGTTACAATTCTGTTAAGCTAATTTCCCCTAGCTCCGGAATTTTTTATGTTGTACAGATTTTATGTTATACAAACTGTTTGTTATACGAGGGTCCACTGTATTTCAAACAAATCAAATGTTCCCCTCAGCTTTCTTAACAATGCAGCTTTCCCAAGAAACTCTGTTCAATCAAAGAAAAAGGCCTCCCTGCCTTCTTCTCTGTTTGCAAATAAAACATCTAGCTCAAAGTCAGCAGCCATGTTTAAATCTTTATGTATGTGTTCTCTCCACATAAAAATCACCCTATTTATTTGTAAAGACCACTCTACTCCATTCATTATCCAGTGGCTGTATTGAGTATCTAAAGACATAAGCTTTCACGGGGTGGGGGTGGGGGATCACACATTGATTCTCGACAGAGGCCCAGCAAATATTCTTTATGACAAACATCTTAGAGACATGTGAGGTGGTGCTAAAGGGCCAACAGGACAGGCACTTTCCTCATTTCATTTCCAACACAGATGCATCTCCCAACTGAGGCAGTATTTCATTACCTGTTGGCAGCCATGCAAAGCTTTGAGTTTGCTTTGTAATTAGATGATAGGACTTGACTTAATAGAGAGGGAAAAATATCTCCCCAGATCAGAGAGCATCTCCCTTTCAAAGCAGATGTTGGATTGCTAGGAAATTTTCAGTCTATCACATGGGAGTACTATATTCTCACCGAAGCTGTTAATTCAACACTCTTCCTCCATCTCATTGCCAATTTGTTTTCCTTGGTGTTCCATTAGTATCCAAATATAACTTTTGCCATGTTTGTATCTACAGAACTTGCATGTGATGCAGCCAACAATTATTCATCAGTCCAGCTACCTAATGAGGGAAAATGTTACAGCTGCTCATAAATAAGAAAAGAACAGCTTGTGTGAGAGTTCCAGACAAGTCAAGATTCATAGCTCCAAGTATCTTGGTCAGACACAAGATCTTATCAGATCCAATTGGGACCCTGAAAGTCTAATGGAATCAAAAAGGCAAGGATTTGGACCAGGTACGCTTATAAATCAATCTCAGCAAAACCTAAGGAAACAGTTTTAAAGATAGCACATAGATCAGGCCCCCAGGGACCCTGAATCTGGCCCCCGGGAGTAACAGGATACCCCCGCCCACCCACCCCCACCTGGAGGTGCGCCGCCATCGCCGCCGCCAGTGCCACGGAGCTTGGTGGGTCATGGGGGGGGAGAGTGGGCATGCCGCCGCCAGCACTGTGGAGCTTGGCGGGCGGGTGGTTGGGGGTGGGGGCAAGTGGGCACTCCTCCTCTTCTGGTGCCACCCTTTTCCCTAATATCTTCCAGTCTAGATTTTTTTAAAAAGGAAAATTAAAAAGTCCCATCCTGCCCCGCGCCTGTTTTCCCTCTTTCCACCTGATTGGTCGAGGCGCAAGAGCGTGAGTTGTTCAAAGTGGTGGAGTTGCTGAGTTTTTTTGGGCGTGCGCCACGGCAGCCGGTGATTATTTACTGAGAAATCGCCCCAGCGCTCCCCCTGTCCTGTCCGGGGCATCGGGCCTTTGGCCGCTCCCCCCCACACACTGCTGCCTACCGCTTGTGTGGGACAGGCAAGGCTGAGGTGTCCAGCTCCCCCCCTACACACACACACACACACACACACACACACACACACACACACACACACACACACACACACACACACACCCCAAAGTGGGTGGGGAGAAGGATGTGCCCGCCCACCCGCCCGCCCACTGGCCAGTCTCCCTGCCTGCCTGCTTGCTTGCTTGCTTGCGGCGGCTGCATTGAGGAGGGGCAGCCGGTATCCTATCCGTCCCCATAGTTATCTTCCACCCCACCCCCCCAAATCCACCCAGTCTTGGCTCACGATGACTTCTGTGGGAGCCAGCAAGAAAGAGAAGGGCAAGAACATCCAGGTGGTTGTGCATTGCAGGTAAATTCTCATTGCAGAGATGGTGTGTGTGTGTGTTGTGTGTGTGTTGTGTGTGTTTGTGATGGGGTGGTGGTGGAGGGATTGGACACAGACTGGCGGGGCTAGTGCTGGTGGCCCACTGGGGGGCCCAAGGTGAGTGCCTGAGGCGGCCAGGAGGGCTGGGGTAGGTGAGCCAGGAACAGAACCTCCTCCAACATGGTGCTGGCTCTGGCTTCGGCTCCGGGTGGGGCGGTTGGGTTTGGGTCAGGCTTTCCCTCGCCCCAGAGGGAAAGTTGGGGAGCCACCCACCCCCGGCCGGCCAGCCGGCCCCGTCCATGTGTGTGTGTGCGGGGTCTGTGGGTGGGGAGGGGAATGGTCGTGGAGGTGGGAGGTGGGAGAGAAGACCCCCCCTGCAGCAGCCCCCTACAGCCCCCGCCATCGCCTTGTGTGAGGAGGCTGTGGAGCCAGGGAGCGCTCGGCCGCCCGAGGAAGGGGGGTCGCGCGGCATCCGATTTTTTTTTTGGTGGGGGGGAGGATAGGAGGGTCGGTTGGAGAGACACGCCATGGTGACTCGGGGCTGAGGTGCAGGTGAGGAGGTTGGGGAGTGATGGCGGCCGTTTGGGAAAGGAACGGTGCCGAAGCCAAGATCAGAGAGAAATTGCTTTCAGACGGGGGCGTCTTAGGAGTCCCCGCGGTGTCAGAAATGAGGGGTGAATTAATGAAGGGAGTGGGGGCCACAGAGAGCCAAAGGCATGGTCTTCCTTGTTTTCCTCTGAAAGAGAGGGCAGTGGGACTTTTCTTCCTCTGAGGCTCGCGAATGATCAGGGGCGTGTGATGGAGGTCGTGTATCGACACGACCAACAGAGCCTCAGAGGTGCTGAGGTTGGTGGTTCCTGTGGTCCTCTGCAGATCAGACTTAGTGGCTCAAGATTTAAAGATCCTTTTTAAAATTAAACTGATGGAATAACATTACAGTCACTTGGAGAGATAAAGCTCCACGTTGATTTTAGTTCTGCCAAATTCCAACCCTTTAAACTAGGACTATAAGTCATCATAAAGCCTCCTTTCACCTCAAATAGCCTGGTTCTGAGATGTTTTGTTCCCTCACAAAGCTTTGGCTCTGTGACTCCAGATTCCCCCTTGCTGTCTCAGCAGAGACACAGTCAAATCAGGAATCAGTGAAAAACATGGGTTTCCGCTTCTTTTGGGAAAGGAAAATTGGTGCAGCAAATTGCTTTTTAGTACCATTTCAGATTTAGTTATTCAATTGGCTTAGAAACCAAAATTATATTATACAGTACACAACTTGATTTTCTTATAGAACCATCATGTTTTAAGCATATTATATTTAAAAAAGTAGATTATCTGATCTTGGTTCCTAATCTTGGGTAACCTAGGTGTTCTTGGATTGCAATTCTCAGAAGTCTTGATTACCAGCTGTGTTGACCAGGATTTCTGGGATTTGCAGTCCAAGAACACCAGGGTTACCTAAGGTTGGGGACCACTGCTCTCAACAGTTAGTTTTTTTTCCAGAGCACTTCAAAGTTTTAATATGACAAATGGAGCTACGTTACGTTGAGCTCTAGGTCTAGCATTTCTTATTTTTTGCCAGTTTTTTTAAGACTCAGGCAAAAGTCAAAACTGGAAATCATTGTAATTTATTGTTATTATTATATTAATATTGCATTCTTTTTCCTGTTTTTTTGTGGACTAAAAATAAAATATGTTCAGTGTGCATAGGTATTTCTTCATATTTTTTTCAAAATCTAGTCCGGCCCCCAACAGTGTCTGAGGGACAGTGATCCAGCCCCCTGCTTAAAAAGGTTGAGGACCCCTGACATAGATGGTACTTCTTCCCCACAAAGTTGCATAAAATTAACAGAAGGATCTCTGACGTGTGTTGTTGTAATTGTGGGTGTAAAGGTTCCTTAGAGCATATGTGGTTGGCATGCCCAAATATAGAGACATTTTGGAATAAGTTAATTAATTGGATGGAGAAATTAACTAAACAGAAAATAGTTCCAAATGAAATGTTGTTATAATTTTCATTATTTACTGGCTCTTTGGGGATCCATAGCTCAGAGATATGAACCCAATCTCTATTTGAAGGCTTGTAGAGGAGGGTCAGTGGATGATTCCATTCAAATTTGGTTCTCTTGGTACCCTGGGAGCCATTTTGTTGCATTTTATAGTGGAAATGAATTCATTTGACTCAAAGATTTGGTGATTTGTCGATTTGTCACTGGAAATTTGCCAATTCATCAACCCTGATGAATCATGAATCATGATGAATTACTTTTTAAAAAAATTCATCCCCATCTCTAGTAACATGAAACAAGGAAACAAGAAATATATAGCATGTTATTAACCCATGGGTTGCATTCAACTATCCTTGGAGACTCCTTCCTGGTCTACAATACATACTGTTTTTCAATGATCCTACATTAAAAATGTCATGGGGATAGAATAGACACCACAAATGCAGCCCATATTGTTGTTTTTAAAAATGGGAGTGTGAAGAAAGTTAAAGTTTGTTAAAGTTTGTAAGTTGTCTTGGATTCCTACACTGGGGGGGGGAGGAATAACTGAAATGAAATGAAATACATAAATAACACTTTTTATAGTGTCACAGGACTTCCTTCTAGGCAAGTTGCAATAAGCTTTAATTTTATTCACTGTCCTGTGATAAGATCCATGGACCTCAACAGAAGTTACTTCTGTTCACTTCTGTGTGAGTTTACACACTTAAGCAAATGAATTGTTTATCAAATGTAAGGAGCAAAATTTCTGTCACAAGAAAAGAAAAAACAGAGAGAAAGAAGCTGGCGCCAAACTGACTACACACATTTGTTGCAGTTCATTTCTTAAGCAGGGTTGTCTGAGTTCTTTTTCTTGTTCTAATGCAGTTATTGCTGATATGACATTCTAATCATATTTCTTAGCTGAAATATGTTTATGTAGTCATTTTTATCGAACCATGGGGACTCTTTCATCAGCCCAGGAGGAATGTGTGCTTGCACAATTTTGTAGTGTTGAGTAAAGAGTAAACCCTTTTATTGTTTGTTATTTAATATGGAAAGCTCCCCATATCATTCAAACATGGAGGGGAGGGTGAAATTGGCTTGATGGGCATCTGTTCACATCCTCTAAAATAACTGTACTCAAATGTCAAACTGCTTGTGTCTGAAGTTGTGCAAATACATAAATTCAGATATGCTGCTAGCAGTACAAAATAGAAAACATGGGGTGTGAATAATTCACAGCAACAAAGTTCAACATTTGGTGATATGTTTATTATGCTACTCACATGTGGGGAGTGGGGGACTGAGTTTTGGATTTTGCCAGAACTCTTCAACAGACAAAAGATAATATAAAACTTGGGTTGACACAAACAGTTCAAAAATTAGGGACAGGTGCGATAATCTTGGGGACAGGTGCGATAATCTTGAGTCATGAAGCTGGACAGGACTGATATATATATTGGCTGTCATTAACTCCTGGCTGAAAGTGGGCTGCACGGCTCTTCAAGAACAGTGAGGTCCATCGCATGACCCACAGGTCACGTGTAGCCTGAAATTGCCAAGGGGAGCCTTTAATCAGTGGTGATTTGACAGTGAACCTGCCATCATATCCATTGTGCACATGGAGCTGCAGAACAGGATTTCAGCCATTGTGTTGCTCCCTGATGTATCCTCCTGTTTCATTGAGGAAAAAGACAGGGGCCTTGATTCATCTCTTTCTGGGCTAGTCCTGTGGGGCTTTCTGCAGTGGATCTGTTCACAGCCAGCTGTCTGACTGCAGAAGGAGGAGGAACTGCCAACTGTTTTCATTGTTACTCTGTTTCATGTGGACTCTTTTGATTTGTTGGCAGTCTGGCATCATGAGCCATGGCATCACATCTGCCCCAGTTTTTTTAGTTAAGTGTAAGTTAACATAAGATAGGGCCTTTTCACACGACCCCTAAGATCCGCTGGTCCCTTAAATTCGGACCAGAGATCTTGGGGATTCGTTTCTGTTCCTGCGTCCCCACCCCTCAGAACTTCCTGCTCCTGTTGGCGTGAGGGGAGGGAGGGAAAAAAAGGACAAAAGAAGCCTTTACTAACCTGCCGGTGCCGGTCAAAGTTGCCATGAGCCCCGTTACTTCATGGTTCCTTCTCAAGGGGCTCTTAAAGGGGCGGGAGGCAAAAAAACAACAGACAAGCGAGGAGAGCCCGGCACTCTTATCCACATCAAGGAATTTTCATCTGCTGAGAGCAAGTACATGAAAGGTGTGCTGGGTCGCGCTTATGGGGGCGTGGTCGCACTTAATTTTCTCTAAACTCCAATTTTTCTCTCAACTCTTAATTTTTAAAGGTTTCTTTGTGGGTCTCATTTTGTTTATTCGATTGCAGTAGAAATGAACTTAAGTTGCTGCGTGTCTTCCTTTGAGGCTTCCTCGGGTTTCAAGGACATAAGAGAGACACAACAAGATAAGGTCTGTGCTGTGAGCTGGACGGAGAATCTCATTCCTTAGGTTGGAGCGCCATCTGGTGGATTTTAAAAATTATCGTATTGGACACTGGTTAGAAAATTCATTTTTTATGTTAGAGCGCCATCTGGTGGATTTGGAAAATTATTGCATATAAAATTCAATTTGAATGTTACATTGAATGGGAAAGTGTCTGACTATATAGAAAATTTGATAAAATTTGATAAATTGTTATAAATTTGATATTTGGATAATTTAAAGTTAGAGAGGTTAAAATGAAGTTAGAATAAGTAAACTTAACATCACTGATGGTAATTGGGTGAATATTAATCAATATCAATTAATGGAGTATTAATAGATTAACTCGATTGGTTGAAGGTTATTGTGGTTTATTGAATGAATTAACTTTAATACGTGGTTAAATTGTGTCCTATTGGAATAGAAGTTAATAAAAATTGTGATGGCAGAGAAGAAGACGACACCTTTAACACAGAGAAGAGATTCCAGACAAGAGGAGGGCAAAGAATGGGAAGGATTAATGATACATATAAGGAGAGAATTTGAAAAAAGTGAACAAAGTATGGATCAGAAGTTGTCAGAACTAAAGGAAGACATGCAGAAACAAATTAAAGAGGCAGTTGGGGAGCTCTCAGCTCAAGTGAAGGACTTAACGGTGAAAACAAAGAATATAGAAGCTAAAGTGAAGAAAGTGCAGACAGAGGTTAAACAATGCAGAGAAGAAACAGAGAGGAATAGAACAGGAGTGTCAGAAGTAGAGATTACGCAAAGGAAAATGGCTGAGGAGCTTGCTTTTCTTGAAATGAGACAAAGGCAACAGAATCTTCGTTTCCGTTTGATTCCATGGGAGGAAGGAGAAGATATTAAGGCCAAAGTAATAACGGAACTGGCGAAGTGGCTTGGATGGCAAGAACAGGAAGTAGCTGATGCAATCTCCCAAGTGTTCAGAATTGCAGTCAGATCAAAGAAACTGAGAGCGAAGAAGACACCAGGCGACGTTATTGTGTCATTGACATCTATGGCCGTGCGAGTTAGAATCCTGAAACATAGCTATGACAATCAGTTTGTGATTGATGGACAACAGATTCTGATATACAAGGAGATTCCTCTCCATTTTTTGAGAAGAACAGGAAGTTATAAATCTCTGGCAGAAACGCTGAGAAGAAATGGTTTGAGATTTCGCTGGGAGTTCCCAGAAGGTCTATCCTTCATTTACAAGATGAAAAGATTTAAAATAATATCTGAGTCGGAAATAGGTAAATTTCTGAGAAAATATGGAGAAGAGCTTGGGTACAGGAAACCATCGAAAGAGGGTGATAAATCACCTGAAGAAGAAGAAGAGGAAGAAGAGGAGGAGTTAGAACTCTCTGAGGAGGAAGAAGGTAAAGCGGATTTAGCTATGGCCAATATTTGAATAGAGATTGATAAAAATATATTTAATTTGAAATTTACAATGGCGCTGAGAGCATTGACTTGGAATGTTAATGGTCTGAATGAAAAGACCAAGAGAAACAGAATTACGCACTTATTGAAGAAAGAAAATCTGGACTTGATTTGCCTGCAAGAAACACATGTTGCAATGAAACATACGAAGATTCTAAAAAACAAAATTTTGGGACAAGAATTTGTATCGTCTGATAAATTGAAGAAAAGAGGAGTGGTGATATATGCAAAACATAAATTGGAACCTAAGTTGATTATGAAAGATGAAGAGGGAAGATTTCTGATGGTACAAATCACTTGGCAATCTGAAAAATTTTTTATTGTAGGCATTTACGCGCCAAATGAAAGGAAATCAGAATTTTACAGAGAGGTAGAACAAAAACTGTTAGATTATATGGATGAAAAACTCTTTCTGATGGGAGACTGTAATGGTGTAATGATGCCAGATTTGGATAGATCTCAGAAAAAGAAAGGTTCAGAAGGGAAATTACCAAAATCTTTTTATGACTTAGTTGAAAATTTTGGATGGACCGATATTTGGAGACTGAGACATCCAATGGAAAAACAGTTTACTTTTTTTTTCTGAACCGAACTAGAGTTGGGGGAGAATTGATTATATATTTGTCCCTAATGATATCTCACATAGAGTGACAAAAGTGGAAATTTTACCTAAAACGATCTCAGATCATAATGCAATGGTGATGGAAATTAAAACAAAAATGCAAGGATTATACCATTGGAGGTTGAATGAAAGTTTACTGGATGAGACTGAGACTTTGCAGATAGCGAAAAAAACCTTTAGAGACTATTTGAAAAATAACTGGAGAAGAGAAACACCAACAAATGTGGTATGGGATGCTAGTAAGGCTGTTATGCGAGGCCTCTTTATTCAAAGAAATGCGTATCAGAAGAAACAGAAAGAAAAGAAGCAAAGTGAGATTTTAAAAGAACTGGTAGAGACAGAGAAGAAACTGGTGGAGAAGCCAAAGGAACAGAAATGGATTCAAAAATTAAAGATGCTTCAAACTCAGTTGTCGATGATTATCAATCAAGAAATTGAGTGGAAGGTAAAGATGATGAGACAAAGAAATTTTGAATCGGCAAATAAAGTAGGGAAATTGCTGGTTTGGCAGCTGAAATGGAAGCAAAAACAAAAGGTTGTGAACAAATTAGTAGTAGACCAAAAATTAGTGGAAGATCCAAGAGAAATTGTAAAGGTGTTTGAATTTCTACAGAAATTTATATACGAAGAAAAAAAGAGAATCCGGAACAGATTGACAGATATTTAAAAAAGAACGGATTGAAAAAAATCTCAACAAACCAAGTGTCGATATTGAGTGAGAAAATTACCCCACATGAAGTACAAAGTGCAATAGAGAGGGCGAAAATTGGAAAATCACCGGGCCCAGACGGTCTGACTGCAAAATATTATAAAAAATTGTCAGAAGAAATGTTAACAATAATGGTGGAGGTTATGAATGAAGTTCTAGAAAAAGGAGTCATACCTAACACCTGGAAGGAGGCGTATATAACACTGATTCCAAAGGAGAACTCAGACACAACAGATGTTAAAAATTATAGGCCCATTTCCCTTTTGAATGGAGACTACAAATTATTTGCCGATGTTTTGGCTAATAGATTAAAAAGGGTTTTAAATGAGTTATTACACAAAGATCAAGCGGGGTTTCTTCCTGGCAGACAGATGAAAGATAACATGAGAAATATAATTGATATAATAGAGTATCTAGAAGTCAGGAAAGAGAAACAAGCTGCTTTGATATTTATTGATGCTGAAAAAGCCTTTGATAATGTCTCTTGGCAATTTATGAAGAAGAATTTGGAAAACATGGGAGTGGGAACAAAGTTTTGGAACGGTGTTAATGCAATATATAAGGAACAGAAAGCAAGTTTATTGATTAATAATGTGATAACAGAAAGTTTCCCGATTGGGAAAGGTACGAGACAAGGGTGCCCATTGTCCCCATTGTTATTTATTACTGTATTGGAAGTATTGTTAGTCAAACTGAGGGACATGGGGACAATTAAAGGTATATGTGTGGGGGATAAGGAATATAAATTAAAAGCGTTTGCTGATGATTTAGTTCTGACGTTAGAGAATCCAAAAGAAAGTATTACTGAGGTGATGAAAATAATTGAGGAATTTGGTAATCTAGCCGGTTTCAAACTAAATAAGAATAAGACGAAGGTCTTATTGAAAAATGTAACAAAGAAAGATTGCGAAGAATTTGAAAAATTGTCCGCCCTCTCAGTGGTGAAAAAAGTTAAATATTTGGGAATTAACTTATCTCTTACGAACTTAAATCTCTTTGAGGATAATTATAATATGGTATGGAACTCGATTAAGAGAGATCTGGAAACATGGAATAGATTGAACTTGTCGTTGATGGGAAGAATTTCGGTGATAAAGATGAACGTGCTACCAAGGTTGTTATTCCTATTTCAAATGATCCCAATACTTAGAGGAATAGGCCACTTTAAGGAATGGCAGAAGACATTGTCCAAATTTGTCTGGCAAGGTAAAAGACCCAGAATAAGATTTAAATTGCTAACAGATGCCAAGGAAAGGGGAAGATTTGCCATGCCAGACCTGAGATTGTATTACGAAGTGGCCTGCCTCGGTTGGATAAAAGATTGGATTACTTTAGTTGATGAGGATCTATTGGATTTAGAAGGTCATGATAACAGATTTGGTTGGCACGCTTATCTTTGGTATGACAAAGTGAAAGTACATAAAAGCTTTATGAATCATGTAATTAGAAAGTCACTACTTCAGGTCTGGGAACGGTTGAAACCCCTCTTAGAGAGACATACACCGAGATGGTTATCCCCGGTTGAGGCATTGGTGATCAAGAGGAAAGATAAAGAAGGAGTGGGGATCACCTATGGTGATGTGTTATTCTTTTCAGAAAAAGGTCCTAGACTGAAGTCTTATGATATGTTGAAAGAGAAGTTAACAGGCTGGTTTCAGTACCATCAACTAAATGACATTTTTCAGAAAGATAGAAAGGTGTCTGGGTTTGGAGAGAAGGAATCTAAGTTCCAAACCATAATCATGGGCCCAAAAAAGAAATTGTTGACTAGATTATATAATTTTTTGTTGGAGTTTAATCTAAAAGATGAACAAGTTAAAGAATGTATGGTAAAATGGGCTATGGATCTGGGTCATAATATTGAGTTAGATGTGTGGGAAAGACTGTGGAAAAAGAATATGAAGTTTACCGCATGTACTTTGATAAAAGAAAATCTGTTGAAAATGATGTATAGGTGGTATATTACCCCAATGAAGTTAGCAAAGATGTATAGGATGAAAGATGACCACTGCTGGAAATGTAAAGAGAAACAAGGTGATTTTTATCATATGTGGTGGACTTGTGAGAAAGTGAAAGAGTACTGGGCATTGATATATGATGAACTCAAAAAGATGTTAAAGTGTACATTCCCAAAACGACCTGAATTTTAGGTTGGTGGATAATGAAATTAAAGGAGCAGATAGGACTCTATTTCTATATGCAACAGCAGCGGCACGATTGCTCCTGGCACAGAATTGGAAGACAACGTATATACCATCTTTGGATGAATGGAGGGCGAAAATATTGGACTTTGCAGAGATGGCCAGACTGACGTGCAGACTGAGGGATCAAGACAACCAGAAGTTCCAAAAAGATTGGCAAAAATTTAAGAACTACATGGAGATTCATTGCAAGGAATTAAATACTCTTACCGGATTAGGATAGAGCTCGAAGGATTACTACTTATTTTTCAAATCTTTTTTATAAGTATATAAAGGGGTTTGTCTGAAAGGAAGGCTAGGAGATGAATAACGCTAAAACCACGGGAAGAACAGAGGGAAGCCAAATTTTAGTGGTAGAATGATTTTGTATTGCTAATGTTTTGAACTTGACTTTTTTTGTATACTAAAATTTTCTAATAAAAACGTATTAAAAAAATGTTCTCTAAACTCTTGAGCTGGTGGGGAAACATTTCTAAGCTCTGGAGCTGGGAGCCATTTGCAGCGCAGCTTAGGGGTCGTGTATAAATGCCCATACTTGTTAACTTGTCAGTTAACACAATATGCCTGTTAAACTCACAAGTTAACATGACATGCCAGGGGAAGAATTCTGGGGAAATCAAAAGTTCCTCTTATTTGTAACTTTTCAGTGATAAAGAATCAGGTGAAGACGTATGCAGCCCTTTGTATGCTAGTATTTTAACAGCTTTTGCTGAGGGTGATTTTAGTCTTTTTCCAATTTTTTGAATTAAGGAAGCATCCAGATGTTTAACATCTGTCATACATACACCAAACAGTGGCGCCAAGTGTTGGAGTTATTTCAGCCTTGCATGCTGCTTCAGAAGGCTTGACTGGGAGGGACCTTTCTGAGCTGGGGAGGCTGCCAATCTACCCAGCACTAGCCAATCATTCCTTCTCTGCCTCTGATTTCAAAGAAAGCCATGCCTCTCTGCTAAGAGCTTTCTCCTTTCTGGAGTCCATTGGAAGCAGTGAGTCTGTTGAGGTCTATTGCTGTTGACTCTTGTTTTACCATGCTGTTGTTTTCATTGTTACTAAATGCATTGTTACTAAATGATAAGTTTTTTTTCTTTTTTCCTTGCCAGATCTTACCCGTTGGTGGGTGGTACGAGGTCTATTTCATTTTTTGGCCTCTTGGTATTGGTATATGGTATCCCCATACCAGTGTGTATTTTATTCTGTTGTACTTTCCATGATGTCTTGTGTTTGTTTATGTATTGGGGTTTATTGTTGGGTAGTCACTCTGGTGATGTGCTGCACACCGCCCAGAGTTCCCTATGGGAAAATCGGGCAGTTAATAAGTACAAAAATAAATAAATAAATAAATAAATTTGTTTGTTTGTTTGTTTGTTTGTTGGATTTCTATATATCACATCTGGCAATAAGGACACTCTGGGCAGTTTATAACAGCAATAGGCAGATCTGCTAGGAAATCCTGTTATTCTCTTGTGAATGCCTCAAAGTGATTTATTGAGACTGTAAGTACTAGTTGAAGAAAAAAACAGGCAGACTACTCTGAGGAACTTAAAGTTAATTTGGTTTTCTAAATTCCTGTATTTTCATTATATAGCTACAGGAATTTAATGAAAATGATTATTTTTCTTCATCTGAAGACATAGGTCTTTATTGTTACTTATACTATGGGTACATCTATAGCAGCCTGAAGTAAGCAATAAAATGGATAGCTTTAATTAATAGAAATATCAAAGGAAACTGAGAGGCTGTATGAACCAGTCAATTAAAAATATTTCACACAGATAAAATTGAGAAGAGGTACATCATTATTCTCACCGCCGTCACCACCCTTTGGGATGCATCACCCACAGGTGGGCAATACATTAAGTATGACACACAGACACAGACACACACACTGACACACACACTGAGAGACACAGACACAGACACAGACACAGACATGTTTGCCACAGCTCTTAATGGGGGTGAAAGAAGAGAGTGAAAAAAATAGGCTGAAAGTCAACATAAAAAAAAACTAACATCATGGTCACTGGTCCCATCACCTCCTGGCAAATAGAAGGGGAATAAATGGAGGCAATCACAGAGTTTATTTTCTTGGGCTCCTTGATCACTGCAGCTGGTGACTGTAGCAATGAAATTAAAAGATGCCTGATTCTTGGAGAAAAGCAATGACAAACCTAGGCAGCATCTTAAAGAACAGAGACATCACTTTGCTGACAAATGTCTGAATAGTCAAAGCTATGGTTTTTCCAGTAGTGATGTATGGAAGTGAGAGCTGGACTATAAAGAAGGCTGATCGCTGCAGAATTGATGCTTTGAAGCTGTGATGCTGGAGGAGAGTCTTGAGAGTCCCCTGGACTGCAAGGAGATCAAACCTATCCATCCTGAAAGAAATCAACCCTGGATGTTCAGCGGGAGGACAGATTTTGAAGTTGAAGCTCCAGTACTTGAGCTACCTCATGAGGAGAGAGGAATCCTTTAAAACTCCCTGATGTTGGGAAAGACTGAAGGCAAAAGGAAAAGGGGACGGAAGAGAATGAGATGGTTGGATGGTGTCATTGATGGATTTGACCAAACTCCATGGATTTGACCAAACTCCAGGAGGCAGTGGAAGACAGAAGGGCCTGGCGTGCTCTGGTCCATGGGGTCACGAAGAGTCGGACATGCTTGAAAGACTGAATAACAACAATCTGTTCACTTCAGACTGTTAAGTATGGTAAGCAATGCAATCCATGGTGGATGAAAAATATTCTCTTGCTAAGTTTAATCAAGTGCTGACAAGTAAATTATGGATTCCGTACTCCAGGTGTCCATGAGGAATTTGAATTTGGTAGGTTTTAGTATGAACTCCAGTTTCCTGCACTCCCCCAAAGCCACTCACTGGCTTTTGAAACTTTATTGGTTTGTTTGTTTGTAATATTTTTATTCCACACATTTGGCCAATAGGTCTCTCTGGGTGGAAAACAACATTCAATGATAAAACAACAAATACTTGGACAGCTAACAACATTCCAATTCATGTCTCATTTCAGACTGTATATCCTAGTACGTTTTAAAATGAGTATTTCAGAGATGAGTTTGTTTATAAAAAGATATTGTCCTGCAGGTTTTTAAACATCTGCTGGTTAATGCAGAAGCAGGATAGGAATTATTTACTGGTGTACAAATACACAAGAGTTACTGATTAGAAACACACTAATTTATCCAGGCAAAATCAAAGAAAAACAATACAAAATACACAAAACATGTGGCACCTTAAAGACTAACTTTCATATTTTAATATAATGTTTTGTGGACTACACGTCCACTTCTTTTGCAGTCATCATCACCAATAAATTATAATCTGGCCTTGAAACTTCAATATTAATCACATAGTTATTCATATTATACTTTATGCCTCCTCAGTGTTGTAGCATATTTCCGTCAATTTTCAAAATAACTTTGCTTTTAAAAAGCTACACAACATTTTCTGAGACACAAAATTAGAAAGTGGAGAAAGGATGACCTTTTCACTCCTTTTTAGCCAAGTACCTGACAAGTTAGTCCTAAGGAGGTTAAGCAACAGAATTAACTGAAGAAAGTCAATATTATGTTTAAGAGAGTTTCAAAGGTTAAATGATTTTGTAAAAACGAAAGAAAGAAAATCGATTTAAATGTTCCAGTTTTTCTCTTAAATGACAACATTAGGACTTACTCTTTCTTCCTAGTTGCTTGTGGTATCAGGATTAGCAGGCTCTACTAAACAAATGACTGAACTGAAACTGGGGAGTCATGGATTCAAATGCCCATTCAAAGGTTGTTTTTATGCTATGAGCCTCTTAAGGCAATCCTCTTTCTTTTTTGCATGTGAAAAATACCATTTAAAGTCTACCCTTCTCTGCTGTGGGGCTTAATAATCAAAGGCTACAAACTGATGAGGATTTTCTAGAACCTGGCAAGTCTCTCTGAAAAGGTAAAGGTTCCCCCCTGCATATGCATGCTAGTCATGTCCGACTCTAGGGGCGGTGCTCATCTCCTTATTCAAGCCAGAAGAGCCAGTGCTGTGCAAGTCCATGGCCATGTGGCTGGCATGGCTGCAAGGAAACACTGTTTTACAAACTGATGAGGATTTTCTAGAACCTGGCAAGTCTCTCTAAAACATTTCAAATGTTTTTTTTTTCACAAGGATGATTCTGTCTATCCCCACAAATGACTTACTTTGTGAGTAAGGTTGTGTTTAGGAATGGCCATGAAATGGAAAATTTGTATTTCATTTTGTTTCCCCCTGTGTTGCATTTTGTTTCATTTTTAAATGATTTTTTAAAAAAATGTAATGAAACAAAACAGTAACAAAATAATTTGTACTCTATAAAATGGCTCCCTTGGGTCCTAGGGGAGCTGTTTTACAGAGTAAGAAAATGGTTCATTTTAAAATGGAAAAAAGGTGCTTTGTTTCATTTTGTAACAAAACACTGCCTGTCATTTTGTTTTGTTATGGAACAATTCATACACTTACAAAATGACAAAACAGCATTTTTGTAAGTTGCCCATCCCTAGTTGTGTTCCTATTCCCCATTTTCTTTTTAAACTTTCATTTCTCTATTGCTAGTCTTAAAATGTTGTGGACATGCCCTCTTCTAAGGAGGCATATTTAAGGAGGACACCCTACCAAGTGAGTAGCATCTGAAACATCAGATGTACACATATGTAGCATCCCAAATTGACAAATCACAAAACAATAGTAGGCAAAAGCTTCAAATGTGGGTTGAAGCAGCGTTCTTAAGGGATGTTGTGAATATATAATAGACTTCTTAAGGGATCTTGCCATCTAATGGTGTATCAACTGTATTGTCTAGTTTGGCCCTTTGACAACTATAGCTATTGTTTATCTAGTCTTCTGTTGTTTAACCATCTGATAGCAGTTTGTGCCACTGAAAACCTGTGTGGAAAAATGAGAGGGACCCTTACAACATGCATGCTCTAAATGTCAGTAATTTTCTATACCTACTGCATGTGAACTACAAAGTTGTTTGAAGGATTCTATAATTTACAACAACCAAAGTACACTATTGGTCATTGACTAGCACTTACAGTACCATTTACTCTCACCTGCCTGCATTGTTCCATACTGAAAAAAATTACCATAGACCCTATCAAACAGTGTGGATCTATATAAAATACTCATCAATTCTTGAGTTTTATTTTTACTGCATGTGTATGAACTCATATTGAATGTTGATAGGATCCTAATGTGAGAAGTAATTTTGTTAACATTTCAGTGTTTCACAAATTGTGTGGACAATGTTTGATTTTTCACTGATTCTAACCTTTGCTGCTCATAATTTGCATTTTCAAGTCAGATGTTCCTAAAACAGACTAGCAAGGTCATTAATACTACATTATGCAGATTATACACATTGCCTAATTAATAAGAATCAATTGACATTCATTCAAATTTTTCTATCCAGCATCACTACAAATTCATTTGTTTAGTTAGGAGCCTTTACAAACATTCATTGGTCTGCAATTGACACATGGATTAGACAAAATAGTACATCTGAATAAATGTGAGTTTGTGCCATAAATAAATATATGGAAATGTTAATAGACAAGGCAGTATATGGGAAACATTTTAATGCATATTATTTGGCATCTCCCATTTGTAAATTCGCCTAGGATTTCCTGATGGTAAATTTATCCTCTTACATTTACAGATCAGGAGACCAAACTTAATCCTCATTAAAGGCTGAGTAAAACATAGGCAGATGTTTGTACCTTTATCCTTGGTCTCTTTATCCTAGTATTGCTAACAATCATTGGTAGCAGCTGTCCAGCACTTAAGGCAAGATTATTCCCTGACTCAAACCGAAATGGTGTGGAAGCACCTTCTACACTAAAGCATGTTCTCTGTCACTGAGCTATGGCCAGATACCATACTGAGAATGGGGTGGAAGTGGTACATATCTTTCTTGGAGGTCCTTGCCAAAGTCATTGAAACTGGGAGATCATGAAATATGTTTATAAATATAGGTAGCTTGGAATCTAATTGAAAAATGGCATCATTTTCATGCAATAAAGACTAGAGATGGCCAGAAATGGCTTCTTTAAAATGAAGAATGTAATAAAAATAAAAATTGGCTTTATAATGCTTTGGATTCTTGATCCCACTATATGGCATAGAAATATGTACTTAAATGTGACAGTATAAAGTACGAAAAGCATTCAATTTTATTTTAAGGTACTTAAAATTTCCTTGATTAAGAGCATGACTAGTGAATAATGACCCCCCAACTCACACACACACACAAAACACTTAAAATGTAGAACGCCTGAGTACATCATTTGTGTAATGTCCCAAATACTGAATAAGTCAATACTTATGTAACTCCCATTGCTTCTATCTGTCTACTGAATCAATAAGACACTGGTGGTAAAGATAAAATAAATGAGAAAGAAGTACAGGACAAAAAAAAGTATTGGTTGAAGAACCTGGGAGACTGATTTTGATGCATTAAAGGTAAAGGTAAGGTAAAGGTTTCTCCTGCACATGCATGCTAATTGTGTCCGACTCTAGGGGTGGTGCTCATCTCCATATTCAAGATGAAGAGCCAGTGTTGTGCAAGTCCATGGCCACATGGACAGCATGGCTGCAAGGAAACACTGCTTTACCTTCCCACTTTTATTGGCAGTACCTATTTATCTACTTGCATTTACATGCTTTCGAAGTGCTAGGTTGGCAGGAGCTGGGGTTATCAGTGGGAGCTCAACCGCTGCGTGGCACCTGGGATTTGAACCACCGAGCTGCTGACTTTGCAGCCAACAGTTTTTGGAGCCTTAGTGTGCTGAGCCACCACACCCATACAATAGAACACCATTATTTAGAACTACATGTGTGAAATAATTACCATGAAGAGATCCAACGTCTCGTAAGTGAGAAAGAAGGAGGAGACGGAGGTGGCATTCCAGGGCTACCTTGAAACCAGTAGATGCACATTCTACAGGCTTTCCTGACATGCCCCTGGATGGAGCAGCTTATCACTTAAGCTAGTGTTTTTAATCCTCCTGATATTGGTACCCATGAAAATTAGAAATGGGCACAAAATGAAATACTGTTTTGTCATTTTGTTAGGTAATGAATTACTTTATTACCTAACAAAATGGTAGGATGTGTTTCGTTTCGTTTCATGATGAAACACCATTTTCCCCCTCTAGGAAGAAATGATTCATCCTAGAGGAAATGGCAGAGGAACGATTCAGGGAGGCCCCTGAAATTTCAAAATGTTTGGGTTTCAGGGGACTGAGTTATTAAGGTCCAAAGGGGTTCCCCAAGGAAGAATTCTTTCTAATTGGATTTGGAAGCGATTAGCACCCACCATGGCTTGGCTTCCCAAATCCAAGAAAGAATTTTTCCTAGGGGCACCCCCTTTTGACCTTAAGAACCCATCCCCCTGAAACCCAAATATCTTCAAATTTCAGGGTCTTACTTAGAATTGTTTGAGGAAGCTAAGCCTGCTATTTCCACGCTGAAACATGGAGACTAGGATCCATATTTTTGAGTAGTAAATGTATGATTTGCAGCCTCCGTGTTTCAACAAGGAAATGGCAGGCTTAGCTTCCTCAAGTGATTCTAGATAAAACCCAGACATTTGGAGAGGTTTGGGTTTCAGGGGGCTGAGTTATGAAGCCCCAAAGGGGGTCCAGGAAGTTAACTGAAGGTGTGTGTTTGGTGCACAATACTAATGTAGTGGTCAAGCTACTACTTTAAAAATTTGTTACAAACGAAATGAAATGAAACTACTACAGAAATGAAACACTATTTTTCCATTTCGTGCCCATCTCTAAAGGAAATAAAAAGTAAGAAATATTTAAATTAAGAATCCACTGGATTTTTTTTTCACAGAGAAAAAAACATGCTTTTTCCCTCTCTCCGGTTCCTACCTGACACAAACAAATGCATGGCTGTCTGAATCATGTTGTTATGTATGAAAATATGTCAAATAATGGAAGCAATGGGCTGCATTGCTTGGCATCAACTGCTGCTCACACGTTTTTAAAAAGGAAGTAGAGCCAGGTATCTGTCTTGTCTAACAAATATATATACTGTAACTCTTTAATGAATAGGTTTATTAATGGATGGCCCCAACATTGTTGTTCTTTCACAAGATGCTTCTCTTCAGGCAGGCTTTTTTGCGAGAAATTTTTAAAATGGGATGGTTTATGTTCTGTTGCTTTTAAACCAGTGCTCAGTAATAACTTTACTCATTTTAAGATAATATTACTAACTCTTTTAAAATATTTGATCAATTTACTCTTTTTAGCTTTTAATATTTGTTTTTTAAGAATGTCAACTACCTTGGGTCCATTTTTAGGACAAAGGCAGGGTAAAACTATTTAAAATAAAAAATAAAAAAATAATTCAAAATAAAAATTATATAGAATGTGTTACCTGTATATTCTGAGGGACACATACATGTACTGCAGTAACCAAGACTCTTTTTATGGAATACTGCTGAATATCTTTATTTTATTCTATGATCCATCTATCAAATATACATATTTTACGGTGTGCAATTGTTTGTTCACACATTCAGGATGACAGTACTGACTGAGTGTTTGATGACCTGGGGCTTTGTAAACTGGATGGGCAGACCAAATCTAACAGGTCATGATGGAAGGTTATGTGGAGAATGATCCATCACCTTTCAAGCTGCCTCAGGCCTTTTGAAGGAGAAATGCAGGATAAAAATATTTTAAATAAATAAATAATGCTGGTTCATAGGCAATCAGGGCAGGAGATTGGGAAGCTTTGTGCTTTTCTCTATGTGTTAGTTAGTGGAGGATTGCTGGTAAACATAGAGATAATACCTAAAGAAAGGCAGTAAAGTTGAGGTACATCTTAGAAGATACAATAATTTAATTGTTATTTATACCAGTTGTGGCTTTGAGATAGCACAAGGTAGAATTCATTTTAAAATACCTACAAAATAACAGAAAAGGGGAAGTGTAAAGTTAAGCTTTTCTGTTTTCTCTTTCCTTTCATATTTGATATGTGTCTTGTTCTTGAAGAAATCAGTAAAATAAGTATTCACATAGCAGTGATGGCATATGAATGGAGCCTGCAAATTACGCTCCTCCCCTCTGTCTCTCAGTTAAGGTACATGGAACCCAAGATCAGCCAAATTATTTTGATACCTAGAATGGGAAATCCTGGAAATGATTCTACCCTCTGTAACAATAAAATTGCCAGCAATGATAAGCTAAATAATTAACAACCTTCTGCTCTCTCATGACACTACAAGTCAACAACAGTTAGGAAAATTTAGGCAGCCATCTTACCATATGTCAGGATAATTAAAATATCCCACTTGTAAATTACATGACCACCCAGGAACCGCTTACACATCAAAGTACACTTACCAAATGCTACAACTTTTGTTTTATAATAATTTAACAGAACACATTCCTTATGCTAAACCTTTTCAAGAAATGTCTAATCCCCATTTGAGTGCATTATATCAAACCCATATCATGTACATAGCAGAGTTGATAATCTGAGAGTGCTATTCAGAACTGCAGCATATTCTGAATTTTAATAGCCAACATTACATAATTTATATGAAAATTAAAAGGAATAGGAACTAATAAACAATCCTGCTATACTCTCTTGGAAGTTGGGATTAGATCTGTCAGTTGGTCATTGAAATCTGCTCTCATACAAAATTCTAATTAGAATACATAATCTTCTATCAGTATTGGCATTCCAAAGTTTTATCCACAGCCTTTCTTGACTTATTCCATCAAATCCTGACGTAAGATATACAAAACTTGAATGCAGATGTTTCTTAGATCCCTTAGCATATTTATTTTTGAGATTATATAAAACATGTCATTGATAAACAAAATGTATTCCTTTGCTATAACCACCGTGTTTTTCAACAAGCCCAGTCTTCCAGCTTGAGCAAAAGAAGCCATATTGAATAGATGTATAGGCCTATACAGAAATTAGCTGGGCCACTTTTATTTTATATATTTTTTATTTTATATACCTTTTCTTACAAACTGACACTATACATGTCTCCCAGACTTTTGGCAACTTGTGATATGCATTTACATGCATGCATGTATGCATGCACATATGCGCATGCATGTGCACACTCTCACACACATACAAATTCCAGTGTTGGTGATCAATTAATATGTTCGAGGAATATTTCAAGAGGTAGAATTATCAGATCCTGATATCCTCACCTGGAGCTTTCTTATACTTCAACACTTTATTCAGTTTTATTCAGACACTCATGGTGTCATTGAAGTCCAGGGATTAATTTCACTCAGTTTTGCATCATTGTATAATTATGCTTCACGATTAGAGAGCTTTTGTTTGAAGTGTATGTAAAAAAATTTCCCATTTATCAAACTTTGTTTGCAATCCAGTAGTACGTCATAACTAGAGTGAGGCCCATGGAATCAAAGGAACTTACAATGGAGTTGACTCAGCAAATCACCTTGAACTTCTTGTAATTTAATAACTCAATTTCTTTCATTATGGATGCATTGACATCAGGTTTTTGTTTCATAGATTTTTTTTTGTCTTTCATGCTCACAATTTAGCAGTGTCCTTTCCCACTGTAGCTAATTCTAATTGCTGCCAGAGAATCAGAGATGCTTACAACGTTTTATTTTCATTGAATAGATGTTTATCTCTCCTATAAGCTTGTCCCTGGCTGAATACCAGGAAGCCATTCTGGTTTTGTTTCAGTTTTTTAGTTCCTGCTTCTCCTGTCTATAGTCCACAGCAAAACATATAGCACTGCGCTCACATTTTGCTCCATTACAGTTAGGTTTACTTAGTAGTGGCTTTAACTTCTCAATAAGAGTGTCATAACTTTCTAGTACTTCAGCTTCTCCAAAAACTCCTTCCTTCAGACAATCAATATAGGGCTATATAAGAGATTTTCTATGCTACTTCGAACCTTCAAATCCCATCTGTGCCTGCAATGGCCTTGGCGGTTGTGCGCGTGTAAAAATCTATCTTCTAACACAATTGACATCCTCTACTGTTTCTATCAGCAAAGCCTGGTGATTGCTTTCATGTTTTTCTCCTACTGAAAAACTCCCATACTATGGGACTAGCAAAGATGACAACAAGATGTAACCATGTGTCCTTGTATGCAGTAGGAGAAAGCGATTTCCCCTTCTGGATCACCCTGCCTTGAGCCTTTACAAAAAACTAGTTGATCTTTATAAATAATATTACATGCTTTTAAACATTTATGGTTATTGGGAGGGAATTCATCAAAATCCTCACTCAACAGACTCATTCTTTCTGTTATACCAACACCATTGCCTCAAATTCCAGCACTGAAATCCCTCATAATAATAATTGGTGTGTGGTAGTATTTTTTTTTCTTACTAGAGATCTGATAAAGCCCAGATGTTACTTTCAACATTGAAACTTTAGGTGAAAGATAAACAATACAAACAAAATCAAAGTTAGCATAGCTACATAGGCAGTCCACCTGTAAGCATTCAGAGAATTTATAAATGTCTTCTCCTGCCACATTTAAACTAATTGATACACAAAACAGCACTTTGCTTTTATGACTTCCTTTACTGTTAACTCAAGCAGCAGGACGAAGATAGGAAACAAACCTTTTTATGGACATTTTTGTTCATGTTTCTTGGAAAAAACTTTTGCGAAATTGGTGTATTCTATAAAGCTACCAAACTTATTAAACCATTCTGCAATATTCCAAGAAATAAATCTAATAGATATTTCCTAAATCATGTTAATATATATTCCACCATTAGAATATAAGAACTTAAGAAGAGCCATGCTGGATCAAGCCAAAGGCCCATCTAGTCCAGCTTCCTGTATCTCACAGTGGCCCCACCAGATGCCTATGGGAGTGCATGCCACTAGATATCTGTCTCCTGCAACCACTCCCCTGAATCTGGCCCTTGAAGTATCCTGGTTTTAAGCCTGGAGATGACACATCTCCATCATGGTTTGTAACCTGTGATGGACGTCTCCTCCAGGAATCTGTCCAATCCTCTTTTGAAGGCATCCAGACTAGAAGCCATCACCACCTCTTGTGGCCGGGAGTTCCACAGACTAACAACACCATTGAGTAGCCCCATCTCCAAGCTTCATGTTCTATCCAGTCATCATCATCTCAGAAATTATCAATTCCAGCCTTGTCAAAGAGGCACAGTAAGAAATCAAACTCCCAACCTCTGGCTCTGCAGCTGATGCCCAAACCACTGAGCTATCCAACAATTTATTTCCTTCCCCTTTAGCTGTTTTGGATCACAATTTTGCCCCTGAATTCTAGAAACGGGCATCCTATTAGCATCTTTCAAAACATATTCATCCACGGCTTTATGCCTTCTATGGTTTTTCTTTAAAATTTCCTATGTTGTGTTTCCATCCTAGGTCATGATCAGAGTTGGATGACTTAATCATTTTCCCTCATCAATCCCAACATTAGCTATGCTCTAATTAAGAGTGGACACTTTGAGCCTCACAGCATCTACTGAATTTGGCCCTAGTTCTGACATGTGTGAAGCCTGTTCACCATAGGCTGCTCCCTCTTGAGCTGATGCATCTGTCACCCACAATGATTCATTCACTACTTTCCTCTCTACAGCTGTTTCACTAAATTGTTGATCCTTCTCTCCTACAGTTGCTTTAAGCCTTGTTTTACTCTGTTTCCTTTGCAATTTAGCTTTTACAGGTGTATGCATCTGTTCTACCTATCACATTTAAAAGAGGTTTAACATTGTGTGTGTGTGTGTTGCGCAGTCGTGACCAACTCTTCGTGACCCCAAGTCCATAGAGTTTTCTTGGCAGGAATACTAATGCTTCTTATATTTTAACTAATAAACACCTTACTTCTATTTCCCCCATTATTATCGTGCTTTGTTTCTTCTTTCCCCTGGTGCAATACTGAGTAATGATTTCCTAACTGGTGCTACATCTGTCCTTCTACAGTGGACCCTTGTATAACAAACAGTTTGTATAACATAAAATCTGTACAACATAAAAATTCTGGAAATAGGGGAAATTTGCTTAACATAATTGCCTATGGGGTGAATCCGTATTAGATAAAAATGGGATTACTCCATTTTCAATGCATTCCTATGGGAAATTTGTATAAAGGAAAATTTGCTTAGCATAATTTCATTTGGAACGAATTAATTCCTTTATACAAGGTAACACAGTATATGGTTTGACATTTTTGTACTTCAGCATCTACTTTAGTGATTTTAAATCCATTCAATTAGTAGGAATTTCAGGAACATTATCTCTGTCACCATTATATAGGTCTCCAGTTATAGGTGAGAAGGAATCCAAGACATTCTTCCATAAGCACAAACAAAAGGCTAGCAATTCTATCAGCAGTGTTACGGAACAGACTATATTGTTACCCTCATCTGCCCAAAATAGAGTATGCTTTCTTTCTTAAACTAAACACACACACACCCCGAGTGAGACCTAAATATCTCCTTCAATCATCTTACCAGTACTTTCAATTGTTCTTTTATTTCATTCACTAAATCTTTAATTTCCAGGGTAACATACTGTGTGGCAGAATTGCACACCTCCTCTGTGGATATAGGTTTGTCAATCCGAATGGAGTTCTGTATTACAGGGTTTCTTCGAGCAGCTTCCTAGACTGAGCTCCCAGAAGATGGTTTCCCTATTTTGATAGGCATACAGAATCATTCCAAGCATATCACTTCTATTATTCTGCACTATTATTATGCCAGAGGTTTAAGAAGGGTGGACAAAAAATATTCCACCTCCAATTAGAGATGGGCACATGTCAGAAAAATGGTTGTTTGTTTTGATTCATGATTTGTCAAGGTCAATAATTCATAAAATGAATTTATGATTTTTTTGATAAATCAATGAATCGATTTGCAAATTCATTTTTACTTGAAAACCATAAAAATGCCCTCCCCCCAAGGTAATTAAACATATCAAAATTGCATTCAAGCTTCACCCAACCTTCATCTAGATGCCCTCCATATTTGGTGAAGTTTATTTTCCATAATTCATATCAGTTATGCACCATAACTTGGACATCAGAAATCCAGTCTTCCCCAAATATGGAGGTATTGGCGAGATAAGCCAGGGGAAGTTTCCATGCAATTTTGGTATCTTTAGGTGCCTTTGGGGTTCATTGAATGGCCCAACAATTCAACAAATTAAAAAATTAAAAATAATCAAATTCATATTCATTGTGGAGGGAGCATCAATTCATACAAATACAAATTGACAAATTAGTAATTATTCAACAAATTTTGCAATTTGATTTCTTTAATTTATTCCCTTTTCTAGTCTTAATTATCAAACTCCACACACAACTAGCTGACCACTACTTTTATTTCATTCACTAAATCTTGAATGAATGGGATGCACAGTGAATCATTATTTGATTAATTTCCAAAATTTGATCTTCACATGGGCATGTATTTTATAAATCAATAAGGAAAGTAGTTTCCTCTTCCAAAGGGGCATCTTCATTTGCTTGCCCACCACTTTGACCCATTAAATCCTTTATAACCGCAGAAGATAACTTTAGTTTATTATCCATAAGAGATGGGCATGACCAGGAAAAATAACGTTTCGAGTTGTCGTGTGTCAGAGCCGGCCCGTTTTGGCTCATTTCCGTTTGTCACAATATTTTTCAAAAATTTGTTGTTCTGTTTGTCGTCTGTCGTTAGTACTGGTTTAGGGGGGGTAGGGTAGCGGGCTCCTTGAGGCACCTCTCTGGGGTGGGTGCCTCCTCTGGCCCGCTACAAAGGGAAAAGGAATGGTACATGACCGTGTAGCCATTGCGTACCAAGTGGCACTGGCAGAGGCACCTCTCTTTTGGGTGCCTCTAGCTCACCAAGAAGGACAGCATACTGGTGTACAGGTTTGGAGTTTTTTGGAACTTTGGACTGTGAGCAAGGTGAGAGACGAATGCCTCTGCTGGGCGCCCTCTGACTCACTAAGAAGGACAGTGTACTTGCGTGTAGTGCAATGCGAGTACAGATCTGGCTTAGGGTTGGGGTTAGGGCAAGGGCTAGGCTTAGGGTTATTACGGGTAAGGTTAGGGTGAGTTAGTGGGCTGCACATCTGGGTGCCTCTGACCCACTAAGAAGGACAGTGTACTGGCGTATGGGTTAGGGTTAGGGTTAGGGTTAGGGTTAGGGTTAGGGTTAGGGTTAGGGTTAGAGCTAGGGTTATAGTGGGCTTTTTATGCCCGACTGGCACATCCCAGAAGTCTCAGTCAAAACCTGGCCAAGAGGCCATGCAATTGGTGGAATGGCTCCAAAAATTTGCATGGTCCCATCCCATGGCCAGCCCATCATTGTGCAGGTGTAAAAAAAAAATAAAAATAAAATAAAATCAATGGGATTGGAGACAGATGTTTATTGCAAGAAAAACCCACTGCTGCTACTGTAAAAATTCAGGCAGTTAAAATACCTAATTTTCGCATGTTTCTGTGTGGTGCTTTGGTGGGTTTTTGGACCACGATTTCAAAAAAAAATTGCGGCCACCATTTTGGATCCCCCCGCACCGCATGGCATGGCGAGACGACGAGGATGACCCCCCACCAGAGCATCCCAGGACAGGAGAGGGGGGGGAGGCCGGGGACCCCCCCCAGAAACCACCCCTCTGGTAGGTGCCCTCACTCAGGCAGGCATATTTTCGCCTGCTTTTTTGGCCGGGAATCGGGTGGTTTTTTTAAAAAAACTTTTTTCTGTGCCGCTTGGCATTGCGCGATCGCCGTGATGCCATGAACGACAACGACAAATCAGACCCAATTTTTCTTTTACCGGTTCGAGTTCAAGTTCTGGCAGCTTAATTGTCGTTACCGTTTCCATTGCGTAACAGAAATGAGGAACAGAAATGGAAACGAGAATTTCGCCAAGTCGTGCCCATGTCTATTATCCATAGCCATTCAAGTTGTTGAGATAAATAGAAGATAAGACCAATCTTAAAAAATGTCAGTAAACATCTGATATATAAGTACGTAAAACAATCAGAAAATTACAAAATACTAAAATACTAAAACAATCATTCTCAAAGAACTATCAAGTAGTGATATTTCCTACAGACACTGAGAAGTAGGGAATGGGTTCTTTCTTTCCATAGCCCATTTGACAGATTGTGCAGTCCTATGGGATAAATAATAATCTGTACCAGCTAGCAGGAATAAAACTGTACATTGAAGGGAGTTGTACTTGATACCAATTATTAAGGTTTTAAGATGTTGATCTCTCAAACTAACATCTACAGGGCATTCTGTTTGAAAATGTACCATGTACCATGTTCTCCATCTTAGAACATCCTGCTGGCAATATCTACTTGCACCACATCCATCCATATAACCTCCCTGATCTCTTGTAGCTGCAGAAAGTTCAGTGTGCATTTCATTTGATGTTGCCTCAGCCAATGTGAATTAATAAGAACAAATATGGGGAAAACTTTTCAAAAGGAAAGGGAAAGCCTTTATGGGAGCAGCAACTAGCTATATATTGCCATAGTAGTCCAGATATTTCATTCAGGTTTTTTTTGAGCCCAATGATATGGCTGCTTCCTGAAAAAGCACTATGACACATTATGGAACTTAACCCTCCCACCCACTCCAAAGGTAATCTTCTGTGTCTACAGACACTGGTGTTCTTGATGACTTTCCTCAAATCTAGCCCATTTCTTTAGGAAGATATATGATAACTGATTCAAAATAATTGGTTAATTGTATAATTGGTTCTTCCCTGTTTAAATGTGGTTTATTGACAGATTCATAACAATCTACTGTTGTGTTATGAATGTAAGCATAGTGTATCACTGACAGAAAAGGGATAATTTTGAAAATGGGCTTATTGGTGGTAATTACAAAATTAATTCAGAATTAAGACCCTGATTACGTTTAAAGGAATTATGTTCCTCAAAACCCAATATAATTGAATTTGTCCTAGATGAAGATCAACAGAACACAGCTTTAAAGTGCTTTAAAGCTTTCCTTGTCCAAAGTGCAATTTATTATAAATACTATGCTTTCACCAGCTTCACACATATAGATTATTTCATTTCTTCTACCCCCAGCCCTTCCCAATCTTTGGGCCAAATAGAATGGCAGGAGTTTCTAATTTCCATTGTAACTAAGTGTCAAACTCCACAGATAGGGTATCATAAAAAGTTGGACAAATGTTACTGTTTCAAACATGTGATTCTTGAAGAGTGTAATGCCTAGGTGCAAACAAAGGCAGTGTTTACCTCCTGATGACCAGTCAGACATCAAAATAAGGTAATTTGCAAGCTAGAGGAGGTGTAAAAATGTTATGCTTTTACCAGGCTTTCTGGCAGGAGCATTCTTGTCATGACAAAGACAGTTACTTCATGTCCCTCTTATTGCAGTTTGCGGTCCCGCTTAGGACTTGTACAAGAAAATGTTACTCCATGTCCATTGTGTGACAGTGGAATCTCATCCTGACCACACCCCTGAACTGGGATTTAAGTGTGATGAGCCATACCTCTCCCTGACCTCGTCTAGTCATTCTCTAGTCTCGGTTCCTGTTTCAAGACAAGTGCCCGTGAAGTAAGGCTCACCACGCAACATGCACATTCTCCATCTAGTGGCAGGAGTGCGAAGTTGCATTCTCCAGTACAATCCCAATGGTGTAAACAATGCATCACAGAGAGGGAAGAAGGCATAAAACCTCGAACTCTGCTGCTTAACGCATGAAAGCCAAAGTTACGGAGAATTGAAATATCAAAAAATGGAAGGTCATACCCCCAAAAAGGGAAAACAAAAGCAGGGAAGTACAGATGTTGTCATGAAACAAGGACGTGAAGTAACAGTCATCACGGTACCATCAATCATGCCCGTGGGTAAACAGAAACAGGGACAGAACCGGGACAAGACTACGTGACCGCAAAAACATTATCACGAAACGAACGTAATCTTGGAACGAGGAAGGACATGAAGTAACCATCAAACTGAGCTTTGAAAACAACAGGGTGGATTGCCAGTATATCACAAGGCACTAGCTGTTACTAGGAGGGTAGCAGAGGATTAAGGTTAATGCCCAGAGGCAAAAGTCAGGAAAGAAAGTGCCTCATGATACTCTGATTGACAAGTTAATCAGCTGTGTGTTGGATAGAAGAAGTGTCAGGTGGATACTCAGTTGGTTACAGAATCATATTCAAAGAGTGCTTCTTCTCCAACTGGGAGGAGATAACAACTGGGGTACCAAAAGGCTCAAATTTTGGTCTGGTGTTCAACATTTTAATTAATGATATTAAGGAATGCTGGGAATGCATTTCAAATTTGAGACAGGGGGATAGCTAATACCTTGGAAGACAGCAACAAATTTTAAAATTATCTAGATCAGGGGTTCCCTACCTGGGGGTTGGGACCCCTTTGGGGGTCGAATGACCATTTCACAGGAGTTGCCATGAACCAGTGAAGGAAAAGGCACAAACGGCTTGGGTCTAGAGGAGGAGGAGGGGGAGGAAGGGGAGAAGAGTGAGTTACAGCTTGATAGGTTGGAGGGGATGTCAGTCAATGGCACCGGAGGCTGTGATTGGCTGAGGGTGCCTATAGAGGGAAGTTCTCTATGGCGCCTGTGGCAGTGGCCTGCCAAATGAGGCTTGTGGCTTCTTGGCCTTTGGCCTGATCCAGCATGGCTCTTCTTATGTTCTTATGTTCTTATGTTCAAAGCAGGGCAAGGGGTCACCACAACATGAGGAACTGTATTAAAGGGTCGCAGTATTAGGAAGGTTGAGAACCACTGATCTAGATAGATTGGAGCACTGGGCTGAAAAACAACTGAATGAAATTTAACAGGGATATGTTCTACACTGGGGGTGGGGGGTGGGGAATAGTTACAAGAGGAGGAATACTTGGCTTAGTAGTACTATGAGGGAGAAAGATCATGAAATTATTTTAGATCAAAAATTGAATATGAGCCAACACTATGCTGTGACTGCAAAAAATAAAATGACAAATGCTATTTTACAATGCATTAACAGAAGTACAGTTTCCAAATCCTATGAGGCACTAGTCCCCCTCTATTCAGCCTTATCTATTGTGTCCTGGAGGCATTCAGAGAAAATTCTATAGCAAATGAGTTCAGTACTATCACCCCTCTGGCATGATTATGGAAGTCTATGTTGCCAGCAATTTTGTTAAACTCCTGTTTCCTAAGTAGACTAATTTTTGTCTGTGCACTGCTGGTTGAAAATTACTAATGTACAGGTTCGCTCTCATAGCATGGCCTCTAGAAAAAGGTGTTGAAGACCATTATTGCAGAAAATAAAAAATAAAAAATTGACATGTACTTATTTTAAGTTAAAATATTTTAATTATGTTTTTGCAAATATTTTCAATTTTCACTTGTACATTTATTATTATTATTATTATTATTATTATTATTATTATTATTATTATTATTATTATTATTATTATTATTATTATTATTAAGGTGATCTTAGAGGAGGGGTGGTAAGGTGTTCTTCTGTGTTTAAAGGTGTGCTGCCTAAGATTTTAAGAACCACTATTTTAGACTAAGCAAAAGGAAAAGGGGACAGCAGAGAATGAGATGTTTGGAATGTGTCATCGATGCAACTAATATAGATTTGACCAAAGTCCGGGAGGCAGTGGAAGACAGGAAGTCCTGGTGAGCTCTGGTCCATGGGGTCATGAAGAGTCAGACACGACTGAATGACTGAACAACAATAACAAATTTTAGAGTTTGCTCCTCATAATTAGGATTAGTGAAATACAGAGGTAATACTTAACTCCTGATAGGAGCATTCAATGTTGTATGCTTTATTTTGTCCCAGTTGTTTCCTAGTGCTTATAGGTGGTCAAATTCAGGCCGAGGAGCTGTTAGTAAAAGCTGTTATCTGTCTCAGTTTGAGGTTAGAATCTCCATGTTCTCCCAGCTTGTTCTCCTAAATCAATCTCCTATTCACACTAATGCCAAGTGCAGGGTTCTTTATTTTTTTTAAACTCCTACTGCATTCTTTATTTCCTCTCTGCTGTTTATATACATCTTCTACTTTAAAGTCTGCTGGGATTTATTCTTCCCTCAGTAAATATGCAGAACTTCAATTAATGCTAATGGGGTTTTTGTGAGCTTGTTAAATTGTTGGATCAGCTGGAAAAGAAACTAACTTTAATTAGGGCATCATTCTATCCCGCATAGCAAGATTTCTATCAAGTCAGTTTTCACATTTGAGGGGCAATGTGTCTCAATCAACTTGTATTTGCAAAATTGTAAAGGACAGTTTGGCTACTTTTCTAGGGGGAGTCAAGAAATCAGGGTCTCCCTCTCTGCTATCCTCAAAGCATCCAGATAGCCTTACTTCCTGCTTTTCATTAGGCAAGAAGAAAGTGCAAAAGGGGTGGAAAGGAAAAAAGATCATCTCTTTGTTTTCCTTTCTCCCCTCTCAACCTTGTGTGCTGAGGAACACACTGTGGACTTCAGAGTAGTGCTTCTTGAGTAGAGATGGGCACAACTAGGGAAAATGACATTTTCGAGTTGTCGTGTGTCGGAGGCAGTCCGTTTCGGCTCGTTTCCTTTTTCGCAAAAATTCGCAAAAATTAGTCGGTTGGTTTTTTCGTTTTTTCGTTGTCGTTAGTACTGGTTTGGGGGGGGGGTAGCGGGCTCCTGGAGGGAGCTGCAGGAGTCAGCCTGAGCCACAAGTGATGGACTGGCAGAGTCTTTGCACCCGCTGTGTCTCACGTACTTGCATGTAGTGCAATGCAAGTAGATCTGGCTTAGGGTTAAGACGGGTTAGCGCAAGGGCTAGGGTTAGGCTAGTTACGGGTGAGGTTAGGGTGAGTATTAGAGTGCACCTCTGGGTGCCTCTCTGACCCACTTAGAAGGACAGTGTACTGGCGTATGGGTTAGGCTTAGGCTTAGGGTTCGGGTTTGGGCTACGATTAGTGGGCTGTTTATGCCCGATTGGCACATCCCAGAAGTCTCTGTGGTCAACCTGGCCAAGTGGCCATGCGATTGGTGAAAAATTTGCATGGTCCACTCCCATGGGCGAGCCCATCATTGCAAATGTGCAGGTGTAAAAAAATAAAATAAAATAAAATAAAATAAAATAAAATCAACGGAGACTTTTTTGCAAGAAAAACCCACTGCTGCTACTGTAAAAATTCAAGCATTTAAAATAGCTAATTTTCGCATGTTTCTGTGGTGCTTTGGTGGGGTTTTGGGCAACGATTTCAAAAAAATATTGCAGTCGCCATTTTGGATCCCCCGCACTGCATGGCAAATGGATGCGCCCTCCCAGCCTGGTACAGTCAGCAAAACCTGGCCATGCGATTGGTGGAATGGCTCCAAAACTTTGCATGGTCCACTCCCATGGGCGAGCCCATCATTGCGAATGTGCAGGTGTAAAAAAATAAAATAAAATAAAATAAAATAAAATCAACAGAGACTTTTTTTTGCAAGAAAAACCCACTGCTGCTACTGTAAAAATTCAAGCATTTAAAATAGCTAATTTTCGCATGTTTCTGTGGTGCTTTGGTGGGGTTTTGGGCAACGATTTCAAAAAAAATATTGCGGTCGCCATTTTGGATCCCCCGCACTGCATGGCAAATGGATGCGCCCTCCCAGCCTGGTACCAGCAGCGCAGCAGTAGCAATAGCCAAGGAGAGGAGGGCGGGGAACCCCCCCCCCAAATAAAACACCCTTCTGGCCTGGTAGGTGCCCTCAGACAGTTTTCGCCTACTGTTAGGGCCGGGAAGTTTTTTTTTTTAACTTTTAAAAACTTTTTTTCTGTGCCGCTTGGCATTGCGCGATCGCCGCGATGCAAGTAACGAGCACGACAAATCAGACCAAATTGTTCGTTCGTTGGTTCGAGCTCGAATTCTGGCGGAGTAATTCCCGTTACTGTTTCCGTAGAGTAACGGATACGAGTAACGGAAATGGAAACGGGAATACCGCTAAGTCGTGCCCATCTCTATTCTTGAGAGCTACAGTCCAACAAGTACAGAGGGAGCTACAGGGTAGAATTGCCTGGTCAATGGACACCTCAGGGGATTGTTATGCTTCTTTAGGCTTCCACTTCAAGAGAGAAATCTCAGGATGAACCACACAAGAAGAAATAATTTCCACCATCTCCAGCTACTGGCAGGATGCACTGGCTCAGCAGGAAATACTTACTTGTGTGTTCAAAAGGAAGTTAGGTGATACCTTTATTAGTCACTGCTAAAACAACTTGCTATCGAAAGCTTAGCTCATATTTTTTGTTTTAGCAGTGACCAATAAAGGTATCACCTAACTTCCTTTTGAATTTGTTTCTCTGGTCACACGGCTCAACTATTTAACTTACTTGTGTGTGTATGTGTGTGTGTTTCTCTATGGGGATGATGGGCCCAAGAACATGTACCCAGTAGCTCTTGCACCGGTTGGATCCCTTCACACCTTGTTTTTCAATAGAGTAATGTAGGCCCAGTAATGCCATTTGAAGCAAGACAAGAAGTGGAATACTTGTATTATGGCACTTGAACCTTCCTGTTGCTCATAGTTTGGCAGTAGCTACACAATGCCTTCCCAGTTTTAGCCTCTTCTCGAACCTTCCTTCTCTCAATGCTTGCCTGCCCTGCCTCTATGGTGTCATAAAGGTTCCACCTGCTGGTCTCACATTTTAAGCTCTGAAATCTCAACTTCAGTGATCTGCCAACCCTAGTTAGGGGTGCAACATGTCTTTTGCTGTCCCTGCAGTGTAGATGCACTGAGTTCAGCATGGGGTGACAACTCTCAGTCTACTACAACACTGGACATTTCCCCCACATGCTTGGCAATCAGTTTGAAAAGGAGAGATTCTTGCTCATATGTAAGGGTTACATGCCAGCAAGAATCACTTCCAGGAGGGAGGAGTGTAAAAAGGAGAGCAAAAACAGGGAAGGAGTGAAAGAGGGAAAAAAATCCAAGTCCATTATCTAAGAGTTTGTTTTGGAAGCATTGAGACTTCTAAGGTCAAACAGTTTCCTTCCTTTTTCTTCTCCCAACTGGGCAAATAAATCCATAGAACAATATATGAATGTAAGAGCTTCAAAATAATACTATCTTAAAGTTTAATATTTATGCTTAATCTCCCAACGCACACTTGTAGCCACATTTTCATGAAAGGGAGTATCAGTACTTATTGAAGCAGAAAAGAAAAAATATCCATAGAAACACCAAGATGAAGCTCACATAAAAAATAGGGGAAAGCATACAGTCTTAGTTATGGCAGTAAAATTCCAAAATATCTACAATTATTTACATTGTCCGATGCTTGCAGTTTGAAACGTCGCCATGATGGCAGAAGAGATAAGTTGATTTCTGAAGCTACAAAGCTTGCAGCCGCAATTCCTCACAGCCCCCAGATGCTGCTTCTCTTCACCACCCCTCCAAGGGGAACTTTCCCTTTCAGGTCCAGTTTTGGTGAAATTTAGCCAGATAAGCTGGAGAGCTTATCAAGGCATCTCACTGAGGCGAAACGAGAACACACACACACACACACACTCTCTCTCTCTCTCTCTCTCTCTCTCTCCCCTCCCTTCCCTCTCTTGTTTGCTTGTTTACTCTCACCCAGGCTCTCTTTGGGTTCACCTTTTTAAAAAGGAAGATCCCTGTCCATTTTTAAAAGCAGGCTCACTCTGTTCATGTTAAATCAGTAGATAAGAAGCAGCTTTTCGAGTCCCCAGCTTCCTTGATTCATTTAAAAAGGTGCCTTCCTAACCAATGCAAAAAAATAGAAGCCCCCAGAGGTGGTTCCAGGAAATTGTGCTTCAGGGTCCCTCCCCCCCAAAAAAAGCCAGCTCCTCATAGGGGCATGAGTTTCAGAGGCACATTTTCTTGCTAAGAAAAGCGGCTTTTAGAGGATGTATGATAGAGTTCTTAGACTTACAAAAAAGTATTCCTTTTAAAAGAGATGGACAGCAATTTCTCTTACACCAGGCATGTCCAAAGTCAGGCCCGAGGGTCAAATGCAGCCCGTTTACAAATTTCGAGTGGCCCACGGCCTCTTCTCCTCACTGGCTCAGCCTGTCATGCATCCCCGCCAGCTGGCCCTTCTGCCTACTGGGTGGAGGCATCAGCTTGCAGTTTTATGTTTTGCCTCCCCTCCCTGCCTCTGTCCACCACCACCCAGCCACCTTCCCAGCCTACCTGCTCCCAGCTCCATTGCTGCAGCATACTCCCCACCTCCTTGCATGTTATAGAGATTGTCCAAAGTCCGGCCCGGGGGCCAAATGCCGCTGAATGGTCAGCCCCCACACATTTGGCCCTCCTTGCAAAAAGTTTGGACATCCCTGTCTTACACTGAATTTAAAATATTAAATTAATAAAATCTGACATTCTAGAAAACAAACCCATGAATGAATAATTCCATTTCCAATTAGCATCACTTTGATGTGTGCCTATCTGCTAATATATTCTGACCTAGTTCTAATTCTGATTTTTAAAAATGTTTTAAAATGACAGGAAAATAAAACACAAACAAAAACATTTTAAATATTATTTGGCTGAACATCTGCTTCACAATTCCATAGGCATAATATAAACACAATGTCAGCATGTGCAGGCATTACTCTTTAATTTAAACATTCCTATTTAATCTTTCCTCCTGCTCAGGGTCTGAGCCCCCCTAGGAATTCTTTTGTGAAGCCCAAATTAATTTCTATAAGAACTTGTGCAAAACCTGAATTCCTTAACCATGCCTAATTAAGACATCACATTCCTCTTGCCTTCTTTCATTTCATCCTAGATAGAGAAATATTTTTATTTGCATTTGTTTATTGTTTTGGTTTACATGCATATAATAAATAACAATGCATCATGTAATCGATAAATATTCACAATAATTTTTCTGTTGGATCATTTTTATGATGCTCTTAAGAGATATCACTTGCCTGTGGCATTTTGTGAATGAATTATTACAAAACAAACAAATAAAAATTATAGTTGCCTGTGCAAATCAAGATAGCTTGGTAAACTTTGATTGTGAGCGTTATCTGCACCTATTCCTTATTTTGCATGATAAAATCCAGCTCATTTAGTGCTGATAAGAAAGCCACGCTATACTGCCAAATCTTGTGATAAACCTGACAAACTTTCTTTTAAAAAGGGGGGGGTTTAGATGTTCTTCCCCAGAGTACAGTATAATAAGGATAATAATAATTTATATTGTAGTTACCTATAATTAAATAATAATGGCAATACAATTTATATTATAGTGAACTACACTTGGAGGAAGAATGTATCTTATGCATCTGTAGGAATCAGTTCTAATGTATGTTGAAGGCTTTATTCTCAGGTAGGGAAGCAATCGTTAGCACAAATTGTGCACAAATCTGTAAGTTCCATTAAACCTTGGAGTTAATACACAAGAAACTGTAAGGTTAAACATGTACGTTATTTCTAGAATGTCAGATTTTATTAATTTAATATTTTAAATTCAGTGTAAGACAGGGGTGTCCAAATATGTACGTTAGTACATGCTTACCTTACCTTGTCTTTGGGGCAGTCTGTAAGTAAAAGAGACAAAGACCTTAGTAACAAGTTAAACAAATCTCAGTAAAAACATTGTAGTTCCATTTCATCTTATGTTTAAGTACCTTCAAGTTTCATAAATGCACTAATACATTGATGGTTGCATAAATACAGTAAACTTTCTTCAGTTTTCAGTCTTCAATATTTCAACTGATTTATCTTAAAATGAGCTGTTTCCAAGATAAACATGTGACCAGATATTTCTTACCTCCAACACCATCGCCATTTTAGCCTCAGTTAAAACTATCTGTAAAAATTCTGGAATTTGAATGCATCCATGTTCAATGTTTATGATAGCAAGGGAGAGATTCTATATTAGTATTATTTTATGAAAAAAGTATGAAACATGCTTGTCCAGTTTGTACTGTTTCTCCTACCTCATGATACTCAGCCAGTGGGTAAGGATGACATGAGTTGTGGTCCAGCACCCCCACCAATGCCTGAAGACCTGCATGTTTCCACCGTGGTTTGTGACATAACCCTTGACTCTAGGCAATGGTAACAAAACTCTAAGGCTTAAATTTCTGATTAATGTTGGCCAAAATCTTATGAAGAGCCTTCACAGACAGAGTAGGATGTCCTTCTATGTGACAAGATGATGGAAGTAGCAATGAGCCAGTATGCTCCCTGCCTTTTCATGTTTATTATACTCAGTTTGGAGATACCAGAATACTACCTATGTATCCTGCTGTTTCTGCCAGCCAGGCTGTTGCAAAACCAGTGAGAAAGAAAGCGAGATGCAATAGCTCAGATCCTAATATGATAAATTCTGTTCCCTTTACAATGCCAACCAGCATTATGAGTAGAAGAAAAATCTATATAGAGTCAGGTAATTATAGTCCTTATCACTATTTGTTAATTCTTACCCACCTGAATTTAGTGTGAAAATGATAATCCTAGAACCTGGTTATATTAGTTTAAAAATTGAATTGGTGTTAGCATGTTTTATAGTGATGTAATTAAAGGTGAGTACACAACACATGTGTGAATGTGAGTTATTTTGCTAGGTAATCATGTTTTCTTGAGCAGCACCAAGATTTTCTAAACACTTCCTGCAGAGATTTGTTTATTTTAAATTGGATGTTGAATTGATTTAACTTCCAGTGATTTGCTGTATGTGAGCACCACTGTTCGCATAGATTTTTCCTGAAGATTCTTTTTTCCAGTCTATAAGAGCGGGCAGGGGACTGTGCGTGAAGAAGAGGTGGACAGATGAGAAGGAGGAACAGCAGCCAGGGGACTGTGTGTGAAGAAGGGGTGGACAGATGAGAAGGAGGAACTACCCCCGACCACCACTGTTGCAGCAGCCAACGCTGCCACTGGTCTGGGCTCAGATGCTATACACCTAGCTAAGGGGTTTATGTTGCTGCCTGGAGGCCATTGAATATGCCACCTCTACCCCACCCCAAGCAGCAACAGCTGCAGTAGCTGCCATCACAGGCAACTCCTTGCCTCCTTCTGCTCCTCTATTTAGTTGAGGAGCTGAGGTGCAGCTCTTACCATGCATTCTGTCTGCATTGCCTCCTTCCCACCCTGGTTTTGTTTGCTTGTTTGTTTTAATTCTGTGAGCTGGTGCTCCTGCTAGAGTCATTCACCTAAAATCTATCACTGCGTCACTTAGGGCCTTTTCACATGACCCCTAAGTTCCGCTGGCCACTTAAATTCAGTCCAGAGATCTTAGGGGTTTGTCGCTGTTCCTGCGTTCCCACCCCCTCTGCACTCCTGGCTGCTGGCTGCGTGAGGGGAGAGAGAAAAAAAGGAAGAAAAGAATGCCGCTCACCTCCATTCTGCCATCTCGCTTTGCTCCCGGCACTGCATTCAGATCTCTTAAAGGGGCGGGGGGCAAAAAAAGAACAAACAGAAGCAAGGAGAGCCCAGCAGTCACTACTGTTATATCCGCATCAGGAATTTTCACCCTCCGAGAGCAGGTACATGAAAAGTGCACTGGGACGCGCTTGGGTGGGCGTGGTCGCACTTAATTATCTGTAAACTCCGGAGCTGGTGGGAAAATAATTTTAAGCTCCAGAGCTGGGAGCCATTTGCCACGGAGTTTAGGGGTCGTGTGAAAAGGCCCTTAGTCACTGATTCAAAGGTGAGAGTTTATTTGTCCTTTGGGGATGTGATCTTGCCCCCTTTTTTCAGGAAGGAAACTGGTTATTTCTTCAGTTTGGGGGGAGTGATTGGTTTGGGATTATGGGAGGGAAGGAGAGAGGGATAGGGGATGATGAAGAAGGAAGGAAGAGGAGAAGAAGGAGGAAGGGAAGCTTCATCCTGGCATGTAGTTCTGAACTTGCCTTTCCCTTCTCTTCTTTTCTCTTAAAACACACAGAAATGATTCAAATACTAAATGACTTTAAATTGATTTCAATTACAGTACTGCATATGCTGAAGTTTTTCAGTAAGCTAATCTTGCTGTTAGTCATGCTTGTCAGAGTGATGAAATAACTCCAGAGAACTTCTTGAAGGCTCTGACTCAGTGAGAACAGTGAGATTAAACAATGTTCCCTTGGATAGACACAGCCACTGTTTGGCAGTTCAGCCCAGTTTGTTGTGGCACCTGCACAGGTGTTGAATGAGCTACCTACATTTCCCTCCTTTCCTCCTTGGTGCAGCTGCCCACTCACAGATCACAGTGTGCATTTCTCTCCTCTGCTTCCTCCAATGACCATGCACTCATATGAGGAGGTGGGGAAGAGAAGCCCTCAATGCTGCCTTCGAGTGGATGGCCATCAGAGGTCGCAGAGAGGGAAGCGCACTGTACCTGGATAATGGGTGAGCATGCAGAGGAGGTCGAAGAGGGGAATGTGCCATGCCCATGAAATACCTGTGCAGAACCCTGTGCTGAAATTGACTAAAGTTGGACCAGCTGGTCAAGCTCACCAGCCTAAACGGAAATATTTTTCTTTCTAGCTCTTTCCCTTCCTTCTCTGTATTACTGTTGGTGTAAAAGAAATCACTTGAAAAATTAGTGGGGTACTTCTGTTTGAATCCTTACAAAATCCATTGGGCAGCATACAGTAACAGAACCATTCTGCTCCTTTGCCATTGATGGATTGTTGAACTGCTATTGTTGTTTGATGATCTTAGTGTGGTTTCTGTAAGACAGCTGATTTTTTGTGATTTTTCTTTATGTTTTGAGAAATAAATTAGCTTTTGATGTATTATTTCACCCCCAGGGCTTATGGCATTCCTAGATGTCTTTCTATAAGCTCCATAATGCCCCCAGAGAAAAAGCATGGAACATCATCTAGAAAACCCTGGAAATTGTTGCCACAGGTCAGAAATGACTTGATGGCACATTTGTCAAATATTAGAGAGAAAAACATTTTCTATTAGGCAGAAGAGGTTTCTCTGTTGGTGTTTTGTATATGTATTTAATTGCTTTGTAAAATGGAGTCGAGCATGCAATGGTGAATCATTGTAAAACCCAGGTGTGCAGTTTGAATGTCATGAGCAATGCTGATGCAAGATAGGTACAACACTATGAGGTAACCAGTTTCCTGATTGGTCATGATGAACTACATAAGGACTCCAGAAATCAGTAGACATTGTATTTTTGGTGAGAAAGTATCCATTTTATCATGCTCTGTATATGCATGTTGATATGATGTCTCTATGTATCTGTGAAGTGAAATGTTATTGAAGCTCTGTTCTACTTGCATATATGTAATATAGCTGCTTTTAAGAAACTCTGCATGTTCTCCTGTTTGAATCTTATCATCTTCAGTTTAGCTTCTGCTGGCAGGTTAAATTTGCTAAAATTCTGTCGACATTGTCAACAATGTTTTGGTAGAATTCATCCACCACATTCATTGTCACTTACCAACAGACAAGAGCATGCAGCAGTGTAACAGCAGTGCAATTCTCTATACAGCTGAGCTTCTGAGTAGATCATATGAACCCATGAAAGGGCCTTCTCGGCTGCTGCGCCCAGACTTTGGAACTCCCTCCCACTGGAGGCTAGGACTGCCCCATCTCTTCTGTCTTTCGGGAAACAGGCAAAGACCTTCCTCTTCAGGCAAGCTTTCCCTGAATGGTGGATTACCAATGATGTGACTTTTATATGAATCTACCATACATATAGGAAGGTGTCTGGAAGTAGAGTCATGGCTATTGGACTTCTTTTTTGAGAGATAGAAACGTTTCACTGCTCATCCAAACAGCTTCATCGGTCTGAATACAGCTAGTGTGAGTCCTCCATCTAATAGTCAAGCTTTGACCTCTTGTCGCCCTGGTCTGAATTAGGCTAATAAGATGAACAATGGCCTGAATAGGCTCGTTAGGGAGACAATAATATCCATAGCCTTAAGGTGAACAATGGCCTAAGGTGCTAAAACCGATCAAGAATGGGTCATTTGCTATGGCCTTGGTGGTGAAGGCTTTTTTATTTGTTTGGGTACTTTGGAAAGCACACCCGGATAAGTAGCAGATAGACTATGCCTAATTCAGATCACGGCGACAAGAGGTCAAAGCTGACTATAAAATGGAGGACTTGCACTAGCTGTATTCAGACTGATGAAGCTGTTTGGATAAGCAGTGAAATGTTTCTATCTCTCAAAAAAGAAGCCCAGTAGCCATGACTCAACTTCCAGATCAACTCACCTGGATGACTGAGAATCTTCACAGACATATAGGAAGTTGGTGCAGTATAAAAATGAAACAAATAATAAATAAATAAATAAATAAATAAATAAATAAATAAATAAATACATGACTACACAGACTTTGTGTTTATAATCACTTACTGTATAACTTAGTGTTAATATGTCTCCTTGTGTGATCGCATTGACACTATGTTATCAATTGTTAGTTTTAATATTGCCTTCTAATGCTGTAAGGCACCTCTCGATTCCCTCTTTCTCAAACATATTATGTCTTAATTGTAATGGACTGTATATTGCCTCTCCTTACTGTAAGCCATCTTGGGTCCTTTTCCAAGGAGAAAGGTGGGGTAAAAATACTCAAAATTAAATTAAGTAAAGTAAAATAAAATAAAATAAAATAAAATATGAACTGTTGCATGTGTGTGTTGTGTGTGTGTTGTGTCATTACAGTCATGACCCACTCTTTGTGACCCCATGTCCATGGAGTTTTCTTGGCAGGCATACTGGAGTGGTTTGCCAGTTCCTACTCCAGGAGCCTACAGTACCTGGTATTCCCTGATGGTCTCCCATCCAAGTACTAACCAGGGCTGGCCCTGCTTAGCTTCTGAAATCAGGTGATATCAGATGTGCTTAGTTCAATGATATAAGTGACTGTGGAGCCAGAGTCTGTGAATTCCCCACTGTGCCTCCTTGAGAAGGGCTGGACTTGATGATCCATTAGATGCCTTCCAGCTTTACAATTTGATGATGATGATTTATTTATTGATTTGATGAGCTGAAATGAGCAAATACACAACTATCAAAATATAAGACAGACAACAAGATAATCATAAACATATAATTAAAAACACAGCATAGAGTTAGGCGCCCTTGTTTTGATGATGATGATGATGATGATGATAATGATTATGATGATTTCATTGCATAATCCCATGTAGTTTGCTTCTGAAAAGATATGCAGAGGATTACGCCGTAAAACTTACATATGCATGAATATATGTACTTTAAGTTAACATTTTTAATAGTTCATATTAAGATTGGTTTCTTGTTGCATCTACAGGTCCATTCTGGGAAAGTATAATTAAACAAGAAGCGCCTCTGCAGGCTGTGGATGATCAACTTGGCAATCATGAAAATGGAAAGAGATAGCTTGGAGCACAAAATCTCGCTGAGTGTTAAAGAAATATTCTTGTTTTTAATCCAAGCAGAACAGCTGCCCATTTTTGCTAGTTACCACTTTAGCCAATTAATGCTTGTCAAGATTTATAATTAAATGACAGTAATGAAAATTATGTGGCTAATGGAATTTTCCTCCCACATCTGTATGCTATTATCCCATGCAAATATTAAAGTTGGACAAATAATGCTTGTTTTAATTGATTATTTGATCCATTGTATGACTTTTGATAGGTTGATCATTCTTTATAAATGCAAATACAATCATTAATAATGAATAGATTCACTGGGTCATAAACATTCATTATATTCAACATAATTCCATTTTCCTTGTTTCCACAATATGGAGATCCAGGACAGAACTGGATCTCAATGAAGTGATTATTCTTGTCATTATGAATGCCTCAAAACCAATTTCACATATTAAAATGTGCCACTAATTAATGAACAGATTTGTATGTGTGATAATGTGGAGGAAAGTAGTACAGAGAAAAGTAAATGAGTATTCTACTGACATTAATACATGTCTTATTCAAGGGTTTTATATTGGAGTCATTCTTAGCAGTGGAATGGCAAATATGGCAATTTGGATTTCTTAGGTCAGGTACCAATTCAAAATGGAACTTCACTCACTGAAGGTTATTTCATCAAGGAAATACCTTGTGAGTGCTATTACACAAACGTTCAAGTTTTTTTGTTGTTTTCTCGTAACTGCATAAAATGTTTGAATTCTTGGGAAAATATATTGATTAAAAAGTACCACCCTTGGGTTGCCCAGTTTTAACTCATCCCAGTCCCAGGATAGATTTGCTGTCATGGGGCCCTTCTCAGTGGGGAGGAAAAGTCTTGCTTCTGTGTGAGAAACTATAACACTTTCTGTCACCTGTGAAAGTGTGATACATTTCCTCTCAGTTTCAGTTACTGTTTTTTCCCCTCTCCCTAGGTTAATTTTTCTGTAAACAACCTATGTTACATTTATTTATTTATTTATTTATTTATTTATTTATTTATTTATTTATTTATTTATTTTTACCTATCTCACTTTTCCTCATTGCAATAACTCATGATGGCCTGCAAAAATATTTAAAATCACAAATAATTAAAAGCATATTAATATAGCTATTTAAAACTATGAAGTACAAATAGTTGTAAACATTACTTTAAAAAAAAACAAGCTATGCTTGTGAAAGTGATGGAATCAAGACAAGGCACCCTTCTATTGATCTTCATATGCATGGGGACTCATGGCTGCTGCCTTGTTGTATGAACTTTAAAAAATTAGAAGCACTAGATAGGTTGTTTGCCTCTTTTTGATCTGCACTCCTTACTGTGTGAGAGTGTGCTTAAGTCCACAATAGAAAAGTACACATGTATTAGAACTATTTTTCAAAAACTGCAAAAAAAAAAAAAAAAAGAACTTAAGAGGGAAGGTCATCTACTTGTCCTATATTTTGTGTCCCATGAAAATTCCTTATAAAGCTGACTCATTGTTCATACAATGCAAATGGAACCATTTATTTATTTATTTATTTATTTATTTATTTATTTATTTATTTTGCATTTAGTAACTGTCTGACTTTCCATGGGGAACTCTGGGTGGTGAACAACATGGAAAATAAATCAACAATAAAATATTCCATTACCTTGCTGTGGTGAGAATGTCAAAGATAAGAAGTATGGACCCAAGACGAGTGTCACTGTATTATAGTGGGTATGGTGTCAGACTAGGATTCAGGAGATATGGATTCAAATACAGTGGTACCTCTACTTACTAGCGGCTTGGCTTAAGAGCAATTTGACTTAAGAGCAAAAAACCGTTGGCGCTTTAACTGGTGCCTTATAAATTTCAGATGCGGTCTGATCTACTTATAATTTTTTTACTATATTTTCAATTGTTTATTTTTTTAGATAGGGCTGCTCTTAAGAGTTGTTCAACTTAAGACCATGCATTTGGAACGGATTAAACTCATAAGCAGAGGTACCACTGTACCTACTTTTGCTATAGAAATTCATGGGGTGGGCAGTCTTCAATAATAAAATAATTATTTAAGTATCTCTCATACCTTGGAAAACATACTAGAGGCTACTGAGACAATAAAAATCTTGCATGTTTTCTAAAACTGGGTATCAGTGGGAGAGGGTCTTTTAGGTCCTAAATGGATTATCTTGTCCCACTACCCTATTGGTAAAGTTCTTTTTCCTGCCTCTGACTTGCCCCTCCCCTCTTCCTGTTTGCTTGATTTTCTTCCTTTGTTTATCTCGCTCTACTCTTTCCTGAACTTAAAGCACACAGCAAGCATTCATATGAAATGCTCATCATTATTTAAAAAAAAACAAACAGGTTCTCGAAACTTAAGTTATCCTCTCATAACTTTTTTCTGTGCATTTGTTTGTACGTGATACTCTACCAATTATGAAAGGAATTAAACAAATAGTGTCACCATAACTGATTGGAACTGGCCTGAACAGATATCACATACACATGGACACAACCTAAGGTGCTCTGTGCAGGCTGGCATAAAATAAGCTCCAGCAGACATGATGAGGGTGATACTTCTTTTTCTTTATTAAGCATACATTGAATCAAACTATAATGCTGCCAGTTCTTTAATAAATTCTCTGTTCAAAGCAGCTGCATTCTTCTCTCCTTACTCTTTGGTAAGGATCCTCTTATCCTAAATTCAGTATACTGATGAAATAACTAGAATAAACTTTGAAACTTAGCAACTTGCAAATGAACTAAAAATAAATTGGAATGTCTTGTATGTTTTATGGCTTGCTCCAGCATGGCAGAGAAATGAATGTAATTTCTGTTGCAGCTTAACTTCTGATATAAGTTGCACTGGTTGATAAAATATGATTTATGTCTTATTTTTAAATTAGAAAGTAGTAATAATAAAAGAACAAGTGTAATAATATGAATGCTGTGCGAACCTCACTCCCAAATGCACAGAGGATAAGGAAGATTGAAAATAATGTCTTTAATTTCTCAGGCAATATGATCACTTTCAGCAGTGAATGGGAAATGACAAATTTTGACATTTTCTTCAATTTGGCAAAAGGGGGCAAAAGGAAATATGAACACCACTACAGTTCTGAAAGGTACTGTCATGGGCATAAAATTGATTTTATTTCTCTAGTATATTAGCATAGTTTTATCAGAAATAAAAGTACATTCAGAAGTAGAAATTTTAAATTATGGGCTACCAATTTACAAAAATCGATTCAACATGCAAAATGAAGTCAAAATCTAAAGGAGCAGATACATTAATGTCTCTTCTTCTTTCAAGACATGGAACTTTTTTATTTTTATATTTTCCATTGTTTTAGTAGAGAACTTTGGTTAATTAAGTGGCCCTTGTAATAGATTTACCTTTGTGCAGATGCTAAAATCAAAAGGTACATCATAAGATGGGCAATGGGGGTGATGGTAACTCTTATTTAAGCCCCACACTTCTTATTTATTTATTTATTTATTTATTTATTTATTTATTTATTTATTTATTTATTTATTTATTTATTTAAAAATTAGCTGCCCCATTACCAAGTGGTCTCTAGGGGACATACAATATATTAAAACTGTAAAATAACATAAAATACAAAACAATTTAAAACAATCAATATACAATAAAAATAATAAAATCCTGCTGCTCATGAACCCAGCTAAAAAGATTGCTATCTAATTAAAAGGGTGGTTGAACAGGAAGGTCTTTGACTGGCACCAAAAAGCTAAAAGCCTTGGCACCAGGTGGATTTCTGTTGGAAGGGCATTCCAAAGTTGTGGGGGCAACTGCTGAGAAGGTCCTGTTTCGACATGCCACCCCCCTCACCTCTTTGAGAGATGGCATCTTCAATAGGACCTCCTTTCCTGATATTAAGTTACAGGAAGGCTCATATAGAAGAAGGCAGTCCTTAAGGTTTAGGGCTTTATATATAAGCATAAGCACTTTGAACTGGACCTGGGCAGCAATTGGCAGCCAGTGTACATTTTTTAGAACCAGCATAATATGAGCCCACAACTTGGAGTGTGGAGATTGTTTGGATTGTTACAGTTCCACTTCTCATTTTGAGCATTGAGAGATAGACCATTTGCACCAGCTCCAGGATTGATGCACATGTCTGCCCAGGGAAAATAGTTGAAGACTGGGTTGACATTGGAATCAATGCAACAAAACACTCCAATTCTGCCATGTTGCACATGATCCGTATATCTTTCCCCACATTTGATGATAGACAGGTAAGAATGCAGAACTCTTTTTAGTGAAAGGGAAGGGGGTGAAATCTAAGGGATTTTGGGGATTGTATGTTAATGATTCTTAATGGGCAGTCCATGCATACAGATATTTCAATTATCCTTCATTATTAGAGATGGGCATGAAACAAACTTTTAATTTGTTTCATTATTCGTTATTTGTTTCCTTAGCTAATGAAACAAATAACGAACCAACCCATCAAAGAAAAATGAAATGAAACAAAATGGAAATTTCCATTTTGTTCACTTCGTTTTTCCTTATCCCCCACCACCACCTTCTCCTCATTGCTGTAGTCTTCCTGGTCCTGGTGGGGAATGTAGGCCTGTAGAGGTGCTGGCCCCAAGCCAACACCTCAAAAAGCCTCTGGCTGGGGACTTTTAAAATCCAAAACTAAAATAAAATAAAATAAAATAAAATAAAATAAAATAAAATAAAATAAAATAAAATAAAAATAAAATAAAATAAAATAAAACAAATAATAAAAAGGAATCACCACCGACCCGGGACCAGGGGCATGTGGTCGGCATGTAAAACAAAAAATCAAAAATAATAAAAAACCCAGCCCTGGCCCAGCCACAGGAGCTGTGCAGTTGGTGCTGTAAAACAACAAAAAAATACATTTTAAAAAACCTAGTGCAGCCCCAGCCCCAGGGGCGCTTCAAAAAAAAATCTAAAAAAGGAGTGCCAAACCTGCCCCAGGAGTGGCTGGGTCAGCGCTCTAAAATAAAGGGGAAAAAATAAAAAAAAATCTGTGCTGACCCAGCCCCAGGGGCTGCGCGGTCGGCACTTTAAAAACAAACAAACAAAAAAGAGCGCCCACCCGGCCGCAGGGTTGGCTGGGTCAGCACTCTAAATTAAAGAAAATAATAATAATAATGAAAAAGAACCAGCTCCAACCCGGCCTCAGAGGGCACATGGCCGGCGCTTATGAAGAAAAATAAACCGAGGCACCAGCTTGGGGCCAGTGCCTCAAAAGCCCCTGCGGGGGACTTTTGGAAGCAAAGAAAAAAATCAAATCAAATTATAAAAAGGAGTGTCGACCTGGCCCCAGGACGGCTGGGTCAGTGCTCTAAAATAAAGAAAATGATAATAAAAAATGAATCAGTGCTGACCCGGCACCAGGGGCCACGTGGTTGGCACTTGAAGAAAACAAACAAACAAAAATCCCTTGCTGCAGGGGCCAGGATCACTCCACTGCTGCTACCATCACTGCTGTTGCCACCCAGTAAGTCGACCCGAACCGTTTTGGATCGTTTTGGGTTTGTACGATTTTTTTAAAAAAATGTACGAACCCAAACCGAACCAAACCAAGGGTGAGCCCGAAACAGATGAACCCGAACCATAGGTTTTCTGTTTCGTGTCCACCTCTATTCATTATTTGACAATACTTCTATGGAAAGTATGCAGTTCCCTCCCTGCATTGCCATATTTGAGATTTTAATTTTAGTGTTTTGATTTTAAATCTTGTACATCACCAAGAAGACTAGACTGAGCAGGCAATATAAAATAGAGAAAAATAAACAATATCAAATATATGGCTATATTATCTATGTCTCATAGTGAATAGAGTGATGGACTAGGACTCTGAAAAACAGTTCAAATCCCCATTCAGCTATTAAAATCCCTGAGGGTGTGAAACTGATAAAAGCACTATTTAAATATCTCACATTGAATGTCTATTAGGGTCACTAGAAGTCAGTTTCAACTTGAGGCGATGCAGCAACAATATACTGTATTGCATGGACATAATTCCAAGAAATCTCAATGGGAAAGACATTTGAATAGCTATGCATAGATTTTACAGCTAGCATGCTTATTAGTCCAGTTAAATCCTTGTATTTGTTTAGTAGTGCACATTTAATCATTGTTCCTTGGAAGTTGATATGACCAATACCCTTGAGATAGCAATAAACTTTTGCCTGTTTCTCGGGGGGGTGGAGGACTTTTATAATGGAAATTTATGTGTGTACACAATTCCAACAGTCATTTAAGTTAAAGTAATGAATTATTGGATTGTAAGAAGAGAATGTAAAATTATGTGGTGATGATGATAGAAGATTGGTCCTCTTAATTACTCCTGGTAACTAGCAGGACACAACACTTCTCACTGAATCCTGGAATATGTACTTCTTCTGAATGTTGTGTGTGTGTTGTGTCTTTACAGTCATGACCGACTCTTCGTGACCCCATGACCATGGAGTTTTCTTGGCAGGAATACTGGAGTGATTTGCCAGTTCCTACTCCAGTTGCCTACAGCACCTGGTATTCCCTGGTGGTCTCTCATCCAAGGACTAACCAGGGCCAACCCTGCTTAGCTTCCGAAATCGGGCGAGATCGGATGTGCTTAGGGCATCTATGAATGTATATTTGAGAACTCAGACATTATTTCAGAACAGTGAGCATAATTTTTCTCATGCTTCCCCTCTGCAGTCTGAGGGAACATGTCTAGAAAGCTTTCCTCAAAATGGATGCAGTATAATTCCATTTTCTCTTGTGTACTGAAGCTGCGTTCATGTAGCATTCTTATATAATTTGGAGTTATTTTACACCTGTTGCAAAACTATATCTCCTCTGTGTCTATTTGTGGGCCTGGAAACATGGAGGGAACCTCTCTGATCTTTTAGCTTTGTAATCTACAAGGTTTTTTGAAAGGGGTCAATGGGGAAGATATATATATTTATTCATGGAGGTGGGGACAGTGGGAGCTACTCCATCTCTTTTTTATTCAACAACAAGGGAAAACGCCTTCAACTAGTAGCTGCAGTTTCCTCCATTCTGTGGCATGCAGATTTCTACATTTTACGGGCATATGTTTGGACACTTACAATCATTTCTTGAACTTTATGTATAGATTTAGGATTTATTGTTGTATTTTCAGTTTCTTATTGTTGGGGTCATGTTACCATTGTGGGTGGGGTGGTGGTGGGGGTCTGTTTTTCCCTTTCCAGAGGGGGTTTCAAGCCAAAAAGAACAGCTGTATTATTAGCAAATGGTTGATATATGAATATGTTTTCTGTGACCCTAGTTTACTGACCCATTTTACGTCTCCCTTTTTCTTTATTTTACTACTTTTGCTGTTGTTTCTTTTTTCTTCTCTTTTGAATGGATCATGTGACTAGAATAAACCACTGAATGAAAGCCAGAAAGTCTCTGCTTAGAATCCTCATCTTCTACTCTGAGAAGGGTGCAAATGTTTCAATAGAAAGCTGATTTCCAAGGACAACCTGTGAGTGAGTCCTTTATATGATAAACTGCATTTCCAGGAGTAAATGTCCCGGGTAGAATAGGCAGCAAAGTGACAAAGCAAAGAAAATGAGAGAGATGGCTGGTGTCAGGATAAGCTAATGATGTCTTATTCAGTTGGTTCACAATATTCCTGGGAACCACAAGAGAATTTTCACTTTTAAAATATATAAAAAATGCTATGGCAACAGGGTTTGCTTTCAATTCTTGCTAATATTCTCCCTAGGAGGAAGCTGGACAAAGAATGACAGTCTGGTTGGAGATGCTGAGAGATGCATTATTTTGCTGACTTATTTGCTTATCTACTTGCTAATTTATTTTCACCCTGTCTTTCTTCCTAGGCAAAGCAAGGCAGCACACACACTTCACCCCAAATAATTTTGCCTTGTGAGTTAACGGTCGGGAAAACCTGAATCTGAGTTTCTCAGATCCTAATACTTCACCACTGGGGCATGGTGGCTCAGTGGGCTAGAGCCCAGGACACTGTCGGCTGCAAGGTCGGCAGCTCAGTGGTTCGAATCCTGGGTGCCACACAGCGGAGCGAGCTCCTGCTGTTAACTCCAGCTCCTGCCAACCCAGCAGTTCCAAAGCATGTAAATGCAAGTAGATAAATAGGTTCCGCCATAAATAGTGGGAAGGTAAAACAGTGTTTCCTTGCAGCCATGCTGGCCACATGGCCACAGACTTGCGCAACACTGGCTCTTCGGCTTGAATACAGAGATCAAACCACTCCTAGAGTTGGACATGACTAGCACACATGTGTGGGGAAAATATTTACCTTTACCGAATGCTATACTCTATGACATTAGCTTTACTCCCAGTCCCGCGTCTGACAGAGATGGATCTCCTACTTAAGAATCAATGCCTAATCAACTTTTGTGGGCACTGGTTTTCCCTTCTCCTAACCACAATCAATTTGCAGAGCAAGACTGAGCACCCATAACATTTCTTCAGCCTTCTTGGTAACTCACTGATTCAGGGCACTAAAGGTGGGGAGTTGGATTTCCCAGTATGGCAACAAAGAGGTAAACTAGAGTGTGTGTACTTCAGCAAACTACACAACCTAAGAATGCTTCTAGAAGAAAGGAATGGTCAACCACATCTGAATACTTTATACTCGGGAAGCTCTGAGAATAATTGCCAGGAGGCAGAATCAGCTTGATAGTATACACCTATTATTGATCAGCATTTCTCTTGCAAAAGAGTGAACCACTTTCAAAACAATCATCTTTATCTCTTAAAAAGCATCCTGACTTTTTAAATAAAAAGTTACTCTAAAATGTACAAGAGGGGTTCACAGAGGTCTTCACTTTTCCAAACAAACAGCAAGACCTTATTTCTTTTTCTTTCTTTCTTTCTTTCTTTCTTTCTTTCTTTCTTTCTTTCTTTCTTTCTTTCTTTCTTTCTTTCTTTCTTTCTTTCTTTTGCTATCTAATGGTTGGTTCCTAGCAGTAAAATAAATATAAAAAGAACAGCCAAACAAAAGTATAAAAATGTGTGTGTGTGTGTGTGTGTGTGTGTGTGTGTGTGTGTGTGTGTGTGTGTGTGTGTGTGTGTGTGCGTGCGTGCGTGCGTGCGTGCGTGCGTGCATGCATGCAGGGATGCATGTGTGTGTGTGTGTGTGTGTGTGTGTGTGTGTGTGTGTGTGTGTGTGTGTGTGTGAGAGAGAGAGAGAGAGAGAGAGAGAGAGAGAGGGAGAGGGAGAGGGAGGAAGAGGAGAAACAAAATACAGTGGTACCTTGTATAAAGGAATTAATTCGTTTCAAATGAAATTATGTTAAGTAAATTTTCCTTTATACAAATTCCCATAGGAATGCATTGAAAATGGAGTTATCCCATTTTATGTTGTACAGATTTTCCCCATAGGCGATTATGTTAAGCAAATTTCCCCTATCTCCGGAATTTTTTATGTTGTACACAGATTTCATGTTATACAAACTGTTTGTTATACAAGGGTCCACTGTAACATATAAAAATCAAGGCAGCAACGGACAAGATAAAGGTGGCAAGGTATAATCATCAACAACATAGAACTAAATTTCAGGCAAAATTCAAAGAAAAACAAAACAAAACAAAATAAAAGACACAAACATGTGGCACCTTAAAGACTAACTTTCATATTTTAATGTAATATTTTGTCAACATGTGAACTTCTTAAGACATATATAGCAGCAGAATGAGGTGTAAGATATAATATGAGCTGAGATATACATTTTAACATGGCTACCATCTATAAAACTAAATGAACAACAATTATATCAATTTGTGATTATATATCTCAATTCCCAGTTCCTAGGCATTTTTAATTTTTTAAACTTTCAGTCACATTACAGAAAATTCACCTGCAGAAAAAGCACAGTGTTAACTCATACCACATTGGCCAATGAACTTCATAAATAAGAACCTCAAAATACAGGGAGAAAACAGGCATAAGGTGTTTCCATAAAATTACTCTTGGTTTTTAGTTTTTGCTCATAAATAATGAGCATCCATGATGCTGAACAATTCAATTCTTTTTTTTAGAAAACTCCAGTTTATGAATGTGGTATAATATGCTTTTGTAGCCATGGTTGCTTCTATATGAGAGTAAAATAGTCTTAATTTAAAAAAATAACTCAAAATGATTTGCGCTAATTTTCCCAAATCAGGAACACAGCAAAAGGGCAGTTTCTCAGTGCCTAATTTAATGCTGATTTGATGTCCACTCTCATAGTTATAATTTGTTTTGGGCACCCCTATGTTTTGAGTTTTGTGAGAGGTAGCCGTGTTAGTCTGTGCAAGAATTCCAGGCAAAAATCAAAACAAAACAAAGACAAGAACATGTGGCACCTTAAAGAATATTATGTTTTAATGTAAGCTTTCATGGACACGCCCACTTCTTCAGACATATAGCAGCAGAATGAGGTGTACAATTAATATACAATGGAATATAAGTTACAAACCGTATGTTCATTGGCTGTTGGATGAGTCACTGCATTTGATGCAGTGATTTGGCTGTATTGTTTAGGTTACTTGTGAAGATTCTTCAAGAGTAGGGATAGGCAATTTGTTTCGGAACTGATAGGTACTGAAATAACCTGCACGAGGCCAGGTGGGGTTCCGAAGCCTCTGACACACACAAAGCCAATGTCTTACCTTTCTCTGCACTGGCACAGAGCTGATCTCGAATGAGGAATCAGGCTGCAACATATTTGCTGTTCTGTGGTGCTGCTAGTAAGACAGGGAGGCAGGATGATGCCTTTCCCTGCACAGCTTCTGATTGGCCAGCACCATGGAGCAGCAAAGATGACATCGCAGCCTGATTCCTGGTTGGAGTTTAACCCCACGTGAGCCCAGAGAAAGGTAAGACATTGGCTGTGTGTGTGTGTCAGAGGTTTCAGAACCCTGCTTGGCTCACACAGGTCATTTTGGGAAATTGCCCATCCCTACTCAAGAGATTGAAAACAGAGGCCAGGGAGGTGGAAAAGGTTGGGAAAAGGTAAAGACAGGGTCGTTAGGTGAGTGAATGATTTATTTATTTATTTATTTATTTATTTATCTATCTATCTATTTATTTATTTGTAGAGACAGAAACCAGATCTGGGAATGGATGAGCAAGGGAAGGGGAAGGGGGAAGGGGACGATAGGGGTTATTGGATGGTGAGTGAAGAGAGAGAATTGCGTAGAATTGTTATAGGCATTTTTTTCTTAGAGCCTTGTGATGGCAGATGGGTATGGTGGTAGTGAAGAAAACAGTGGCAGTGCATAAGTATTACATTTGATAATGACTCAAGAAACCTTGACTTAAATTTGGCCCATTTTATGGGTGTCCATCATGTATATAAATTTTATCTCATCTGCTTCCCTTTGTATTCTGGACTTGTAATGGTTCTGTTCCAAAATGGTGGCCTTCAAATCTTCCATGGAGTGACCTGGTAGATTGAAATTGTTTGAAACAAGTTTCTGTGTATTGTGGATTCTGATGTCAGATTTGTGACCATTGATCCATTTCCATAGAGATTGTCCCGTTTGTCCTACGTACAGTGCAGATGGGCATTACTGGCAAAAGATGGCATAGATCACATTGTGGCAAGGTTTAGTTCCATTGTCTGTGTTGCTTTTTTGTAATCTTTTATGTGTTAGTATTTGCTTGAGGTTGGGAGGTTGCCTATAAGCAAGAATGAGTCCTCCACAGAGGGCTTTGGAGAGTGAAGTGTTCTTATCAAGGATGGGCTGGAGATAATTTAGAATGTGTGTGAGTGGTCTCATTTGTGGACTGTAAGTAACAAACAGCGGTGTTCTCCCATTAGTTTCTCTGGATCTGTCCTGCAGCAGGTTATTTCTGGGTTTGCGTCTTGCTCTGTTGATTTGTTGTTTAATCATACAAGGTGGGTACTATAGCCTGAGGAAAGTCTTTTGTAGATCCTTGAGTTTGGAGTCTTTATCTCATAGGTCAGAACAGATGCAATTGTATCTGAAAGTTTGGCTATATAGAATGGATTTTGTTATGTGTTCAGTATGAAAGCTGGAAGAATGTAGATAGGTATATCGATCAGTGGGTTTTTGGTACAGTGTGGTACTAAGATGCCCATGTTGTAGTTTCAGAGTTGTGTCTAGAAAATTCACCTGGTGTGTGGATTGTTCCAGGGTGAGGTTGATGTTTAGGGAAAAATTACTGAACTCCTGGTGGAATTTTATTAAGGATTCCTCTCCATGGGTCCAGATCAGAAAAATGTCATCAATGTATCTCAAATAGAGAAGTGGGTTTGGGTGCAGTGGTTCAAAAGCATTGTTCTAGGACAGTCATAAATATGTTTGCATATAGAACATTTCATTTTTTGTTTTGTTTGTCTTCATTTTGTTTTGTTTTGTTTGAAATGAATATTTTTTAAAAAAATCATTTGTATTTCTTTTTGTTTTTATGTGTTTTATGTGCATGTTTTATGTAACTACTGTGTGTGTGTTTATGTGTTTTTTATGTTTTTTACCTTTATTTTATATGTTTCTGGGGTGGGTGGGGGAAGCACAGACTTTTAAAACTTTTTATTAGTCCCTGAAGCAAGTGCCGATCAACTGGAGCACAAGGCTTGCTTTGGGAACTAAAAACAGTTCTAAAAGCCTGTGCCCCCCCACCTGATCAGGCATATTTGGGGGGGGGACTTTTTATAGTCCCCTTAGTAAGCCCCGCACATCAGCTTCAGGGACTACAAAAACAGTTTTTTCCCATTTTCAAGTGTTTATTGTGATTATTTTTACACGATAAGCATCAATCAATAAAAACAGAGGCAGGGAAAAAGACAATGGTACATTGTTAAAGTTACAGTTAATGTCTTCACGTCTGAAAATTTTCAAAGGAAAAAAGAAACTAGATTTCACTTCAAAAGTCAACCATTATCTATATGGTTACTCCTCCCTAGTCTAACTTTGTGCATTTTTATGATTTATTGCCGCCTCCTATTTTACACGGTATTTAGTATATCATGGCTTGTTATATCGTATATTTTGGTCACAGTTCTCCCTCTAATTTCACTTATCTAGTCTCTTGTTGTACCACTCATAAAATAGTTGCCAAGTTTGTGCGTAAACATTGTCTTCTTTATTATTTATTGCATTTGTCAATTTATTCATCTCCGCACAATCTAAAATTTTGGAGATTATTTCTTCATCCTTGGGAGATGTTTTCAGTTTCCACTTTTGGGCCCAAGCTAGCCTTGCTGCTGTTAATATATGTATTATTAGATAATTTATTTCTTTAGATTGTTCACCAATAGTCAGTCCTAATAGAAAATATTGTGGCTTTAAGCTTATTGTTCTTTCCGTTATTTCCTGTAAGTATTTATGTATTTTGATCCAATATTTTTTTGCTTTTTTACAAGTCCACCAGCAGTGGAAGAAGGTTCCCTTCTTTTGTTTACATTTCCAGCACTTATCAGATATTTGTCAATTAATTTTGTGTAGCCGCTCAGGAGTTATGTACCATCTATGGAACATCTTCAATAGATTTTCTTTATAAGATGCAGCTATGGCTGTTTTATAGTTAATCTTCCATAACCTTCCCCATTGCTCTAGACTTATTTCCTGACAGATGTTTCTCGCCCATTTAATCATAACATCTTTTACTTCCTCATCCTTTAACTCCCAATCTAACATAAATGTATATAGTTTGCTAATGACTCCAGCCTCCGTGTCCAATAGTAACTTATTTAGTTCTGATTCATGATTTTCTATCCCAATTTCCTTTCTATCTAATTTATATCTTGCATTGATTTGGTGATACGGCAACCATGATTTAATAGTCCCTGATGTGTGTAGTTGGTCATATGATTTTAACTGTCCTTTACCATCTAATAGATGTTTATATGTGGGTAGTGTTCCTCGTTCTATTAAGTTAGGATGCATAGTTGCCTCTAGCAGCGAAAACCATCTAGGTATTTTCCTATAATATTTCCTTTTAATTCCTATCCAACTTTGAGCGAGGGAACTCATAATAAAGTGACTATTAAAGATCTTATTTTCAACTCCTCTATGCCATAGATAAAAATGCCAACCCCTCTGAAGGTTAAAACCCTCTAGAGTTAATAATCTACTATCTCTCAGCAAGATCCAGGCCTTTAGCCAAGTTAATACACATGCTTGGTGGTAAAGGTGCCAGTTAGGTACTCCCCAGCCTCCTCTGTCCTTTGACTCCTGCATTAATTTGAGTTTGATCCTTGGTTTCTTCCCCGCCCAAATAAATTTATTTATCATTTTGTTCAATTCTTCAAAAAAATTTCACCCTAAATTAATAGGGATAGTTTGAAATAAAAAAAGTAATTTTGGAAGCACATTCATCTTTACTGTTGCTATTCTTCCTAAAGTTGACAAGTGTAGTCTATCCCATTTTTTAAAATCCTCTTTTATTTGATTTACTAGCCTATTATAATTGTCCTCTTTTAGCGATATACATCTCGCCATCAATTGGATTTGTAAATATCTAATTTTCTTTATTATATTTATTCCTGTTCTTTCTTCCAGTTGATATTTGAGTTGGCTTATGTTTTTTTGTGATAAATTTGGTCTTATATCTGTTTATCCTCAAACCCGCCACCATTCCGAATTTTTCGATTTCTTCAATCACTTTAGGTGATGGGATTTTCTAGAATAAATGCCAGATTGTCAGCAAATGCTTGGATTTTATATTCCTCCTTCTTAATTTTTAACCCTGTTATTTCTTTATTCCCCCTTATTTGTCTATTTAAGATTTCTATAACCAATATAAATAATAGTGAGGAGAAAGGGCATCCCTGTCTTGTTCCCTGGCATATCCGGATTTCCCTTGTAAGCTCTCCATTAATTACTATTCTTGCCCTTTGCTTAGAATATATTGCCCAAACTAATCTTGTAAATTTCTCTCCAAATTCCATCATTTGTAGCTGGTAGAGCAGAAAATCCCAATTTACATTGTCGAAAGATTTTTCCGCATCCAGAAAAAGTATTGCCATTTCTTTATCTGAGTGGGCTTCATAATAGTCCAAAACATCTAAAATCAACCGTATATTGTTTCTTATTTGTCTTCCAGGTAGGAATCCATTCTGGTCATAATGGATAAAGTCGGTTAGAAATTTTCTAAACCCGTTTGCTAAAATAGTTACAAATATCTTATTGTCACAATTTAGCAAAGAGATCGGCCTCTAGTTTGCTATCAAGGAGGAATCCGAATTTTCTTTAGGAATAATAGTTATCATTGCTTCTTCCCATGAGGGGATATTTTAGCTTTATTCAGGATTTCATTATAAGTGCTCAGCATTGGACCTAATATTACTTCTCTAATACATTTGTAAATTTCAGTTGGGAGACCATCCGGGCCAGGTGCCTTGCCTATCTTTTGTTTATTCAATGCTTCTTGTAACTCTTCAATTGTTATTTCATGATTTAAAATTTACTTTATTTCCTTAGTTGCTTTGGGGATATTTGCTTGATTCAGATATTGAGTTATATCCTTTATGTCTATTCCTTTGGATTTGTATAAATTTGAATAAAAATCTGAGATGATTTCTCGCAATCATTCTTTCTCCTGACATAGATTACCCATTTTGTCTCTAAGTGCTCTAATGTATCCTGTATCATTTTTCTTCTTTATTTTGTAAGCTAGCCATTTTCCCGGTTTATTTGCGTTTTCAAAATTATTTTGCTTACAATTTTTAATCTGTTTGGCTAGATCTTCTGCTTCCAGTATATGTATTTGATGTTTTACTAGATTTAATTCCTTTTTTATTCTTGATCTCTGTTCACATTTTCCTATTAACTGCTTTTCTAACTTACCAAGTTTTAATTTTAGTTCTCTAAATCTCGTTTTTTTTGTATTTGGTTTTTTTTGCCACATAGGCAATTATGTTACCCCTGAGGACTGCTTTAGCTGTGTCCCATATCGTTTGCACTTCTATGTCTGCAGTGTTGTTCTCCTTTAAAAAAATTCCATCTCTTTACTTAATTTATGTTCAAACTCTTTATCTGTCAATATTTCCCTATCAAAGAACCATCTGCCCAGCCTCTTTTTCTGTGTTGTCCAAGATATTGTTATTGGGTTGTGGTCAGCATAGGGATTGGGTTCAATGTTAACCTCCAAAATTTCTTTCCTTAGATCAGTCGTTGCCCACACCATATCAATCCTAGACTACGATTTCTGTGCCATCAAATAAAAGGTGTAATGTTTTTCCTCAGCATGTTTTTCCCTCCAAACATCTGCTAAGCATAGCTCATCTACCCATTGGAAATTTTTTTTTGGCAGCGTCCTTTTATTACTTTTCTTTCCCCCCCCCCCAGCCATATAATCTCTTTGTTTAGATACCACTGCATTAAAATCACCCAGGAGTAAAATATGTTCGTATTTTCTTATTACTTCTTCATTATATAAATTTTGGTAGAAAGTTCTTTGATTTATATGTGGTGCATATATTGCCACTAAGAGGATTACTCTAGATTCTTTTTTAAGTTCAACCATTAAAGTTCTTCCTTCTGAATCTGCCTTAATAATTTTTGCCTCTATTCTTGGTTGAACATACAACGCCACTCCTCTTTTTTCTTTTCTGAGTCCACAGAGTAAAACAGATTCCCTAGCTTCGGACATTCCAGTAATATATAATCTTTCTTTTTAATGTGTGTCTCCTGGATACAGATAATGTCGGCATTTTCCTCTTTTAATTTATTAAAGATTTTCCTTCTCTTCTCCGGTATATTCAATCCTTTAACATTTACTGAAAGTATGTTAGTTTTCATTGTATATATTTTCCTTAATCGATCTGCAAGTTTAGGCTCTTTTCTTTTTCCTTGTATTAATTTGAGATTCAATCTCCGCTCTTGCCTCCTGATCTAAATTTACCTCTACTTTTTTGTAGCGTTGTCTCTGATTTTTATTACCATAATTTCCTATTTTATCTTCATCTATTTTGGTCGCATGGTCTCTCTCATTTTCTTTAAAATTTTGTCTGTAGAACTGTCTTGCTTCCTGTATTGTCTCTAATCTTATATTTTTTGCCTGCCAATTAACTATCATGCCCTCTGGGAGCAACCATCTGAATCTTATATTATCTTTATTACGTTCTTCAGTTAAAAACCTATAATTCTTTCTTATCTCTCTTATTCGTCGTGGGGTTTCTTTTAGGACCACTACCTCTTTCCCTAAGATCGTCAAGGGTTTTTCGCTCATTATCCTCATCACCCTTTCTTTCATCTCTCACCTTACAAATGTTACTCTTACATCTCTTGGCAGCTTATTCATTTTTGCAAACCTTGAATTAGTCCTATGTATAAATTCTATCTCCTTTTCAAGTTCTTTCACTTCCAAACCCATTATTTCCGCTAAAGGCTGAATTATTGTATTCAGAAGATCTTGTTCTTTCATTTCCTCCACTCCTCTTATTCTAACCATATGAGCTGATTTTTCCATTTCTATCTTTAGTAGAGATTCGGAGTATTCTATTGTTGTTTCTTGTAATTCTCTATTTAGTTCTATTTGTTTGTTCATTTTTTCTTCATTTTCATTGAGAATTTTTTCTAGCTCATCTATTTTATTACTATTCTTGATTATTTCTTGTTTGGACTCTGTTAAATCATAATTCAAATGACTCACCTGTAATTCTAAATTCTTAACTGTTTCCTTGATTTTGTTGTGTAATTTATCTATCCGTTCCTCTATTTTTTGTTGGCTACTTTTGATCTCTGCCTTCAACTCTAAAAACATGGCCATAATTGTTTCCATATCCTTACTTGTTTGTTCTTTAGTCAAGTCCTTCAATGTTTCTTTCCCCATCAATTCCAGAATAGTTCTAAATTGGGCCGGGCTAGAGTCTGTAGAGGAGGGAGCAGATCCCAACTTTTTAAATCCCTTATTAGCCATAATTCCAGCTCTCAATTACTATTTTAAACACTTATTTTAAATCCAAGGTCTACTTCTTTTGCTTGTAATGATTAATGAAAGTCAAACATATATAATGTTTAAAGATTGGTTCATGACAAAATCACACAATATCAAAAGAAGAAAAGCAGAAACAAGAGAAAAAAATAGAAAAGTAAGAGAAGAAGAAAAAAATAAGAGAAAAAAGAGACAGAAGCAAGAGACAGAAGCAAGTAGGAAGAATCAAAACAGAAAATTCCAGTCTAATATCAATCTCTTAGCATTTGATCTTCTTATTCAATCTATATATGACTCCTTCTCCCGATCTAGCCGATTAGATTGTTTCTATTATTTTTGGTTTTTAATAATTACATTACACTTAGCACCAATTATAAAATATTCTCGAGTTGATCCTTTCCAGTGTTTCCCTATAGATTTCTAGGAATTCATCCCCAAACTTATCATCAAAACAAATAATTAATTATAAAGACTAATTCCACAGTTAAATACCTTCAATATAATAAATTGAGAGACCAGTTAGTTGTCCTATTCCTGGTCTCAAGTTTATGAGTTTACAGACCTCCACCTTGAACAAGTTTATATAAGATATAAGATACAGTGAATTAATTTATTCTAACCAAATGTCCTATTTTTCTCATCGATTAACACCGTCATGTGTACTTCTTATTATCTTAGCATTTCTCTGTACTCCATTCCTTCATTCCTTCATTTCCTTCTTTCCATTCTTTTCTCTCTTCCCGATTGCATTCATTCTAAGGTTCTTTCCTTTACCACCACCTTCTCGGTTGATTTTCCGTCAGTGCCCCGTTTGTCCTTTCAGTGTTGTTATTAGTCTGTTGTAATTCCCTCTTAGTGCCACAAAGCTAGTAGGGTTTTCAGTTCAGGGACTCCCCCCCCCCTATATCATGTTTTTTATTTTATGTTCCATTCAGTAGATGTTAATTCTGGTGTCCAAAAAGGAGCTACAGGAGGGGTGGGGGGAAGTCTTCCAGCTGCTCGCATTTCAGCTCTTGAAGGAGTTCTTAGCTGGAGACTAGCAGTGTATGCTTTAAAGGCTCCTGTCCGCAGCCTCCCCCCTCCTCAGGCCGGTTTTCACGGAAATAATGCACTTTGGGGTACTAACAATGAAATGAATAAAGAAAACAGAGTAGTCCAGAGATGAGAATTATAAGGGAGGTAAGGAGAAGAAGAACCCCACAGCAGGAACAGCACGAACAGTTAGTTATAGCGTAACACTCCCATGAACGGAGTAAAAAAAGATCAGTCCTTGCAGAGAATACCTTAGGAATTATCAGCATCTTTTCTGAAGCAGATTCACCACCTTTCTTTTGTCCCCTCCACACTCCACCGGCTGCTTTGCTTCAACTGAGGGGGATTATGTCTGTCATTACATACTTATTCTTATAGCCTTTTCAAAAAGTCCCTTTTCATCTCCTTCTTTCTGGTCTTTGATTCCCCCCCCCCCCGTTCCACAGCTTCAAACCTTCAAACTGTCAAGATATGTAAAAGTTGATAAAATATATGTTATGTATATTTAACAGATAGTGGAAAGAGAATTGTAAAATGGAGGCAGTTAGATTCTGCAGACTCATGATGTTAATTCACAAGTGTAAGAGATAAGTAATCACAGGCATGTTATGTGATGAAGCACAGGTGAAAGAATTCATAGCATCATGATTGTATCAGATTGCATCAGATTGTAATTAGTGATGACTCACATCTGATGGGTACTGAACTGTATAAAAAGCACTAGCTTTCCATTTGTTAGGTGGGTCTGTTATGGTGAGAACAGAACCCCACACTCTGTTTGTCTGTTGTAAATATTGCTTGGTTGTTATGCTGTATATATATTTTTGATGTATATATGAATATATGAGTTTTTACTCTACCCATTGTCATTGTCTCTTCATAACCTAACTCTGCAATACTTTATATCAATACTGACATTTTATCTGCACGCTACTGCTGCACTGCTCTGTGTCAAGCACAAGTAAATATTATATTTGTTGCTTAATTGCTGATACAAACCTTCGTCAGCTGGAAGCCCATAGCCAACGGCTTAGCACAGGGAAACACCCTGCTGTGATGGCGTGGGTCGTAGAGGAAACCCAGACGTCGTTGGTGTCCCTGGCCTCGGAGACACTGCCAAACTGCCGAATCCTCTCATGGGGGTGTACCTCCAGTACCCCCCTCCCTTCCGGTCTCACTGCTACCTGTCAGGAGGACCCCACTACCAACAAACTATCACCCTGATCGAGGAGCGGCTGCTCCACCGAGGCAACTGCTGCCGTAGCACACCGGAACTAACCTTGGTGGCTTTTAATTCAAAAATGTTTTGAAAGCCCTCACTTCCCCCCACCCAATTGGGCATGTTGGGGGGGAAGTGGCAGCTTTAAAAAAATTAGTCCCCTAATCTTTACCCCACCCGATCAAGCGCATTGGGTAGAATGGTGTGAGCTTTTAAAACTTTTTAAATTTTTGCTGCTGAAACAAGTGCCGATCAGGTGGTGCATGGGGCATCGGCAGCAAAAAAAAAAAATGTTTAAAAACCCTGTTCCATTCCCCCACCCAATCAGGTGCATTGGGGGGGATGGTGCAGGGTTTTAAAAGTGGTTTCCCAAAGGAATACATTGCTTCAATGCATTCCTATGGGAAAATGCAAAATGAAACAGAATGAACTGAATATTTTTGTTTTGTTTTGTTTTGTTTTTCTTTGAAGGGGTGGTTTTTTCCCATTAGGGAACAAAACAAAAAATTAAAATGAAACAAAAACCATTTCGTGCCCATCTCTATTTGCATATTGTGGGGCCATATGAGTGCCCATTTCTGTTCCGTTGATGTGGAGGTAGATTTTGTTGCCAAAAGTGAAATAGTTGTGTGTGAGTACAAAGTCACAGAGGGTGGTAAGTATGTGGGATTCTTTCTTGTTTTGGATAGTGTTTGTAATAGCATGTAGTCCATCTTTGTGTAAGATATTGGTATAGAGAGCTTCTACATCCATTGTGGCCAATTTTTTGAGTTGGCTTGCTGAATCTTGCTGTCAGCACAATATATTGCTGCCCTCCCAGGCATCAATAATAAACAATTGTTAAGTTAGTAAACCGAGTTACATCTCTCCTCAGTTTGCTCTGTACAGTAATAGAATATTTTAATATAGGAGAAAAGCAAGATATCAAGCTGGACTAAGTTTGCACCCGGGAACAATATTTACTTAATCTGGTGTAACAGTCTGACAGCTGTTCAAAAGCCAGAGCTACGTGGAAATGTGAGGAAAATACACCAGACATTACATATTTAATGTCAATTGTGTTTGTCTGGACAGTCACATAAATAATGATATTTAATTTCCGGAAGATGAATCTTGACAGAAAATAGTTCCCTTGGATTCTGCAACGCCACTCATCCAACTCCCAGTAACTCAAAAAAGTTAATAAGTTTCTTACACTGGCAACTTTTAAAAAATAACACTTTCACAAGACTTGTGAACATTTGACAAAGTTTTGAGGCCCCTTTTCAATGCACAAGATCTAAGAACATACAACTGCCGCATTGTCAACTTGGCAGCCTCCCAAGCCTTGATTCAAAGGTGGTATTTTTCTCCAGACAGTTGAAAATGCCAAAGATGGAATGAAAAGCCCTGGAGGGGATGGAGAATGACTTTTACAGCAGTTGCCAAAAGATGCTGTTACTCCTTCCAGACAGCATTGGGGAAATGCGGGAGAATCTGTAGGAAGTCTAACAATTATGAATCTCTTCCAAATGTAACAATCATTCTTAGAGTGGAGGCTTTAGGCTATGTCTCCAACAACAACAACAACAACAAATTATGCCGTATAAACGGGACAACTAATGCTTTTCAGATCCCAGGAGGCTGAACAAAAGTCAATATTGTCTTTAAAAAGAGAGAGAGAGAGAGAGAGAGAGAGAGAGAGAGAGAGAGAGAGAGAGAGAGAGAGAGAGAAGGGGGAAAGACCAATTTTGAGAAGGACAGTTTAGAAATTCCTTTCTACCACTGAATTCCGATGAATTACATCAATGATGATGAGTTATGCTCCTCATTTTCTCTCTTGTTTATTTCTCTCTTTATATCTAGATTGAAGTTTAACTACTTAATTTGCATTTTTCTCCCTTTTCCTTCATAATAACAATTCTTTCATTGCCATGATGGGAACATAAAGAAAGAAAAGTGGATTTATATAATCCCTTCATTGCCTACGTCATGCAACTATTACTAATGCACTTAACAGGGCAAAAATCAAGAGCTTGCTCATCAGGAGAGAAGGGTGGGAAGCCCCATACTTCCCATCACTTTTCCATGTACTAGAATGCAGAACAGGAAGATAACCTGGAAAAAAGAACAAAATAAGCTATGTTTCTCTCTTCAGCAATGGCCATTTAATGTGGAAAGGACATGGATAGGTATTTCCAAACTCCCTGACAACTGCAGAACATTAGATGACTGGTAGATCTATGAGAGTGTTGCCTAGATGCCCTAAGCACTGTGGAAGATGGTGGCGGTCCAGCTAGCGGCGGCGTACGGAGCTCCACTTCCGTCTTAACATTTTAACATTTTAATAGCCCAGATATTATTGATTTGTTTTAGTTTCTTTTAGTTCTAATTTCAGTTTCTAATTATAAATTGTATCTTAGACCTTGATAGGGTAGTGGTGGCTGGAAGAACTGACAACAAAGTTTCTGCACCAGGCCGGCTCATTCCACGCTATCTTAACTCCCCACACGGATACTCCTCTCGACAGCTGGTCTTAGCGAAGAATATCAGCTAACCTGCCTACAAAAGGATTTACAGTTGCTTATTTATATAGTGACCTTGGTCTGGAGAAATATTTTTCCCTATTAGTGGTTGGTACTGCCTTATTTTTGTCTGCGGTTTGACCATGTGGCAGAAGCATGGGGAAACGTAAGAGAAGACAGAAATCTCTCCCAGAGTCACAGTCATAATCTCCTATTCCATCCAAACAATTTAAGGTGGATGGTTTTCTGGAGAGTAAAGCTTCAAACGTGAGTAATCCTAAAAAGAAACCCTCAGAAACTATCTTGCACAACAGGTTTGACCTGCTACTGGAGGCTGAAAGTCATGGTGCTTCAGAGACCACAGCCCCTAAGATAAGTGAGGGTTTGTCCACAGAGTTGCAGGAGCCTTTAACTACTGACAGCTGTTCTGGGTCCCCCGAGGCCTCCCTCTTAGGGGCCGAAGGCTCCTCAAAATCAAATTTTGTGGACCTAGTATCTAAACAGAGCTTGCTGACTGCAAAAACTGTCTCAGTTATTTTCAAACTTCTGGCCGAGATAAACGGCAAAGTGGACTCTTTGAAAACTCTTATTAATAGGTTTATTACCAATCAGCCTACTGCCTTGAGAGATGGAAGCTCATTAGATCTCCACGGGGCCCTCTCCCCAACTGCAAATATAAACTTAAAAGATCATACAAAAGAGACCAGATCTACCTTATAAATAGCTTCAAAACATACGTATGGGAGCCAAAAGAAACAAGAGACTCATACCCCCCGTAATTGCAGATTACAGCGTAACCAGATCGCCCTCCTGATTCTAAATAATAACATGAATTTTAGAAGATGGAACTCCAAGAGTGCAGTTGTAGCAGCTTTAAGTGGCCTCCTCCGTTGTGAGAGCAAGAAGTTGGACTTACTCAACATTGACTGGCTTCCAGCCACCAACAGATCCAGACGTGTCCTTCTGACTTTCAGTCAGCCTATTTTCCCTAGTATGCTGTACAAAATGAGGCCTTTCCTGCACACGTTTGAGATCTTCCCTTTGCGGGTCTTTCAGGACACAAAGGTCACCCCTTTAATGAGCTCTTCTGACTGGAAGAAGAAGCTGACAAAACCCACTAGTGCTAATTTGCACATTGGATCATCAGTTAATATTTCCAAATTTCCTAACTTGGAGAATGGCAGCGTACATCCGGCCATTCTAAAGAGAGTAGATGAGATATCGGATCTATTAAAACTAACCCGCAATGCCGCTAAACCCCTTGCAGACATGGTTCAACCGGTGGGGGGAAAGGGCCCTATTAACAATTCTTTTCATGAGGTTCACTTCAATGACAATACCTGCAATAGCCCTGATATCACACTCAAGCAGGCAGATCCTTTACACAAAGCTCTCATATCTCCCAGCTCCCTCCAGCATAGCCAAGCAGAGCCCATATTGCAGCAGAACTCTGGAGGAAAATGTGGCAGGCCAAATCCGTGTGTATTCCTCGATATGAAAGGAGCTCTGGACAGTATTTCTCCCGAGAACTGACTAGCCGACTCCTCTAATTCTCCCGTGCAAACAAAAAACCTCCCAAGTACCAAAGCTACCAGCACCAGCTACATTCATTTGCTATCATGGAATATTGCGGGCTGGAGGCAGCGTGCGTCAGACCCGATCCTACAGGAATTCCTATCCATCTTTGATATTATAGCTTTTCAGGAGACCTGGCTATCCAAGGAAGAGGCGATCCAGCTACCGGGTTTTATATCTCGGGAATCGCCAGCACTAAAACTAAGGTCCAGAGACCAGGCCTCGGGAGGGCTGTCCATTCTCATCAAAGCTGAACTGGGCTGGCAGGGACAGGAACTCAAGAGGGATGATGCTTCCTGTTATATAGCAATTAAGTTCGCTTTTAAAACCTCCCTCTGGATAACTGTAAATGTGTACATACCACCCTACTCATCTTTTTACTATCACTCTCATATGTGGGTTGATTTGGAAAATTTCTTAGTCAAGATAAATTTATCTTTTCCTAAAGCTTTAGTGATTTTAGTAGGAGATTTTAATGCCAGAGTTGGTCCATCATTATTGGACTATGTTCAGTGGGGTGTAATCCCAGGGGAGTATCTATCAAAGCAAGTATCCAATCAAGGGACGTTAAAAGAAATGCAGCTGGTGCACAATTGGTCTTTGTTATATAAATGTAACATTTATTTTAGGTGGTAACGATACGGGTTTTATCCATCCTTTTACTTACCATGCTAGTAACCACAGCAGTGTGTGGTGGACTATATCTGTGTTTCCTATGATAAAACAAACCTATTTTCAGACTTTCAAATACTAGCAAAGAAAGACAGTGAACACCAACCAATTACGGTACAGTTTTTGGGTAACTCGGACACCAGATCTACCACTCCACCTGATAAAGCTATAGCTAATAATGTAGAAGTAAGACAAACTAGGAGAATTTGTTGGGCTAAGGTGAATACGGAGGCCGTATCCAATTTTTTAAACACTGAGCAGGCTAAGGTATGGAATACTGCAATTGCCTCAAACACATACAATTCCGATACAGTATTACCCTATTGTGCTGAGCTTTGCCATGTTCTAAAAGCCCAGTTTTTAACAGATAATCTCCAGCGTAGGAACCACCCAAACCATAGGTTGCATTGGTTTGATTAGGACTGTTATAAGAGTAGAAGACATTTAAGAGCTGCAATGCGTCATGCCTTGAAACACCCCTCAGCAGAAAGTCATAATGAAATGTTAAAGCTAAGACGCTTATACAAAAAACTCTTATTCAAGAAAAAAGTTTCATATAAAGCCAAAATATGGGCTGATTTAGAACTGCAAGCCAAAAGCAAAAACTCTGTACTATTTTGGAATACAGTCTCAGGCCTTTTAAAGGTACAAAGAGTCCAATGTGATTCTCCTATCCCTGCAGCAACCTGGGAAGAGCTTTATGAAAATTTATTTGCTGCTCCAATCCAAGATCATACTCAAACTCCTGTACAAGAAACAGTGTATTTCAAAGATCTACCTACCTGGCCCCCAGTCTCGACGGCAGAAATTGTGTCAATTATTCAAACATTACAGTCTAAAAAGGCCCTGGGGGAAGATTGTCTCCCCCTTGAACTTTTCAAGTCCCACATTGGATGGTGGGCCCCACTGCTAGCGGGTTTATTCTCATATATAGATTCTACAGGTAATATTCCAGCGGGTTGGGAAGTAGCTATTGTCATCCCCCTTCATAAGAAGGGCGATAAAAGCGACCCAGGCAATTACAGGCCAATTAGCTTAATTAGCCTAGTGGCCAAGATGTATGTGAAACATTTATTGAACAAACTGATAGACTGGTCTGTAGAAAAAAATATTTTAGTGGAAGAGCAAGCTGGTTTCAGATCTGAAAGATCAACAATAGATAACTGTTTTGTCCTTCACCACCTTGCAGCCAGGCAAATTTCACAAGGTAAACAACTATATACCACCTTTATTGATCTTAGTGCTGCCTTTGATTCATTAAACAGAGATTTATTGTGGAGGAAATTGGCAAGGCTAAATATGGAACCCAGACTCCTTGCTCTGATTAAAGCCCTATATGCAAATACGCAACTGAAAGTTCACGCAGGCATAAACGGTTCCTTATCAAAAGCAATTTCTACGCATAAAGGCATCAGACAGGGCTGTATCCTAGCTCCTATGCTCTTCAATCTTTATATCAATGACTTACCAGGCTATTTAGATGACGTCAGTTTACATATGTTGAAAATTCACGACAAATCTATGAATATCTTGCTGTATGCTGACGACATGGTCTTGATAGCACATTCGCAGATTGGCCTAAGAAGGTCGTTCCGAAAGTTGCACCAATATTGTGTTAACAATTCCCTGGTTATTAATAAATCTAAATCAAAAGTGCTGGTATTTAGTAAACGCAATAAAATACATAATTGGTACATCAATGGTGAGCCCATTGAACAGGTCAATTCATTCACTTATCTAGGAATAACTTTTAACCACACAGGGACCTGGCTAAGTCATTTTAAAAGAACTGCCCTAAAGGCAGAACAAAGTGCAAATCAGATTCTCAAATTAATTAGTTATAATTGCCCAAGTTCTCTTACTCCAATATTGAAAGTTTTTAGGGCCAAAATTGTGCCAATGATGGTTTACGGAGCAGAAATCTGGGGTCTAAACTAAGCACCCTTGCTCGAATCAGTTCAGACAAGCTTTTTAAGAAAGATACTTGGGACAGATAAAAACACGGCTGCTTATGAAGTCAGGGACGAAACAGGAATTTTTTCTATTTCCAGTCTCACAGTAGTCTAGAGCTTTTTCCTTCTGGTTGAAGGTCCAGTCAATGGGTACTGATAGACTTCCCAAGCTATGTCTAATTGAACAAGCTAACTCCGCCATCCCCAATTCCTGGGCCAAACAAATTGGTATCATTACCACACATTTTGGTCTCTCAACCCAGACCCTACCTACTTGTCAGTGGCCAACAGGCCAAAATTACCTTTAAACAAAGAGCTCTAGGTGTTAGTGCACAACAGGATATGGAGCTCCTCTCCAAAAACAGAGCCCTAAGCTGGCTATCTAAAAACAAACTGGTGTTCAAGTGCGAGAAGTATTTAACAATTAGTTTACCTTATTCTTTGAGGAGAGCCTATACAAGATTAAGATTCGAATTACTGGAATCTATGAATAAATTTGGCCATTTTCATAATCTATTTTACCACAAGAGAACATGTATCTGCAGCGCCCCCCTATAGAAGATACTGCCCATATTTTATTTGATTGTGAACTATATACAGCCCTCAGACAGTCTTATTTATCAAAAATGATGGCCAAAATTGCCCATTGGAATGTGAACTTTCAGTTCGCCTTTTTGCTTCAAAGCTCAAACATGCAGGTTGTTCATGGTGTAGCCAATTTCATATGTAAGGCAGCCAGAGTAAGATCTTCCTATATTGATCAAATTGGCATTTACTCTAGGGATGATGCTGACTCTTGAATGATAACATTCGTTTTGGCCACCCTAACTTTGAAAACTGTTCAGTCACAACTTGTATTTTTGTATCTTTCTGGACCTATGTAGTTTTAGTACTTGATATGGCCTGAACGGCTAATCAATAAAGTTGTTGTTGTTGTTGTAGTACTTGGATGGGAGACCACCAGGGAACACCAGATACTGTAGGCGCCTGGAGTAGGAACTGGCAAACCACCCCTGCCAAGAAAACTCCATGGACATGGAGTCATGAAGAGTCGGTTGTGTCGGTCACTACTAACAACACACACACAGATCTATGAGAGACAATCTCTTCAGAACCTAATTTCAAAAGAGGCTGCTATCCCCTAATGCTTTGCACCATCACCAATGGCTCCAGCACTACTAAAGAAGATGAATAATGTGGGCAGAAGATGGACAGAAAGAGTGCAGAGAAGAGCAGCCTGTGACTTTGGAAGCAAGCATGTAAGCAAGGCTGGATAGCTCAGTGGCATAGTGATCTGACTGTGGATCCAGAGGTTGGAAGTTCAATTCCCCAATTTGCCTCCTCAATGGGGGCTGGATTCCATCATCCCTAGTGTTCCTCACAGCCCTGCTGTTCTAAGATTATTTGAAAGAAGGAAGCAAGGAAGGAAATTGGCCTTCCTAGTTGCTGCACTTTTAAAACTGGGGCCATGTCCACTGTGTTTTCTGAACTAAGTCGATCCTGGGTGACCCATTAGTGAGAAAACATGATGAGATGCACCAGCAGTGAGTGAAATGGAATTCGCAGGAGAAAATATAAAAACACTGAAAATGAAAGTAGAGGTGGAAATGGCTAAGGAAAACATGCCTCAGGCATCAGCAGCTGAACTAGAAAAGAGAAGTCAACTGCTTGCTTATTAAAATCAAGCAGAGCCTAACTTTTAAGCAGAGCAGTGGCAAGGGGAGATCGAATTGCCTATAAAACAAAGTGAAACCTTTTTTAAAAAAATAGAGAAGACCATCAAGTTCTTGTGCACACAATGTTCCCCTAATTGATGATGGTGTAAACAATGTATTATAGCAAGCACACATTATTTATTTTCCGTCGTTATTTTGGTCCTTGCATCCAAGCTAGCAGATGGGGCATAATACAAATACTACAAGGGATATTAACAGAAATGGAAAAGCAATTGTGTTCTGTTGATCTTATTAGACTTATTTTGTTTCCACTCTTCTTTAAGCATTCTTCCTGTCCTTCCTCCCCCACCCTATTCATGCATGTTTGTAGCATAACTTGCCTAGAAAAAATTGTCTGATGATCAAATATTCCCTTACACATCTCTTTTATAAATTAGATCCTATTAAGAGAAGTAGGCAAATACGAATTAGAGATGTCCACATATTACATTTGAATCTTTCTTGTAATACATCTGATGCCTAGTTAACCTGTCTCTTCTATCACATCAGTGTAAAAAGGAGCACACAACTTCCATCTGTTAAGAGGATGAAAGTCAAAGGGTTTAGCCTCAGGTATGACCTCAAGTGACTCCATTTCAAACTTAAAGTGAAAATCTTGATCTAAATACTGGGAAATACACATAATAGCTCAATGCTTTGTTAATTGCAAGTCTATTGATAAACAATGCATTATTTTCCTTTATATTTATATTTATATTTAATTTGTTTTCAACATTCTTTTTTTCAAACCATTTCTAGTTATGGGCAGCTAGTCAAGTGTATATAGGGGTACAAATTGTACTTTATTATTGTCACATTAAAAATCCAGAGTAAAATCCATAGCATTCCATAGCCAGGTACATAAACCATGGTGTGGATGTGGATTTCTAGCCAAATTCTTTTGTGAGTATTGGCATTTTGTGTATGTGGTCCATGGGACCCCAAAATGAATTAACTGAGTTTCCATTATTTCTTATGGCGAAATTTGCTTTGATATAAGAGTGCTTTGGTTTACAAGCATGTTTCCAGAACAAATTATGCTCATAAACCAAGCTGTTATATAGCACCTGAGAGAATTTATTTTTGTTAATAGTGTTTCCTAGAGCTTGTGAACTTAAGTGTATGTATGCCACATGGAACCAGTAAAAAAAGAGAGATGTCAAAAATGAAAATGGTGCTTCACTGAAATAAAAATGTCAGAATAAAGAGAGAAAAATCAATGAAACAAAGAATGATAAAGACATCTAATGATGAAGACATAACCTCTGCTTTAGAAAGAGATGAAGTTTTTAAAGTTTTATAATAGTGGCAGTCATGTACTCTTTCTTCCAAAACCAATCAGATTTTTTTTCCTTATGCAGGGGGCAAACATCTGAGAAGATAGCCACCTAATTATCACAGCAGGTGACTTATACATCCACTACATAAGGGTTCCATAATCCATATTTTCCTCTCTGTTAGTTTGTAAAATAATAATGTGTAGATGGTAATAGTGGCGAGGAAATTGGAAATATATTTTCTCAACAGCATGTGAAATGTAATCAATAACACTCAGCTGATTGTCTAGACTTTGGCTTTTTCATGTTGCTGATCAAGTATAAGCCCTTCCATGTATAGAATGTTCTCTTTGTCATTGGTAGTTCTTGCCATCTAGCCATCTTCTACAAGACTTCTGTTCAAATATAACTTAATGTTTACACTGCTCATTTTTAAATTATGTGTAATTTGCCCATTTTATATTTCTTAGGAAGAGTATAAGAAAAATCAGGAATGTATGGTTAGAGTAACATTTAATTCATTGGAAAAATGTTTGGAGGGTGGGCTAATTTCAGTGCTGTGAATTCAGTCCTGTTGCACAGCTCGGCTTGCACAATGGTGATGATGCCAACACCAGCAGCAAATCTCTACTGTTTAAAGGCTTTTTTGCCACATTGGGAACAAGTTGTGTGCATGCCCAAAACAACATTGGCCAATGGCAACTGGCCTTTAATCAATGGCTATTTGCCACTCATTGTGATGCCATTCTCACTGCACATGTAGAGCTGGGCAATGGGATGTCAGCCAGCATATCCTTGTTTTTATGTATTTAAAAATGAAGGAGATAATTGGTTTGTTTAATAACATTTATAAAATGTAGCTAGTCATGCAAATGTGCCTCATATTCCTAAATCCCTTTTCCATGTTATTGGTCCTACTGGTAAGTTGCACAATGCAGCCATTTATGTCATTGTACATGCAAACAGGGTTCACTTGTCATCGTTATGGAAGAAGGAGGCTTTTGTATTCTCCTGAAACACTGTGTTCTATAATAGGACAGGAATGCCACACACACACAGTCCATTCCACTTTCTAACAACAGGAATGTTAATTAGTTTGGACCACCACCAACACTTCAACACTCCACTATCTTATTTGTGTACTGGGAGGTTAATTTTTAGAGATGCACAGACAAAGTTCACCCCACTTACCAGTGATTCTGGCAGCTCCATCAGTCATGAGTTGCCAAATGCTACAAGTAAACAGAGTGACAGCAGGAAGCATTAGCCTCATTTCATTTTGGCTTCAAACATGAACAAATACCCAAATGTAACTAGCTACATGGTTTCATCATGATGCCAAACTGGAGTGAGAGTAGAAAGATTTGCTTCCACTGGAACTTTGGTAACTTACAGGTACGAAAAGAGGTGGGAAATGTATACCTGACAACACTGGACAGTACATTTGCCTCCAGTACCAGGACCTGATCACGTTGTAGTTATAGTGAGAAAGGAAGAAGTTGGTTTTCATGGAAAATATGCACACAGAGCATTATTTTAATTTTGTGAATACTTGCTTCATTTGTTCATTAACCCAACCACAGGGCTTTGGTGCTCTACCACCTCACATGGGAACCCACTAAAAGGCAGTGCCTGGATGTGGTGAGGCAGGAAACCCAGGGTACGTCTGAGTGGGTGTCCACCAGAGGTGGGAGGGAGCCAAACTACTAAACACCTGTGGTAGTGATAAATGAACCAGAACAAACCACAGAACCAGCAATTTTTCTCAAGAGTAATCTCAATACAAATGTTTTTCAGATAGCAAAGTGCTGTTCATTCCCATGCAACAGCTTCCTTGGAGTTTATTCAGATCAGGACTAACCTTGACCTGGTTTTGTTAGCTCCTCTTTGCATTATTTACCAGAATTCATCTCTGGACTGGACTGTCTTGGGCTAGCACTTCACCAAACATGTGATAGAGAGTGTGAATTTTGCTCCTGGAGAGAAGATATTCAGTAAGAACAGCGAGAGGCAAGTTAACGAAAGGAAGAGAGAGAGGCAAGTGAATGGGCAGGCAGCAGCAAGGAGGATGAGGGAGGCAAATAAGTGGTGCAGAAGACTCATTAAGAATCTGGCAGTAGTTGCTGCAGCAGCTGAGATTCTTCAAATGGCTGTCAGAGAACTCAGATTCCAGCCAGCATCCTCTCTCTCCCAGCACTGGAGTTGGACTCCACAGCCAGGGGAGAAAAAAAAACCCTGTCAAGATGGAATGAATCAGCTGCTTTGGCTGTCAAGTAGAGGTGTGAACAAAAGGGGAAGGAAGGACTTTTAAATTTTTTTTTTTTTTAAAGCAAGCCACTGTGACAAATTCTGTCACCTGTGTCAAAATAAAACCATGCCCCCAGGAGGGGTCATAATAACTCACAAAGTTACAGATCCAGTCTCTGTCTACCTATGGAGACAAATCCTGTGTCGTGCAGATGCTGGGACGAATGCCAACATCACCAGCAACACCCAGCTATGATATGGTTGGTTTACAGAAGAAGACTAACAGCAGGGCCACTGTAGGAGAAGGTGCTTAACAGATATAATGTTCCAAGGCTGGGGATCTGCAGAGTTTTATTTAAAGATGTCAGTGTAACTTATTCTTATATAGGGTGAGTTTTGATTGAAATAGACCACTTTTAGTAAGGTAAATACTTATTTTCCCCTGAGGTAGAATGGTAGTATTTTAACACTCAGTGGGCTTATAAAGCTGCTGTTTTCACCCAGTGGTACTGAGTTAACATTAAGTGGGACGACAGGGGGTTAAAGGAGGCTTGCCAGTTTTAGAGCCTTTTTTATTGTTTAGTCGGTGAAATAATATTGGAAAACATATCATTGGGACTTCTATTCACAGCTGGGATAAGTACAAATCTACAAAGAACGTGTATAAATTACAGTGCACGGCAAGGGGCCCAGAGAGTGTTGTTCCTCATTTAAAACAAATAGTCCCCCCTACTAACACAGTCCTAATCATGAGAACAGCTGAAGAACTAAGTAGGCTATTTCCATACATATGACTCTTCATTTTTATGAAAGGCATATTCTAAGCTAATTGAACTAGTATGGAAAATCTCATCTATATATTTTTCAAGATTCTCGAAGACGGGGAGGTTTTATTCTTTCTTGCTCTGAAGCTCTTATTGTAGCCTCTAAAATGGCAAGATGGAATACTAAGTCAGTTTGTTTTGTGTCTTCATTATAAAACAGTGGGGGCTGTGTACAAAAGAAGACAGAGTATTTTGTAAACTCCTGGGATAGGAGCACATGTGCCCACAATAGAAAGAACACTTCAAAATTCTCGAACAGAACAAGAACACCTGCTCCTTGTAGTATCTCAGCAGCTTCAAAACAAACATGTTTAATACCCATTCACATTCTTCAAATAAATAGCTTGTGTGAATCATGGAAGGGTTTTAAAGAATATTTTACTGCGTTGTTGATAGTCAGCATATGATCCCTAAATAAAGCTGAGAATGTTTGTCACACCAGAAATTCTTGATGGGCTGAATTATGGCTCACAAGCTTTCTATTTACAGTAATTGAAAATACTGGGTTGAGAGTTGTCTATGATTGCTCCATAGTAGGAGCCCTCAGCAAATATGTTATTCCAGGTACTAAGGATTTAGCAAGGTATCCTGTTGTTAATTCCAGCTTCATGAAAAGCAACCAAGACATGCATCAGCATTTTGTCCATGAATTGTAATTAGCTGTGACAAGGCATACAACTATACACAAATGCTAATCAGGTCATGGACATTGGATATCCTAGTAACATGGTTCTAGCTAATGTTGGTTCTTCCTAGAGTGGCCTAAGTGAAGTACTGGAATAGCCAGTCCTGTTTGGAGGCATGGGCAAATGAGGCAGAGATTGAGTCCAATGAATTGAAATTATCACATTCATTTCTAGAAATGGGCACGAAATGAGCAATTTTTTGTTTTCATTTTCGTTTTTTCATTTCGTTACGTAACAAAACAAAAAATGAATTTTGTCTCCAAAATGAAACAAAACGAACTGAAACAACAGAAATTTTGTCGTGCGTTTCGTTTTTGTTGCGGCAAATACATTGAACTGTAATGAATGCTAATGAAACAGCAATTTTTGTTTTCATTTTCATTTTTTGTTTCATTACGTAACGAAACGAAAATGATTTTTTTTTGCAAAAAATTCACGAAAAACAAAAATGAACCGAAACGGACCCCCTAAACGACAAACGACAAACGAAACACCATTTTTTTGAGTCGTGCCCATCTCTATTCATTTCCTTGGTCCCATTGCTTTAATCTAAGTAGTACAAATGTTAATTTAAGTCCATGGGCAACTGAAGAACAAGAGCATTCCCTCCTTTCTTGGCTTAGATACTGATACATTTTGAGCACTGACAGGATAGGCATTTGAGAATATCATGCCTCATTTTAAAATGTGTCTAGTATTACTGCTAGTAACGGCAGACTACTCCACACTGATATCTAGTCATGCCAGGCTGTGCTGTCAAACACTGCTCTGGTTTTCAAAACAAATAAGACAACACTATGTCTCAACAGAATACTTTTTTCTCCGAAGGGGAAAAAACCCAACAACAGTGCTATAATTATCCAAAGTCAGGAGACTTAGATCAGCTCATGTGGTTATTTCTAATCATCAGTGTGCCAAATGCTAGACAAGTCTGTTATTTCCATTTCTTTTAAAAAAGTTGAATATTTCCCAAACAGTTACAGTGTTTGATGAGGACAATACTAAAGTCAACATGAAGGGTGCACTGTATTTCTTTCAGTTTGACTGAAAGAGTGCCAATATTTAAAAAGTGAATTTTGAAAGTCCTAAACTTATTTGAATGTCTTTCAAAAGGCATCGTTCTCAGCAGGCCATAAAGCAAAGTGTTCTGCTTATATACCGCCCTATACCACTTCATTGACTTGGAACATTTATTTTCTATTACAATGCACACTATTCTTGAGTTGGATGTCCATTAATGCCTGTGGTCGAGCAGCAGTATTCTCTGTTGATGAGCACAAAATAATCTCAATGTTATCTAAAGTAAATGTGATTGTGCAATTGGCATTTGGTATGTAACAAGTTCATGGAGTTCAGCTAGATTTTATCTAAACATATCAACAGCCATAGAAGAATCCTATTCATCATCTAAGGGCATTAGATACATGTGGTATCATGTATATGTCCTTGCCATGTACAGGTAGATGAAGATGGGACTTTTGGGTTGTGAGGACCTCCAAACTCTGAAGTGATCCAGAACCTTCCAGGCAGAATTCTGACACTAGGAGAGGAGAAACCAGAAGAAAAAGATATGTTTATCTACCTTCTTGTTGTGCATCTATCCACAAGTATTGGCTGGAAAGAAGGCAACACCCTCTCAATTGTTTTATTATTACCCATTAGCCTCTATAGGAACAGCCTCTCATTGAATTACACTATCTGCAGAGCAATGGAGCAATTCCCAAGAAGCAGTGCAACTGAGAGCCATTCATTCCCCTTCCCAGCCAGTTCACATAAAGAAATATGATATGGAGGTAAAAAGGCAATCTGTTTTCCTTCCGTAAAGTACAAAAGGTAGGGAGCCATGTGGCCATCACAAAATACAAATGCAAGACTAGGCTATAGGTGATATACCTTTATAGGCCCCTAATAAAATAACAAAAAATCATTGCAAGCTTTTGAAGGCAATACCCTCTTTTTCAAAGCATGTACCAAAAGGCCAAACATGGCAAAATATGTGGTTTGCCAAGAGATCTTAGCTCTAATATGTTCAGCTAAATTAATTTTAAAAATCAGTGCTATGGGTATTGCGGTAGACACCGTAGGCTCATTGCCCAAGTTGGAACCATACAAGATAAAACACAGATTTCTGGATGTACAATTGCAGGATTTACAGAGTGCAGCAAATTCAATATGTTCACCGATGAGCTTGCAGATCCCAGTTCAAGCTGAGTACCCTGTTCATTACCTTTACTTGTTAAAATGCTCAGAGAAACAGAGGGCCTATACTTTCACTAGATGCAATGTCATCCCATCAGCAGTGTTTTACAGGAGATTCAGTGGGACTCCGTACAGGGACAGGTGCTGTTCCTGTGCACTGGGTGGAGTGGAATCATTTTATGATCATTTTAATTAAAAAAAAAAAAACCTCCTCGATCCACTCCTTTTGAAGTAGAGACATTGCTCAGACACTGATAAATTGAGGTATCTTCTGTCATCAGGGGGATCTGCTGTGATCGAATATGTGGCAGCTTTTTTAGCCCAGTTGGTCAGGACTCGCAGGCAGAGAGGTACTGAATTGCTCATTTTGCAATTTAACATTATCTTTTAAAAATCTATTTTGTAACTGTGCTGTTTTGTTCTTTTTTCTGTATGCCGATAAAAGCTGTTTGTTTGTTTGTTTGTTTGATTGATTGACTGACTGACTGACTGACTGATAAAGTTCTTGGCATGGTGATATTTGCCAGGCAGTCTTCTTAGATGAGGCAGGAAACAGCAGGGTTGTTGTTAAAGCTGCATCTGAAGTCAAGGATTGACTTTATAGTGGCCTATAAAGGTATCACCTCTAGCCTAGTCTTTTCCTTCTGGTTTCCTCTTTCTCAGTCCGAGAATTCTGCCTGGGGCTTCTAGGCAAATTTTGGGGCTGGAAGGCCTTAAAATCCGAAGACTCATCTTAGATGCTGGAATCTATCAACTCTGACCTACTAGTATTCATGACAATAAAACCTACAACAAGTTTTCTTAGACTTCAGGACCATGTGGTGAGCTTCCATGGATAAAGAAGAGTCTTCACAGCGATTGCTCTCCACTAGGTCTGCTGACCAGGAATTCTGGCAGAGGTAGTCCATTACCATCTGAGCACCCGAGACTGGAACTATATGCTCTACCATATTGCCTCTTGCTCTCAGCTAGCATGGCTGTTCTTGTCCTCAGGATTTCCCCAGGTTTTTACATTTGTGGGAGAGCCAACATGCATAGGCAGCAACAAGGATGCTAGCACACTCCTCTTGATTGATGGTCTCTCTTTACAAATATTTCTAGCCTGATGAAGCCTGAGGCTGTTCTGATTCCTGCTTTGAACTTTGTTTAATGGTCAACAATATCCCAACTTCTGATCTATCATAGTTTTCCTAAGTGGCTGCTTTCCCTTGGTTTGTTCTTTCCCTGTAAACAATCACCAGTCCTCTGTTACCATTTTTCTGAGTGTTTTTGCTCAGTTCCATATTGTGTTTCCTCTACTGTCCCCAGTCCCATGAGCTTTTTTTTTTTAGCTTTGTAGTTTGTGGTTTATCATGAATCTGCTTTGCCTTTTGAAATTGCCTGTGAAAGGTGAGCCTGTTTCCTGGCTGTCTGAAATTTAGCAGTCCTGGGCATTTGGAGGGTTAGTAGAGCATTTGGAAATGTCATGCCAATTGGGCAGAAAACACAGAAGCTACAGATGGCAGAAGATCATTTGAGACTACTGATGAAAGTAATGAAAAGTGAATTTCAATGAGGTTAAGGAAACCAATGTGATTATAACAAATTAATAAGACTTTTTGATGATATTTTAAATACTAGTAATACTCAGATGTAAGTCCAATTGGCTTCTTGAGGTCAAAATGGTACCATGAGGAAAAAAGTAAAACTTCAGGATTTAATTTAACTGGTAGAGTGAACTAAGTTGCCATGACATTCCTTTCCAGAAAGCAAGTTGCGCTGTTCTTATACTGGTCATTTAGTTTAAGTCTTCATCTATGGATTTTGTTGTCATTAAAAGAGAGAGAGATATATATAACATCTTTTTCAGACCACTAAAATGCCAAAAGGAAATGCGCTTCTTCAGGCCTTTTCTTCAGACTGAAAAAGAGTTCTAATGATCAATGTTTGTTATTTTTTTTTTGCTATTTTAGTAGTTTTATAAAGGTATACCCAATGTGGTGTAGTGTACAGAAGAATAGATTAAAGCTATGGCGCCTTGGGTTTGAATCCTTATTCTGTCATGGAAACTCATAGAGGGAATACATGCAGAACTAGTACAAAACACTCCTTATAAATATCTCACTTTCCTTGAAGGTCAGATTAGGGTCACTATAAGCTGGTTCTGATTTGAGAGCACACAGCACAGTAATATTACCTAACCTCCCCACCCCCATCACTGTATTATGTACAAGGACCATGGGAGGGATTTCCCACCCTTTTCTTTCTTTTTAGAAGAACAAAACACAAACACTTCAGTTTACTGAACCAAAGAAATAACTTCATTTCCTGTATGCGAAACAGCACAACCATTTATTCATTAAATGTCATTGAAAAAGCAAAACTTATTTATCTTGTTTTAAAAATAAATTTCTCACTCTTACCTTGTCTGTTTTAAACCTATTCATTGCTAGCTTTCCACATCTGCAATCAATGAAGGAGATTATATTTGATTTGTTTCACACTGTCCTAAAAAAAGTGCAGCTATTCTTTGTATAACACCATAGCACTCACAATGGCATATATGTTGTGATAAGCACATCCGATCTCACCTGATTTCGGAAGCTAAGCAGGGTGGCCCTGGTTAGTACTTGGATGGGAGGCCACCAGGGAATACCAGGTGCTGTAGGCGCCTGGAGTAGGAACTGACAAACCACTCCAGTATTCCTACCAAGAAAACTCCATGGACATGGTGTCATGAAGAGTCAGTCACGACTATAAAAACACAACACACACACACACACACACACACACACACACACACACACACACACACACACACACACACACACAACAAATATTCATCAATAAACTATTTAAGGAATGGATTTATCATTGCTATTTGCCCCCTTTTCGTCCAGTGCATAGTGAAGCAGGGATTTGAACCCAAGTCTCCTGAATCTTAGTCCATTACTCTTGTCTACGATATCATGCTAATCTGGAAGTTGAGTCATGGTGACTGGATTTCTTTTTCTTGAGAGATAGATTGATGAAGCTGTTTGGATGAGCAGTGAAACGTTTCTCTCTCTCAAGAAAAAGAAGTCCAGTAGCCATAACTCAACTTCCAGATAAATTCACCAGGATGACTGAAAATCTTCACAGACATATCATGCTAATCTTCAGCCAAATTAAATAGGTATGGCACTTGGGGATTGGAAAAGTTGCTTTTTTAAAATTAGAATCCCCAGTATTCCCTGGCCAGCATGGGCTACTGTAGTTTGGAGATTAAGCTTTTCCCAAGATCTGAATTCAGGCAATCATGAGCTCATACACTTTCTTCTGACTCCAATAAGTTATAATTATATGTATTCTGACTATGGCTCACCATAGTAGGAAGAAACAAAAACCTATTATCAAAAATGGTCCCATGAATTCTTATATATTCTCTATTATTTTATATGTTTAATCCCTGTTGCTAAATCTTGGGTATAAATGCATGTTCTGGAGTCCTATCACAAACAAAGATTGGCCATGGTAGTTGCATACAAAGATTACAGAGATGTCATGGGAGAGTTCTAAGACATCCCCAATAGTTTCACACCGATAGTAGATGGAAGTCCCATACAAATTAGTAATTACAATATTTTCTGGTTCTCTGCTGAACTGCTTCTACACCCTTTCAACACACAGTACTCTATAGCCCTATATTCAATGATCCCTGAGCAGGTTATTTTTTCCTGCTTCTCATTGCTAGTATCAGCAGGAATAGTAATAAAATCAAATAGAATAGCTTTTTCATTACAATTGCAGCTGAATAGATCGTGGATGGGCAAAGGGAATTCTCTTTAGTATCTAAGGATGTAACCACAGCTAGTTTCATTCAGTAGACTGTAAAAAGTTACCAAAGTAGCACTTCTGCATTTGAGTTTGGGGTTTTTTTTAAAAAAAAAAGTTAATTGACACAGAAAAAATGTAATTCAGAAGCTGCAAGTGTTATGTGTGCCTAGAATACAATATTTTTGAAACATTCTGCCAGGGCATGCTTTAATATTCATTAAGGTTTTTCTTTTTCTTTCTGTGCAGCCATACATGGCTTGTTGTGGGCTATAATGTAGCCAGGAAGAATCTATTTTCACTTGCAGGTTGTAATACAATTTGTAACGCATTAAAGCAATGATCCTTCAATGTGCTGCCTGTGATACTGGTTCCAATATAATAACCATAGCAGAGCATCAAGGGAAGTGTTTGCAGTGTGTTCCATTGGTATTAAATTAACCATGAATGGTGAGGACTATTTGGTTCAGTCATATTATTCATGCATATTTCTTTGCTATATTGTCTTTTTATCACTTTGAATACGTACACATTAGTATTAATTTAATCAGCCCGACAAAAGTCCTGCAGTTCTATAAAAGGAAGTCCCTCTCCTTGTCTCTCCCTTCTGCTAAATATTCCTCTCCACTCATATTTTTGCATTTCCACCCAGAGCTTCAAGGCAACAGATCTTTTAGAGTTCCCGGTAGCCTAATAGACTTCTTGTTACCGAGTTTGCAAGAAATTCTCAAGACTCTTTAATGAATACAGAGCAAGGGGGTATCTTTTGGAAAACATGCACGCAACATCTCCATAGAGCTTTTCGTCAAATATAGCTTTCCCCCCTCATCTTGTCAAACTCCAAAAAGGGGGTTGAAAATTGGAATATAGCTTTTCAGTCTGCATTCTGTGGAGCAGACACAACATTAGTTTAACAAAGAAAGTAAAGGGTATCTTTCTCCATTGAACATGTTGCACCTACTCATGCCATTGCTTCACTGCTGCATTAAGTCCAAAAGAGCTCTTGAAAATATTTTGGCATAGAGAGACTACAGCCACATCCAAGATATTCTTGCTTCTATCTTCTTCCAGGAATCAGAGTAGAAATCATGTGCTCATCATCTGGAATGCTGTAATGCTGGGTAACTCAACGAGAGGGAAATGTAGTTGGAAATGTGTGCAGTGTATGCATATTCAACTCCCATTTTAAAAAGCCAGGAAGGTCAAGTCTTCAAAAATAAGTAAATAAATAAATAAAATCTGTGGTTTATTAATGTGAGATATTGTACTTCTGAAACCATGATTGAAGAACACCAGAAAATGGCCCAATATTACTGCACAATACCATACTCAGCAGGAAAATGGGTGCAAGCTTCACAGAGCAAAGGGTAGCCTGAATGTTGACAACACCAGTGGCAGGAGTCAAGATGGCTTACAGGACACCCTCTTCAGCTCCTCAGCATTCAGACTTGTTAAAAAACATCCTTAACAATTGCTTTATGTTTGGGTGAGAAGTGGTTACTTGGGTTAGGGTTAGGGTTAAGGTTAGGGTTAGGATTAGGGTTAGAGTTAGGGTTAGGGTTAAAAGGTGTCAGCTTCTGGGATTTCCCTTGCATGGGGTCACTTTGTGAATGGTAAGGAGCAGAAGGGGATAATTGTAATGTTTCTGACATTTGTATGATATATTGGTTTAATATCCCAGTGTGGGGTGGGACCTTCACAACCTATTTATTGTTACTCTAATTATTTCCAGGATTTGTTATCCATGCCTGATTTCTTTAACATACTGTATTTTCCTGTCTATAAGACACCCCATGTATAAGACAACCCCCAATTTTCCAGACCAAAATAACTGTTTCTCTACTGTGTGTTTCCTCTCATTGGCTAACTTCTTTAGACAATTTTTATTCTAACAATTCTAGTAAAAATATAGTCTTAAACATGGAAATATACAGTACGTTATCTGAGAGAGAGAAAAGACCTAATATGGATGCCTAGAGTTAAGTTCATCAGCATGCCGTATTGTCTTTCTGGTAGCCGCAGCTTTCCTTTTTTTCTTTTTTCTTTTTGTGATTTTTGCATTGTTTTGTTTTCTCTTCCTCTTTTTTTCTTTCTTTTTCACACCATGATGCTCTTTTGAAAGGCATTTTTGCTTAGCTGCTTTGCTTGCACAGTGACCTTTGTTCCTGTGACTGCAGAGCAGAAAGCTGGCAGGGGGGTGGGGGACATCCTAGCAGCCATCTTTCTTCCCTTAGCTCTTTCCTGTGAGCTGTTTGGCTGATGTTCCAGAACATGCAGTGAGAAAGGATTAAGACCCATAATAGCAGATAGAACCAAATCATGCTTTTATCATTTCCTTTTTCTTCCCTGCACTTCATACAGAGCTTTGTTCCACTCTGGTAGCTGGTGGCAATGAGCTGAAGAGGGTGACCACTGAAGCTTCTCTGAGTCAAAAGGATGTCTGAGAAACTGTAATGGGAAATATATGGCATATTTAATCTAAACTCTCTGACAGAATACTAATAAACTATCAGGCTGCCGTGGGATAGTGCAGTCCCTGAAGGCAGAAGAAGCATTTCATGGATAAGGGAGATGTTTTAAGAACCGTAACTTGGCAAAATATTTTTATTTCTAAAGTACAAACTCCACAGAAGTCTGATGGAATTAAGATATTACAAGCAATTAACAAACGAGTATCTCAGCTAGTCTCACTGAAGGCAGAATAATGCCACCATGGTGAAGAAGGTTGCCTACATATCTCCAGGCAGAACAAACTGGTGACTTCATCTGTCTGGGCTAACAGGTTGAACCTGAAAGTATTGCTGGAGAAGGAACACTGGGATCTCACAAGACCAGAGGGGTTCTGGATTATCTCTTAGAGTTAGACTGTCTTTCTGCTCCCTAGACATAGAGAGCAAGATGAGCTCCAGAGTTAAGTCAGAGACCCTGTGACATGGCATGTGGCATATGTCTTATTACTAGTAGATGTGCAACCAGTCTGGCTAAAAACAAATACTGACTTATAAAATGATATCAGCAAGACCACCAGAAATACAAACCAATCCACTGACCTTGATGAAAACTCCCAATTCAACTGCACCCTCACACAACCTTTGGTATCCATCTTTTGCCAGTAATGCAAAGAGGATTTCTTTAAATTTTAGTCACTTTTCTCCCCAGCTTTGTTAGTTTCGTTTTATATACATTCCTCTACACTTTTCCATCTTTCCAGATGGTTTTCTTTAAGAGTCTACTCCAATATTGCAATCGAGATATACAAATCTTAATTGGTTGCATTGTCAAGTTTTCCCATAGGAAATATGAGAGAGCCAACCCCGAGGAAGGCTCAAAGAATGTGGGCTCCACGCTGCGACTGCGGCAGGCGGGGCCCCTTTGCCCCCCCGGTGCGGCGAGTGCGCAGCCTGCGCACTTTTCGGAAGGCTGCGTCAGAGGCGTGCCTATATAAGGCATGGCGCGCGTCTCCAATGCAGCCTTCTTCTTCGAGACAGGGAACCCCAGCTCACCCTCCCTAGAGCTTCAGATGGTGATGCTTAGCTGGTTGCTTTGGGGCCGGATGGGAATTTTTTGACTGTCACTCTGATTGGCCGTGAGTGACAGTGTTTTTTCGCCCATCCCACCATCCTCCAAGCTTTTAACACTTGTGTTATTAGGTTACCATCTACCCTTAACCGGTCACAATAGGTGGGTAGCACATGCACTATCATCAGGTTAGGTAGATCACTCCTCGTGATGGCACCCGTAAGGTGCAGGGCAGCCCTAAATAAATTAAGTAGCACAGAAAGTGCAGTTAGGACCCAATAAATAATCCCAGTCAAGATTGAGAGGGCTGCCAATTCCTGACATACTGGGTATAAGGATGCCCTGCATAGGGTGGGTATCTCACCCTCGGCATCACAGGATATACCCAGTTAACTTATCCCGAGGAAGGGGGACCGGAAATTATAACATCCCTAACTATGCTTGCGCTACGGCTAGGCCCTCTCTTTCTCCCAATTAATAAAGAAGTTTGAGTTCTGGAAGTTTCAATAAATTGTGGCCCATATTTAACCCAAAAGTGAGCTGTGTCACCTCTTTATTCCAGTGTGGGTGGGCAATGAATACAAGAAATTGAGACTTCCTGGTGGTTACCCCCTCAATGTTGGGTTGATTGCTTCCTGAGATCAGTCTGGCTTCCCCAGTTGACGCTTTCAAGTGCCAATTAAAATCTTGGCTGTTTCCTCAAGCTTTCTCTAGGTTCTGGTTTTTCTTTGATGCTTTGTTATGTGTTATCTTTGCATTATTTCCCATCTCTGCCTTGACTGCTCTTATTATCAAACATTTGTACTGATAATTTGTTGCTGTTTAATTATGATTGCCTTTAACTTTCTAATTTTTGGATTTTGTAGATTTATGTCATTTATGTGTGTTTATATTGTTATTTTGTATTGTATAGTGTTGGTTTGCTGGTTGTTTTGTAGATCACCCAGAGTAGCAATTTTGCTAGATGGTGCGGCATAGAATTGTAATAAATAAATATTTAAATAAATAAATAAATATTCCATGGCAGATGCACTGAAAAGATTAATTACATCAACACTTAATTTATTTAGAAATCTAGAAGCAAGTGTTTGATTTATCCAAAAAAGTGAATTAGGTCTTCTCTCTACACCATGCTATACTATTAAAATCCAGTATTAAGCAGTTACTAAGACATTTTTCCTCTATGCATTTGTCTGCAGTAAAATGTAAATGTGTCAAATAAGTTATCAACTTACTGTATTTATTATTAAAATTTTCTATTATTATATATATTATATTTTTCTCATTACAAGGAGATAAATTAGATAACTTTTTCCTTGTTTCTGCTACCAAAATACTGTTTAGGGAATTTAACTAGTTTGTTAATTTAACTAACAGGACACTAATCTAAACCTTCTGTTTGTTTTTCTGTGTTCCTTTTGCTGAACACAAACTAAAAGTCATTCCTTTTGCCATGATTTTATACATCTAAGATGATATACAACTAACACATACTTGGCTTAGTTCACATCATTTTTCTGCATCATTTTTCTCCAAGCAGAGGATAAAAGTATGGAGGGGTGACGGAGTACGAGTCAGACAGCTGGGGTGAGGCCTAGAGTCTTCATTTCACGAGAGGGAACACCCTCCTGATGGGACTCTGCTGAATCCACGTGTTTACAGACCTTGTAATCCCCCTAAACCAGCTTGGGTAAACTTCGTTCACGTATTACTTACTATTTAGCTGAAGCCTTAGTACTTTTCATTTACTCAGCTTGTGTATTCACTCTGACTCTGCTCTGCTCATCTCTCAATTATTTACGCTTGGTTACTGGGATAATTCCACTTCTAATCCTGTTTGCTTTCCATTTCCCTTTACCTATTCTTGTCTTCCCTTCATCTATTACTGTCTATTTCTCATTAACTCACCTCTCGTCTGTAAACAGCAAGGACATGTGTTATCGTAATCAATAACTGTGTAAAAGCATGCTCTGTTCACGAGGCGATTCTCTATAGAACAGCCAGCCAGCATATGTAACCTTTCCCTTGTAACCAATCACTGATGCTGTGCATACTGTGGGATGTAAATGATATGTAATAAAACATTCCAACAGCAAGAGGCGAGAGATCGCTCCGCTGGTCCGACTACTGGACTCAAGTCTTCTTTCTTCATCAGGATCCTCCCACAGAGGGGAGGGGAGAGGAGGCAGAGATGGTGCTCCTGAACTCCATAAGCATAACTGGTCCTGCCCCCATAACATCAACAAGCTCGCCATCAGCAAAAGAGAGCTTCTTCCAAATGACACTGGGCCTAGAGGTGTCCTTCATTACAAGGTCCCATTAGGCTTCCTCTCACATGAAGTCCATACTGGAGCACTATGGAGAAAAGGGGCAAGGCCAGTGGTGCAAGACAACAGATACTGTAAAGAAATATCATTCTTTCTCCATGTGTTTATCCTATACATAAAGAACATTTTGACTAAGTGAACACCTTTGTTATAGCTAGAGATAGCATAGTGGTGTGGTGGCTCGCTAAGCTAGATTGCTGAAACTGTCGGCTGCAAAGTTGGCAGCTCAGTGGTTCAAATCCCGGGTGCCATGCAGTGGAGTAAGCTCCCACTGTTAACCCCAGCTCCAGCCAACCTAGCAGTTTGAAAGCATGTCAATGCAAGTAGATAAATAGGTACTGCTGTAAAAAGCGCTAAGGTAAAACAGTGTTTCCTTGCAGCCATGCCGGCCACATAAACATGGACTTGCACAACACTGGCTCTTTGGCTTGAAAACAGAGATGAGCACTGATACTAGAGTTGGGCATGACTAGCACACATGTGCAGGGGGAACTTTTACCTTTACTGGCATAGTGACATATATGTTGGCTATTAAATGTCACAATAGGTTTCTCCTATGCTTTTTGCTTACATTGTATCTGCTGAATATGCATATAATATATTATTGTTTTCCTTTCCAAATTGGACAGTATATAAACTAATACAGGCTATGAAAATAACCAGTTCTATTTGTAATGTCCACCATTTTAGCTGTTTTATACAGGTTAAGTTAAAAACATTTTGATGTGGAAACATATGTATTTCAAGAATAGCCACATTTGTCTAAAAATGAAAGTCAAGTACTAAGCTGGAATCAACAGTACTACTAACTAAATCATGTAATTGTTCTTCCTTTAGTAGCATGAAACAACATGAATAAGAGAAAAAAAGATCTGTATGAAAAGCCATGTAGCTTTTAGCCATCAGTTGGGTATTGTTTTAATCGCTTCATTAAAATAATTGAAAGTCCATCTGAAAATCTGATCTATTCATCCCAAAAATTTCTTTAATCAAAACTAGCTTCATTTCCCTTCCAATGACCTGTCTTGAGAATGAATCACATAAATACTACAAGCGAGAAGGAACTTGAAATTCTTATAGATCATAAACTGAATATGAGCCAACACTGTAATGTGGCCACAAAAAGGCAATTGCTATGTTAGGCTTCATTAATATAAGTTTAAATTCCAAATCCTGTGTGATGCTCATCCTCCTCTATCCAGCACTAGTTAGGACTCTCCTTGAGTATTGTGTCCAGAAAGATGCTGAGAAATTGGAAAAAATTAAGAGGAGGGTGACAAGGATTATCAGGTAGCTGGAAACCAAGCCCTATGAGGAAAGACTGAAATAATTGGGCATGTTTAGCCTAGAGAGAATGAGGGCTCCGGGCCGTGAATACGGCCTGCAGGGCCCCTTTGCCCTCCCCGTTCGGACGGGCATGCGCAGCCTGCGCACTTTGCGTGCGGCTGCGCTGGAGGCGTGCCTATATTAGGCGCAGGCGCGCTCCTCCGGGCAGCCTTCATTTGAACAGGGAACCCCGGCCCTCCCTCCCTAGAGCTTCGGATGGTGATGCTTGGCTGGTCGCTTTGGGGCCGGATGGGAATTTTTGACTGCCAATCTGATTGGCCATGATTGACAGTGTTTTTTCGCCCATCCCACCATCCTCTAAGCTTTTAAACGTACATTATTAGGTATACCACCAATCCTTAACCGGTCACAATAGGCAGGTAGCGCATGCATTAACATCAGGTTAGGTAGGTCCCTCCTCGTGATGGCACCCGTAAGGTGCAGGGCAGCCCTAAATAAATTAAGTAACACAGAAAGAGCAGTTAGGCTCCAATAAATAATCCCAGCCAAGATAGAAAGGGCTGCCAATTCACGACATACTGGGTACAAGGATGCCCTGCATAGGGTGGGGTATCCCATCCTCGGCATCATCAGATATACCCAGTTAACTTATCCCGAGGAGGAGGGACCGGAATTTATAACACCCCTAACTATGCTTGCGCTACGGCAGGCCCTCTCTTTGGCCCAGTTAACAATAAAGTTTGATTTCTTAAAGTTTGATTTCTTGAATTTTGAATAAATTGTGGCCCATATTTAACCCAAGAAGTGAGCTGTGTTGCTTCTTTATTCCAACGTGGGTGGGCAAAGGAAGACTGAGGGGCAATATACTAGCACTTTTCAACTATTTGAAAGGCCACCATACAGAGGAGGGGCAGGATCTGTTCTTAGTCATTTCAGACTAGAGTGCAAGACACACAACAAGGGGTTCAAGGTATGATACCCCAGCTTTCGGGTGACTACCAGGAAAATAATCCTGTTAGAACAGTACGTCACTGGAACCAACTACCTCAAAAGGTGGCTACTAGTGCTCCCACACTGGAGGCATTCAAGAAAAATGTGAACGGCACAGGATTTGGAATGTAATCTCCAGGCTTAAAACCAGGGTACTTCAAGAACCAGATGCAGGGAAGTGGTATCAGGAGAAAGATATCTAGTCTCATGCGATCCCAGACGCATCTGGTGGGGCCACTGTGAGATACAGGAAGCTGGACTAGATGGGCCTTTGGCCTGATCCAGCGTGGCTCTTCTTATGTTTTTATGTTCACATATTCCTTGATGTGTATTCCTGTACTGAGCAAGAGGTTGGACTTGTTGGCCTTGAGTATATGATAAATGAATAATATAAATTGGTTGGGTTTAAATATACATATATTGGTTTCCAAAGTGAAAATTAGTGGAAATATGCACATAATGCTATATGTGAATAATAACCAAGGGGCATTCAATAAAGGTTGTAGGAAGGATGCAGAAAAATATCAGCCAGTCAGGTGGCAGTGACCAGGTTTTATTAATACTAAACCATTATCAGAGGATAAATGCATTACAAATGCTTCTACAGCTTTAAGGAAGACATTTCAGGGATTTCTAATTAAGTGTTTATTTTGTGTTTGATTTACTCAATCAATCAAAACCTTTATTGGCATTAAACTAAACATATAAATTCCTGAAAGTATAAAATTTTGTTGTGTTTGATTTAAATGTAGCACACAATCATGTTAATTGATTTTTCATACAAATAGGGACATAATAAAGTAATTAATGAGTGCAAATATTTTGCTTAAACTGGTCTTTCAAAACTGAACTAACAAGTATAGTGGCTGTCTAATTTTCTAGTGTGTAAGCATTTTGAGTTGGTTATTGTGAGGGTGAAAACACTGAACCTTGAATCAGAGGAAAAGTTCAAAATTTTAATGCATCAAATAAAATTTCATTTTGATTGGAAAATCAATAAACAGCACAGAACACTGGGACCCTAATAATGTTACCAAGTAGGTATTATTTAAAGCAACAATATTTTTGCTGACATTGCAAATAATAATTCTGCTATCTAAACACAATTCTGTGCTTCATTGTGTCTATTTTTCCAAGTCGACTACTGCTCAAAAGCATTTGTCTGGAAGCCATCCAGTGTCAAACAAAAACCCTGATTCTGCACATGTGTGCTCTAAAACAGTGGTCAGAATCTGCCCAGGGATACTCTACAGTCACAAAAGAGAGTTGAGCAAGAAGACACTAACATGGAATTAACTAAGCCATAACTTTATGAAACAATGCAATATAAATTAGGACAAGCGGTACAGTGGGGATTCTATATCGCAGTGCCCAGGAAAACCAAAGTGGCCAGTAGATTTGTCAGATCAGCAGTATCTCATTCCCTGACATTTTAGGGCCACAGGGCAGATCATTTTGATGTCACAGGTAGGTCCTTGTGATGGCCTAGAATTAGTTAGGGAGGAGCTGGGCGTCTGCTTTTGGACATGGGTAAAAAAAAGAATTTGTGTGATTCGGCCCAGAATCAAGATTTTTTTAAAAAAACCCAAACAGCTAACTAGGCAACATTGTAAATCAGAACCAAGAAAAACAGTTGTAGCAGATGGCAAATTATACCCGGAAACTTCCACAGGCATTATCATGAACAGTTGGCACGAAAGTTCAAAATACATGGGTTCCCTTGGAGTTAGACTTGGCAGCCCTTCACGCAAAAAACACATCTAGTGTTGAGAATGGTTATTTGTAGGCATGGACCTTATGTTTTGGAATAGGTCTGGTTCTGAAACAAAGCACGGCAGCACAAGTGCTGTTTGGAATTTGGACCCACCCTCCGAAATGAAATCACCCATTGACTTATTTTGGTTTACCTTGCACAGGGCGATACTCCAATCATGAAGTAGCATCCGATATGGCATCATTACTTCTCCCTGGCACTGGCCAATCAGGAGCTTGCAAAGACATGTCTCATCCCACCTCCCTGTCTGATGGGCCAGTGCCAGGGAGAAGGAACGATGATGTATCAGAGGCCACTTCCTGGTTGGAGTATCACCCTGCATGAGGTAAGCAAAGGTATGTAAGTCAATGGGTGATTCCATTTTGGAGGATGGGTCCAAGTTCTGAACAGCACCTGTACTGCCATGATTCATTCAGAACTGGATCCATTCTGAAATGAAAGGCCCATGCCTAGTTAATTATAAAGCTGCTCACCTCAGTATTGTGTGCCATGTTCCATTCCTACAGTGTACTTTGCCAGGAGTGCATCAGCATTTGTGAGTCTTCACTAACTGTAGGCCACACTAGTTGGCAAGATAATCAATGCCCATTGTGCCATCTTTTCCTGGAGCCTTTTAACCCATTTCCTAACTCTCTTCCTGGCTCTTCTTTGGTGTAGTTCTTCAGGTGTAAACTTGGGGAGTTTCTAACTGAGAACACATGCTTTTAAAAACCATATTTTGCTTTTCTGAAAAACATGAAAACAATCTTTAAAAGTGCTTGCATATTACATGAAAGTCCCAAGCTACTTGTCTGAAAATTGACACAATTTCTCTTCAGGCTGTATCATATTTCCAGATTTCATGTATGGCAATGCAACCACCACATACAGCCCACCACAATTACAGTCATTTTGGTATTCCAGTACAAACCAATCAGTGTTTGGCAATATAACTTTGGGGCTAAATGGATGTATCACAAATTAATTGGAATCCTATCCCGAAGTGGCTATTGGTCTCCAAACTGTACCAGGATACTGCAACAACACTTAACACTCATAAATATGAAATCCATAACATTTTATGTTTGCTGGTATTAATTTTGCAAGAAAAAATTACAAAATCAGTTTGGAAAGAGGAATTGCAAAGGAGGGCATGTACATGAGGATGATTTCCAGTTTACGAGGAGTGATGATCACCTCTCCAGAGTAGATAGATGGCAAAATGTTATATCTCCACCTGCAGTGGTGAGAATCAGCCTCTCTAATTTCCCTCTCAAATGCAGTTTTTCACAGAGTGTTATTAACTGGTATTATTGCAAAAGCTGAATGTTTTTCCAATGGTTTTGTGGACGCGGGCTCACTCCCAGTTGATAGTAGTATTGATGTCAACAGCTACACCTGCTGTCAGCTTCAATTAGCACCTTGTGAATTATGTTCTTTACCTCCCACGAGTCCCACATAGTCTTTTGAAACAGAGAAAGACGGAGGTGTTTGTGAGTAATTGGAAGTACAAAAAAGGAAAATATCATAGGCTACTCATTTTTTTAAAAAAGAACATATTTGTGTGTGCTTATATGTTTGCTTTATTTGTAGAACTCCTTGAAAGGGGAAGGTGTAGTACACAGTAATAACAAGTAGATATGAATTACTGCTTTGCTTCACATGTTTTCTCAGTCTGTGCATGTTTATCTAAATTATCCTAAACCTTATTTGTTGTTATTAACTAACTTGGTTGTGAGAAATATGTTTCTGTTCTTGAGATCCTTCACATTTAGTCTGAGGCATCCCTCAGACTAAAAATGTTGCAGGGGCCTCATGGCGCAGTGGCTAAATGCCTGTACTGCAGGTAAAATTGTGCTCATGACCTGGGGTTCAATCCCAGGTAGCAGGCTCATGGTTGACTCAGCCTTCCAGCCTTCCGAGGTTGGTAAAATGAGTACCCAGCTTGCTGGGGGGTGGGCAATGTGGAGACTGCATACTGTAATTAAATTGTAAACTGCCCAGAGACTACTTGAAGTGGTATGGGGTGGTATATACTGTAAGCAGAACGTTGTCCCTTCAGATGTTGCTGGAGTCTAAGGCCTGTTATACCTAATCATTGGCTAAACGGGTTAGTGAAGAATGGAGTCCAACAACAACTGAAATATTCTCAAAATTCCTTTATTGCTTCTTGTTATATTATTAAATCTTCAACTGTCTATGTACGCATTTTATACTTTTCCTCAAGAACAGGAAAACAGGTAAGGCCAGTTTTCTTAAAATTATAACTTGTGTCTTAAGACCATTTGCTAAATTGTGCGTGATAACAATGCATTCTTTTCTATAGAGAGTAAGGAACCCATGGCACTTGCATATTCACATTTTATGGATTTGAGCTGTGCTCTAGATGCCCTAACAACATCCAATCCCACCTGATTTTGGAAGCTAAGCAGGATTGTCCCTGGTTAGTACTTGGATGGGAGACCACCAGGGAAAATCAGGTGCTGTAGGTGCCTGGAGTAGGAACTGGCAAACCACTCCAGTATTCCTGCCAACAAAACTCCATGGACATAGGGTCACGAAGAGTCTGTCGTGAATGTAACAACACAACACACACAACTTCAGAAAAGAAGTGTACTGGAATAACTTCATGACCTAGAATTTAACTTAGAAACTGACTGCAGAGGTATTTAGCTGGCAGTTTGGATTGGTGCAGGGATGGGCTGGTTTGCTCCTAAAGATGGTGGTCAGACAATGCCTTTGATAGAGGTATAGATAGAATGAGCCAACCTGCCTTCAGAGTAGTCCTTCCTATACATATATTGAGCCAACCTACCTTCAGAGTAGTTCTTCCTATACATATATTTGATTAAGGCAGTGAAAATGCACTGTGTCATTTAAAAAAACACTAAAAGACAAATATAAAACTTCCTCCTATCAGCAGGAGGAAACAGGAGGGGTTAGCAAGGGTTTTCCCTCTTAAAGGTCTGACTGTAAGTCTGCCTTTTTTTTGCTATGGGCATGCTCTTGACTGTAGTCTTAATTGAAAAAGTGTATTTGACATAGGCTGTGGGCAAGCCCTTTACTGGTCCTTTAAGAGAAGTGTATCAATAAAGTGTATTAGGCATACATATACCTAATACACATACCTAGCTTGTAAAACACATGCCTAATACACTCTCCATCTCATGTCTTTGTCCTTCCAATGGAACTGAGAAAGTATTTAATTTGCCCATATTATGATATGGTTTTCTTCTTAAGCCACTTCATGACCTTAGTGTGGACAGTGAGGTGGTGTGGGACCAAATAGGGTCCCTTTAGGTCTATATGCCATTTGGGTGCAAGGATCACACTAAATGGCAAACTAGGCTGCCTAACGACCTTATTTAGCATGCTCCAGCCCAACCATGTACACAAGCCTGTAACCTCCAATTCTATGCACATGTTGTAGATAGTGGGTTAAAATGAAATGTGTAGGGCTGACTGTCTAGATAACTACGCAGTGCATAACATTGTGCAGTTATCATTCAAGAGGGATCTAAGGTCAAAACATGGGAAATGTTAAAGTTAAACCATTCATATCTACATGGCCAATTAGAATATTTGGGATATGTTCAGAGTTCTGGAAGAGTTTGGAAAAATCATATCTTTGGACAACAACTCACACCATCCTGGCTGGAGGATTCTGCAATTCAAAATAAGTAACCTCATCAAGTTCTAGTTCTGGGCAGTACTTATGACAATGTTATGGTGCAGCCCATCACACGCAACCCAAGAGGTCAGCTGATTGTAGAACTCCTTAAAGGAGGCCAGACTGGTATATTTGGCTTTTGGTACCAGGCAATTTTTGTTCTGCTTAGTCAGGCTATTGGTGAATAAGCAGCAGCCTTTTGCTTGATTTTCACCTGCCCCCTCCCCCACCACCAAGAGACCCATTAACTGTTGGTGCTGCACCATGGTCCTTCTGCTCCAGTGGAGCACCTCTTAGGTAAGGACCTCAGGTTGCTCTTCCTTGCCTCCTCAGACCAGTGCACTTGTCTCCCCAGTGCACTTGTCTCCCCATCTCACCTCCTCTTCATACTGGCTGGCTGTTAGGATCAACAATAGAATAAAGTCTAAAGATGAAATTAATTAGTGGTCCAACCCTTGACCTATTCTTAACTTCAGTGCTTTCAGTTCAGGTTTAATATGTGACTGTATAAAATTATCAATAGGCAAAGGCCTCAGGAAATATCTCAATGGGATCCTTAAACATCAGTACAGTGGACCCTTGTATAACAAACAGTTTGTATAACATAAAATTTGTACAACATAAAAAATTCCAGAGATAGGGGAAATTTGCTTAACATAATCGCCTATGAGGCAAATCTGTAGAACATAAAAATGGGATCACTCTGTTTTCAATGCATTCCTATGGGAAATTTGTATAAAGGAAATTTTGCTTAACATAATTTCATTTGGAACGAATTAATTCCTTTATACAAGGTACCACTGTAAATGGTGAAAGAAAACTGAGAGAAAAAAATAGAATTTGGACTGAAGGTTAGGGTAAAGCTCAATATTAGAAAGAGAAGCAATGGGTTAGGCTTGGGAAGGGAAATTATTTTCTATCATTTGTGTCATCTCAAATGAGACAGGGCAATACAATCACGAATTCAGTACAAGGAATAATTCTGTGCACCCAGGGCAATGGGAAAGCTGACCCTTTTCAGCCTTAGCCTAGATGAAAAAAGACAGTCACAAGACCTTGGCTTTAAAAGAAAGTGAAATATAAGGAAATGTGAGAAATTACATTATCTCTCTGGGAGAATGTATTTGATTTCACAAGGGGGAAAGTGTTGCATTTTTTATTCATGCTTTTCTTCTAAACCTTCAAAATGGAAAGTGGTAAAAATGGTTCAGCAGACCCCACATGGAATTAAAATGAAAGCACTTTCATCTTTACCACAAAAAATGAAGGATTGCCCTTTTCTTTCTGCTTCCACATTTTGATTTGTAATTACTTTTTAGTTGGCCCTGATGCCAAGTAATCTCTTAGTGCTTGCATTGTTCCGCTAACAGTCCCATGTCAACATTACTGTCACAACCGCACAGTGAGGCAAATTGGTTTGACTAGCCCAAAGTAACATAGTGAGCTTCATGGATGAGCAGGAATTTGAATTTATTTCTCCCTCAGTGAAATATAAAGCCTTCTTCAGGTGTTTACTACTTGTCTAATCAAAAGGGGACATATCTCCACCCCATTCTGAGTATGATCAGTGTGGGAAGCCTGAATGTATTCTACAGCCTTTTCCAGTTCATGTGGTTATAGTCCTTTGAACAATCAGGCTCCTGGAAACCCGCAGGAGATAAATGTTTAGGGTGCATCCATTTCATTTCACAATGAAAATAGAAATATTTAAAAACTGGAAGTAGAAATCTAGCCACTTCTATGGTTTCTTTTTTAATTTGAATTTTCTTTGTCTCTGCACAGAGCTTAGGGATCTCAGGGACAGGCATTTGCCTCCCAGACTCTAACATTGCTGGTTCCTGCAATAAATAGATTTGTGGCTGATAATAAATCATTGAAATAATTAGAGGTAACATTATTAACTCCTGGGAATAAATGCTACAAAATTTGCATGTAATAACGAGCCCTGCCCCCTGTATCAACCCGTTACTTCTGTTTCTAATGTGGTTGTTAGGAGACTGTTCATGGCAAGGGTCATGTATTTACAATATTGGAAATAGACATAGTATGCCCCCTTATCTTGTGTCAGTATTCCATTCCCATGCTGCATATCTTATCATCAAACCCAATCCATCTGTAAGGAGACATTACTCCATTTATTATGGAATTTAATAGTGAATCAGGTCTGTATCAAAGGGAGAGATTCTTTATTTCAGTGAACTCCTCCGTCCTCAGTCATTTAGGTGACAATCCAAAACATATAACTGGACATTTAGTTATTTCAGGAGGCTTGACCACGTCTGCACTACACTCTTGACTTGCACTATACACCCTTCAGCTCAAAAAACTCTATGTACCACCTGTTACTGTCTATGTAACTAGCAATCAAATTGAAATTAATAATGATTAGAATGCAAATTTGGGGGCAGCAGACCAGTACTTTTTTAAAAATATCTTTTCTTCCTCATTTCCCAGGGGACAGTTCTGCTCTAGGAAACCTGCCAATTCTAGGAAACACAGCCACTGCCAAGATTTATTATGTCTCTTGCAAAATACCCATGATGTTCTTTTCTCTGCCACAGGGACTGTTATTCTTTTATTTCACACAGGGTGTTTTTGAAAAGTCTCATAGACCATAAAGAATCTTTCCCCTCACATTTCCAATAGACACCTTAATGAAAAGACATGATGGAGAAACCAGAATAATAGATTAGGAGTAATCAAATGTTCCAGCTCCCAAAGAAAGAATTTTAAAGACATGTGTCTAGTCTGAAATTTGCCAGCAACAGTCAACTAAATGTTCCCAATAAGTCTGTCTGCACATCTGAAATATGCCTCTCCAGCTTCTTTCATTGATCTCAGTTCGGGGTTTTGGGGGTTCAGATGATGAACATTCTCCATCACAGATTTGTTTTGCCTTCCAAATGTGAATGGAGTTCAGTAAGGCCATGGAGCATCACTCCCAATTGCATCCTGATGGGCTGGCTCCTTGACACTGATGAAAATTGTTAGAGGTCTCACTATTGCTTGGTCCAATTACCCCCCAGAGAGCAATAATGAGTCAAATTAAAGTCAAAAAAGGTTTATTAAACTTTAAATAAGAAACAAATATTTCACATGAAGCAGTCTGTACTGAAGAATGTCCCTGTACTTGTTACACTATCTCCTAAAGCTGGATGGTATACATAAGGTAAGACTCTCCCTCTTAACTGCCATGAGGAAAGATTAAAAAATAAAACTGTCATTTCTTGTCTGTTTAACTGACAGACCTTTCAAAAAGGAAGGGCATAAAAGAATGTTAGTATGGACAGACCAATAGTAAGTTGATTGACATACTGCATTCTGAGACTATTGATCTGCATACTCTAACAAAATGAATCAGGTGAGAAGACAACAGCCCCTCAAATCTGTGTCACTACAGTGAAAGCAGCATGTTGCACAATAGGAATGTGACCAGAGCATTGCGGATCTTGTCCTGTCTTTATTATGAGGCTGATAATTTATGTCTGAAATCTCGCCACACTGTAACGGCCATGAAAAGGAAAATGCGAGACACTGGAGAGAGAATTCTCATGTATGGACACAGCCTAAGACAAATCCACTGGAGCAATCAATGCTGCTTTTAAACTCGGGTCTGAATAATATTAAAAACTAATATCCCAAAGACAGTCTCAAGTTGTATGTGGCATTACCTGCCTTCAAGTTGAATACACAAATGTATCTCTCCCCTGCCCCACACCCTTTGAAGGATGGCACATGAGGTAGATATTGAGGTACTTGCATTGCCTTCTGTAGGTCACCCGATCAAAAGCTGCACCACCTTTGGAGAGTTCTGGGTCTCTCAGAATGAGAGAATGTGACCCATGCATACACACAGGGCTGAATTTGATGAGATACTCACTGAAAATGGCAAAATGCTTTCCCTCCAAAGACACATTTTTTTAAAACCACTATGATTTAGCAACAAATGATCTCCCATTCATCAGTTCTGTGCCATCAAGCCAACTGATGGCAACCCTTTTCAGGTTTTTCCAGACAGAGAATACATTTTCTCTTCTTCTGGGAGCTCCCTGGGACTCCGCAACTTGCTCAAGCCCACACAGACCAGATGGATCTTCTCCCAGAAGGCTCAGTGAGACATCAAACTCTCAAGCACTGAGCCATACATCCAGCTCAATCTCCCAATTTCCTGTCAGAAAATGAAAAAAGCAAGAAAATTTCAGCATCTGGAGCTGAGAAACCAGGTACTAGGGCAGTGGTGGCAAACCTTTGACACTCCAGATATTTTGGACCACATCTCCCACAGTCCTTTGTCATTGGCAATACAGGCTTGGAATTCTGGGAGTTGTGGTCCAAAACATCTGGAGTGCCAAAAGTTCACCACAACTGTACTAGGGTGTGCAGATGAATTCAATCTGTTTAATTGTGGAATCAGAGCAATGTCTGTTCTGACCCTTCATGATTAAGCATACAAGGCACTAGCTGGAAAGAGGAATCAATCCTAAGACAAGAGCACTTACACCAGTTGAGGAAATATCTGGTTAGGATGGGACAACAGGGCATACAAGAAAGATATCTTATGTACAACTTGTGAATGTGCAAACGGTAATGCTATTTCTTATACTCATCACCCTCATAATTATTGTTTTTTGCTGATTTGTCCAGGACTATTTAATATCGGTTATGGGCAGTGCTAATTTTGTTTCTGACAATGGTTATCTCCTGAAGGTCCCCAAGGCTATTCATAAAGGTTAACACCAACAACAGCAAATCCTCACACATGCATAGCCAAGCAGCCCTTGGTCCTCCAGTGGACAGATGGCTTTAAAGAATAAACAGGAAATAATTGATTCTGCAAATATTTTGGGTATTAGGCCTCTGGATCAGCCAGTCAATGGATGAAGTTAGATCACACCAGAAAAGCAGTGGAAAATTATAGAGGAACCAAAGTCCAATTTTCCTGAGAAACATTCTACCACACCACTGAGATTCCACTGCCAAGTAGAGATGGGCACGACCAGGAAAAATGACATTTTGAGTTGTCGTTTGTCTGGATGGGTCCGTTTCGGGTTGTTTCTGTTTATCGAGGAAATTTTCAAAAAATTGTCATTTCCGTTTGCCGTTTGTTTGTGTTTGTGTTGGGGTTGGGGTTGGGGTTGGGGTTGGGGTTGGGGTTGGGGTTGGGGTTGGGGTTGGGGTTAAGTGGGCTCTGGGAGGCACCTCTCTGGGTGCCTCTGATGTCTGACCCACTAAGAAGGAAGGGAAGGCAAGCGTTACGCGTAGCCGCCGCGTACCATACATTATGTTAGGATTGGGGGATAAGTGGCAGAGGCACCTCTCTGGGTGCCTCTGACTCACTAAGAAGGAAAGCATACTGGCGTACTGGCGTACAGGTTAGGGGTAGGGGTAGTGGGCTCTGGCTGGGAGGCACCTCTCTGGGTGCCTGTGACCCACTAAGAAGGGAAGCGTACTTGCGTACGGATCTGGGTTAGGGTTGGGGTTAGGGTAAGGGCTAGGCTTAGGGTTACGGTTAAGGTTAGGGTGGTTTAGTGGGCTGCACCTCTGGGTGCCTCTGGCCCACTAAGAAGGACAGTGTACTGGCATATGGGTTAGGGTTAGGGTTAGGGTTAGTTTAGGGTTAGGGTTGGGGTTAGTGGGCTTTTTATGCCCTCTGGCACATCTAGAAGTCTCAGTCAAAACCTGGCCATGTGATTGGTGGAATGGGTCCAAAAATTTGCATGGTCCCATCCCATGGCCAGCCCATCATTGCACACGTGTAAAAAAAAATAAAATAAATTAAAATAAAATAAAATCAAAGGAGAAATTTAATTGCAAGAAAAACCTACTGCTGCTACTGTAAAAAAATCAGGCATTTAAAATATTTAATTTTCAAATGTTTCTGTGGTGCTTTGGTGGGTTTTTGGACCACGATTTAAAAATAAATATTGCAGTCGCCATTTTGGATCCCCCCCACTGCATGGCAAATGGAGACGATGAGGATGGCCCCCCCAGCCTGGTACCAGCAGCCCAGGACAGGAGGGGGGGAGGCCGGGGACCCCCCCAGAAACCACCCCTCTCTGGTAGGTGCCCTCACTGAGGCAGCCATATTTTCGCCTGCTTTTATGGCCGGGAATTGATGCCATGAACGACAACGAAAAATCAGACACAATTTATCTTTATCGGGTCGGGTTCGAGCTGGAGCGGAGTAATTCTCGTTACCGTTACCCGTTACGTAACGGAAACGAGAACCAAAAATGAAAACAAGATTTTTGCCGCCCCATGCCCATGTCTACTGCCAAGTACTGAAGATGTTTTGTAATGAGCATTTTCTGCTTTTAAGCGGTGATTCTTGAATTTTTTGGTACGGACTCCTACTGGATTTTAATGGTGTGGATTGTTGGAGGTGGGAGCCACCCTATAGTTAGACTCAGCTAACTGAATTCAGTTCTCAGTTTAGAACACTTTCAGTCACAAATGTCCAAGTAGCCACAGAAATTTCCATTTTTTTCCTGGCGTGTTCATTAGAGCTGCATGCCATGTTAGGTATCCAAAGGCTTCGGGAACTGTTTTCATCTAATTATTTGTGTTTAGGGCAAGTTTTATGGCAGGGGAGTACTGAGCACAATTTGTTGCCATGGTTTTGTTCCAAAATGTCTCCTGAGAAGTGATTACCAGCCAAGCAAATTAAATGGAATTATGTTCAAAGCGTTTGTGTTTTTTAAAAAATCTTTTCATTATATGAAAAGTGATAATCAAGTGAGTTTAACTGATCTCTTGATCTCAGAGGCAAATTTATTTTAGATGTGTAGCTTAGCACTATGGCTGCCTTTTCCATGTGGTGTTTGTGTGTGTAAGTGTTGGTGTTGTGTGCTAGAAGTCTTTCTAGGTCGTATATTAAAGCAATGCCTAGCACCATGCTGGCCATTTTTGTGCAGTTACCTGATAATAACATTTCAAAGGTCTTATGGGTTCATGGAATAGCTCAAGAAGTGCAAGTTAGAAATTTCTGCGGGGAAAATCCGTGGTTCTTTTGCAACAAAATTGCAAAGAACTATGTGACACCTCTAAGACAATCAAGTTTATTGTAGCATGAATATTCATGCACTGGCAGCCATTTCTTCAGATGAATGGTTTGGAGATTTCCCATGCTTTGTAGGCCTAGTAGAGAACATTGGTCACGTACCAGAAAACTACACATCCCCTCCTGAAACGTAAGGAGACTCCGCAAAGGGAACAGGGTTCAAATCCTCATGTTTTCTATGATTTGTTTCAGCGGCTGACAGCATTACCAGATCAGCAGTATCCCACCCTCTGAGATTTCAGGGACAAAAACAGAACAGATGATACCTTTAGGCTACAAGAAAAAAATAACAAAAAGTTGCTAATATTTCAAGGTCAAAACCCTATTCCTCAGAGGGAAGAAGGAGGATTTCTGCAAGAATAAAGGCTCACGAGTCTTCTGCTCTACTACCTGTCTGGCTCCAAATGGCATGATAGGTCCAAAGTTAGCAAGACTGAGTGAGGGCCAAAGCTGGGAAGAGACAGCCAGGGGGTGCTTGGAGGTGGCTGATTATGCTGCATGGAGCAAGAAACTCATAAAAACCTTCATATTGAACCATGGTGAGCCTGGTACTAGTTGGGAATGGCTTGAGATGGATTTCCCAGCTTCAAAGGGATCTTATACTGTACCTCTACATTGAACTCCTGGAACAATGCTGCACATTCTGAACAACTGGAGAAACAGTTATTCTTAAAATTTCAGCCAAAACTTTGACAGCTAACAGGCCCAATGTCTGTGCACATTGGTTCAGAAATTCACATCTTGAAATTACCTGAGAATGTTGTTGTTGTTGCTGCTGCTGCTGCTGCTGCTGCTGCTGCTGCTAAAAGGAATATTGCTCTTATTGCATTAATGATTTTTAACAATTTAAAACTGTTGGTTTGGCAGGTAGGTGGCTGTACCAGCCTTTTTCATTAAGGAGATGAGAAGCTAAGTCAGAAGACCAAAAAAAAAAAAACAAAAAAACAAAAAACAAAACAAAAACCCTAGCAAAATTATGCACTATAGCAGCTTCCTCTGGCCTGGTACACTCCAGATATATCAAAGGACATCTGCAAAACTGTAACTATACTGAAGTTTGGAACTTCAGTATCTGACAGAATGGCTCCTCCCAAGAAGAAATGCCTGGATCACTTGTGCTAGCTAGGCAGGACATTTGAGACTTCAGACACTGAGGGAGGCCCAGAAAGCTGTGACAAGGAATAGGGCCTTCTCAGTGGTTCTCCCCATTTATGGAATCAGTTGCCATCAGAAATACACCTGGCACCCTCACTTCAAACCTTCAAAAATGACTGAAAACATGGTTTTACTGAATGGCCTTCCCTGGTTTCTTAAACACCTACAGTAGCAAATATGGTATCCTCCTTTTCCTTGCTTATGTCTAATTTTTCTCCTACTTGATTTATTGCTTGGTCATTTCTATGTTTATTGTAGTTCATTGTTGCTGCTGACTTATTTGGTTATATTTTGTTATATTATATTGTTTGTATTTTGGATATTTAAATATGTTGTTACTATGTTGAGATTTTTGTTGTTAAACCACCTACAGTAGCTCTAGGGCTAGATGAGTAGTAAGTAAGTAAAAGTTAGTAAGTCAGTCAGTCAGTCAGTCAGTCAGTCAGTCAGTCAGTCAGTCAGTAAGTAAATAAACTAGCTGAAGGCAATGGCAGCAGAGTGCAGCACTGATTAATGCTGCACAACGCATCTAGTTAGATTCCTTTGACTAGAACCTGAATTTGATTGCCTGGTCAATGAAGTTGTTGAACAACAGCTGAGCAAAGGTGCCCAACAGAATCATCTGCAAAGCTTCCCGAACTCCTAGTGGTGGTAACCACAGATGAATACCTTTGGTGATGTTAAGCATTTGCATTTCATTAAAAGGATGGCAGGGCACCAAAGCACTTGAACATTTGTTCATAAGATTGTGCATGGACCTTAGATGACATCATTATAAGATTAATTTCTCCCTCTCCCTGAGACAAAGAAAACTAAGATGGACTGAAATAGCCCATGACATTCAGCCCAATTGTATCTTTCGTAGATGAAACCTGAATGCAAATGCAGCCTTCATAGGTGTAGTCCCTGAACGAAGAATATAGTTTTCTATCTATGGCCATTGGCCAGGGTCTGAACCTGAGTTCAAATGATGTGTGTCTATGTGCATGCCTGCTGCATACTCAGTTCCTCCATCCAGATTATAAAATGGTAAGGAAAGGAATTATTTTAGCTATCTATAAAATTTGTGAATTGTATTTAGTTATGGAATTGGTGAGTGACATTTCAACTATGAGGGCCAGATGATATATGCTACCTTTTTAAAGAATAACTCCAGTGATAAAACCCTACAGTTTGACTGTTTTTTTCCCCTCCTACTGATTGTATTTGGAGAAACATAATCACCTCTGAAGATGTCAAGACTTGGTTACAATAATGTGGGAAGAGAAACTCCTTTGGATGTTTGAGCCTCACATTACTGTTTGGGAACATAAGCAAATGAAAAGCAAATGGGAATATGACTCTCTCAGAAAACAGAGAGGGAGCCATGAACTAAATAAGTAGCAGAATGTATCATTTGAATACGAATTAGTTCTACTTAGCTCCCACTTAAACTGGTGGGACTTTAATTAAGCCATGAGTTAATTAACATACATTGTCCCATTGATTTCCATGGAACCAATGGAACTAATTAGGTTGTGCCATTGAATAGACTGTCCATATGACTGCCTTTGGGCTATATACAACACAACAACCTAAATCCAATTGTTCGTCCTAAATGGAATAGGCCCATTTAGAGCTGATTATGTTTCCAGAACATATATACATGAACTCACACATGTTCAGGGACACACCCATATAGGATATTTTGTGTGTCTTGACACAGATTGGGAGGAGTGCAAGACCCTCACACAAAGCTATTCTCAGTTGGAATTTTATTGAATACACACAAGAAAATAGCAAAGATGCAACTACAAGGATAAGAATGGGAAAGAAATGAAGGATCTTTACCTAAATCAAAAACACACACACACACACACACACACACACACACACACACACACACACACACACACACACACACACAGAGAGAGAGAGAGAGGGGGGGAGGTGCAAAATTGGTAATATATTTGGGAGTCACCAATGGTGGAGAAAACACTCCCAGTAGAGAGATTTATTTATTTTTAATAAGAGGTGACAAAGATTGTTGTTCAGTCGTGTCTGACTCTTCATGACCCCATGGACCAGAGCTCGCCAGACCTTCCTGTCCTCCACTGCCTCCCGGAATTTGGTCAAATCCATATTTGTTGCATCGATGACACCGTCCAACCATCTCATTCTCTGCTGTCTCTTTTGCCTTTTGCCTTCAATCAAGATTGCCTCTACTTAAACTCATTAGACTGTCTTGGACTTGGGAAACATTGAAACTCCAGCTGGATCAATGTAAAGGAATACTTGGGGAAGGATCGCAAGAGAACAGGCCAACAGAGGTCCTAGGCTAGAAGCCAAGCATTTTTATGAACAATAGAGGCTAATAGGATTATCTGGCTAAATCCTAGATTCCTGGGGGCTAAGATGGCAATTCCAGCTCATAAATGAAGTTAACACAAGGAGGCTTTCCAGGGAGCAATAGCAGCAGGGTTCAGGCAGAGATAGATTCAGAAAGAAGATTCACCCTAGAACTTCAGTTATGGGTATCTGTACAGTATGGGTTTTTATCTGGTTTCAGCCAGGTTGACAAAAGGCATCAGGCACCTTGTTAGTCATGTGTCCCATCCTGAATCTTTCCCTACCTGGCTAATCCTATCTGATGGTCTGAGACACTTCAGAGGAGGAAGAGGATTGGCAGACTCTGACCTTCTGACAGTATTTGCAGTATAGTAATAAAAGATGGTGATCTGATCTATATAGTCTTTCTACGTGAGGGTTATCTTGTGAGATGATACTTTGGCTGAGATATACTTGCCTAACTTTTGACATATGGAGGCTTAGCTCACTTTGAGATCAAAGGCTATATCCTCTGAGGTACAGTTTTTAACCTATATTTGTCATTGGCCTGCCATGTTTTCCAGTTTAAACAGTATGTGGCATGCACTTACATCTTCGCAAAATCAGATTCTGTAGGGATAGTGTAGAAACCCAGTTTGGCTACACTTTGGATCAATGCAATCTGCATAAATGTTGATGCAAAAGTTGCATTTGTTGAATGTTCCAACAAACTGGATTTAACCCAATGTGCTTAAGTAATTTAGTAAATTCTTAACTATTACTTAGATGTCCAAGAACATCTAAATATCTTTAGGCTACCTCACCCTCCTATTTCTGAGAAACTGCAGTTTCCCCAACACTCAGGAATATTTGCTGCCAGGAAAATGTGGTGAAAGAAACAAAAAGAAAAGTGGTACTCCTTCCCATCATTTGATAGCTGTTAAGCATACCAGCTATTCTGTTTCATCTATGATTTACAAAGCAGTCTGTGGCTTTTAGAGAAAGAAAGAAAGAAAGAAAGAAAGAAAAAGAAAGAAAGAAAGAAAGAAAGAAAGAAAGAAAGAAAGAAAGACGTTATTTGTTGTAATATAGCAGCAGAGAGGCTGAAAAATGCATTCCAACTATAGAGAAGCCAAATAAAGAGGAAATAATAATACAAAAGCGATCATGTGCCATAAATTCTATAGCTAGCTATGTATGACAGGTGTTACTGGCCTCCCTACCCGCATTTTGAAAATAGAGAAATTTTGCATAACATCTTCAAATAAAGTGAGGATATATAATTCACCATGGTTACAATACAGAGCTGTCAGGCAGGCACCCCAGATGATACCTTAGAAGTACAAGAATCAATGTAGTTAAAACAGGAAGCACCAACAGCACTAGTAAGCCAGAGGGATTCATCACCAGCCTGTTTAACTGCTATCGGCTGGATGCAAGTCACTCTTCAGAGAGGCCCTTCTTACAACATGGGGTATAAAGAGCAGTCTCTGCAATCTGGAAAAGAAAATTATGTATGCTCAGAAGCAGTGTGGATCTGAAACACAAGCACCTGTTTCATTGCAGTGTGAGGGGCAAAGTAAGACATGCCCCCATTAATCTGGTTAGGCTTCTTAAAGAGATATACCAATGTTTTCTAAAAGGTGAAACATGATTGCAGAGAGTTTCCTGTGGAAATCTGACATTTCCCCATCAATTTTGATAAGAAAAATCTTTTTGTAATCTGTAACATGGTTTGATTTGAAGCGCACTTGTCCCCTGCATATCCTTCACCATAGTTCTTTGTTTTCTTATTAACAGAAATAAAAAGGAAAGGAAAGTTGACATCTAGAGAAGGGCACAAATGGGTTCATCCTAGTTCATAAAGGTGGCAGCATAGGTGTTGCTGCTGCCATCTTCCACCTCCTCTGGCCCAGTCAGCCACTTCCTAGATCCAGTGTCTTACCTTCCTGCACCTCCTCAACTGATCTTCCAGTCCTGGCAACAGTTCAGGCCTCTCTTCCCTGTCCTATTGGCTGATTTGCCATTGACTCAGTCAAAAGGCTGGGGGCAGAGAACTCTGTGGTCTTGCTTGTTGGGAAATTAGTTGAGGATAGAAAAAGCAGTTGAGTCTGGTGAGTGGCTGATTGGCTGAGGAGGCAAAGGTTAAGAAAAACAGCACCTGTGCTACCACCTCTATAAACTGGCACCAACTGGTTTGTGCCATCTCCAGTGGTATCCATGCTTAAGTGGCTCCCTTCACCATTTATGAGAAGGTTTTGCACAAGTCCTTAACTTTCATATCATGATGCCAAAAATAACACACCTATATAAGGCTGCATTATCTGTGAAATACATATTTAAATAGATTACACTGATGGCAATCCAGGCCAATTACTAGCACTTATGAGATATCCCTGGAACTCTTTATTCACATCAGAACACTACATATGGAATATGAGTAAAGTTCAAACAATGTATATGTTAAAATATTTAGACATTGTCTCAGCTATTCCCCAAATATTATTTAGTACATGTGGGGGAACATAAACTGCATGCACTTAAATGCTACACTGATTGAACTTCTCCACATTGACAGAAATTTGCCCTGCACCCAAGTAGTCCAACTGCCAAACCCAGGCCAGAATAAAGAGTCAAGACACAGAAGTTGGATTAAAATTTAGGCCCAGATCAAATGGGGAAGGCTGAAACTAAATTCTTATATTTATTAATCACACTTACAGGTGTATGCATTTATTTATTGCATACTTTAGGTATCCAGAAAGATCTTGATACATGTACCATTCAGATGTTATTTATCCATTGATGTGCAAAATATAACATTTACATTTCTCCTAGAAATTGAAATATTATCTAGTATCTCAATGTATTTGGAAGTTGAGTCATGGCAACTGGACTTCTTTTTTTTTTGAGAAATTGTAATGTTTCTCTGCTTATCCAAACAGCTTCATCAGTTTGACTAAGCTGTTTGGATGAGCAGCGAACCATTTCAATCTTTCTCTCAAAAAAGAAAGAAAGAAAGAAAAATAAAAATAAAAAGAAAAGAAAAGAAGAAAGAAGAAGTCCAGTTGCCATGACTCAACTTCCAGATAAACTCAACTGGATGACTGAGAATCTTCACAGACATCCCAATGTATTGTATTATTTTGTCAAATTTTACTTGAATCTGCCTTTCCAATTACTTTGCTATGGAATAGTTAGAGTTTGCTGTGTTTTATGTGTCTTTTGGCAAATTTTATTCATCCTAAGCATCTAAAATTTCGGTTTTAATTTTAATAGTTACTTAATAATTTTCTTCACAATAATGCTCGATTACTTATTCATGTTAAAATATATATGTTCATCTATATTGCATGTAATCAATAGCGGCCCTTTCAGAAGCAGCTCTAGTGTAAGGTTTTGGCCAGGAAGACAACTTTTCTCTAAATCTAAAAGTACCAGAAGGTGTATATCTTAAGAAGAGATCCTTTGGGAATGGGAGTAACGAAAAGAACATCAAAGACACAGAAGAGATGGAACTGTGCCTCTTTGTAGAGAGCTTATTGTTCAAAACGTGATGTTCATCATTAAGAGTGGAACGTCAATGGGAGATTTGCACATTTGAGAAGCACAGAATATTGGCAACAAGATCCATCAAACTAACATGAGAGCAAAATTGAGTTCGGAGTGATTGGGATAATTAGCTGCAGCTGGGGCTATGCCTAGAGTTCACAATCAAAACAGATGCCATAGGGTTTCTAAAGGAGGGACCAACTGAAGGACTTCTATTAGGCACACAATATGCCAGTTTCTGCTGTGGGAAAATGTTGCAGATGTATGGATAGCAACCAAAAGTTTGGTTTACATCATTTGTTTGTTTTATTTATAAACCACTTTTCTTCCAATAAGGGACCCAAGACAGCTCACAGAGACTCAAAAACATCGGAAGATAAATGCCAAGAATCAATTACCCTATGTGTGTTACTTAAAGTACATTGCCCTCCCACTCGAAATGATGAGACGAGTCAGGAAATTGGGGTAAACTGGGCTACACTTTATTAACACAATAAACACAACAATAACAACGGGAGGGGCCGGGCATCAGCATACATGGTTGGAACCCCGGGGTCCCCCGAGACCCCTTCAACCAGGCAGCGTAGAGTGAGATACAACCCCCAGGTGGTGCAGTAAGCCGATGGCACCCACCAGGCCAGTCAATGTCATTACACCTCCCTGCCTATGATGGCCAAATCTGGGTAATGCCCAGGGCAGGGAGGCGTCCCCTCTTATCCGTCCCGACACCGTGACCTCCTGATCCGCAGTGCCGTGGTTATGGGTACTTGGGGATAGATGTTTGTTGCATACTCACTGCTGCCCTCCATCCACTTCTGCCACCACTACCGTGGGCCTAGCCTTGCTATGGCCCTGGTCACCCATCCAACAGCGCCAGCTCAGCAGCCAGGCCCCTCCTCACATCTTGCAAGAACAGGTCCGTGCCCACATCTGATAGATGGACTCCATCCGGCCTGTAGAGCTCTGTCCTGTGAACATTAAACTCAGGTTGGCCCACAACTGCCCCAAAGTCCCGGCACACTGCCCGGCAGACTTCCTGATTCACCCCCCTCCGGGAGCGGTTTGATTTCCGAGGTTCACAATCGGCCCACCAACTCTGCCGGGGTATCATATTGGACCAGACAACCCTACTGGCCAGAAAGGTGGCCTTCCATGTTGCAAAGTCGCTCAAAATCTGAAGGATGAGTGACTTGCCTGTTTGTCTGGTCAAATCATTACCCCCCAGATGGACCAGCAGAATGTCAGGCGGCTCGCCCTGATCCACAGCCATAGCTGCGCTCAGGAACTCCTGCCACTGCATTCCCTGCTTACCCTGCCATTCAATAATGGCTGAACCACCAAGCCCCAAGTTGGGTCCCCAGCCAGACCTGCAGGCAAACTTCTCAGCCCAGTAGACATAACTGTGGCCCAAAAACACAATCCTGATACGTGAGGTCCGGCAACTGTATCCTGAGGAAACAAAAGCAACAGTTTAAAGTGCTGGCAACGGCCGAACATAACATTTATAACAATTCAAAGCCCATCTGCCCAACCTTCAAATGTCCCCTTGATCATACCCCAATGCCGCAGCGGTGGAGGCCGCCCCGATCTGAAATGAGTGTGTACCAAATTTAAGATCCCCCACACCCAGGTGGCACAAGACCCTGCCCGCCAGACTCCCAAATTGGAATTTAGTTAGGGGTGCACCGTCCTTATGTTGGAACAAGTATCCTTCCTCTGGACCCTGCAGAGCTGCGTAAGCACGCAGGGCCCGGAGGGGGCAAATGGCCTCCACCGAACACGGACCCAGAAGGATACACCATTAAAGCCATTCAGGAATATCTGCCAAACAGCCAAGTCTTCCTTCATTTCAGTGGTGACCCTAGTCCTATGAGTTGGCTTCCACAGCCCTGCCATCGCCGCACAAAGGCGGCGAAGGAATGCGCGGCCTGGGGCCACAACCTTACAGGCAAATTTGAGGTGGCCTACCAACTTCTGTAGCTCCCTCAGTGTTATCTTGCAATGACTGAGGGCCTCGCCCACTTGCACCCACAGGGACTGCAACTTATCTACGTGGAGGCGGCACACCTTTGCACTGGTGTCTATTTCTATCCCCAGGATGGTTAGCACCGGCAGGGGGCCCTCCTTCTTTTCCTCGGCCAATGGGAGACCTAGCTCCCCGGCCAGTGTCCGGAAGCTATTCAAGAGGAACCTGCACCTGCCTGAGCCTGCGGGCCCACAAAAAAGGTAATTGTCCAAATAATGCTCAGTGCTAGACAGGCCCGTGGCCTGGCACAAGCGCCATTCCACAAAGGAACTGAAACTCTTGAATATCGCGCAAGACACCGAACACCCAAAGGGAAGGGCATGGTTCATAAAGAACCGGCCCTGAAATTGGAACCCCAGCAGCTCAAAATTGGCAGGGTGCACATGCAGAAGGTGAAAGGCTGACTTGATGTCACATTTCACCATTTCCGCCGCCATCCCGCAGGTGTGAACCATGCACACAGCTGCATCAAAAGAGGTGTACCTGACTGAACACAAGTTGTGTGGGATACCATCATTTATAGAGTCACCACTTGGGTGGGAAAGATGGTGAATTAGACAAAATTCTCCCGGGTTCTTTTTGGGTACAAGGCCAAGTGGAGACACCCTCAGGTTGGGCATCGGGGGTGAGGAAAGGGGCCAAGGTCCCTCCCCTCCTTCACCTCCTTATCAATCTTCTCCTGAGCAATCGCTTCAGCTCCCTCGAGGGACCGTAGATTCATGGACAACAAAGGGTGCCTCAGGCCCTCGAACGGGATCCTAAAACCAAACTGAAAACCATTTACAAGGAACTGTGCCACAGCCCGGTCTGGGTATGTGGTTCACCCAACACTTCAAAACATGCAGCTTAATTGGGCTGGGGCCCTTTTGGAACAGCCCCTTCACTACCACCAGGCTTGCAGCCAGCTACTGTGTCCCTAGCCTTCCCTGGCTGGGGGCAGGCTCTGCTACAGTTAAGGGCTGGGTGCTGGGCTCCACAGATGGCACACTCATGTTTAAAGCGGCAGGGCTTGTGAGTGCAGGAACCCTGGTCATTGTACTCCCAACAGACCAGCCGGACTTGAACCAGCTGGCCTGCTGCAGCGCGGACAGTTGTGGTCATTGGCCCTTTCCTAATCAGATGCCCACTGTCATATCTCTCCCCCAGGGACGGTCTCACTGGGGTCATAGTTTGTAACCATATAGGCAGAAGGGGTTCATCCCACCTAATCGATGGGTCAAGAGCCCCACGACGAAATTCCTTGTCGTATTGCAGCCAGGTGTGTTCAGAAAAATCAACAAAGGCCCTGTAAATGATATCTAGGTATTTGAGCATAGACTGGGCCCTCCATGGATGGGCCTGGAGTGATAAGGACATATATATTAGATACGCTGGAAGCCACGTGGCCCATGAGCGCTCTGGTTTCTTCTTCAGCCTGCGGTCCTTATCTTGGGGGTCTTCCTTATCCAACTCCTTCGTATCTAGCTCCCTGTCCAGTAAACTAAAAACATCCAGGAATTCCACCCACCAAATCTTCTCTCTAGTCACTTGGGCCAGGTGGTGCTCGAAGGGGGATGTATAATCTCCATATGGGACAGCCTCCCCGGCATGCCTGTGTATCTCGCAGGGAACCCCAAATATGGCCACCGTGGTCCACCCTAGGCCGGATGTGCAACAGACAACCAGAGTGTCATCCTTGTGGGCCCCCCACCACCTGTGAAGGTGGAACAGAGGCTAATCCCATAGATGGGGGCAGTTGGGCCAGCCCTGTGCCCACTGCAGGTGATTGCACCACTGACAACGGCTGGGATACAGACCCCCATGGGGCAAGTATGCCAGGCAGAGACTGCTGTGCAGCCACAGCCTGCGGTGAGCAATTGGCCTGGGCAGCCGCTGTGGGCATCCCCACAGCGGCTGTCCATGGCCAAGAGACAGTGGTTGCTGGTTCTGGTGCACATGCCAACTCACTCATTGACGCGGTCTCCGGTGCAGGTGCCACCGCGGAAGCCTCTTCCTCAGCCTCAGTCTCGCCAGTAGTAGCAGCTAGTTCTGCGGGGTGCTGGGCAGCCATCCGGGGGCATTTTGCTGCCCCTGGGGCCATGCTCACCCCGGCCTGGGCCGCTGGTGTCTCCTCTAACCTCTCCAATGCTGTAAAACAAGCAGAGAGATTAACTGCAACATCCTTCAGCTGGGCACGCTTCCGGGACTTGGAGGGTCTGGATCCGGTCCTTGGGGCAGGGCCCGGCTGGTCCCCCACCCCCAGTATCCTGCAGGCTGCCTCCAAGGCCTGCAGGCGTGATTCCAATTCTAGCCAGATGGGCCAGGCTTCCTCCTCAGAGGGAGGCTCAGAGGGCTGGGTTGCCTCAGGTTGGCTGGCCTTGGCAGGCTGCTTTCCCTTACCAGCCCTCTGGCCCTTTCTGGGAGCCATTGTACCAGCCCTCCCTTCAGGCCTCAGCTCGGGCCTGCACGAAAAGAGATGTGGGGGGTATGAGCCCCCAGCCCAGACCCAGCAATGCCGTGAGTCAGACGTGGGGGGTGGTGATGATAGGGGGCAGGAAGCAATGGGGGCCATGTGTGGGGGTGATTGGGGGGAGGCCTAAGCACGATTCCTCCCACTGGCTCCTGCCATCTGGCAGGAGCAGGGGTCTCCCAGGGGTGGGTGGGGTGGGGGGCGAACCCTACAATACTCGGGCCAGCCGCACCCCCCATGCCTGCCTATGCCGCTCTGCCCCACGTCCACCCCATGCCTCCCTCCCTCCCCAAAGAAGCAATGTAAGGCAAATTGGAGACAAGCCCCTTGGCCCACAGGCCGCGTCTCACGTCTGGGGGAAGGCCTACGCCTCCCCCCTTCATCCGCTGCTTGTCAGCTGATGGGCGGATTCTGCCGGGCGGGTCATCCCCGGATGCTCAGATGCTGTGCCATGCTGCAGGAAGAGCGCCACGGCCGCGGCACAGATTCGAGCTCCTGGAGGCAAGGTCGGAACCAGAGGGTAAGGTGACAACCGTCCCCAGCTGCCCTGCCTCCCGGGAGCAAAGAGAAGGCCGCTCCGACTGGGAGAACTGGGCCGCGATGCGGCCAGAAAATGGCAGCCTCCACGTGGCATCCGCAAGAAGCAGGCACCCAAAATGGCGACCACCACGGAGCGCTCGGCAGGTCTTTTCCTGCCTAACGCCCGCTGCAAACAGCCTGTGGGAGGGGGTCAGAGCCACCCTTTTATAGGGAGCTTCTCCCCCCTCCCTGCTGGACGCTCTCGCACATACTTCCCCCTCTTGTGCATTCTCACGAGAGGGCAATGGGGCTGCAGCCGGGTGGAAGAACCGCCAGCAGAGCCGGAAATGGAATAATTAAAATCAAGTGAGTGTTGAAAACTACCTTGACTTTTAAAAAGTGTGTCTGAAGAAATGGGTCTTTAGTTGTCAGCAGAAGAATAAAAGGCTGGGACCCAGACTTTTCTCCTGTGGGAGAGCCATCCACTGTCATGGAGCTGCCACAGAGAAAGCTGTCTCCCATATCTCCATCAGTTGGGCCTGCACTGGCAATGGGACTGAGAGAAGGGACTTTTCTGAGAATCTTAAATACTGAGTAGGCTCATATGGGGAGACATAGTCCTTCAAAATGCCTGGACCAAAGTTTTAGAGCACTTTAGAGATACTAACCAACACTTAGAATTGCCCCACCCCCACAAGCAAATCAACTAGTAACCAGTGTACCAGGAGTGTTATATGATCCCTATTACTGATGCGGCCTGGGGACTTGGAGCGCCTTCAACCCAATACTTCAGCAGCAGTCCTGGGACTCAGAGGCATGCATGGCAATAGTGAGTTGTTGGTTGCACTGGACCCAACATAGACAATTGCATGGTGGTGGGCTTCAACTACACATGCCATGGTAGGCCCACCCAGGATGGGCAGCGTAACCCAACCCAGTGGGGGCATTAGCGGCCAGAGGGGGCAAACACCAGCCACACTGAGTATGGTAGCTCAGCAGGTCCCTCAGTTAGGGAGTAGCATTGGGCCTTGACAGGGTGGCCTGCATAATTTCCCGGGAGGGAAGATGTGCTATCTGGTAGTGGTGGGGAGTCCTGTGTATGCTGGGGTGCCATATGCAGCACTGACCTATGGAGATTATGCATCTCCTTTGGGGGAACACCTGGCACAAGCAACCAAGAAATGTATTTGGAGGGGGGGAGTACATTGACATGTTTAATCTGAAATGGACATTAAGGAGTTAGAGAAAAAGGATCCAAAGGATAAGAAGCGTACAACTCTTGTGCTGCTCCTGGCTGTTTCAGAGTCTCTCACTGGCTCTGCTGCTGCCTCAGCACTGGTGCTGCTTCCTGGCTCTCTAACACATAGAAATGTGACAAGATATCATTAGCCAAGTCACACAGCTTTGCTTACTTGCACTCTCTGGATGGCCTTGTGGAAACCCTGGGTGGCATAACCTCAGCCTCCTGCTGTTGACCCAGCCCCCTGCTTCTCTCCAGAGCTTCCATCCTGGCCCTCAATTGCTCCTACACTGGCCAGTCCTCCTCAACCGAGGGGGACTCAGACCTTCCTTGTCCCTTCTTGGGCCCCTTCGCCACCCCCAGCGTCCAAAACAATCCCTTGGCAACTCCCTGCACTCACCCAACTGAGTGTGCCATTCACTTAATAATCAGGCACGGTATATTAGTATTCACCTTTATATGCTACGCCTGTCTGTATATCTACTATCAACCAAATAATCCCAATTTCAATCTTCTCCCAATCAGGCTTCTCCTACCCAAATACAGAGGAACCCCTGGTGGGACGCCTGTCTGTATATCTACTATCAACCAAATAATCCCAATTTCCTCTCTATCAATCACTTCTCCCACCACAGAGGCACCCCCTGGTGGAGCTACCCCCATGGCTGGTTACTACACCCCAGGTCTGCAGGCTCGCTCCAGCCCCAAACAGCAGCTATCCTCCCCAGCCCTACCCCCAGACAGGTCGGGCCTCAACACCACCGTATTCCTAGCCCTGGCTCACCAACAAAATCTGTAGAAGAGAAATGATTAAACTGAGATTATGGGTCTATCATGAAAAATAGGGCTCTCGGGGGAAAAAGACAAATATTCTGGGAAATGTAAAAGGCAGTAGGAAAAGAGAAAGGCCTAACACGATGGATCAACTCAGTAAAGGAAAGGACTCCCTTTAGTATACTAATTGCTAAGTCACTAATTGCTAAAGTTGCCAGAAGCCAGAAGTGATATATCGGTACATGCCATCAACAACTTGAAGCAAGAACAAAAGTTTTGAAGCATATTAAATACTAGTAAGGTTTACTTAACATAAATGAATTGGATGAAATGGGCAGCAGTCTATGAAAACTTGTGCCAAATAAAATTTGTTAGTCTTAAATTTGCCACAAACACTTATGTTGTGAGAATCATTATATTAACACCAGGTTTGATGCTTTTTACCATAGCATACATTATGGTTTGCATAACAAAACCTTTAGTCTGTTGTGACTTTCCTTTACTCCCTTAATTTGAGAATTTCATCATTCTAAATGAACCAAAGAAATGCTGGTTGATGTCCTCCATTCCATCAATTGGTTCCAGTCCTCCACCTCCGCTAGAATATGATGAAGTAACGTGAACCTGGAATACACAGCCATGTTTCTCATCTACATACCTTGCAATCCTAGCTTGATGCTCCACAACTGCATGCAGATGGTCGTAAGCTTACACGTTCATCAGAAAGACTGATTTGATGAATTCTTAGCAGAGCACAATGGGTGGCATTATTTTTGCTCCCACTTGTATGGCACATTTTGAGACTCAAAAAGTAGTTCATGAACCAGCTGGAAGCAGAAAGATTAATTGTCACCAATTCATTTTCTCTCACTGTTTTAATAGCAATTAAGATCCCATCAAGTTTGTAGCAGAGGTTGTGCCAAAGGTAATATAAACAACAGCAAATGAAAAAGACCCTAAGAAGCCTATCAACAACCTTTTTCTTTTCTCTTTTTTCCTTCCCCCATTTTATTTTGCAAAGAATGAGCCCAACTGAAGTAGTATGCTTTAATTGGTTATGATCAGAATGGCTTCCTTTTCTCTAGAGAGGTGTGTTTCTGTGTGTGAATGTTGTGGATCTTTAATTAGAGCGATGGCCTTGAGTCATACTGTTTCATGCTGTTCTCTGGGATTTTTTTTAAAAAAGCATAATTTTAAATGGCAACTTTAAAAACAACAGATGTAGTGCTTCAATACACAGTTACTGTTTACTTGCAGTTACAAGTAAATGATATGCGTGTGTGAATGAACAGCTTGTAAGGTCAAAGGAAAGGAAGCAGCACCGTTCCTGTTGCTGCTGTGGTTCTGCCTCCATTTTGCTCTGATGCCAGACATATCCTGTAGCCATGTGAGAGGGACTGGTGCCTAAGAATGTGACAGAGGCAGTGTAAAAGTCATGGCTGCCACTCCTTGTCTGGGGCAGAAAAGTGTCAGAGACCATCAGTGGCCTCTCCCATCCCTTAATGTAAGATTTCCTTAGCAGGACAGAAAGCAGTTGAAAAGGGAGAGGAGGGAATTTCCTTGGGAGGGAAAGAATGTTTAAAAAGCAGGTGGTGGGAAGAGGTATTAAAAAAAAACTTTTCCTAGAATACAGTTGCTGATCCAAATTGATTCTTCATCAGCTCAATTGTTTGTGCACTCCTTTGTTCGTTCACCCATACATTCCCATCATTGAAATCTCTATGCTTCTGTACTGGGCTCTGACTACTGTGTGGGTTGGTTGTACTTTGAAACACAGACTATTGCATACCCTACTGAATATATATCTACATATTCTGTTAATCTTTTTCAAAGACCTTTGAACTACAGTCTAAATCTTTACAGCACTCATTTTTCTTTAAAGTTCACGAAAGAGTATTGAAAATGTAGGAGCTTTGAAATGCTTTATCTTTATTCTGTTTTCCTGCTAAGTCTCCTTTTTTAACTTGTTAGCTAGTTATTTTTATAGAAATATTTCAGTCTGTGTTAGCATGGCTCAAATAAATTTGGGACTACAGTTCTCCACCATCCTGCGGCAGAAATCCGATTACTTTCACGACATCTATCTAGTCATTCATATTGTTTAGAATCAAGTCAAATGTGTTCATAGTCCTCACATACTTTGGGAAGGCTCTTTCAACTTCACAATAAGGGAATTGGGAAAAATAATGTTTAATAAGCTTTAATTAGTGGATCTGTTGCTGAAGTAAAAGCAGTGGATTATTCCTTTCATCCTCTTTTTATTCGTTTGTTTGTTTGTTTACTATATTGTCCCATTAGTACAAAAGCACTACTCTGGGTGGTTTAAAATTAGCTAAATTAGTGAATGAGAATAAAAACAGCAAAAGCAGATCACACATCAATAGATGTTAATAAAAACAGCAAATAACAGGCAGCACATCAAGTGGTGGAAGTATGAAATGAAATACGGCACAGGTATATAGAGCAGCAGGAACAGGTCAAGCAGGGTTGCCAAGAAAGACCTCTCTGTACAGCAATGTTTTCAATGATCTTTTAAAGAAAAGGAAGGAGGGGCTCAAGGGACAATTCCACTTGCAGTTGATTCCATAATATTGGGGGCCGCCACAGGGCCCTACTTCTGGTGGAAGATTTCTAGGCTTCCCAGTGGCAGCTACCCAGAGAATCGTGGCCTGGGATGACCTAGTGCAGTGTTGGCGAACCTATGGCATGGGTGCCAAAGGTGGCATTCAGAGCCCTTTCTGTGGGCACCTGACATTGCCCCTTCACGACTGTGACATCACCCATTTCAGAGAATGGGTTTTCAAAGGCACAACTGGGTTTTATTTTGACATCCCACTGCTGTGCCACCAAATTGTGATGACACCTCCCTTTAACACATGTAATTGTGATGAAAATGGTAATGCTGCCACATTTTATTCACTTGGTAATGCTGCCACCTTTTAGATTGTCGCCTTATGAATTGGGACCGACTCAGATGTATAATATAAAAATAATGATGAAGTTTATTGAGAAAATAATAAATATAACAATGTCTGAGGATGGTATATGTTGCCTTTAACATAGAATAGATTTAATCAACTCTTCCAGCCCCCTATCTTTAATAACTAGTAAACAGTAAAGCCCTCACTGCCTGTCAGAACCCCAACAGAGCAGTGCTCTATCCCAGCACTCACTCTCAAAACTTCAACTTAACTGAACTGCCTCAACTGATTAGGCTACACCCTTTTATATCATACCATTCCCCGCCCTCCTGCTGGGATTGGCTGATGATTCGTATATTCATTACTCCTGTTTCCAGGGTGTTGTCACAACGACCACCTGTATTCAGGTTAAATTGCTGTATTGGCACTTTGCGAAAAATTAGTGGGTTTGAAATCGCAATTTGGGCACTCGGTCTCTAAAAGGGTTCAACATCACTGACCCAGTGGATTGGCTAGATGATTTTTGTAAGAGTCTCTCCTCTTCCCACTCCTCTGCTTTCTTTACCCATATACCGTATTATAACATTATACCATATTTTTCACCCTATAAGACACACCTTTTTCCACTTCAAAAGTAGGGGAAATGTCTGTGCACCTTATAGGGTGAATACAGCTCCACTGGGCACTTCCACAAGAGGCTCCTGCTACAGCTCATGGCTCCTTTCACTACTGGGTGGCGGCTGCCCTTCTCAGATTCAGAGATGGCTGCAGCAGGATACCCAGAGCTACAAGGAAATAGCAGCAGCCACAAATGCAGAAGCCGCCACTGCCGCCAAATGAGGTGCATGCTGGAGCCCATGGCTGGAGTTCTTTGTGCCTTCAGCACACCCGGCTGGAGGGCTGCGTGGAGCCTCCCCTTCCTCCTGTGCTTTTAGGGCCATCAGGAGCTTGTCTTCATGCTGCCTCCACCTTGCACGAATGCCACCACTGCTGCGCTGCTTCAGATGCTTTGCCAAACTTTCTGCCACCACCTCCTCCTTATCCTCCTCCCTCCAGTGCTTGCCTAGCCCACCTCCTCCCATGTGACAACAACAACAAGCACAGAAGGGAGAGTTTTCTTGGAAGGGGTACAGGAGAAGGGGAGGAGCCTGGCAGGAAAAGGGGAAGAAGGCTAACACACCCGGCCTTATCCATGGAAGATCAGTTGATGGCTGTTTCCAGGACCGCCTTTTTCCACCTGCGTCTGATTGCCCAGATCCGTATGTACCTGGACGAGGCCTCCCTCAGAACAGTCATGCAGGCTCTCGTGATCTCGAGGACTGATTACTGCAATGCTCTCTACATGGGGTTGCCCTTGACCCTTGTCCGGAGACTTCAGCGGGTACAGAACGTGGTGGCCAGACTGGTGGTTGGTGTGTGTCATTATGATCGTATCACCCCAATTCTGGTTCATCTGCACTGGCTGCCCGTTGTGCTCCAGACAAGGTTCAAGGTCCTGGTTTTGGTTTACAAAACCCTCCACGGTTTGGGACCTGAATACCTGTCAGAGTGTATCTTCCAAAAATCAACTGAGGCCCGGCCCACTAGAATGTCGCATGTGCTCTCACTCCGAGTGGCCACGCCCAGGGAGGTGCAAAAATCAGCTACCCGTAAGCGCGCCTTCTTGGTGGCTGGCCCCTCGCTCTGGAACCATCTTCCGAGTGAGTTGCGCCTTTCACAGTCCCTGCCCGCCTTCAAAAAAGTGTTAAAAACCTTGCTTTTTAGGGAGGCATTTGGCGACCTGGATTAGTTTTTTTTCTTTTTTGCCGTCTTACTGATGACTTAACTCCATTGCTGAGTTGTTTTATATTATGTACTGTATTTCATTCTCTTATATATCATTTTTTTATTTTTGGTTTGGGTCATTTTGGGTTTGTCTTGCCCTTTTTGTTCACCGCCCGGAGTTCTTTCAGGAAGATGGGCAATATAAAAATGAATTAAAAACAACAACAACAACAACAACAACAACAACAACAACAACAACAACAACAAATCTCAGCTCAGAAGCCTCGCTGCCTTCCCAAACAACAAGCCAAAGCTTGTGAGGCACTTGAGAGAGTATGAGTGAGAGAGAGAGAGCAGAAGTGGCTGCCAGGAACAGACTGTGTTTCATTAGGTGCCAAAACAGTGGCGCTAAGTTCCCGTAGTTGTCAGAAAAGCACATGGATATCAAGTGTGTGAGAATGTAGTAGAGAACTGGAAGGTGCCCCAGGGATCCCTTCCAGCCCCTTTCAGGAAGACACAGTGGGGAATCAAACTCCCAACCTCTGGCTAGATGTGTGATTTAATAATTACTGTAACACTTTTGTGAGATGATGATGATGATGATGATGATGATGATGATGATGATGATGATGATGATGATGATGATGATGAGCTTCCTGATTAACATTAGCTAGTCTCTCTTTTGTTAATGACAGTGATGATAGTTCGTAATGCCACTGTTGACTGCTGTTCACTTTACAAGGTTAAAATACATTATTACTGTATTGTGTTACAGCTTATTAAATACTGTAGTTTAGTAAACCATTTGATTCAGAAGTTTTTTTCTAGTTTTCCTCCTCTAAAAACTAGGTGTGTCTTATGGTCAGGTGCATCTTATAGAGTGTAAAATACAATAACTTCCATTTCAACAGTGGATAAAATAGCAAAAAAAAAAAAGGGGTGTGTGTAGCAAATGGGAAAGAGAGTGCAAAAAGGAAGCCTTTAATAGGGTAATATGGAAAAGGGCAGTTGCGCATTAGGGATTTTGAGACAAGTGAGGTACATGAATGAAGAAAAATGCTTTAATGAATTCAAGGGTATTTCTGATGCATTTATTGCTGCTTCTGAGGCAATATATTGTAATGAATTAATATGTAGTGAAGAGTTACTAAGAACAAATATTGGTTTTGTTTAATGTAAAGAGATGAATGAAGACTAGGGCACAGGAAATATTGAACAACCAACATATGAAAAATGAGTCTAGCTTATGAAATATAAATTATCTGACAATTGAAATTGGACAGACATGTCCAATCAGTGCTGGGAGGGAGAGAGAGACTTAAAAATCTCCAAAATATGGAAAATGAAAGTATGAATTGTTGATGAGAAACTGATGAAAAATTGTAACAGCTGCCAGTCTTTCAATGAGCTGTGTATGAGTTAATAGGTTTCCTTATTGTCGGGCTAGAGTCAACATTGGGGATTAACGTTGTTCAGGTTCTATTAGATTTGGAGCACAATCTCCCTGATAGTTGTCTTCAAAGTGGTGTTATGGGGAGTTTGAATGCAATTGTATCAAATAATGTTTGGAGAAACTGCCAAGGTCATTCTATATAGGGAAAGCTTAAGCCATTGTGTAGAAGCTTTATGGCTATTTCTCACTGGGTAGAAGTACCGGCTAAAAGATTTTCTCTCTTATGACTGCAAGTGAACAACAAAACTCCCATGAAACTTTCTGCCTCCACTGCTGCCTTTCAACTTAGATTCACCGTTTGGTCCTCTTTCTTCTCCTTGTCACAGTAATGATATCTCCCTTACTTATTTCCTTCTTCACTTGACCCTAATGTCTTCAAACCTGTTGTTTTTTTTTTTGTAGATATTCTGACAGTCCTTTTGCTGCTTGGTATTTGCTTGACCTCTTTATCTGAACCTTACTTTAGCTGATGTACATGTGACAGACACTTCACTAAGCAGACACCTGTGGGCCTCTTGAATAACTTCCAAAAGGAGCAAAAGGTCCTGGAATGGCCTCAGGAGTCCTAAGGTTTTACATGCTATTCTGTCAGGCAGTTCTTGCATCCCATTTCCCCCTTCTGTTTTCCCCCATTCACTTTGTTGGCACTTGAAGCGGAAACATTTACAAAACTGTTGTTGAGTTACTTCTCTTTCAGTCAGTGGAACAAAAATGGAGAATGTTGAAAACATCTCAGATGCCCAGCTAGAATTAGGGGTGTGAAAATCTGCCCATAGCATTCTCAAGTCCAGAATTTCTCAGTTTCCCATTAGCGTTCTTATTCCACCCTAGAGCTATTCAGGCAGTAGAAGTAGAATAGCTCTGCAGTTCTAGCTCTTCATTCCTGGTTATACCAGCTTCCTATAGGAGGAGTCTGATGAGTCCAAATATGGTGAGCTTTACTGTCTGTGGGAGCTCTCCATGTGGGACCCTGCTTTTCCCTTGACAACTTTCATGTTGGCTCTGCCTCTTTAGATTCATCCTTTTCTACATATAAGATGCAAGTGAAGGGATAAGAGCGTGGAGCTACAGAACTCTGCTGTGTTCATTAGTTGAATTAAATTAAACTCCTTTTTCCATACTGGGTTCTGAGACTCTATCCATCCTCATTCAAAGATTTGTGTCAATTTTTAATAAGCATTTTTCTGGTATATACATTTTGGTACAGATTTACCCAATCTGTACCAAAATGTATATTGCTCATCTGCTCATTTTGAAGTGTACACAATTGGAACCAGTTATTTTATTTATAATTTAACTATGCTTTTGCGAACATTTCTTATAAAATACATTGTAAGCCTCACAAATGTAGAAATTTCTAAGGCCCGATACCTTCCATTGACAGCCTCTAGAGGTATGAAATGAGAATTTCTCTAAGGAAATGGAAATCAGATATATTCCTTTTCCATCTCTAGACAAAAAGATCTGCAGTCTTATATACCACTATTGGAGAATACAGAACAAGAATTTTGTTGTTAATATACAATGAATGCACTTGACGTGTCATAGACTGCAAATCCACACTGTAGCACTATAGGGGCATTGTATTCAAGGGAGGAGTACAGACATTCATGAAATGCACCACATGTTGTGCAGTTGAAAACATGTGCACACTGAACTCTCCTCTATTCAGCATTGGTTGTACTTCTTCTTGAGTACTGTGTCCAGTTCTGGACACTGACTTAATGGAGAATGTTGACAAACTGGAACAAGTTCAGAGAAGAGCAGCAACAATGATCAGGGAACAGGAAGCCAAGGCATATGAGGAAAGACTGAAACAAATGGGCATGTTTAGCCTTGAGAAAATAATACTGAAGAAAGACATGATGAAACATTTCAAATATTTGAAAGATTGTCATGCAGTAGAGGGGCAGAATATGTTCTTAATCACCCCAGATTGCAGTATGTGTGACAAATAATTAACCCATAGCAATGTCATACATAATGCTACTATTAGAGATGGGCACGAAACGAGCGATTTTTTGTTTTCGTTTTCGTTTTTTCATTTCCTTACGCAACAAAAACAAAATGAAATTTTTTTAAAAAACAAAATGAAAATGAAAACGAAATGACCAAATTTGCCGTGTTTTTCGTTTTCGTTGCAGCAGATGCATTGAACTAAAAAGAATGCTAATGAAACAGCAATTTTTCATTTTTGTTTTTGTTTTTTCATTTAATTACCTAACGAAACGAAAATGATTTTTTTTTGCAAAAAACGTCACAAAAACGAAAACGAACCGAAACGGACCCCTAAATGACCAAACGACAAACGAAACACCATTTTTTTTGAGTCGTGCCCATCTCTAGCTACTACTACCAGTGCAGTTCTTATGGTGTACCCTAGAATGACCTTGACTTTATTGCCATTGCTGCTGCCGTTGTCAATTCGCTTCTCTCTTTAAAAGACAGAGATATAGGCCAGAATTCTCTTGAGAAAGCATAAGATAGAAGGGCAATTGGGGAAGACATGTTAGCACTTTGATGGGCTGTCATTTGTACTTATTTGTGGCTACATCAGGTTTGCAACCAGTTGTACAACCAATTGGACAGACAGTCTGCAGAAAGGAGACAGCTTTGTTCTAATGCCTTTTCATGTATGTTTTTCCCTACAAGATTTTGTCTTAAGAGTTAGCATGGCTTAAATGAATTTGGGACTACAGTTCTCCACTGTCCTGTCCCAGAGTTCCGATTACTTTCACTCTGTCTATCAAGTCATTCATATTGTTTAGAATGAAGTTAAATGTGTTCATAGTCCTTACATACTTTGGAAAGGCTCTTTCAACTTCACAATAAGGGAATTGGGAAAAATAATATTTAATAAGCTTTAATTAGTGGATCTGTTGCTGATTCTTCCTTCACATCCTCCTTTTATTTGTTTGTTTGTTTACTATATTGCCCCATTAGTGCAAAAGCACTACTCTAAGTGGTTTAAAATTCGCTAAATTAGTGAATGAGAATAAAAATAGCAAAAGCAGACCACACATCAATAGATGATAATAAAAACAGCAAATAACAGGCAACACATCGAGTGGTGGAAGTATGAAATGAAATATGGCCTGGGTATATGGAGCAGCAGGAACAGGCCAAGCTGCGTTGCCAAGAAAAACCTCTCTGTACAGCAATGTTTTCAATGATCTTTTAAAGAAAAGGAGGGAGGGGTCAAGGGACAATTCCACTTGCAGTTGGTTCCCTAATGCTGGGGACCACCACAGAGCCCTACTTCTGGTGGAAGATTTCTAGGCTTCCCTGTGGCAGCTACCCAGATGACCTAGTGCAGTGTTGCACTCAGAGCCCTTTCTGTGGGCACCAGACATTGCCCCTTCATGACCACCTGTATTCAGGTTAAATTGCTGTATTGGCACTTTGCAAAAAATCAGTGGGTTTGGGATCACAGTTTGGGCACTCAGTCTCTATGGCTGATAATTCACGTCCATCTCATCGCAACAATGGGCTCAAGTTCCAAGAAGCCAGGTTTCAGTTAAATAAAGAGGGGGGGGCTGGAACTACTGCTGGACAACAATGGAACAAGTTACCTGATGAGGTAAATGCTAGAGGCATTCGAGAGAAAATTATGCAGTCATGTGTTAGATACAACTTGATTTGGATTCCTACACTTAGTAGGGGTTCAGACTCAATCACCTTCAAAACTCCATTTTTGTATGATTCTATGGCATAGATTAACATCTTATGCAACAGTGGTTCTACTTTTCTCTCTTGATGATGGCACAGTCATCCAGGCTGTGCCGGAGCCCCACTCCATGCATGCAGAGTTGAGTGGCACTTCATTCTAAATGGAAAGGAAACAAACTGGCTTCTTGCTGCCTGTGCATTGCCTTGATGGAGATCTGGGTGAGCATGTGAGCACACAGTTCAGACAGAACTTTGATTTTATGTATGCCTGCAGAGTGGATTCGTGTACATACATATAAGATTTCTCCAGGAGTTGTGTCATGGCAATGAGGTCCAGATGCCATGACTCAGCTCCTGAATAACCTCACCTGGATGACTGAATTTCTACAGACATATCAAATTTCTGTTTCATTCATTTAAGGCAAGTTTGCCAGGGAAGATCATGGTCAGTTGTTTTCTAGACATCTAACAACATTATGAACATCCACAATGTGATCAGATCTTAGAGCAGACTACAAAGGCTACTGGTTTTGATAAGCAAAACCTTCAAAGTGTCATGCAGAGAATTTAAAAACTGATATGAAGGCAAACTGCTAAATTCATATTTGCTGAACTTATAAACATTCACCCTTTATAAGGTCTCCTTGTGTTACTTTCTCTTGCTTCCATTCCATCCACCTTGGCCTGAAACACCTAAATGTAGGTTGTGATCTTGTTTCAGCAGCTATGTGTCTGTGGCATAGATTTTTCTCTAAAGCTTCATGTACTTTATCATAGAAGAGAGACAACAACACTGTAGAAGCCAAGTTTATTAAACATAGCTGGCAGTCAGTGAAAAATAATTAACCCATAGCAATGTCATACATAATGCTACTACTACCAGTGCATTTCTTATGGTGTACCCTAGAATGACCTTGACTTTATTGCCATTGCTGCTGCCGTTGTCAATTCGCTTCTCTATTAAAAAGATAGAGATATAGGCCAGAATTCTCTTGAGAAAGCATAAGATAGGCCTTTCGGAAAGCTTTATAAACTTTTCTGTTCCGAGAGGCCTTTGGCGATCTCAGTTAGATTTTTTTTTTCCTCCCCGCCATCGTCACCGCTTCCAAATTAGTCTGTTTTGCCATATCTATTTTTAATTCTGCTAGAATTTGCTCCTCCACATGCCGGGACACAGGAGGATTTTTATATGTTTTGTTGTTTTAATAGTTCTATGTTGTTTATGCTTTATATCTGATGTATTCTATTGTTGTTGATTTGGTATGTATTGCTTTTGTTAGCCGCTTAGAGTACTACATGTAGTAGATAAGCGGGATATAAATACAAGAATAAATAAATAAATAAATAAATAAATAAATAAATAGAAGGGCAATTGGGGAAGACATTTTAGTCATTTGATAGGCTGTCATTTGTACTTATTTGTGGCTACATCAGGTTTCCAACCAGTTGTACAACCCATTGGATAGACAATCTGCAGAAAGGAGACAGCTTTTTTCTAATGCTTTTTCATGTATGTTTTTCCCTACAAGATTTTTCCTTAAGAGTTAACTGTGTCAACGGAAATTTGCATGTTATTTCCCCCTACCAGAGGAACAAAGATTGGATTATACTGAATGGTGGTCTTTCAGTAACAGAGAACTTCCACCTTCGCCTACATAAAAGTCAAGAACATACACTTCACTAATCCCTCCTACATACTGCAACATTGTACACTCCTAGCATTGTATGCTTTCTCTGAAGACGAAATAACAGTGTAAAATACCAGGCAACTTCAGTAAATAGTGGATACAGGTGAAAACCAGGTCTCTCACCTTCCAGAAGTGCTTTCCTCTAACACAAAACCATGGTTTGACTTAATCCACAGTGTACTATGTAAATCTTTTTTTAAAGCCAAGACAGTTTCAAGGGCAAAGAAGGAGAGGAATTCAGGAAGACCTAATTCACCACAGCTGTATCTTAGGGTTAGAAAAGGTCAGTCAAAGTGAAATAAGACATGTAGCTCACCCCATGTAGTTTCCCAGCAGATTGTGAAAGTGAGTCAGGCATCAAAATAAAACCAATTATTTTCATAGACAGGAATGAAAGGTATTTTGCCATCATGTCAGGATCTCTCTCTTTTTTAAGCAGATGATTTGTCTGCTGGGTTGATGATTATTTTTAACAGAGCCCCTGGTTGATGAGGGGGGGGGTTGTGCTTTTAGTTGCTGTTACTAGCTTTTTTCTTCTTTAAAGAACATTTATATTTATTTTTCCAATATCATTTCAAAAGGCATAGTAAGTGAAAAACTGGGATGTAAATGTATGCATAAACAAACAAATAAGATCTTAATGAAAATGGATAATTAAGAGATACCTTCCCGCACCCACCACCAGTCTGGCTGCCACATTTTGTACCCATTGCAGCCTCCGAACAAGGGTCAAGGGAAGCCCCACGTAGAAAGCATTGCAGTAATCTATCCTCAAGATCATGAGCGCCTGCACAACTGTTCTCAGAGAGACCTCATCTAGGTACTGGCGAATCTGGGCAATCAGCCGAAGATGGAAAAAGGCTGACTTGGAGATGGCTGCCACCTGAGCTTCCAGGAACAATGCCAAATCCAAGAACACACCCAGACTTCTCACTCTATCTGCCAGCTGCAGGGAAGAACCCTCCAGACCGGGCAGAGGGCCACTATGTCCAGTAGAGCCAGTCCCAAATAACAGAACCTCAGTCTTCTCTGGATTGAGGCTGAGCCTGTTTGTACTGGTCCATTCCATACCTGTGTCCAGGCAGCAGTTGAGGGTCTGAACTGCCTCCACTGCGGAGCTGGAAAAGGAGAGATGGAGCTGCGTGTTAGCACTGGTGAAAGCAAGCCCCAAATCCCCTAATGACCTCAGCCAGTGGCCTCATATAGACGCTGAATAGCATCTTACCACATGCATGCTTTGTGGAGTTTGCATATTATATCTGTATTGCCTTTTCCTGTGGTGGAGCTACACACACACACACACACACACACACACACACACACACACACACACACACACACACACACACACACACAACTTGCAATGCTTCTACTTTTTAATAAGCAAGGCAAGAAGAAAGCAGTTATTGTCATTCTTTATTAATTAAGAAATCATGGATGTATAATCATTTCACCCAGTGCTGGCAGATTCCTCTGATCTCTCAATGACTGCAAGAATGGTTGATCAGTCAATCAACAGAACAATGACCTGCAAAAGTAGGAGAACATTTACTCAGAACATTTATCCTCTATAAGTAGGATAAATGAGCTACTGGCCTTTATATTTATACACATTTTATACCACATACATTTTATTCCCATATGAGGGGAAAATGAAAGGATATAACAGATATTTTATATATTATTTTAATTACTAAATTAGTTGTAGCCTTCATCTGATACAAGATGTATATGTTTATATGTAGATGTATAGGGGACCTCAGTATATCTCAGAGTGGCTCCTCCACACAAAACTGCTCAAGTCACCTGTGCATCCCTGGCAGGACTGTTGAGTTTTCCAAGGCCCGGAAGGTATTCACAAAGAGCTGGGACTTCTCAGTGGTCACTCCTCAACTATGGAACACCCTGACTGTCGAGATCTGTCAAGCATCCTCACTCTTGTCATTTAAAGTTTGGCCTGTGTCATTCCTTCATCACAGATGGGTCATCTGAGGGTGCCAACACCGAGGAGGCCCATGAGACAACAATAAGTAATCGGGCCTTCTTGGTGGCAGTCCCTACACTTTGGAACAAACTTCCCTCAGCGATCTGCCAGCCCCCCACGTTGCTGAACTTCAAGAAACTTCAAAATACTTTTGAAGACATGGTTGTTTAAATCTGCTTTCCCTGTTTCGCAGTTCCACTGATTTTGTCTGTCCTTAGCCCATCTAATTCACTTTAGACCTTATGAAAGTTGCTGACTTACTATGCAACAATTTCCAAGGAGAAAGGTGGGGTAAAATATTATAAAATAAATAAAATGCACACATGCATGCATGCACACACGCACACACACGCACACACACACACACACACACACACACACACACACACACACACACACACACACACACACACACACACACACACACACACACACACTTCCAGCCAGCCACATACTTTTTATAGGTGCTGGTCTATGTTCAATCAAAATAGCTGTCCTCTCCATCCATAAGATGGAGCAAAGGAATAGGTATAATGTGATTCCTTGCAATAGTTTCTGACATATTTTTGAAAGCCTTAGTGTTTTGATAGTTTGGAAGACTCAAAGTTCAGTCCTGCAAACATGAATTGCAGGTTCTAACAGCAGCAGCCCATGTAGACAATGAAGAGAAATGCTGTGTAAGTTATACAATGCACTGAGGATTCTTGGAGGGCCACCCCTTTCCCATCCGTTCAATAGAACATTGTAGAAGAATGGTCTGCTAGACAAAATGGGTGGATTTGGTCTCCCAAACCAGTAAAAATGATATTTAAGTGTGAATTGCTATGGAAAATTGCTTATCAGCAGGGATTCCTTACTAAATGCAGAAAGCACAATTTAAAAATAAATAATAAGATGCTTCAATCACCAAAGAAAATTCAAGGCAAGGATCTCAGCTGACTACCGTTTTCTAGTTTGTAATAGAAAAAAATCTACAATATTAATAAATATTAAATTGATTCTTTCCAGACCTATTTTTGGGGGGGGTGCATCCTGAACAATTTTAGCTTGTGTAGTGAGGCTTCAAGTTCAGTTGAGTAGAAATTGGGTTATCAGAGCACAAATATCTAGCATTCTGGAATCTTCCAGGAAAACCCAAGGAAGTCATTTTTTTAAAACAAGATTACATTAAAGAAACGGAGTATAATATCCCTCCATAAAAAGATTTTGCAACCTTATTTATTTATTTATTCATTTATTTATTCATTGATTGATTGATTGATTCATTCATTCATTCACAGGATTTTTAAGCTGCCCCACTACCAAGTGGTCTCTGGACTTTATAAATTGTTCAATTATTTTGGGGTTGCTGTTGGAAATCTGTGTCAGTGATGGGACAGGGACCTTGTGGCCTTTATTCTGGTAATAGTAGTGATAAGCATCCTGCCACAAAGAGGACTTAGAGAATGCTGGGCCTCAAGCAGCAACAATTTGAGAAAGAAACTAAGAGGAGTTCAGCCCTGGGCTCCTACTGGTGAGGGATTTCCTTACCAATATTCCAATCAGATAATTGATCATCAGTCATTTTGTTGATAATGAAGGCATGGACTGTGATATTAGTCAAGATGTCAATATTAGCTGCCCTGATGATATAAAAAGGCCAATATTTGGTTCTACTTTTGAGTTTCAGGATAGTATGAAAGGTTGTTGTGCAGTCTCTGACGATATGACTCCCCATAATGGATGTGTGAGCTTAGAATGGAATACAGTAATACTGTCACTGATTCCAAGGGCTCCCAGTGGCAAAAGGGATTTCAGGTCATATCTTTGCTTTGTTTTGTCCTGTTGCACTACAGGATGTATTTTATACCAGGGCTGTCCAAATTTGAACAACCCGCGGCCTACCTGCCGCTCCTGAAGGCCCCCCATGGTCTACTTGTGGGTGCGGTGGTGGTGGTGATGGCAGGGACAGTGGGGGGCGATGTCTGTGGTGTCGGTCGGTGGTGGGGGTCAGCGGTGCAAGAATTGCGGCAGCGAGGGTAGAAGCAGGGCCGATGGGGCTGATGTTGCAGTCAGGGTGGGGGCGGCAGGGGCGGTAGTGGGGTCAGTGAGGTCAGGAGGTGGCGGGTGACAGCAGGGACAAGGGAGACTATATTGGCATCGAGGGCATATCAAAGTATAGTTCATATCGAAATGCTACTCATATGCTCTTTGATATTCTAATAGCAACAACAAAAACAACAAATCTATTAATGAAGGCTACTGACAGATATTAAACTATAGAAGAAACTAGAAAATAGGTGTATGGGATGTAGGAGTGTGGGTGTAAGAAACTTCACCAGGAGTTGTTCTGTGAATTAAGCTTGGTGGTATATCAATCAATCAATCAATCAATCAATCAATCAATCAGTTGTCCCCAGCCTAGTTTGATATAGCAAGTCAAAGCCCACATAAGCATCAAGCATCTCATGTCCATAAGTGTTGATGAAGACCAACCTTTCTGTGTACAAGTTGGGAGATGTAAATGAAGATTTCCCAAATAATTGTTTGCAATTCACTTTTCACTGTATTCTCTTAAGATAATTTTTCCGTCAAAATGTGGAAATGGGTTACCTTTTTTTTTATCTCTGTTTAGCAATGGAATAGTTTACAATCTTTCATGTTACAATTATTAGAAAGATGCCCTTGAAATCAAAGGAAAATGTCACAGTATATCTCTTTCAAGGAGAAACCATCTTTCAGGTTCTTGGCAGAACCAATGATATATTGCTTCAATAGCATACAATTGGTTCTTCATTATTGTACTATTTTTATAACTTGAAGCCACATGTGTCCTGTATCCTTTAAAACACACACACACACACACACACACACACACACACACACACACACACACACACACACACACACACACACACACACACACACACACACTTACTTTGGAGCATAAAATCTCAGCTGCCCCAAGCATTTGGCCAATGGCAATGGCTATTTCCCCTTACTATTGATTATTTTTCAGTGAAAATGCAGAATTGTCTCTTTCATAAATTAGGGATTCCTTGAAGTCCCACCAAGGGCTGGACTTTCTGTTTTGCTTCTCTCTCTCTCTTTTATTCTCTCTCTAGTTTTCAAAATGTCAGGATTATGCACATATTTTAATACACCAGCATGTTATTGATATAAAATAACATTTCCCCTAAGCACACATTTAATTTAGCACCTGTGGTATATCTGGCATTTGCACTGATTGCTGAGTGAAACAAAAATTAACATTACCTTTTGTCCTCCATTCTGTGAGGTTTGCACTCGGCTAAATTAAATGTTAGACAGGATCGACAGCTCATTTAAAATGAACATTTCCTAACTGACACACATATTTGAGGCTAAGTTTGGAGACAACCTAATTAGTTTAAAAATATATGCAAAACTAATAACTTGTCTGCCCCCAAAGAACTCTGTACCTGGAACTCAGATGACATGGATTTAACTAGGACTTTCCTGTTTGGGGACTTATAATGAAGCAACTGGCTATAAAATGGATTGTACAAAGTTAACATTCTGCTGCTCCTTTGAAGCCTTCACGGAGTCAGAAGGGAAAGAGACTAAAATTTTCAAAAATGCTGAAGTCATATTTTAAATTATAATGGACAATGATAAGTGTATGGCAGGAAGTCTGGCTATACTACATCTTTAATATTTGTTTCCAAAAATAATAGCTTTTATACATAGTGCTGTAATTTGGACAACTGCTATCTTCAGCTTTGGTGTTATACTGAGGAAAAACAGAAATTACTCCATGATACATAAGCCACCCTCCCCGAAGCCTGAACATTTCAGGTGTTTTGGACTATAGCTTAAAAAAATAAAAACAAAATAGGTAATTGCACAATTTGCTACAGATTTGTTCTTAATTTATAAGCCTGGCCGACCATATTTGAAATTAGGAACATGAGTCCTTTGTCTCATTTATTTTATGCAGAATAACCCATGTTTTCCCCATGTATTCAAGGATTTTATTTTTAAAATGAAAATAAATATGAAAATAAATATAATGTTTATTTTTAAAAAAACTTAAATGATAAATAAATTAAACAATACAGCATTCAGTTCATTAACACAAAATACAAATAACAATATAAGGCATGATGAAATGGTGTAGCTCTATTGCCCAAAGCTATGTATTTATTTACAGAACTAGCGGATTTCAAGTATTTACAGAAACTGTAGAAGTACTCATTTTTAGAAGATAAATATTAAGGGTTAACTTGAAATAATTATTTTAAAGATCCCAGTTCCTGATGTTTCTTTCCAGAGTTGGCTGTTCCCATCTGAAGACCCCAGCTGATGGTAGAAGATTCGTACAGAGATAAAAGTTCTTTATGGTATATCAGAGCCAACCTATGTTAGTTATTGTGCTGTGATCCTCTTCAATATTTTCCTCAGTTCACTTGCTTGAAGCATCCCTTGCGTTATGTACAGTACATTGGTGTATCTGTGACAACTATGATTTGGATTTCATGATATCAGAGGTAGTCAAGAAAAGTGAAACAGATATTTGGTCAAATTAAGTGTTTTTAATCTTTATGTGTTCTTATGGTTGGCCAGTGCACTAAATTGACATCAAGATTATTATGAATGTTTGGGGGAACTAGAAGGCTTTTTCAGATCCCCTTCAGTACTATAATTCCATTAGTTTATTTAAATGAAAAACTGATCTTCTATATATAATGGTTTATGTAGTATTTACTGTATTTAAATTTACTGTTTATTGTTTATTATAGTATAGATTCTATTTTCTATGTCTAGTTTATGTGCAGGACATATCTTCTACTATATAAATGTCATTGAATGTTTCTCCTCTGACTTGACTTTGTCCTCATTTTGTTCAATAATTAAGTGAATTGCAGGAGTCAGCAGTGATGTCTGAACAATTTAATTAAATTGTGGGAAGTGCCTGTAACAAATAACACTTCTGTAGACTGATTAACTGTTTATTGATTTTGTGATGCCATAAAATTGTTCATCTGGCAAGCATTATATATGATTTTTTAAAAAAACCTTTCTTTGAGCAATGTCAGTAAATATAAAGAAGCCGTTGAATCTCCAGATTTCCTAAGAGATAATGGCTGAAACCTTTTAGGTAGTGTAATAGGTCACACTGAAGTATTCCCATTGAATCAGCAAGAATTCTGTGAGCCAATAATGATAATCATGTGCCATCAAGTCAATTCTGATTTATAGTGACTCATTTTAGGATTTTCTAGATAGAGAATATTCAGAAGTGGTTTACTATTCTTTTCTTCTGGGGGCAATCCTGGGGTGGTGCAGCCTGCCCAAAGCTTGTCCAACTAGCTGGCTCTTCTCCTTGGAGGAAAATCAAATTCCCGTCTTCTGGCTCTGCAGCCAGATACCTAAACAACTGAATTAAATCAACTCCTCCATACATTCTGTGGATTAACTGGGATTATTCAATTTGCAAATAACTATGCTAAACAACATTATTTCACTCACTGGTGTTTTTTTTTTAAATGATAATGTTCTCTCCCATTCATTCATTCATTCATTCATTCATTCATTCATTCATTCATTCATTCATTCATTCATTCAGAGACAAGTGTATTTAACATGAAGTGAAATAAATGTTTTCCAAAATACTCTAAAAGCTATTTATTTATTTATTTATTTTGCTGCCTTGATTGGCTACTGCCTTAGCCTGTATTTATAGTAATAGCTACATCTAGCTTCAGTTCATTGTTCTTTTGAGCAATTATTAGCAATACCAGTTGACTGATCTATCTGTGTATTTGCTGCTTCCTGCTTTCGGGAATCACCTCCTCTAGATTGTTAAATACTTTTCAGATTATAATCTGCTACAATATTCACTTATGCAGCAACACAAACTGGATGGCAAACTGCTAATCCAAAGAAATAAATTTCTCCAAGGTAACGGCAAAACACACATTGTAATATCTATGACTGCTGTTTGTATTGTTGGCTATCAGCCAAAGCATGGTTGGCTGAAATCCTATTCATAGCATAATCCAATAGACAACATTTGGTCCCTTTTCTTCTGATAATCAAAGGGTCTTTGATGCAGTTCTTGAGGATGTACAAGAACAGTGGCTTGAGGTGTGCATCCCAAATGTGAAACACTACACGGATGCTTTGCTAATTGGGAGGAAAGGATTGAAAGTAAAGACTTGGTTTATGTTGTGATTAGGATACTGGCCACTGTGTTTATATACAAATGTAGCCCAGTTGGTATGAATCCTGGTGGTGAAATGCAATAGATTAACATGCAGTTAACATGCAATTAAAATGCAGTAAGTTAACATGTTAGTATAAGCAGCAAATGTTGATGCTAACATCTTAACTTGCACCAATTCACTATCATGATGTATATAGATTGTGTTACAACTGTGGGCATAGCTACCAGGATTTTGGCAACTACATTATGGTTTAGGAAATACATTAAAATACATAAAAATGATGGTAGACAGATAAGCTCACAGGTAGTATTTTGAATGAACTCAGCTTTAAACAGGACTAGAGATGGGCACGAATTATATGCTACTTCATATGAAGCTCTCCATGCAGCACCACAGGTGCTACACATCCCCATCCCCCATCTCCTGACTGCTTGGCTGGCCCATTCATTTTGTATGGCACCTCCAAGGTCCTTCTTCTCTGGCACTCCAGTATAGACAGGAGCTCAGGCTGTCCTTCCCCACCTCCTCTGGCAGCTAACTACACACAAGGATATGGGATGGGGATTCTCCCTGCACAGCAATGTGATTTAATTTTATTGTTTATCTTTTGGCTCAAAGCTCTATCCCAGATAGCAGGCTCATGGTTGACTCAGCCTTCCAGCCTTCCGAGGTCAGTAAAATGAGTACCCAGCTTGTAGACTCCATTCAGAATGCATCAATTTTCTATGCACAGAAAAGGGAATGGTTGAAAAATAAGTAACTGCTATTTTCCTCTTGGTTTTATGGACTGTACATTTATAAGCAGTACATCTGGGCTACATATGTACTGCAATTTCATTTATATAAAGAATACGCCAGTACTGTATTAGACCTGACATTCATTAATGTGCTATTCTACACTACCACTGATTTGTCCCTAATATAGTTGAAGAAGATGCTTTGCATTTTAAGGTATGGTATCATTTAGTATCAGTTACAAATGTATCAGTATATAATCTATGGCCATATAAGGGAATGAAAATAAAAGCTTGATTGCAGTACTAGAGTTTTGTGATCTATTAAAGAATTTTCAGTGGAAATATAAGGGAAAACTTATTTTAATGTAAATGAGCTAAAATCATCAGGGCATTGAATATGCAATTGCTTTCTTGTTCATATCTTATATAATGTGAGAATCATTTCTTATTCAAATACCATTTAACATAGCAGTGGTATAATTAGCTATCATTTAACATTAATAAGGTCAGAATTTTTAACAAGTGTCTAATTAACTATTCAGACTTCCATGGAAATATACTTTTAACTTAAACCTCCACACAAAGCAGTTTCTTATTTTGATCTTTGCATACCACAACATTAAAAACATAATTGTGTAGTTGTTACTCCCAATTAGTGAGCTTAGGCTTTTCATCACAATATATATGGTTGATATGCAATTTTTAAAAACCCACTTTCAAGTGGGGGAGAGAATCAGCACAAAATTTGTGGTAGGAGACATCCCATGGAATGTGCCATTCACTTCTCTTTCCTTATAAGAGTAAGTTCCTTCTGGGTGTTTACATGTGTTTCCCGTCAGCATATATTATGCTATTCAATTCCAATGATGCAATGCATCATGGCAATGCTGCAGCTCTTGACCCCTCTATCTGTCCCCTCCCCTCTCACCAGACCCAGGGATGGTCCTAGAAAGTCTTCTACAGGAACAACAGAGCAAGATGGGGAGTGATTTAAATCCAAGGAATTGTCTTGCTCCCACTTTTTTGAGAAATATTTAAAAGGCCTGAGGGGATTATGAATTACTGGAAAAATAAGTGGGGAAGCATGAAACAACCAACTCAAAATAGGCTTTTCTATTGCATATATTATATTATATTATATTATATTATATTATATTATATTATATTATATTATATTATATTATATTATAAAACCTGATACATAAAAATGAACCAACAAAATGAAAATGAACCAACAAAAAGAGCCCCAAAATAGAAAAAAGTTGGTAATTATCTGAAGAAGCCAGCTTGATGGGCATATGATGAAAGGCTTTCTCATATGCTACCTCCAGACAGTAGAACTCACAATCAGATACTAGAGATGGGCACGAAACAGAAATATAGCATTTTGTTTCATTTCTTTAGTAGCTTCATTTCATTTCATTTGTAACAAAATTTTAAAGTAGTTTCATTATGTAACAAAGCAAAATGAAACGTATGCTCCCCTGGGTCCTAGAGGGACCAAAAATACTGGAGAGCTTCTTTAAGCTCTTCCCTGTAAGCACCCGAAATTTGGAGAGGTTTTGGGGTTAGGGAGCAGAGTTATTAAGCTCCAAAGGGGGTCCTAGTAGTTAATTGAAAGTGTGCAGTGCACACCACCATTTTAGAGGTTAGTAACAGAGCACACTGTACACACTCTTTCAATTAACTACTGTGACCCTCTTTGGAGCTTAATACCTGCAATCCTTATTTTCAAGTACATAATGTTTGTAGTTTTTAAGGCTTTCACGGCTGAGGATTTGATAGCTGTTGTGATTTTTTCAGGTTGTTTGGCTGTGTTCTGGGTCACCTCAGAGCATAGAGAGAACTCCTAGTTCCCTGAACTCCTTGCACTCTGAAGATGCCAGCCAAAGAGCATTGCAGAACATCAGGAAGAAAAACTTCCAGAACATGGCCAAACAGCCCGAAAAATTCACAACAACTACATAATGTTTGTTATGTTTATGTACTCAAAAATATGGATCACACCCATGTATCAGCCCCAAAACCACTGGGAAGCTTCCTAAAGTTCTTCCCTGTAAACTCCCCAAATTTGGAAAGGTTTGGGGCTCAGGGTACTGAGTTATTAACCTTTAACAGGGGTGCCTTTAGGAAACAAATCTTTCTAATTGATTGAATCGGGATTCAGAAGCCAAGCCACGGCGGTGCTAATCGCTCACTTGTGGGGGTGGGGGTTCCCAACGGTTACTGATTCAAATATTAAGATTTTTTCCTAGGGGCACCCCCTTTGGAGCTTAATAAATCAGCCCACAGACCCCCCAAACCTTTCCAAATTTGGGGAGCTTTCAAGGGAAGAACTTGAAGAAGGTCCTCTGCCATTTCTTCTTGGATGAATAGTTTCATTCATAGAGGAAAAATGGCATTTCATTTCATGAGGAAATGTGTTCTGCCATTTGTTAGTAACTAATTCATTACATAACAAAACAACAAAACAGTGTTTCATTTTTTGTTTTGAGATCATCGGTATAAGGTACCACTTTCTCTATCTTCAGAAAGGTTCATGTTTTCAGTCTGATCTTTCAAACTTTTCTATTCCTTGAAATGATTTCAATATGTTTCTATTTTAATGACATTTTTACATGCTATGATCATTGTTTTAATTGAAAAGGCTGAATGAAATAAATTTAAAAAACCCACTTGCAGTTCTGCAAAAATTGGAATCCACTTATCACACTATGAATTCAGAACAGTTTAGTTCTGTTTGCCACAATTATCACCAGCTTAAATTGCTGGCACTATTAGTGACCCACTGATAAAGCAACAATGGCCAATTTTAGAGAAATAAAGCTGAAAGCCTACACTCAGATATCTGATAGTAAGTCTCTCTAAATGTGAATTGACATATATGGAACTTCACTGTAAAATACTGGAGTATTTCAATGTTCATTTTGAACACTGTGACAGTGTATTATTCATTAAGAGTTAAGCCTAATCTTTTGCTGCTACAGTATTGCTGGGGTAGCTTTTGATACTTTCAGACTATCTCACAGCGGATTGAGTTGCTGTAGTAACCGCAAAGTTTGTACAGATGTTTTGTCAAATAATTGCAAACAAGAATGAATGTTCTTTAAAATATTCAGCTCGAGGGCTGGCAGAGGCAGGGTCATGGAGTAGCTGACAAGAGGCCTGTATTTAATGCTTAAATGACTGAATGTCCCTACATTATTCCAGACATTATAGACTAAAGACAAATGCAAATATCAACCCAAATTGCACGGACTGAAATGCATCTAGTTTTTGTGAGTTTCTTGCATGAAAGTCAGATAATAAATTAATATTAAAAACAGCTGGAAGAAAGACAAAGAAAAAAGAAAATGGTAAGTAGCATATTTCCAAACTCAAATTTGATATTTTAAAGAATATGTAAAGTTGGCTGAAGAAACTTGTAATGTTCAGACTAGTAATGATGACTGTTTTCCAGCTCTCAACTTCAACTAACTTTAAATTTATTGATTGAAATCCATTAGTAAGTCCCACAGCTTCAGTGAGTCTACACTGCTTGTGACTTACTACTGAATTTCATCAAATATTTCATAAATGAAACATGGTAATTGTTCACTGATGGATGTGTATTTTAGGGATAGCCTTAATTCATGACAAATATATCATAGAATCACAAACTTGTACAGTTGGAGGGAGCTCCAAAGATCACTGAGTCCAACTCTCAACCAAAGTAGGACTTCAACAGCAATCATATATTTGGCAGATTGCCATGCAATTGTTGCTTGAAAACCTCAAGTGAAGGAGATGCCATCACTTTCCAAGATAATCTATTCCGTTGAAAATCAGTTTTACTCTTAGGAAGTTCTCCATTAGTTGAAATATCCCTTGTTGTACTTTGAATCCATTAGTTTGGATTTAAACAGTACAGGACACTACAAAACACTAGAAAAGAAGCTTATGACAAGCCTTCAAGTATTTGAATGCATCTGTTATATCACTTCTCAGTTGTCTTTTCCTCAGACTAAATATACGCCTTGGTTTCCAGGCCTTTTGCCATCCTGACTGTGGTCTTCCAGAAACATGAATCCTGGGTACCTAGAACTGGACATAATCTCCCAGATGAGGACAATCACCAAAGCAGAATGAAGCAATATTATTATTTCCATATGATTATATGATGTAGAGATGCACTGAATCAACTGTATTTGCAGCCACATCACACTGTTGATTCCCGTTTGTGATCTACTAATAACCCTAACACTTTTCAAACATTTTCCTGCTAAACCAAGTATAACCCATACTGTGTTTATATGCCTGATTTTTCCTGACTAAATATAGGGTTTTACATTTTTCCCTGTTGGAACATATTTTTTGTTGTTGCTTTGGCCCTGTTGTTCAATCTGTTAATCTTGAATCTTCATTTTGTTTTCAGAAATTCTAGACAACCCTCCCTATTTGGTTTTATATGTACATTTGATGAGTGTCCCTTCTGCTGCTTCATCCACTTCATTAGAAAAAGAGGTTGAACAACAATGGATCCAGAACAGAATTCTGGATCCACACTCGTCACTTCTCTCCATAGAAGGAAACATCAGTGAGCATTTTTGGGCTATGGCTCACCATGCACCTTCAAATATGGAAAATTTATATATTATATTATATTATATTATATTATATTATATTATATTATATTATATTATATTATATTATATTATATTATTATATTATATTATAAATATAAATTTATATTTAAATATAAAATATATGGAATGCTCTCCCAAGTGAGACCCACCTGGCACCGACATTGATGACATTCCAGCGCCAGGTAAAAACCTTCCTGTTCCAGAAGTTTTTAAACTAATTATTGTGGGTCCTGATGGCAATTTTAGTGTAGTGTTTTAATGTTAATAAATAAATAAAATAAATAAATAAAATACACCTAATAGTAGATTTGTCTGTTCTACATTATGCAGTCTTCATCACAAAAATATCAGGGAGAAAATTTATCAACTCTGGCTATATATGCTGAATATATGTTGAACTTTAATGTAAGCAGCACTTTGAAGTCCAAAATTCATGTAATCCTACAGCCAGCTTTGTATTTCTTCTGTACAATGAATCCCAAGAGAACAGAGTCACTCCAACCCAAGGTTCCTGCCATATCTACCAGCTTCATCAGATCTTCAGATCTTCTGAAGTCCAATTCTAGAATAACTGATTTTCTTGTCACTTTTTTCACCTTTTGGAAGATGGTATCAGCTAAAGTACTGAGAAAATTGTCAGTTCTGTGCTTTGTTGGGTTATCAATGATGATGGATGCTCCTATTACTACTATGACAGCTAATATGTTACTGCTGATAGAGTGTGAGATTAGGACTCAGGAGGCCAGGGTTCATATTCCCTGTCAGCCATGGGAACTCAGTGGGGTACCAAGCAATAGTAAATCGATTCTTGAACATTTTACATACTTTAAATTGTTCAAATCCCCATACAAGTTGGTAAAAAGTTGTGTATCCAAGCACAAGTTAGCTACCTAGATGCACTAAGCACATCCGATCTCTGCTGATTTCGGAAACTAAGCAGGGTTGACCCTGGTTACTACTTGGATGGGAGACCACCAGGGAATACCAGCGGCTGTAGGTGCCTGGAGTAGAAACTGACAAACCACTCCAGTATTCCTGCCAAGAAAACTCCATGGACATGGAGTCACGAAGAGTCGGTCACGACTGTAATTACACAACACATACACAAGCACAAGTTAAACGAAAAATTCAAGTGCCCACAAACGCTTACAGGCACCACACAGTCCACCTTTTAAAGTTTATAAATTCATCGCTGCATCTCTATACCAATGCAAACCTAATCTAGTTAGCTGTCTTGGAATACTTGTATCCAACTGTTCATTACAGAATGATCACAGGGGAGTATAGAATAGAACCAGTTATGCTTATCTTGATGTAGGATATTTGCTTATCTTGCTGTAGATTTCCCCCCACCCAGCATAAAAAATGGACTAATAATGTACTAGAAAAACCTGCAAGGGGAGAAAATTCTATGGCAGGGGGAAATGGTTTTGTCTTTTTACATTTCATTGACTAGTGCAATCCTATGTATTAAAAAGTAAGGCCTCTTGAGTTCAGGGAAGCATGCTTCATGTGTTCTTATTACTACTTTCCCATGATAACCTCACTGAACTCAGGGGGCTTACAGCTGTGTATAGGATAGTATTGTAGAGCAATCAGCAGACATAAAATCTGATTTGTAGCTGTTCCACCTAATGGAAATTAAAAGAATACTTGTAAAGAAAACACTTCTAGGCATATTTTATGAAGGAAATAGGCTTGGCTTAGTGAATATTTCATGAGTAACACACCTGAGAATTCAAATAGGTTGCCAGTTGTAACATACTAGGCAGTATATACAGAGTCTAAAAGGGCCCACTGAGAAGGCAACAGACTTCCCATTAATCAGAGACGAGCAAATAAAAGAAAATGCTAAATGATACCTTTCAAATTGAATAAGTGTCCATTACTCGGCTAGAGTTTTCATGCAGATATATAATTGGATTTCTATTCCAAACAAACGAGATATGCTAAAATGAGTCATGAGGTCATAATGATAGCAATATTCTTGCAAAGAAAATATGTTAGGAAAAAAATCTAGTAACAGAACTGAAATTGCAGAGAAGTTGTACATATGGAGACAGAATTTCCTGGACCATTCATCTTGGACATATTGTTTTAAAATATGCTCAGCTTAGAATCCAGTTTATATGTTAGCATATAATTAGGTTTTATGCTGAGTAATACATCGAAGGCTTTCCCTACTCTTGTTAGCTGCTCTTAACACAGATATTGCTCACCTCTGGAAATAGAACTCTGGAATTTAAATGGCAAATTGCCAAGATGGAACCACTGAAGCTGGAGATGATTTAGAGCAGGAGTCAGCAGATTTTCATCTTCCTATAGTTGCTGTGCTGCATCTTCCAGCATATGTTCTGGCTGGATACGCTGACTAGGTAAACATTACTGTCAAAATCTGGAGGGCACACATGTTGCATTCTGAGATGCTTCTTAGCACCTAAGGCAAGAAGAATTATCATGGCATGCTGATGAATACTGGTGAAGTTCATGTTTGAAGACGCAGAAAACATTTAATATACACATGTCCAGAATACACATGTACATGTGAAGCCTATGAACACAACTGTGTGTGGATTTTCATTCTCATACATGGGCTCATTTACATTGTTGCCCTACTGTGTTCATCTCAGCCTGTTTACAGTAAAAATTTGTAAGCAAACAATCCAGGAGTAGTGAGTTGTGGTGCCAATAGAATAATAGAAGTGACCTGCATGTCCCCTTCTCAGCCATTTTGGCACAATTTCTCCACAATTATCATTTACTTCAGACTATTCAGATCTCAGTGAACTGAGGTCCAAATTGATAAGTGTGATGACCGGACAGTATCACATGGCCAAATGGATAGTGAAATCATAGAGCCAATTCAGTTTCTATGCCGTTCAATGTTCCAAATGAAGGACATTTCACAAAGACTCGGTGTTTCTTTGTGAAACCACTCTGTTTTAGCTGGCTGTAGCAATAGCTAGACTAAGCTATGTCACATCTCTGAATGCAGAACGTTTGCATATTCTTATTAAAATACTCTCATGGTCCAGAGCTTCATATTATGCCCTGGGCCATGACAGGAATGAAAAAGACAATAAATGGAAGTTCTGAGCAACCGTATTGCCCCCTGCCTGGCTTTGTGCAGACTAGGGGCTGCCCAGCCAGGACCAGAATCTTCATAAGGCCTCACCACATGGTGAGAGGCCTCTTTTGTGATCTAGCAGTCTTTTAGAGATGACATGTTTAGTCTCTTAGCTCCCCATGGGCCTGGATTTACTGCTTTCACTGTGTGAGCTGCTTTGCCTCCGCTGGTTCACTGAGAGAACGAGGGATGGTGACATTATTGCAGAATGGGCTTGTGCTTCTGTATGCCTCAGTTGTATTTTTTTTTTAAAGAGAGGGGGAATGACTCCACTGTCTCTCTGTAGCATTTTAATTTTAAATAATAATAAGAGGAGCAGGAGAGTCAGCAGAGCTGTCTCTCCGAGGTGATTGTTCCTATGCTTAAATAAATAAATAAACAGCAGGGGAGGCAGCAGGGTGCAACCATTTGTTTTTTTATTCAAGTGTTAAACAGGATTGCAAAGAAGTAACCATTTACACTTCAGAAATGAAGTTTGCTCCCTGTTGCAGAAAAGAAAGGGGTTTTCCAACATTGTCATTATTCCTTTCCTGCTTGGAATCTCTGATTTCCCCTGTGCTAATCTGTCATAATTAGTAGCAAGACCTTGGAAGCCTGGGGCACTATTAGACATTATAAATAGCCCATAAGTAGAGCTACAGGCACAAGAGTATTGGGGAGATTTGAGTACAGATGTCTGGTGGATAGTTATGTCCCCCCCTGGTGTTTCCAAAAGGTTGGAGTGAGCAATTCATAAGGTCCCTTCTAGCTCCAGCTCTTATTTAATTTTATGCTGTATGGAGCTGAAGCTGAGCAATAGTTAGTTCAGGCTTATATTAGAATTTATTTAGGGGGCCTTCAGAATGAAAAGGTTAATTCATGTTTTAGAGTTTTCTAATATTTAACACTTGGAATCTGGGTTTGTGTAGATAAGGTTATGAAGTAATTTGTCCTCACTGGTAGGTGAGGGTAAAGTATGGTTGCAACAGACATAATCCCACATTTTAAAAATAAGTTACCATAGTTAAAACGCCTTCACACATCTAGGTGGATTATAATTATTTATCCCTTAGATGTGTCCTTAATGACAACAGGATATTTAACAAGTTAAAGATTACAATAGGAAGTCACACTCCCAGTTTGACTGTAAATATAGCTTTTTTTCAGGCTAACTGAACTAGAGGAAATGCCTTTCAGTATATATGCAGTATTTTTCAAGGTTTTGGATCACTGGTTGTGCAAAGTAAAAACTCCATGAGCTGCAGCCCTATATATTTATCTGTGCAGCAGGGACTTACTTTGGGGTTTAGATAGCTAAGACAGCAGCATCCCGAGACTGCAATGGCCAGAAATTGCAATGGCTTTGTGATGTCACAGAAGCAGGCAGACAGACAAGCAAATATTGGGAGGGAAACAAATACAGTGCTTACACTTTGTGCTGGGCCAGTCAGCTGTTGTACCACCTGGGAATGGGTAGAGGTGGGTACGGGGACAATAAATTAATCTCACACAGAAATGGCAGTTGGAGATGGACACGAATCACCAAAATGGTGGTTTGTGTTGGTTTGTGGAACTCCGTAAACCATGAATTTACCAACTTTTCCTGAACAAACCATAAATTGGTTCATCACTTCATCCTGGGGGGGAGGTGTCGGCTACCCCACCACCACAGTCTACCTCCTCTCTGCTTTCCAGTGCTCCATGGCCTCTCTACCTCCCTAGGCAATGGGGGCATTGGGAAGGGGGTGGGGTTAGACTGTGGGAGAGGGGAAAGGGCAGAAAGAAAAGCTATTCAGAACTCTCCTGTGCCCAGTATCTTTGAGTCCATTTGCCTTTGTCTAACATAGCCTTTCTAATCACACACACATAAAGATACATAGAATAAAAACGGCCATATTATTGCTACACAGGCAGCAATAGATATTGAACAACAGCCCAGTTCAGCATTCCATAAGGCAATTAAAAATAGAGGGACTTCCGACAAAAGATTATAACTTGGAAATTGGGGATCATATCAGAACCAAATTTGGCCTTGTTGTTGCAGATGGTCTGTCTTGCAGATGTTCAGGTGCTTTGTGCCATCAAATTGCTTCTCATGTCTGATGACGTATATGAGTTACTAACTTCCAAAATGTTCTGTCATTAACAGTTCTGCTGAGATCTGGTAAACTAACAACTCATGCTCGGTTGTTCTGTCTGCCTACTACAACCCCTTCCTAGCAATATTGTGTTTTCAGTTAAGTTCTGCTTACACCTTGCAAAATAACAGCTGTGGATTCCTTTACTGACCCAGCCCATCTCAGGTTGCATCTTCCTCTTTTTCTACTGCTCTTTCTCACTTTTCCCAGCAATATAACTGATTCGGGTTAGTTCTGTACTTCTATCACATGTGGATGATAGGATAGGTTCCGTTGAATCATTTTTCCTCCAATGAAATTTCAGGCTTCTAGCTATCTTTTATATCTGTATTACTCTTCTCCATCACCACATTTCAAATTAGTGGATTTCCCTGTCTTTCTTCATTTTCATTCTTTCACATAGTATGAATGACTTAAATGGTTTCCACTAACATTTTTGTTAGTGGAAATCTTTTCCAACCTTTTCCATTTTTGTTAATTTCAACAAGCAAAGGAACACCTTTTTGGTAAAACATATACAAAACGTATTCATAGTGCTTTTGATATACATAGCAACATTTTATTCATCAGCTTGCTTAACTAAAACAAGGGGGGAGGTGGAAACTGGATCAGTCAGCATTCTCCTGAGTGGGCATGGCAATATTAGTTTAACTGCTGTTTAAAATCACCACGTAAGGTGCCATTACAGAGTAACTTTCTGTGGTAGTTACCATGGGGAAAGTGCGCACAACTAGTAGTCCCGGGCTTAAGAGAAGAACTGCTCCTGACTGAATAGTGTGGAATGCCAGTAGCAAGCCACAGCTATGACACTTTCAACACTGAATCCCAATAAGCAGAGAGAAACTGTGCCACACGGCTTTGGAGGTGATACTCAGCAGAAGACAAACCCAATGTCTATTCACGCATCACAATGTGATTGAGGGAGGAATAGAGCACATCCATGATTTTGCTTGAGCCCAGGGATCTCAGAGAACTGGAGTTGGCAATGGCCAGCCATGTTTGTGTGCAATCTTTCATCGGTGATTCTTTTGGTTTCCAAATTGTCCTGTGATTCTGCTCTTCTTTTAAAATGATGTAAATGAACAATAGCTCTGTTTTTCAGGCATTGCTGATTTGCAGAGATTTTAACTTTACTTCTCTCTTTTCCATTGTAATATATTGCTTCCTACTTTCTTTTTTCCTCATAGACCCATTTGTTTAGATGTCACTTGTAGGCTGAGATTTCTGTTGCTTTTATTCTAATCATGGCAACTGGACTTCTTTTCTTGAGAGATCAAAACGTTTGCTACTCATTGAAGCAGCTTTGTCAGTCTGAGGAAAGTTAGTGGTGAGGTTGCCAATTTATAGTTCACATTGGTTTCAGATCACCCTGTTCTGAATAGGCTCATTAGGTGGACAGTGGCCTGAATAGGCTTGTTAGGTTGACGATGGATTGGGCTAAGTGAAAGTCCCACCTATGCAACCCTTCCCAATACACATTAAGCATAGGTCATTAGCTCTGGCTTTCCTGGTAGAGGTGTGAAGTGTTTCTGATTTGTCTGGGCATCAATGAAGGGGCAGCTTGATAGGTAACAGACTGATTGTGCCTGAGTCCCCCACCTCTGTTGAGAGAGGGGTTTTGAATTAGGTGGCTACTGTCCACCTAATGAACCTAGTCAGAACAGGGTGATGTGAGATCAAGGGGAACTATAAATCGGATGCCTTGCCACTAACTTTCCTCAGATTGACGAAGCTGCTTGGATGAGTAGCGAAATGTTTCGATCACAAGAAAGGAAGTCCAGTTGCCATGAAACAACTTCAGAGAACCTCACCTGGATGACAGAGAATTTCCACAGACTTTTGTTATAATATTTTTAGTGTGGTTTAGTTGTTTGTATATGTATGAGTTTTTAAGTATTTAAGAAACATTTATTTATTTATTTATTTATTTATTTATTTATTTATTTATTTATTTATTTATTTATTTATTTCGCACCTGGGACCAGGAGGTTGTTAACGCCTCCTTAAGAGACGGAGTGGTCCCCACCACCTTGAAAGAGGTGGTGATTAGACCACTCCTAAAAAAAACAAACCTGGACCCAGGGCTGGTGGTTAACTACCGACCAGTAGCGAACCTCCCTTATTTGGGCAAGGTGTTGGAGCGGGTGCTGGCCGGACAACTCCAGGCACTGCTGGATGAAATTGATTTTCTGGATCCATTTCAATCGGGCTTCAGGCCGGGTTTTGGTACAGAGACCGCCATGGTCGCCCTGTATGATGACCTTTGATGGGAGAGAGACAGGGGGAGTGCGACCCTGTTGATACTCCTGGACCTCTCAGCGGTTTTCGACACCATCGGCCATGGTGTCCTTCTGGATAGGCTGGCCAGGTTGGGGGTTGGAGACACTGCTCTGCAGTGGTTCCAATCCTTCCTGGCTGACCGTGTCCAGAAGGTGGTGCTGGGGGACAGTTGCTCTGCCCCGTGGCGTTTACGTCACGGGGTTCCCCAGGGCTCCATACTGTCTCCCATGCTGTTCAACATCAACATGGAACCGCTGGGAGAGGTCATCAGGAGGTTTGGGCTAAGGAGTCAGCAATATGCTGAGGATACTCAACTCTACCTCTCGTTCTCCACCAATCCAGGTGAGGTGATTTCTGTACTGAACTTGTGTCTGGGCCAGATAATGGACTGGATGAGGGTTAATAAATTGAAACTCAATCCAGACAAGACGGAAGTGCTGTTAGTGGGTGCTTCGCCGGACAGGTTAGAGGGCCACTTCCCTGTCTTAGACGGGGTTGCACTCCCCCTAAGGGACAGGGTCCACAGCTTGGGGGTGCTTCTGGTCTAACTCTGGAAGCCCAGGTGGATTCGGTGGCCAGGGGCACCTTCCTTCAGCTGCGGAAAATATACCAGCTCCGCCCCTACCTAGACGAGCAGAGCCTCATGACAGTTACGCATGCACTGGTAACATCCCGTATTGATTACTGCAATGCGCTTTATGTGGGGCTGCCTTTGAAGACGGTCCAGCGATTGCAACTGGTTCAGAATCGTGCGGCACGGCTGGTAAGTGGTGGGGCCACCAGGGATCACATCACGCCGATTCTGCGTAACCTTCATTGGTTACCAGTTGCTGTCCGTGCCAAATTCAAAGTGCTTGTTCTGGCATACAAAGCCCTAAACGACTTAGGACCTAGATACCTGAAGGACCGCCTCCTTCCATATGAACCTACCCGGCAATTAAGATCGAGCCAGGGGGCCCTTTTGAAAGAGCCATCCCTCAAGGAGGTGAGAGGGATGGTCTGTAGACATAGGGCCTTCTCGGCAGCTGCTCCCAAGCTATGGAATGCCCTCCCGATCGAGATCCGCCTGGCGCCAACACTGATTCCGGCGCCAGGTAAAAACCTTCCTGTTCCAGAAGGTTTTTAATTGATATAATATAGATTGTGGGTCCGCTGATGACAATTTTAGAAGAATGATTTTTGTGTAAGGTTTTTATTGATGATTTATTGATATTTTACTTTTAACTATTTTAAATTGTTTTATTCTTTGGATTGTAAGCCGCCCAGAGACCTTGGGTAGTGGGCGGCATATAAGTTAAATAAATAAAATAAATAAAATAAATAATTATTTGATTTACAAACCGCCCATCTAGGCAATTGTTCCTCTGGGCAATGTATGAAAAATAAAAAATAAAAATTGCTGCAGATCCTCAATAGTAGTACAATTTTAAAAATAGAGCAAGATTGTTGGTAATGCCCATAATGGAACATCCTCTACAGTATTCATCTCCTGTATCCAGGGCCGGCACGTCCATTAAGGCAAACTAGGCAGTTGCCTAGAGTGCCAAAATGGACAGAGGGCATTGGCCAGCCTGCTGCCCCCCCGCCGCTGGCCACCGCCGTCCATCCCCACCACCCGCCGCCGTCCGCCCACTGTCCCCCACACCCATCACTGCCCACCGCCGTGCCTGTCACCATCCCCCACCATCTGCCAGTCCTGCCACCCTGCCCCCTGCCACCACCCTGCCACCACCCCCGCTGCCCCGCCGCCCCTCTGCCCCAACCCCCTGCCCCTCACCTAGGGCGCAAAAAAACCTAGCCCTGGCCCTGCCTGTATTTACTATCCTAACTACCTGTGAAGAACCTCCTAGCTACTTATGGTGAATCTATCTGAACAGCTCAATTTTTGAGAGCTTTTTAGATATATGAATAGAGAGTGCCTGCTCTACCTTCTGCAGGAGATCATTCCAGAAGGATAGTGCCACTGCAGAGAAAGCCGAATTTCTGGTTACTGCTTACCAGGCTTCTTTAGGTGCCAACATTTGCAGGCATGACATCTGTGAGGACTGTGTCAGATGGGGAACTGAACTTGGCAGAAGACATTCAAAAAAGCACCAAGGTCCCCAACTACTTACAACTCTATGTCAGAAGCAAAACTTTGAACCTGGCAAAGAAGCAGACTGGCAGCCAGTACAGGTGAACCAGAGTTGGGATGATATGAACTTTCTCAACCCAGCAACCAATCTGGCCACCATACTCTGGACCTCCTGAAGTTTCAAGGTAAGCCCCATGTAGAGTGTTTTACAGTGAGACTATTGGTGTTATTAGAATGGGCAAAATTCTGTTGCATAACTTGGTGTTGGCATAACCTGGGATGGCTGCCAGAAGCTTTTTATTTAAAATAATGAGAAGCTTCCCATCTCCCGCCATTCAGATTCCAAAGCTTTGTTGAGGTCAAGCTCTTTTGCACTGGAAAGACCTTGGGGACCATTGGGATGGGGGAGAAGCCTGCTTGTGGCTGTTTCCCCACTGAGCAAATTAGAGTAGCAATCATGGGGAGGGGTGGGGCTGTGGTTTTCTAGCATATTTCCCATGTGCAGGTCTAGTTAATGGCTGACAACTGATCCTGAATTGTTTCCCTGGAGGAAGCACTAAACACTATGTGGGGATGGTGCAGGTCTGTGATGAACCCTTTGAAGTATCCTGAGGTTCCTCTCTTGAACCTTAAGTTTTTCCCCAGGTAAACAGCATGATCCCACTAACCACACCAGCCTCTGTCTAATACATCATTTGTGGTGTAGAACAGCTGAAAGAAAATACAGTGGTACCTTTTATAAAGGAATTAATTTGTTCCAAATGAAATTATGTTAAGCAAATTTTCCTTTATACAAATTTCCCATAGGAATGCATTGAAAACAGAGTAATCCCTAATTGCGACAATTTTTATGTTGTATGGATTTGCCCCATAGATAATTAATGTTAAGCAAATTTCCCCTATCTCCAGAATTTTTTTATGTTGTACAGATTTTATGTTATACAAGCCATTTGTTATACGAGGGTCCACTTTACAGGTTTTTATAATGTGAGAGTCTATGAGTCGTTTGCAGCATAGATTTATCCATAGCTGAGTATAACTAACTAGTAGTCCAACTGATTCATATCTGGGAAAAGGAACTCTTTATGAATTTAAGGGTCTTAGTCCTAGGCAACCTGAGGGTTGAAAGAACTGAGTCTACCTCCTATACTTGTTCATTTAGTGTGGTTATGTTTTGAGTCAAGAGAAAGAATGGCAATGTTCTGAAATTCCTTGTGTGTGGTAAATAGTGTATATTAATGTTTTAATTTTTTTAAAAAAATTGTTATAGATCGGAGAGTTTCTTCTTTTTGGGAAATCATTTTGTAACAAGGGGGTGACCTCAAACTTTTCTACAAAAAAAGATGGAACTTTATTTTCACAGCATAAATATTTTAATGTGAGTTCTACAACTGTACATGGAAAATGCAGCTGTAACTGGCTGATAAAGCTTTATAGGGCAAAATTGCCATTTCCTTGCATCTGTTGAAATGAATTATTGAAAATAATTGCTATCAGTCTTGAGTATTGTGCATATAAGTGGCAACGGCTAAACTGTTACTTGGTGAAATTCTTTTCCTCATTTCTTTAATCTGAGAGTTGAACATTTGTACATGGTGATCAGCATGAGTAAATTTATGTTGCTGTTGTCTGGGACATGTACTCTACTGTGAATAAAAGAGAATATTACATTTTCAGGCTCTCATTATCTTGAAAATCTTCATGGACATTGAATTCCCTCAAAGTAATTAGAAAGAAGGACAAGGGCAGAACAGATGCCATAGATCTGAGGATATAGCCCTCTGGAATATCTGCAAAACCATCAGCAACTACTCTTAATGGAAAGATTGTAGTTTAGAGACCAACAAGGATTTCATATTTCAGTGCCATTTTTAACATGGGATTTTTCTTTTGAAATAAAGTTTGGAATGCACAGAACAAGAAGAATAGAACACTAATGAAAGACAAAGCTGTTTTCTTCAGTAATACATTGTTATTGTCTGAACTGTATTAAAAGCAAAGCAAAAGCAAATGTTCTGCTTATACTGTATACTGCCCGATACCACTTCAAGTAGTCCCTGGATGATTTACAGTTTTAATTACAGTATGCAAGCTACTCATTGCCCCCCACCCCACCAGCAAGCTGGGTACTCATTTTAACAACCTCAGAAGGATGGAGGCTGAGTCAACCATGTGCCTGCTACCTGGGATTGAACCCCAGGTTGTGAGCACAGTTTTACCTGCAGTACAGGCATTTAACCACTGCGCCATGGGGCTCATGAGAATATTGCATATAAATGTATCACCTCATATATTTGAAGGAGGTTCCAAAATTTCCTCATAATTCATTTTCAGGTATGTCTCTGCTTGAACTTGATGGAAAACTTTCTTTTTCCTTGGATTTCTAAGTTTTCTAGACCAACTATTTGTCCAAAGCCAATTTTAATTGCCACAGTTTCTTTCTGAACTGTCATTTTCTCTAGGCGGTATTCAAGTTTCTAGATTTCTAGTCACTCTCCTATGTCACAAATATCACAAAAATTCTTCAGAGTCAGGCTAAGATAACTATATAGACTGAGCACTGTGTCCTCTGACAAAATAGAAAATGGCTAGCAATAATGAGATATAACATTGACCTACACATATCATGCCAACATAACTGTAACTACATTTTCAGTGCTTGTATGCCTGAGGTAAGAATGTACTTTAAACAGTGCTATCTTATATTTTCATAATTGTTATTTTCGTTATAAGCCTCATGCAGTTGTTTCTAGAGATGGGCAGGGAACAGAAAAATAATGTTTCATTTCGTTTCATTTCATGCTCACCCCGTTTGTTTCATTTTGTTTCTTATGAATTTTTATTTTAAATTTTGTACAAAATGAAATGAAATGAAATTGCTCCCCTGCATCCTAGAGGCACCAGATTTGGTGCCTGGGACTCTGGGAGACAGTTTTAAAGGACTCCTGCCACGCTGTCAATGGCTGGAGACCTTTAAACCTGGCCTAGCTGGGCAGGAGCCCTCTGAAAATGGTCAGGTAGGCAGTTCTGTGGGATTGCTCTCCATCCTGACCATTTTCTGAGGGCTCCTGCCGAGCTGTCAGTGGCTGGACCCCTTTAAACCTGGCCCAATTGGTACGAAAGGGTCCCCCTGGTACTGACTGGGCCAGGTTTAATGGGCTCCAGCCATTTACAGCTCGACAGGGCCCCAAAAATGATGGAACAAAAGAGTTTGTTTCAATGTAAAAATGACAGTTTTGTTTATAACAAAATGCTGCTTCCTCGTTTCATTTCATTTCGTTTCCTTTTGTTACATAATGAAATGATGAAACAGCATTTCATTTTTCATTTCCTGCCCATCCCTAGTTGTTTCTATCTGGGTAAGCTCACCAAACTTAGGAGTCGCTAGTGTATTCCATTTCTGTCCATGCTTTCTACACAAAGAAATTATGGGTTCTTCCTTGTATGTAGAGCCTACATGTGAGCAGGAGCATCCCCCCTGCAAACTTGACACATGGGAATTGCGATGAGCTCACCCACATATGGAACAAATGAACAGAACAGATTAAACAATGCAGCCTTTCCCAAACAGCATAGAGCCCTTGCATATTGTATATCCATATGCATTTCTTTGCCTGCCATCTTGGCACATGTAAGGCAAATGCCTCACTGGCTCCACTTGTTTTGAGTTAACCATGAATGCCAAATCATTGTTAAATAAAAGCAAAGGAAATGCTCTGGGATGAATATTTCTGATAATGGTTTAAATTTGTTAAGAACAGCAGGTAACATGTGGCCCTCCAGATGTTGTTGGACAACAATTACTATCAGCTGCAGTTAGAAAAGCCAATGGTGAAGGATCATGGTGTTTGTAGTCTAGAATGCCACAAGTTGCTAACCCCTGGCTATCGGGAAACAAATATTAATACAGCAGATTTGGAGATCACAAATGAATGCATGCAGTCTGTTCCATCAGACAGCTGTATTATGTACACTCTTACTGGTGTTTGTTTAAACATTTTCCCTGGCCATCTAGTGGCTAGGCCAGTACTCTTGACAACCCCAATGGCAGCAGTCAGGATGCTCTACACAGGATAGATACCCTCTTCTGCTCACTACCATTCACATTTGTTGAAAAACACCCTTGATGTTTACTTTGAGTTTCGGTGAGAAGTGCTTAACTGCTGGGGGGGGGAGAGTCAACCTCTGGGATTGTTCCTTGTGTGATGCCACTTTTGTGAATGGTAGTGAGCATAAGAGGGTATTTTGTAGACTATATTGACTGCGGTCAACGTTCAGTTTGCCCTTTGCTACGTAAAACTTGGCATGACTTTTTCTTGCTGGCAACTTGAGCACAATATTGTACAGCACTTTTGAGCCATTTCCTGGCTTTTTGAATCTTAGGTACTCAGGTACAGTATTCCACATTAACAAAACAGAGATTTATTTATTTATTTATTTATTTATTTATTTATTTATTTATTTATTTAGGGAAAATTCAGCAATCCCTGGTCTTTGGCCAGAGTTCTCAAAACACACAGTAAGAAGTAATGCCTGACTGCTAAAGGGATTGTTCACAGATAACTGGCCAAAAACAAGTTAAAATGTAAGAGACGAGTTGAACTACATATATTGGGTGACTAAGCCTAAGTCCTTTTGCAGATAGTGGCTATCAATCTTTCAGATGGCAGAAATGTCTTTCCTTGTTAGTCTTGTGCCCCCAAACTCTATGCACTACCTCATGCATGTTAGAAACTGTAACCTAACTGGCCCTTGGATACTGAGGCACCCTATATCCTTGTTCATTGAACTACTGCCAGCACCATGATTTCTTATAACTTTTGCCATTTAAGTAATTTTATTGGTTTTTTTAGGGGGGGAAGAAGGGGGGAGGGTGTGGGGGAGGGGGAGGGAATACACTATAAAAATTACATTAAGTATATCAAGCCAAAAATAATGGTTTAACATATTAACAAATCACCAAATAATATCACAATACTAATAAGTTTGTTACTTCTTGCCATCTTTTCCAGGAAGTCTCATCATAGTCTCCCTTTAGAAAACTGGATAGTCTATCGATTTCAATACATTCTCTTATCTTTTCGTGGAAGTTTCTCTCTGTTGGCACTTCTGGTTGTTTCCAAAATTTCGCATACAATATCCTTGCTGCAACTATTACATGATGAAGTACATATTTCTGGTCATATGAGATATTAATATCTACTATATTTAATAGAAAAAATTCTGGTCTAAGCTCTAACTTAATCAGCTGGTGCATGGGGCTTTGGCAGCAAAGAAAGTTTTAAAACCATGCACCATCCCCCCACCCGAATAAAGCGGTTTCCCATAGGAATGCACTGCTTCAATGCATTCCTATGGGAAAATGAAAAACAAAATGGAATGAACCAACATTTGTCATTTCGCTTCGTTTCATTTTTCTTTGAAGGGGCAGTTCATTTTTCATTGTATGTATTATATAAATTAGGGATATTGTGAAACCCTTGCTGCCCTGCTTTGTATCTGCACAGAGGACACAGAGATCAGATCTGACCCACCCTGTATTCTTTAGGGCATTGGTGATGACCCTTCAACACTCCAGAAAACTTATTGACTCGAGTATAAGCCTAGGGTGCCTTCTCCAACGGGCAGGACTTGCCCTCTGCCACCCTCTCCAAACCGGCTGAGCGCCCGGGAGGTGACAGAACAGGCAGGACTAGTCCTCTGCTGCTTTCCCTAAGTTGGCTGAGCTCTTGGGAGGTGGCAGGAGTGTGGTAACTATATTCACTCGAATATATGCCAAGGGCATTTTTTCCAGCCAAAAGTAAGTGTTGAAAAACTCGGCTTATATTCAAGTATATACAGTAAGCTGAATGTGAGAAAAGGGGAAAAAGAATTGTCAATGTTGCTATTCCACCTCCGAAGTCAACAGCAGCTCCCCAGTGCACATAAAAATCCCTGGTGTGGCCCATTTTTAAACATGTGTATAAGACAGTACGTGTTGCTAGTGCTTATGCAAGATGGAGGGTGTCTGCTCTACTAGAAATGAGAGATACATTCTGGAAAAAGTGAAAAAGTTGGTAGCTCACTGAAGGCTGCTTAATGTGACTGCTTTATTTTTTTTTCTCCTTGCTTTTTCATTTTTCAGCTCTGTGTGATGTACACTCCTCCTGAAAGAAGTTTGTTAAAATACAGCATTTGATTGTCATTGGTAGCATGACTTATATGCAAAGTCAGGCTACATCATAGCAGGGAATGTAATTACGTTTGTGGCACACTGTAATAACACAGCTATCGTATGACGGATCACAGTCAATTTCACAATGCTTCCTGATAACACCATTTTCTCTACATCATAAAATGGAGTTAAGGAGCAACAGATTCATGCCTGCCAACCAACTGAGGTCAGCAGACAGGTATTTCAGTTCAGATTTCATAATAACTCACACTCTGCTTTCCCTAATATATAACCAATTACCTTGTTATCAAAGGGGGGGATGCTGTAATCAAAGAGGAAATGAGTTTTGTGTTGGATGACAGCATTTGAAGCATACATGTGGCAGTTATGAGGCTTTTTGTCAGGCAAGTTTGATGCCTTGTCATTGGAAGGGAAATTTGCTTTTGATTCTTCTAAAAGCTTTCACAGGCATCAACAAGGAAAGTCGTCTAAGAAGCTAATAAAGTTAAAAATGGTCAGTTCTATTGTCTTTCATAGGATAGCTATTAAGCCTGATGGTAAGTTAATTGGTTTGCATCTAAGGTTTTAAACAGAAATAGAAGACCACTTTAGACTGCAATCCCTGGACATAGCTTTGAAGAGGTCATGCCTAAAACTGATCAAGTGTGAGGAAAGATGTTAAAGAAATTGCCGCGACACTCCTTTCTTTTTCTTTTCCCATTCATTTCTTTTTTCTTTTTCAATCAGTTTTGGACTACATCTCCATCTTGCAGTGCACCCCTAGTAACCATTATTTTTATTCTATTTTATTGTGTTCAAACCTCACGTTTTTTTCCACCATTGAATTCAGGATGGCATGTAGAGGATCCCCAAGCAATTTTCTGTACAGATCAAGGATGAACAGTATGTGAACCCTGGGTTGTATGCACCCCTGACAGTTTTTGCCTCCCCAGGCCCCCCATCTGCTGCTGCAACCAAGTAAACTCATACTGTGGAAATGTTTGTCTTCTCAAAAGGTATTTTTTGCCTTTTTTGTTTTCCATACAACAAATGGAGAAATTCTACAGTGTCTACCTCTGGGACTCTATGGGAGAGGAGAATGATCAGTATTATCCTGTACCATGGACAGCTGCCAATGTTGCCTCTGAATTTCAATAGCTCCTGGAGAAGCTGAAGCCTCTGTGGTTGCCGTAAAATTTTGGCAGTGGCAGTGCAATGCCAGCAGTGGGTGGAGGAGTTATTTTTTATTTGAGCATTGACATGTTCCAGAGCTTCATAGCTTTAGTAAGGCTGTTGTGTTACATTGCTTGCTCATGGGCATCCATCAATTTCTTGAACTCAAAAACACTTTTTGTGTATCGATCTGTAGCCCCAAGGACCTTATTTGGGTCAATGGGTGGTTCCTTCTCCATTCCCTGGATCATGATTCTGATACCAAATAATTCCAATAAAGGACATAAGAAACCACAATACACAGAAATATGTCTCAAATCATTTCAGTTTACCTGAACACTCCTTGAAGGACTTGAAGGTCACCATTTTGGAACAGAATCATTACAGATCAAGAATACAAAGAGAAATAGCTGAGATAAAATTCATATGCATGATGAACACACACAAGAATGGATTAAACATGTCAGGGTCTCTTGAGTCATTATCAAATGTAATATTACTATATTACCACTTTTTCATGGACTATAAGGTTAAAACTCCCATTATCTTCCCCCTCTCTTCCACCCTCCCACTCTGCTCTGATCTGATCTGGTTTCTGTCTGTTGAGGAATTTACCTTGGAACCATAATACCACACCTAAGATATCAACACTTCCTGACCTCAGAGCCATAAAACTATACTTAAGATATCTACAGACCCTGGCCAAATCCTCCTTCCCACCATCTCTACTAATCAACTCTCCCTCTTCTTCTTCTCCCTCCTTCCTTTCCCCCTCCCCTATCCACACCCCAACTCTATATACTACAGCCAATGAATATCTGGTATGAAACGTATGTCCCATCACATATTACTGGTATATTGCATACCTCATTCTTCTGCTATATGTCTGAAGTGGACACCTCCACAAAACATTACCTTAATATATGAAAGTTAGTCTTTAAGGTGCCACATGTTTTTTGTTTTGTTTCGTTCTGTTTTTCTTTGATTTTTGCCTGAAATTCTTGAAAAGACTAACATGGCTACCTTCTCTGAAACTTACAGTAAAGGAGGGTGCATTGTTTCCAGAACATGGATGCCAAACAGATTGTCAATATGGGACTCCAACTGGTATTTCTTCATGTTGCATTCACCAGCCCTGTAATCTACTTCACCTTTCCCATTTTTTCTGGTTAACAGCATTATGTCTTTATTTCCAGATATGTGCTAGAATGTTCCAAATCTGGAGGTCCAAGGTAGTGAGGGTTGGTATGCCAGATATGTGCTAGAAGGTTCCAAATCTGGAGGTCCAAAGTAGTGAGGGCTGGTATGCATGCCATGAATCAGGTTCCTTGGTTCTTACATGTCCCACTCTGGACTCCTGGGTAGGCTTGTAGGGCTTGGCTGTTCCTGCTGAAGTGTCCTCAGACCACCTTTTTGGCACTTCTATTGGCACTGGAGATGTGCAGTGGTTGGATCTGCAAATATGGCCCCTTTGAGGTCACTGCCCTCAGCTCCCCCTGCTCCAAAAGCTAGGATGTTATGTCAGGGCAGAGTGTTTTCTCCTTCACTACTAAGGACCTGCATCACTTCATCAAGACCTGGTCTACTGATCATCCATGATCACATAATCCCATTCATCCTCTTCCATGCTTAGGCATTATCTATGTTCTCTTGAGCATCACTCCAATCTCCTTACTCCTTCCAGTTGGAAGGCTTTCCATTTTATTTTTATTTTTTCTCTACTTATGTCCTAGACATCAAGCTATTTCCTACTCTTGACCCAGTCCTTTAGGGGGATCTCTTCCTGTTCCCTTGCTACCTGGCTTTCCCCACCTCCTTAGAATAACTACGTCTCAGTTTTGGTGTGTGCATCTTGAGCTCTATCATCCTCCTGCCCAGTATTTCTCAGAATTACCACTGTTTCTTGGGCTTCTTGGTACAGGATGGATCCAGATGGTCCACGTGACCCCTCACATACTCTACAATCAGTCTGGGAAACCTCGTTGTTTACGGATCTTGAGATTTCCTGAGTCAAAGATTGTTAGCCTTGCCAACATTTCATTATTTGAAACATATATTTTTATACATTAAAGCTGAACTGTGGTTAATTTTTGAGCTTTTCTGTATCTAAATGACACCACTCATACAGTAAGTTATTCACATATTTTTCTCTTCTCCCTTGTTGCTAATCACAGTTTCCTATCACTGGAACTTCAAAAGGAAAAGCTAATTAGCTTTCCTTCCCACTAATCCAGTTGTCCCATGAGAAAAACCCCAAATGTGTTTCTGCCTGCTGGAACAAGTCTAGACATCTCACTCCGTATTAGACCAAACAGTCAAGTTCATATATTTATGTATTTCAGCTTGAAAGGTCTAATGCCTTTCTTGTGTTTAAAAATGTGTGTAGAATTCAGACTTATAGCTGTTGCTTGTGCACTTTTATGAGTTTTCTTGAAAAATGCATTCTTACCATGGAAGTGAGAACTGCTGATAAACATTGCCTATGTTTATTTTATTTATTTATTTATTTTATTTATTTTTACAGCTTATATGCCGCCCACTACCCAAGGTCTCTGGGCGGCTTACAACAAGGAATTAAAACAGTTAAGATATCAAATATCAATAAATAATTAAAACAACAGTAAAACCTTATACTAAAATCATCACTAAAATTGCCATCAAAGGACCCCAGTCTATGTTGTATCAATTAAAAAACTTCTGGAACAGGAAGGTTTTTACCTGGCGCCGTTTAGGGCTTTATATGTCAAGACAAGCACTTTGAATTGGGCTTGGGCAGCAACTGGTAACCAATGCAGGTTACGTAGAATCGGCGTGATGTGATCTCTGGCGGCCCCACCACTCACCAGCCCCACCACTCACGCACCGCACAATTCTGAACCAATTGCAATCGCCGGACCATCTTCAAAGGCAGCCCCACGTAGAGCGCATTGCAGTAATCAATACGGGATGTTACCAGCGCATGCGTAACTGTCATGAGGCTCTGCTCGTCTAGGTAGGGGCGGAGCTGGTATATTTTCCGCAGCTGAAGGAAGGCGCCCCTGGCCACCGAATCCACCTGGGCTTCCAGAGTTAGACCAGGGTCCAGAAGCACCCCCAAGCTGCGGACCCTGTCCCTTAGGGGGAGTGCAACCCCGCCCAAGATTGGGAAGTGGCCCTCTAACCTGTCCGGCGAAGCACCCACTAACAGCACTTCCGTCTTGTCTGGATTGAGTTTCAATTTATTAACCCTCATCCAGTCCATTATCTGGCTCAGACACGAGTTCAGGACAGAAATCACCTCACCTGGATTGGTGGAGAACGAGAGGTAGAGCTGAGTATCGTCAGCATATTGCTGACTCCTCAGCCCAAACCTCCTGATGACCTCTCCCAGTGGTTCCATGTAGATGTTAAACAGCATGGGAGACAGAATTGAGCCCTGAGGAACCCCATGACGTAAACGCCACGGGGCGGAGCAACTGTCCCCCAGCAGTCAGCCAGGAAGGAGCGGAACCACTGCAAAACAGTGCCTCCAACTCCCAACCTGGCCAGCCTATCTAGAAGGACACCATGGTCGATGGTGTCGAAAGCCGCTGAGAGGTCCAGGAGTACCAACAGGGTTGCACTCCCCCTGTCTCTCTCCCGGCAAAGGTCATCGTACAGGGCGACCAAGGCAGTCTCTTTCCAAAACCCAGCCTGAAACCAGATTGAAATGGATCCAGAAAATCCGTTTCATCCAGCAGCGCCTGGAGCTGTCCGGCCACCACCTGCTCCAACACCTTGCCCAAATAGGGGAGGTTCGCTACTGGCCAGTAGTTACCCACCAGCCCTGGGTCCAGGTTGGGTTTTTTTAAGAGTGGCCTAATTACTGCCTCCTTTAAGGCAGCAGGGACCACTCCCTCTCTTAATGAGGCATTTACAGCTTCCTGGACCCAGGTGCGAACCCCCCTGGCAGATCTTTCAATTAGCCAAGAAGGGCAAGGGTCGAGCAGTGTGGTGGTGGAACGGACAGATCCAAGCACCCTGTCCACATCCTCGGGTCTCAACAATTGAAACTCATCCAAAAACACTGGACTTAAGCACGGTGCACTGGAAACATCCCTTGATACTGTATCAATAGTGGAGTCCAGTTCACTGCGAATCTGAGCAATTTTTCCCTCAAAGTGAACAGCAAACTCATCACAGTGTGCCACCGAATGGTCCTGGGCCTCCACCCTATCTTCTGGCTGAAGAAGTTCCCGGACCACCCGAAACAGCTGCACTGGATGGACCATGCATTAAATCATGCAATGAAATGTTAGAATTAGAGATGGGCATGAAATGGAAAAATAGCATTTCGTTTCATTTCTGTAGTAGCTTCATTTCATTTTGTTTGTAATGAATTTTAAAGTAATTTTGTTATGATACAAAATGAAATGAGATGAAATCCTATGCTCTCCTGAGTCCTAAAGGATTAAAATGGCAAGGGAGCTTCCTCAAGCTATTCAAGGTAAGCCCCCCAAATATGGAAAGGTTTGGGATCAGGGGGCTGAGTTATTAAGCTCCAAATGGGGTGCGTCTAGGAAAAATCTCTCTAATTGAGTCAGAAGCCAAGCTGTGGTAGTGCTAATCGCTTACCCAATCGGCTTCTGACTCAATTAGAAAGATTTTTAGTAATGAAACTTGAAGAACAAATCAACAAAGATGCAAATTCAGCACTTATCTCCTACAAGAAGCACTTACAATGCAGTGCACAAAATGAGCCTACCTTTTGGGGTGTTCTAATCACTGTTTTAATTCAGCAGGTCTTTAGAAACAAGGCACTCAATCTTAGCACCTGAATTTGCAAATATTGGCTGTTCACACAGTCCTGTCCAGAATTTGCAGACTTGTGGTATATATATGTGTGTGTTTTAAAGTTCTTATAGGGTACAACTAGATGGCCCAATTATCTCATCCTAGATCAGTCTAGATTGTGCTAAGCATAGCCACTTTGAGATGATGTACAGTATAACACAGAAGGGAGTACACCTCCTCACATTTTGTAAATATTTTAGTATATTTTTTCATGCAACACTTTTCATGTGACACAAATGGCACTTGGCTACAATGTCAAGCAGTGAGTATCCAGCTTATATTACACTGTAAATGTACTGTCACCTGAAAATAATGCAACACACAGCCATTAGTGTCTAAACCACTGGCAACAAAAAAGTTGGATATCACTGCTTTACACTGCAGCCAAGTGCCATTTCTTCAGTGTTATCACATGAAAAGATATACTAAAATATTTATGAAATGTGATGGGGTATACTCACTTCTGCGATATACTGTATGTCCATTGGGATGATCCCTGCATCCACAAGCAAGGATTGACTGCAATGCATCTCAGGCAGCCTTGTTCCATTATGATTTAAAGCAATCTTCTATTCCTTTAAAACTCTTCCAAAGCATTGCTGATGGACTCTATCAATTAGCAACAAGTAAAAAGAAATTTCTTTCTTTTTTTCCTCCAAAGAGAAGACAGAAGGAAGCTTTCCATTTCTCAAAACAGTTGCTTTGTTTTTTTCACAGTGATCATGCATGCTGGATGTGAGCCAATATGGAGTGACTCTATCCACACCAGAAAAACAGTAGCACCCGACACAGACCCAAAATGGTGTGAGTAGTAATATTTCAGGAGTGGGCCAATTTGCAATGCCACGTATACTGTGTGGTCACTGGGAAAAACAGAGAGACACCCCATCCTCATCCCAGACAAAACCATGGGATACCCATTTTAAGACATTAATTTTAAAAGTCTTTGCACCCATTAACTTCTTCCTTGGCTCTGTTCTTTTTTACACTAACAATACTAGATCTCACTCTGCCTTCACAATGTAAGGCAACCTTTTCAATCTCATTTGTCTATAATGAATAAGATTAATACGAGGAAAAACTCAGGAAAAGGGGTAGAGGCAGATCTCTCCACTGCACCTGCAAGAAGTTCTTTAATACTCAAAAGATGTTTAGTATTTGTCTTTTTTAAAACATGCCTTTTTGTGTTCTAACTTTTTCCTCTTTTTCCCATTTCATCCTCCATCCACCACTAGATGGAAGACCAGACAGTGTTTTCCTTGGAACTTTTCTTTTTAATGAAATCTTTTGTTATATCTGTAGAACTCAAAATCCCCTCAAACATTTTGCGTAGTTCGCTATTGCACCATATATTCTTATATGTTTGATATTTTCCCATAGTATGAGCTTCATTCAGTTATTTCACCCAAGCAGTTATACTTTCTGTGAGGAAGGGAAGCAGGGTACCTTATGCCTTCAGTCACAGAGTTTATATGTAAAAGACAACTTGAAAACTTTTATTGAGACTCTCTGCACAATTTGGAGTGTGGATTGTTCTGAGTTTAAAGTAAATGGGGATTATTTGAGCATAGCAACAGTGGGCGTTTATACACAACCCCTAAGCTCCGCCGCAAATGGCTGCAAGGTCCGGACCTTAAAAATGTTTACCCACCAGCTCCGGACTTTGCAGACAATGAAGTGCGACCCCGCCCACTTAGCGCGACCAAACTGCACATTTCTTGTACCTGCTTTTTGGATGTGACAAATATTTGATCCGGTGTAAGGATAGTGAGTGCGGGGCTCTCCTGGATTCTGTTTGTTCTTTTTTTGCGCCCCGCCCCTTTAAGAGATCTGAATGCTGCCGGGAACAAAACGGAGGTAAACCGGCATTCTTTTCTTTCTTTTTTCTCCCTCCCTCAGGCAGCCAGCAACCAGGAAGTGTGGAGGGGGGTGGGGACAGAGGAAGAGCGAGGAACCCCTAAGATCTCTGGTCCGAATTTAAGTGGCCAGCGGATCTTAGGGGTCGTGTAAAAAGGCTCAGTGGTCTTCATATAGTTATGAAGACAGGGACAGGAGTGAGTAAAATAGAGCAGGTCACGGCCTTTCCTGGTTATTAAGCCCTGCCTGAAGAATAAGTAAACCACATCTGAAAGTCAAACTGTGGGGTATGTGCAAACCTATTTATGCATCTTTTAAACTGCTTGGGATTGTTGTCAGATCACTCAAACCCATTTGTGGTCTAGAGGGTCAACTGCATGACTAAGCGCACACATATCTGAAAGATAGGCTAGGCAAAACATGTGTGTGTTTGGCAAGGAGTGATCTGGAGTAGAACAGTGATAGTTTAAGCACTGTTTTACTGGTCTCCTGCCCCCTCAGTCATTTGAGTCTGTTTTTCCACACAAAGAAGTCATTGATAGCTTAAAACAGGTTCTGTCTGTCTGTCTGTCTGTCTGTCTGTCTGTCTGTCTGTCTGTCTGTCATTTATTTAATATGCCACAACATTAATGTGATGCACTATCTGGGGAGTTTACAACTATAAATAAAATATGTGGTGATAAACCATAACAATAACAAATTTAAATATAGTATCTAATTTGGCTTTCTGCTTGGAGTTTAGAACTGGTTGTTTTAGAAGGCGATTACAGTTAAACAATATCTTCTAAACAGGCTGTTATCCTGCTTTGCTAAAACAAAAAAAAAAAAACCCCTAAAGCTGGATCATTCCAAAATACACAAATATTTTAATGGCTGAAATCCTTTTGTTTAATGTAGTAAATCACACTACAAGGGGCCCATTGAATCAATGGGGATTTAATGCGTCAATTCCTCTGTAAGTTCAGTTCTTTCAAAATGGCGTATTCTAGTTGTGACTTGGCATCCTAAAGGAAGAGCTGATTCACAAAATCCTTATTGATTCCATGGGTCTTCTTTAGTGTGATTTACTATGCCAAGAAACAGAATTTTGGCCAATTCTGTCCAATCAGATTTACAAGTACTGTACTAGCTTATTTGGTTGCCTACAGCAATCCAGAATCCCTTCTAGAGGAACCGGCATGGAAATATAAACTTCGACTTTCCTTTCAGATGAGTAATGGGCAAGCTAGCAATGTTGCTTTTTGTGGATTATGGATTTTTATAGTTTAGTAACTTTTTTGTAGTATTACCATTAGTGCAGACCTTCTAAATTGATAACCCAGTTCCCTATAATTTTGAAGCCACAGCAAGCTACTAAATATGGCCATGAAAGGTTTTTAATGGCTCAGAACAGAAAAGGCATTTATTGAACTTACTCTGGCAATGTGATAATGAAAGCCTTGCTCCAAGTCGCAACACCTTCTGAGATGACAAGTTTCAATAGGAGGCAGAGCCTTCTCAGTTGTAATGCCTCACAACATTGGAATGCCATTCCAAAAGAAGTCATTTTCCTACCTACTACATTTGACTTCTTTCAGTTGTCAAATTACAAATTTTCTCTCCCCCTCCCCCATGTTTTCTGAATTGTTCCTATTTATTATTTTTATCTGATTTTGTTGGATGTATATCAGTTTGGAAAAGTAATTTCTTGGCACAGAATCCTCGCCAGTGTGACCACTGGACATTGTAGGCCCCTAAACTAACTTTTCCCAATCTTTAATGTTTCAATTAGAGATGGGTATGAGGTTTTTTAAATGATGATTTGTCATGATTTGTAATTTGTTGGGGCTAGTGAATTTATATATCAACAAATCTATGATATTCCAGTGACAAATTGATGAATAGATGATTTGATTCATCTCCACTTTAAATGCTATAAAATGTCCACCAAAGCACATAGAGACACCAGATTTGGAGATAACCATGCCCCATCACTCCCCTACAATGCCCTTAAAGTTTGGAGGGAATTGGGGTTCATAACTCTGATCTATGCATTCCCCAAAAGAGTCACCCAAGAAAGTTTCCCCAGGCAACTAGAGATACCAAACATGTGGAGAGTGTGACAACACCCTGGATTCAGGAGAAATACATATGTATTTTCATACCATACAATCCCAGCAGGAGGGCGGGGGATTGTATGGTATAAAAAGGGTGGAGCCTGGTCTGTGAGTTAGTTAAGAGTTAAGAGTTAAGAGTTAAGAGAGTTGAGTTGAAGCTGAGAGTGTTGAGAGAGCACAGATCTGTTAGAGTTCAGTCAGGCAGGTTTGGTGTGAGGGCTTTACTATTTATTGTTTATTAAATACATGGAGGCTTGAAGATTTGATTTAATCTATTCTATGTTTAAGGCAATGCATACCAACTTCAGTCATTGTATTTATTTATTTTCTCAATAAACATCATTATTATTTTTATATTATAGATCTGAGTCTGTCCCAGTTAATAAGGCATCGATTTAAAAGGTGGCAGCATTACCCAGAGGATCCTGTGAAGATTAATAACTTGATTCTTACACTTCACGTTTTCATCAGAATTACATGTCTAAAAGGGAGGTGTCGTCACAGAAAGGCTTCTTGCAACTCACCTCTACACCATACTCAAAGTTTTGTGAAGGCTGGGTTTCAGATATCTGAGTTATACACTCAGAAATTGCCCCCCAGGAAAGTACCCCATAGCAACTGAGTTGAGGAAACCTAATCTCCACCAAACATGGAGGCATTGTAGGACAGTCAGATGAATTTTCCCTCCATCTTTAATGTGTCTAGGTGCCCTGGAAGCCATTTTATGCCCTTTATCAGAAGTTCCTAAAATTCATCGATTTGTTATTGTCAGGGGACTTTGTTTATTATGTATATGAATTGACAATTTTTGATAAATTGAATGAATTAGTTAGAAAATATGGTTCATTTTTCAATTTGTCCCCATCTCTAGTTTCACCTCTGCTACTGGTTTTATGTGTGTGTTGTATTGTACTGTATTTTTACTGTGCAAAGTTAGAGAAAGCCAAATAAATAATAAGCAAAGCATAGATTGGAAGATATATAGACACAGTCCTAGAATATTTGCCCCTAATTTAGCAAATCTTGCCATCACTACTAGCACTGCTGAACTCTTGAGAGATGAAATGAAGCATATGTGGGTCTCAGTAAAATATAAATTTTCAAGCATGGTTCAAGTTGGCACCATATGAATGAACATGATATTGAGCCATCTGTGACAGGATTCAATATTTTTTCTTTGCCCTTAGGCAGAATGGTTGGGTTAAGAACCAAAGCATTGCATATTCACTGGGGAAATCTTATTTTTATTTTGTTAAAATAACATGCAGAAAGGAGAGCCATTTTTAATCATAGGAGACAAGCAAAAACAAAGAATCTGGACAGCACAGGTAGATGCTCTGAAGGAGTCATTGGTATGGAAATGTAGTTCCTTTCATTTTTCTTATTTACCGTTTCCACAGAGGGTGAATTTGGATGCTGTTCCAGCATTGATAAGCAAGCTACATTTCTAACACCAGGTTTTAATTAGGACTATTTCACAGAATCCACTTGCTGTTTTCAGTCCAACATTTAACTGGGGTAAATAACACCTCCCTACTATGTTAGACCATTAACTTTTCTTTTCAGTTCTGTATGTTTATTAGGAACCGATTACACAGCTCGTATAAAGCATGTTGTCGTGGACCCAGCAGGTTCATTTGAATGATGTAAGATTGCCTTTTAATTCAATATGCTTAGCACACAGTAGAAATAATGTGAAGCTATAAAAAAGATAGAGCTAGAAGTAGATGCACTGCTATAAGCAAACAGGGATGGTACCTACAAGGACTGTATGTGTTTGAGTTCTGAATCAATAGGTCACACGGTTAGGGTGTAGGGTAACTCCACCTCAGTCATAGCTACTTTCATTTTGTTTTTCCCACGGGAGTTGTTAAATATTAACCAGCTATCTTGAAATGTTCAGATGATGTCACCGTGAGTCAGAAATGAGTCAGAATGTCTCCTGATGGATGACATTGGTGGAGATGTCATCCCTGATTTATATGTAGAAATGGGCATGAAATGCTAAAATGGCATTACATTTCATTTTTTTTTTGTCCTCATTTCATTTTATTTTGTTTGCAATGATTTTTTTAAAAAAATCATTTCATTTTTCATTCCTTCTTTTTTGTTTTTATGTATTTTATCTGTTTTATGTGTTGTGTTTTATGTAACTAACTGTGTGTTTAATATGCTTTTTAGGATTTTAATTTTGTGTTTCGGGGGGAAAAGCACAGGCTTTTGAAACTTTTCTTTAGCCACCAAAGCAAGTGGTGATTGCCGCCACCAGCGCTTGCTTTGTGGGCTAATAAAAGTTTTAAAAGCCCATACTCCCCCCCCAATGTGCCCGATTTGAGGGGAAAGGGTGGGCTTTGAAAACATTTTTTAGCCCCTGAGGCAAGTGGTGGCGGCGGCCATCGCAGCTTGCTTGGTGACTAAAAAAAAGTTTTAAAAGCTAGCACTTCCCCCTGCCATTGGGCATGTTGGGGGGAAGCATGGGCTTTTAAATCTTTTTTTTAGCCCCTGAAACAAGCAGCTATGGCCACCACCACTGCTTGCTTTGGTGGCTAAAAAAAAAAAAAGTTTACAAAGCCGATGCTTTCCTCGCAAAGCGCCTGATTGGGGGAATGAAAAATTAAATGGAACAAACAATTTTTTGGTTCATTTTGATTCATTTTTAAAAGCGAGTTCATCTTTAATTTCATTAGGAAATGAAACAAAAAATGAAAAGTGAAATGCAAAAAAAATCATTTCGTACTCTCATTTATATTCTTCATGCTCAGGTACAAAGTCTGTTGAGCACACGTCTGTTTGGTATATAGATCCTAAAAATGTGGTAAGTCATTCACATGAATGTATCTGGCTAGACTTAGCCATGCCTTACACTTTTTGCGAATGTCTCCTATATATTATTTTCCAGGTACTTCCTATAGAGGACAGCCAAGGTAAAATGATCAGTCTCCTGCATTATTGAACATTTGGGACACAGTGAACTTTCTGAAGATTTCAAGGTTGCCAAATATCTCCTTCTACAGGAAAGATATATGTTCTTATGATTCTACAAGACATTTCAGCACCCTGAGAGTTTTTCAGTGCCTCTGCTTACTCTTTGCTGCCAGCAACACTGTTTTAACATATATTTTATACAGTTCAGGGGCAAGAAATCATTGGCTGTCTAGATGTTTTGGACTTTTACATCCCAGAAGCCCTAGCCAGTATGGTCAATACAACAAGTTTATGGGTTTTGATGCCAAACATTTGGTGGGTCCACTGTTGTACAACCTAGTGTAATTCATCGGGGGGGGGGGGTGAAAGGTGGAGGTTGGTAATTTCAATGTATCTGATCTTCACTGTTTAAACATTCTCACTGTGAAGGTAATGCAATTAACTGCTGTGCTTCAGATGTAAATATTACAGGCACAAAATGTGTGCATACCTGTTTTTATGTTCCCACATTCCCAGGTCATGCCATATTAGTTCAAAGTTCTTCTATTCAAATGGAAATTTCAGAAGGAGAATTATTTCACCAATGGTCTAGCTAAGACGTAAGTGATTGGAGACCAATTCTTTGGGTTTACCTTTAAAAGGAATCAACTTAATGTGTACCTTTTGAACTAGTACACTATTAAGAACACAATTATCTTTCAGTTTATAGCACTCTGAATATACTGCAGCATTGCAGCTCTCCAAAACCTCCATGTAAAAATATGTGCTTTTATAGAAGATAGCACACCACAATATGTTGGAGAAATAGTGTAGAAAGGATAGGTACTGGGGAAAATTGCTAGGGGGCAGGGAACCATTCTGTATTTTAGAAAAAGGGCAAGTAATATTTAATGTTCATTAAATGTATACACAAATAAGCACAGTTTTTATGCATAACTTTTTTTACAAGGCTGTCTATTGAGAAACCAGTCCATTCCCCCAAATCACAAAAGCTCACATTAAAATAAAGTCATCTTTACAGTGCCACAGTGTTTTTGTCTTCTTTATTTTTTATTTTTGTTTTAGACTGATATGCTACAATAGGTTAATTATCATCCCAGAGATCAGAACCTGTAATAATGGGCTCAAGCTGCAGGAAGTCAGATTTTGGCTGAATGTAGCCTTCTTAACTATTAGAGCAGTACAACAACAGAACCAGTTCTCTTGGAAGATGGTGAGTCCTCCAGTGCTGGGGGCAATCAAGAGAAATTAGGCAACCGTCTGTCAGACTTACTTCAAGTTGTATACCTGCACTGAACAAGGGGTTGGACTTCATAGCATTCTAGGCCCAACTCAATTATTCTATGATTATCTGATATTAAAATGTGAAATGGAAGCTAAACAAACCTGTGCTTGTCAAAATGCAAACAAAAAGATAAAAGACAACATGAAACACCAGGTTCAACCATGCCTACAAGTACACATGGGAACTCTGAATAATCTCTCAGTAGCTCAGGAAGGACACTGAGGTAAAAATAAATAAATAAACTTCTCCAGCACTAAATCAAAAAGTCACAGGAAGGAAAGTCTAACCAAGAACCTATTTAGTGGGACAGTAGAAAACTTGATGCCAATATGTTGCGTGACTTATAAAGAACATAAATTAAACCTACCTTACATAGATTGGTTTTATTTTCAATCTACTTCCACTGCAATCTTCTGTGGCGTACCTGGCAGGGTACATGCTGCAAATCTGTCATGCCTTCTTTCAAAAATGCTGGGAATTGTAGCCTCCTAACTTAGGGTTCCGAAAGAATCTGGTAATGTTTTCTATCCCTACCTCCTTTTCCATATAACTGGGGATGGAAAATGGATGATGGACTCAACTGGCACATGGGTTGAATAGGTGCTAGCTGACAGCATGAAGAGGCTATTTTCTACAACCTGACAGAATTAGTTCATAAAGTCAGTGATGAAGAAAGCATCCTCTTGTAAAAGTTTTGATAACCACTATTATAGGCTTGCAGTTTTCTCCTGAAGTGAAGAGGTACCTGTGGCCTCAAGTCTGCCAGACATAAAGCCTAGGCAATCTAGCATATCACATCTTCATCTACTTTTTCAAACTCTTTGGGAGCATCTTAGCATGAAATATGAATCCAATAATATGCATATTTTATAGGGGAGAAGATATAGCTAGAAACATCGTAAATTATTTTCTCCATAAATATAGCAGCATATTATCCACTCCCAAATTAGCAAACTGCCTGAACTTTTGAATGTTGTGTTACAGTTTCTACTTTGTCCTAGTTGATGGCCAGACAGAAAGTATGCTGTACCAGCTAGTTCGATTTGAATTAATTCTGGATGTTCTAGAAGAATGTTGAGATGAAGAATTGCCAGACCAGGCGGAAATAAACAGTCGACACACGTTTGATTTGGGTTAACAAGGGCCACAATTTATTAACAGTATAAAACTCAACGTAACTTTAATGAGGGCCTGGAGCGTAGCGCACCTTTGTGGTTGTTACTTAGTCTAGGTCCCTTTCCACCGGTAAATTTTCTGCGGCCTGTTTACTGCCGCAGAACGGATGCCTAGCTGTGTAGGCATCCCCCAATGTTAATGAAGCCTTGGCAGCCCTTTTGCGTGGCAGGTTTTATGCTTTAATCGTGCCTGTCAAATACTGGCCCTAGCTACTTATTTATGGGCTGCCAGGCACTCTGACGATGTCAATTAAGGTCGGGACCTAGATAATCACTGTTTAGTTCTGCGCTACCCGCCACCAAAGAGGCGCACTGACGCCTCTTTACCCCAAACGGCCGAACAATGCGGCCCGCAGGCCCTCATATAAATCTGTGAGGAACAGATTCAAGCCCTTGTCAGACAGGTGAATGCCATCTGACCGGAACAGGTCAGGAGTTCGTGCCGTGATCTCGGGATGCCAAATTACAGAGCCAAGCTCTGACTGAACTACACGGGCCACCTCACGGTTGACTCCCTTCCGAGCCTTGTGCATCTTCTGGGGGGGATGGAGCGGTCCCCACACCAACCTCGGGATGATGGCTGACCACATGATGATCGTGTCCGGGCGATGCTTCTTAAACGTCCTCAGGTCATCGATGACCTGGAGGATAAGGGACTTGCCCGACATTCGGGTCAAGTCATTTCCACCAAGGTGGACCACAACAATGGCCGGGTGAGGGTCAGGGGGATCGCTGAGGGCGGTTGGCAAGAATGCCCTCCATAGCATCCCCCTTCGTCCCCTCCACACCAGATCGGCCCACTGTCCCAGGCCGAGATCGCGGCCACGTCCTGACTGCACTGCGAACTTGGCTGCCCAAAAAACGAAACTGTGGCCGTAAATGATGACTCGCGCCCGTCCTCCCGGAGCGAGACCTGCAACGAAAGAACAGAGACAACTGGCCCGGTATTACCGGTCCATTAAGGGGCGGACGTAGGCCTTGAATTGCCTAGATCGCCATCGCCCGATCCGCTGGATCCCAGCCGGATCGACCCCGATGGCAGCGGCTGTGGAGGCAGCGCCGATCCTAAACGAGTGCGTGCCAAAACGCCAACCAGAGATACCTGCGACCTGGAGCGCCCTGGATGATACATGCCAGAATTGATACCGTGTCAACGGGGATCCATTTGATGCTGAAATAGGTACCCCCCGGCGCCAATCTGGCGGGTGTACCGGTGTAATGCTGAAATTGGACAAATCTGAGGCAGTGAACACCTACCGAGGCGTATCTCTGCACCTCTGCCGATCTGATCTGTCTTAGATTTACGGATGTGGAGAACCACATGATCCTCGTAGAGAGCCATGTCGTCCCACTGGAGGGCGGTTTTTGATGCATTTATTTGGGAATGGGCTACCAGTTCGCTAACTCTGAAGGCCCCAAAGAATGCTACCAACGTGGCAGCCTGGAATAAACAAACTTCGAACGGATCGGAACACACCTGCGGCCAAACCTCGGCCAACTTACCCAGCATCCCTGGGGATATAGGAGTCCTGTCATCCCGGGGCCTACCCCGCTCCCTCGCCCAGCCTTCAATCATTTTTCCTATTCGAAACTGACAATCTGGAATTTGGAATCCCTGCGCCCTGGCATAGTAGTACAGGGCCGACAGCTTGCCCTGTATGGTTCTAGGGGCCAGGCCTTTAAAATGTAAATGTACCGCGAATTGGACCAGCTGGTCCGCTGAAGCTGGCCAGAGTTGGGAGAACCCCTCAGCCGCGCAAAAGCGTGCGTACTCGGTGCAGGCCGTAGAATCGCGCCCGGCGCGTATTGGGCGCCAAAGCCATGCCCATGGCCCGATTCGCCTCTACTCTCCAAGCCTCCATACCTCGGTTGGCAGAATGTCGGGGTCCAAGAGCGCCTGAGGTGCTAACGATCTGAACCGCTCCATCTGTTGGCGGGACAGAGCATCAGCAAGCTCATTCCGAACCCCCGGCACATGGTGGGCTCGGAATAATATGTTAAACTGGAGGCATCGGAGGGTAAGGCGCGAACCAGTCCCATAACCCGTTTTGATTTGGAAGTCAACTTGTTCAGTATATGCACCACTGCTTGGTTGTCACAATTAAATTGCACCACCGAGTTGGCCAGACGGTCCGCCCACAGAAATACCGCCCGACTATGGGGAATAATTCCAAAAATGTGAGGTCACGGGTAATGCCGTTGACCTGCCACTCCTCCGGCCAACTGCCGGCACACCAACGGCCCCGGAAATATAGTCCGAAGCCCAAGGCCCCCGATGCATCAGTCTGGACCTGGAGGTCCGAGGCCGCGATCGTTTCCGATCGCCAAAAGCAAATACCGTTGAAATTGGACAAGAACTGCAGCCAAATCCTGAGATCACTTTTCATATCCGCCGAGATACGGCGCCGATGATGAGGACTACGTAGCCCTGCAATGGCGTCGCATAGTCGGCGAACAAAAGCCCGACCTGGGGCAACCACCCTGCATGCAAAATTTAAATGTCCAATAATCTGCTGGAGCTCCCTAAGCGTGGCCTTCTTTTGTGCCAAAAGCCCGGTCAAGCGGGCGTGGAGGTCAACTAACTTCTCCTTAGGGAGTCTACACGTCTGCGTTATGGTATCCAGCTCGATACCCAAAAAAGTGAGCTTAGTGGTGGGGCCCTCCGTCTTGTCCGCCGCTAGCGGTAAACCTAGCTCAGCTGCCATGGCGTGGAAGGTAGCCATGAGTGACTCGCATTGCCGAGTGCCTGAAGGTCCAGCGAACAGGTAATCATCCAGATAATGAATGATGTGGGAACTGCCTGTTCGCTGACGCACTGCCCATTCTACAAAACAGCTAAAGCGTTCAAAGGCAGAACAAGAGATCGAGCAGCCAAAGGGCATAGCCCTGTCCAAATAATAATGTCCATCAAATGCGAATCCTAAGAGTTCAGCATCCTCTGGGTGAACTGGGAGGAGTCGAAATGCTGATTTAATATCGCACTTCCCAATTTCGGCCCCCACGCCACAGCTCCGTACCATCCTGATGGCTGCATCAAAGGATGTATAACGGACACTGCATAATTCCTGTGGAATCATATCATTCACCGATTCCCCCGCCGGGTACGACAAATGGTGGATGAGACGGTATTCACCCGGCGCCTTCTTGGGAACGATGCCCAAGGGGATACCCGAGTGCGGGGAGTCGGCGGATGATTGAATGGTCCCAGGATCCTGCCCTCTCGCAATTCGGACGCTATCTTTGCCCGCACTATCGCCTCCCTTCCTACGACTGATTTCAAGTTGCCAGCTAGAAAAGGAGCCCGCTCCCCAATAGCCGGTATGCGGAAGCCATACATGAAACCGTTCAAGATGTAAGAAGCATCTTCCCGGGAGGGGTAGCTACGGAGCCACGCCCTCAGAACCGGCACTCGTATGGGACTAGGTCCCTTTTGGAGGGGGGGGAGACCCCGGCTGGTTACGCTTACCCCCGGTCTCCCTCCCTCCGCTGCTTCCTGGTTTACCCCGGGGGCAAGTGGAGGCCGGGTGGTTTGCGCCGCAGGTGGAACACATATGCCTAAATTTGCACTGGCGGCGCCCACAAGACCCCTTGCTGTTGTATTCAAAGCAGACCAGTCGGGGTTGAACCAGCTGGCCCGCGCTTGCGCGGGAATTACCAACCTGGCCGGGGCGCGAGATGGCGTGTCCGCTATCGAATCTCTCGTGCATGGCCTGGCGCGGGGCACTCATCACCCTGAGCCACAAATAACTATGGGGCCTGTCCCAGCGGAGGGAGGGGTCCTTGGCTATCCGGCGACGAAAAGCTTCGTCATAAGCCAGCCATGCTGAAGCCGGGAAGTCCGAACGGGCCCTGATAATATTGTCCAAATAGTGCCATAGCACAGCACCCTTTTCTGGGTGGGCCTCAGCATAGATGCCCGCGTACATAACAAAAGCCGTCAGCCAATTATTCCAATTTTTTTCCGGCTTCCGCTTCTTAATTCGTTCCTTCTCCTTCTCGTCCAGCTTCTCTAGGTCTTTGTTATCAATTTCCCTGTTCAGTAAATCAAATATGTCCACATACCTCCCGGACACAATCTTTTCGCGCGTTGCGTCCGAAAGGTGATCACCTAACGGGAGGGACTCGTCCCCCTCCGGTAACTCCAACGGGCTGACTGCCGCGCCCTCTAGTTTCCCAGCTGTCCTGGCAGCGGATTGCGCCGGAGGGGCCGGACTGCCATTGCCGGTCCCTCGCTGGACTACGTTCAGGCCTGGACTGGGATCCGTCTGGGCAGCTGCCTCCGCCACAACCGGGCTCTGCCCGGCCGAAGCTGGCGGAAGCAGGCCAGGGGGCCTGAGTCTCATGGAGTCAACTTCCACCCGTTCTCGCACTACAGGGTCACTCCCATTCCAGGGCCAGAGTACCCGTCTAGGCGTGTGTGTGTGCATGGTAGACTCACCCGGTGGAGGGTTGTGGATAGGCGCCCGTGGTTGTGGTCGTAGAGGGGTGCCGGTTATCGTTAGATCCATCGCCTGGTCCTGGGGCTGTTCCACAATAGTCTGGGTAGCTGTCGCCGATACGGCTCCTCCAGTGGGAATCGCTGGTATTGGTGTTCCCGCCTCAGCCGCGTGCGAGGCCTGGACTGCCGGTTGTATACCTGCAGAGACTTGGGATGAGGATCCCGCCATAGCGTTCTCCAAAACAGAAATACGGGACATCATGAGATCACCCAATACTTTAAGGCCTGCTCGGCGATATCCTTTGGTGTCCCTGGACGGCCTCCCCCCATAAGAAGCCTCCATTCCCTTCTGCTTGGCACGCTCCTTCTCTAGGCGGGATAGTTTGCTCCAAGCAGCCGCGAATGGCTGCCAATCCTCATCGGATGAGGATGAAAGTTCTGGAGCTGGTAAGGGGGCTGAGCGTCTACGCGGCTGGGCCTTGCCCTTGCCCTTGCCCTTGCTGGCGCTCGACTTAGGGGGCATGATGCAGTTGGAAACGCTGCCAAATGCCAATCCCAGATCCCAGTGGGAGAAAAGGGTATATTGCCAGATGCCCAAATATTGATCCCAGCGAAGTCCCCCGGGGAGCGGATGGATGCGGATCTGCCTTGAAGGCCTAAGGTTGTCAGCGAAGGTGGTCAACAAAATGGCCGACCGCCCACCAAAATGGCCGCCTGCCACCTAGCACACCACCTGTCACCCACCCCAGTGCGGCCGTCCGGCCAGACAACCAGGGAACGAAATGTCCCCCAACGCCAGTCCAGGGATCCCCCCTAACTCCCCCTAAGTGCCTTACTTCGCTCCCCACCCCAGGGTGAATGAAGGATGGAGTTGGATGGGCCTGCCACGTGGGGAAGTGCCCCTAGGGGAGACAAAATGGCCGCCACGACCACACCCCGGGCCTGGGTGTGCGTGCCGTCCGGTCGCTCTGGACAGGGGGTAAGCTCTCCTGATTATTCCCCGGGGGGTGAGGGTGTGCTGCTCAGCCGTGTCCCGACCACCTCCCGAGGATCCCCAGCTCGCCGCCTCCCAAGCTGTCCCTTTGGGGTGATTATAAAACTTCCTGCGATTTATTATTTATTTATTTATTCATTTATTATTATTATTATTATTTTTTCACCTCAGCCACCCAGCGGGATTCGAACCAGCAGACCCCGAGGAACCTACTGCCTTTGCAGGCGCCAAACCCACTGAGCCACAAGCGGCTCCTTATCGAATGGCAGCGGCAAGAATTCCCGCACCCGACCTCTTAGCCGCTGCCCCGAACCCCTCCGAGGGTCCTCTACCCCCCCCCGCGGGGCAGGCTCACAGGAGCCTGGCTCCCCTGCCCTCCCCCCTCCCGGTTCCCTCCCACTCCCCCGGTAAGAGAATAAAAGAAGGCACTCAGCCTTATCTCCGATCAGCCAGCTGACGGGCGGCTGCGGAGATTGCTGCGCTGCTTCCCTGCAGCGCGGAGATTCTCCTATCGCTCCGATCTCCGCTGGCCAGCTGTCAAGCGGAGCCGGAGCCGAGGCGAAGATCTTCCTCCCTGCTCTCCGGAAAGCTAAATCCGCGCAGGAAGGTCGGGGGAAGCGCGGGGGGGGCTTAAATATCCGCGCTGCCCCGACGTGCCCCGCGCGGCAGTTTTGGCCAACCGGCGACTGATTCCGCCGGCTGGCAAAGATGCCCCGCCTCCGCAAGTGGCGGGACGGAGCTACCATAGTGTTAGATGTGATAAGAGGGGAAATACAATTGACCTCAATTTGCTATCCCATCTGTGCCTTGTTTGACGTGTGGAGTAGAGATGGGCATGACTTGAAAATTTTTTTTTTGAGTTGTCGTTAGTCGGGCCGGTCCCGTTTCAGCTCGTTTCCGGTTTTCGTGAAAATTTGCAAAAATTAGTCGGTTTGTTTTTTTGTTTTTTCGTTGTTGTTAGTACTGGTTTTGGGGGGGAGCGGGCTCCTGGAGGCACCTCTGTGGGGTGGGTGCCTCCTCTGGCCTGCTATAAAGGGAAAATGGGCTCCTGGAGGCACCCGTGGGTGCCTCCTATCTTCACCCACTAGGAAGGGGAAGCAGGCTCCAAGAGACCCCTCTACATGGGGGTCTCCCCTCCTCACCTGCTGCTGCTGCAAAATGGTATGCAATAGCCATATGGATATTGCATACCAGTTGCAGGCTATGAGACCAGTGAGAGTGACAGCGTCATGCCTTCCCTGCACAAGGCTCTCGCACCACCATGTCTCACACAGAAGGGAATTGTACTTGCTGTGTGTAGTAGTGCAATGCAAGCAAGTAGATCTGGCTTAGGTTTAAGGTGGGTTAGTGCAAGGGCTAGGGTTAGGCTAGTGACGGGTAAGGTTACAGTGGGCTAGTGGGTTGCACCTCTGGGTGCCTCTCTGACCCACTAAGAAGACAGTCTGTGACGTATGGGTAAGGAGTCAAGGGTTAGGGGGCTAGGGCAGGTTTTAGGGGGCTTTTTGGCACATCCCAGAAGTCTCCATGGCCAAGTGGCCATGCGTTTGGTGGGATGGCTCCAAAAATTTGCATGGTCGTCCACTCCCACCACATGGCTGGCCACTCGGCCAGCCCATCATTGCGCACTGCGCAGGTGTAAATAAAATAAAATAAAATAAAATCAATGGAGGACAGAGGAGGAGAGGAGAGACATTTTGTTGCAAGAAAAAACCCACTGCTACTGTGAAAAATCTGGCAGTTTATAAATTTTCGCATGTTTATGTTGTGCTTGTGTGTTTTTGGACCACGATTTCAAAAACAATATTGCGTTCGCCGCCCCATTTTGGATCCCCCGCCCGCACCGCATGGCATGGCGATTGGCGACTTGAGTCCGGCTGCCCAGGGGGGGAGGCGGGACCCCCCCTCCAGAAACCACCCCTCCGGTAGGTGCCCTGCGCCCTTAGTCAAGCAGGCATTTTTCCGCCTGCTTTTTTGGCCCGGGAATGGGTGGGGGGAGAGTTTAAAAGTTTTTTCCTGTGCCGTCCGTGCCGCTTGCTTGCGCTTTAATTGCGGCGGCCAGCGGCCGGCGAGACTGGGCTTTTTGCTGGCTGCCTGCGAGCCTGCGGCGAGTCCCACCAGAGCAGCCCAGGACAGGGGATGGGGGGGGGAGGCCGGGGACCTCCAGAAACAACCCCTCTGGTAGGTGCCCTGAGGCACGGCAGGCATTTTTCCGCCTGGTTTTCGGCCGGGAACCGGGTTTTTTTAACTTTTAAAAACTTTTTTTCTGTGCCGCGTGGCATCGCGCGATCGCGCAATGCAAGGAACGAGCACGACAAATCAGACCAAAATTGTTCGTTCATCGGTTCGAGCTCGAAGTCTGGCGGAGTAATTCCCGTTACCGTTTCCGTAGAGTAAGGGAACCGAGTAACGGAAACGGAAACGGGAATACCGCTAAGTCGTGCCCATCTCTAGTGTGGAGATGGGCAGAAAACCCTGAAAAGAGCTGATCTCTTATTATGTTTTCAGAAGTGAAGTATCCTGTGTTCTAACCAAAAGTACCTAGCAAACTGGGAGATATAATCCTGAGCAGGCTGGTCTTTGAAAGGTTAGTGAGAAGGGAGTTCATAGTCACCCCGAGTAAAAATGCAAGGTAGATATTAGGAAACAGACAACAAATATTTTAAGGTGAAGTCACAGTCAGTCCATAAATCATTACCATCTTGGATCAAAGGTCCAAACATGGAGCAGACATGGACATGGGAAGAACCAGGTCTGTTACTAATTCCTATGGATTATTCTGGGTGTTAAACCATCTCCGGGACTTTGAAGCAGTCTTAACACCAGCCTCCCTCCTGATACCATCATGTGGTGTATTCCATCTCACCCAAAAGATTCTGAGCGCCTGATAGACAACATGTTCTATCAAGACGGCATTTTTGGTACAATGCTTTGATAAAGATAGCATGTGGCTATTGAAAGCTTAATTTATATATTTTTTGTTTTAGTAGTGACCAATAAAGGTATTATCACCAAGCCTCTTTGTAAATTTTGTTTTTCTGGTCACACAGCTAAACCCACTTTTTTCTCTTATGTAGAACATGCTGCAGTTATTACTTGTGTAAGTGATTCTTTGTTTGTTTGTTTGTTTGTTTTACTATCAAGTTTAGAATTCTGCAGCAGGGGGCAAGTGCTAAGGTGCTTCCAAAAGGTATATCCCTATGGGAGCAGACAAAAGTGGGAACACTCAGCAGTCTTGGTCATGTCTGAGAAATTTATTGAGCAAGGAACAGGTGAAGCACTGAGGTGGAGTTTGAGCTGTGTGTTCACCTGCTACTTCCGTTCACAGATGGAGCTAATCAGCTTACCTCTCCATCTGGGCCAGCCTTAAAGTTTAACATTCCATTTGAGCAGTGCCCAGTAGTGCAGGGAGATACCATTTTTTCTTTTGGACTGTAAGATCATTGCTCTCTGCAAGTTCTCCTCATTTGAAGGGATTGGGCCCTCTCTGGAAAGGCCAAGTTCTGCCGTAGTCTCATGGGTCTTTGGGGAGGGTTTGCCAGCTAGGGTCTGAGCCTTTCTTCTGACCTGATTCCTCCAGTCAAAGCAGAGCACTATGGCTCACATCGTCCTTGGGAGACTCTGCCAGGGTAAAGCATGACACTAAACCCAATCTGTTTTCTATGTGAAAGCAAGAACCCCAGAGATCTCCAGACAGGGCAGGAAGAATTCTGCCTGTAAAACCTGGAAGGCTGCTCCAGCCAGAGTTGACAATACTGGGCTTGGCAGGCCATAATTGACTCATTGTGTGGGAGCTTTCTAAGTTTCTATCCTCAAGTCATGTCAGGAGCTGTATGCCATTCACTGAGCAGCTTGTGAAGTTAAAATGTGGGGAACTCAGATCCAGAAAATGTTTGCATATTGTTCTTGTCTTGACAGTTCATCTGTAACATTGGAAACAGGCAGCTTATGGAGAAAGACATCATCTCTCACTGCTGGCTTTATATGCACATCTTGAAGTACAGTACGTACAATTATGAGCATTTTCTCTGTGAATATTAAGGAAAGTGTGAAAGTAACTGCTGCATGTTATTTATACATCTCCCCATCCCTCTGTTTTGCTGCAGTATCTGAAGCCAGATTCAAATTTACAGTGAAATTCCACTGGTTAATGTTACCTGAAGCTGCAGGAACCAATGTTCTACACAGGTTGATATGAACTCATTCCCTGGATTGGAAGCTGTTAATATTTTGAACATTTATCCTGCTGTGGCTTTTAACCAGGGGACATGATCTGATTGCAAGTACAGATTGAAGTACTGAGATAAAAATGACTGCTGCCATACAAAAGTATCCTGAAAATGTATCACAGGGAACTCTTCATTAGGGATTTGGTGTTTCAGGCAAAATGTCACATTTAATGACAATCAATGAAGTACATTATTCTTTTCTCAACAAAAACTTCAATTTGTAATTTTCTTTGTCAGTATTTACTAGGGCAGTGGTTCGCAACTTGGGGGTTGGGACCCCTTTGGGGGTCAAACAACCATTTCATAGGGGTCGCCATGAGCCAGTGAAGAAAAAGGAACAAACGGCTTGGGTCTGGAGGAGGGGGGAGGAAGGGGGGAAGAGTGAGTTACAGCTTGATAGGTTGGAGGGGATGTCAGTCAATGGCATCGGAGGCTGCAATTGGCTGAGGGTGCCTGTAGAGGGAAGTTCTCTATGGCACCTGTGGCAGTGGCCTGCCAAACGGTGTTTGTGGCCTCTTTCAAGCAGGGCAAAGGGTCACCACAACATAAGGAACTTTATTAAAGGGTTGCCTCATTAGGAAGGTTGAGAACCACTGTACTAGGGGAAAGATCCAATTTAAGAGACACAATGATCAAAGAAGATCTTCAGGGGACATTAAAAAAGGACAGCTGAATCCCCTGCAGCTGCTAGATGCCCCCAGCACCTGCTTCTTCAGAGTAAAAAAAATTTTAGTGGCAGGAGCTAGAAGGAGGAGAAAGAGAAGAACTCATGTGACTGCAACAGAAGGGAAATGGCCTCCTGGTAGAGCTTCATGGACAGATGTGTGGCAGTACCACTCTTGCTTAAGCTCTCCATTTACAAATGCAACTATACTAGATTTGTACAAGAACTGCATTGTATGTCTATGTAGTGGGCATGTGGTAGTGTGACTGGAAGTTCAATGATTGAAATTTGGTTGGTTAGTGAGATTTGGGGGGGGGGAGGAAGACTCTGGTCTGTATGTCAGTTGTGTTCAGACTCAGAGTGTTAGTTGGAGAGGTTAAAAAGAAGGAAATCTCTTTAAAAGTCACTCGGGAGAAGAAATATGCACTAGAAATTATTAAGTGAAGTCTTTTTAGAGGCCTAAGTGTGTGTGTGTGTGTGTCACAAAGTTCAAGGGTCTGTAAAGAAATCTTTAAATACAGAATAAATATTTTTACAAATTACTGTTGTTTTGACCTTTGTCATTCATATTCTAGAGCCAACCTTTTCTTTAATGCCTATTATCTGTGGATGCAGCATACAATTCCTATTTGCTTATTTAAATCTCTGTGTTTAAGTCAAATCTACCATCAAGAACAAAACGAATAATGTAAAAAAGAGAAAAAAATTCAGTAACTGTTAAAGAATCTAAGGTACCAGCTTCAGACCAGGATGATGTGGCTGGGATAGAATAAAGGGGGCAAACCTGAATTTTGTGTCTCAGATGTTGGGGAGCAGTTGCTCTTTCATTTTAATACTTTCCTTAGTGACACAAAGGAGTGTGGAGCTAGGCTTAAAATGGTAAATGGTAAAATGCGCCAACGAAGTGCCTTGTTGTGACCCACCTCAGGTATGTGTAGCATAAACATTAGTGGATAAGATCATTGCCCCGTCAACAGGTTGGAAAAGCTGTGAAAGGATGCAAAGGTGGATGATGTTTCATGTGTGTAATTATATGGGATTACTTTTATTGGCAGATATATAGGCTTCCAGCCTTCCTAGAAAACCATGAGGTAACACAGGTGTATGTGTGACAATGATACCTAAATAATTTTTACTACAATTAGATGTTTGTTTTCATTGATCATACATAATTTAGTGCAGCTAATTTAAACACTATAGGTAAATAAGTAAAAATTATATTTGATTATTGTCTGTGAAGATTCTCAGTCATCCAGGTGAGTTTATCTGAAAGCTGAGTCATGGCTACTGGATCTCTTTTCTTGACAGATCAAAACATTTCGCTACTCATCCAAGCAGCTTTGTCAGTCTTCAGATGTTTTGATCTCTCAAGAAAACTCCAGTTGCTATGACTCAGCTTCCAGATTTCGTAACATGTCCACAAAATGTTACACAAAATGTCCACAAAATGAAAGTTAGTCTTTAAGGTGCCACATGTTTTGTCCCAAAGAAGACTGTTGGATATTGACTTTCAGGAACTGTGGAGTGCTGAAAATAAGACCTGCTCTCCCCGGTTCTTCCGCATACCATCCAAAATTGGCCAGACAGCTACTATCTCTCTTGACTCAGTTGTCGCCAAAACTGGAGAGCATTTTCCCTTGCCAGATGTAATGTCATGTATTTTGCCTTGTTATGGGGCAGATTCAGGGGAATACCTCTTAATGCAAGATGCTGCTCATGTGAGCAGGGTGCTCTGGAAACCCTAGTGCACATGGTTTGTATTGCCCACTCCATCATGACCTCCAGTCAAAGCGTCTTGCGCCCATTTACAAGCCCTGGATGGGAAATCTGACCTAGATAAAATTCATTTTTATGTTAACTGTAGACTGGACAACCTCTATTGAATCAGTGGCAGACTTTCTCAGTGAAATTGTGAGGGAACTATTTCACTGAAAGTTTTCTACAAATCTCAGCATCAAGATGTTGCTTTGATTTTTGACTGGAATTCTTGAACAGACTAACACAGTTACCTTCTCCAGATTTCATTCTTGAATTTTGCAGAGGGAAGGGGAAATGAGTCATGCTCCTAAAGGGTATAGGCTTCACACAGACACTTATTAATAAAATAACATACATTTGATTGTTAAATTATATAGTCTCAATTTTTCTGTCAATAACTTAGAACTCACATATATATCTTTAATTGTCAGTAGGGGGCACCATGCAGCAAGGCACTGTTCAGCCATGGAAATCATTTCAATTTTTTTTAACTTCTATTTTCATGTTGCTCCCCGTTTTAAAAATATTTTTCCTTTTCTTTCTTTTTTTACTTAAAGGATTCTGGGCCAAGTCAATGACACACTAAATATATCAGCTAAAACGAATTTATTTTTAATGTCCAGGGTCTTTGGGAAATATAGATTGCATCTTTATGTTAACAACCTTATGGTGATCAGCGTCTTTTGCTCCTACATGTAAATATGTTACTGTTCTTGAAACAAGACTTTTAGAATTGGCAACATACAATTGAATTTTAAAAAGAAATACTAAAAATATTTCCTATCCTTCCTCCCATCTCTGGCCAGACAGGGACATGTATGTCTCAAAGAGCCAAATGGAGAGGAGGTGTGAGTGGGTGTGCTTGACCTGTGCCCCTTTGTTTGAAGAAGTGGGGTGTAATACCCAATCTTTGACTTCATATGCAGGTTTACAACAACCGTACTGCATTCTGCTTCATCTAAGACAGACGTGCCTGGCAAAAATTATCTTGCCAGAACTTTACATCTAAGAATAACTTCCTATCAAATCACATCTTTGGCGCTAGGACTTTGGGTACATGCTTTGAAATTGCCCTCAAAAGCTTGCAGTTATTTTTTTAAATTAGTAGCCTATAGCCTAATTTTTAAAAAGTACTGTTGTTGCCTAGGTTTTCACTATAACTTTATGAAAATTTATTTTATGAAAAGTTAATTATTTGCAGTTCTAGTTCCAAAGCCAAAAAGTAGGTACTTAGTATTATAGTTACAAGTTTTAAAAGTTCAGTGATACCTCAAGATATGAAGGTCTTGAGATATAAAAAGAAATTTTCTGGGAATGAAGATGTATAGCTTTAAGAAAATTTTCAATAGGATGACCCATTTACGGTCCCCCCCTCCATAAAGCATTGCTATAGATTTAACGTTAACATGGAGAATCATCCTTCCAAGGAGTAGGGATATAGAGCTTTGCTTGCCTTGTTGTTGCAGGGATGGACAAGGAACAGCAATTTCTTTCTTTCTTTCTTTCTTTCTTTCTTTCTTTCTTTCTTTCTTTCTTTCTTTCTTTCTTTCTTTCTTTCTTTCTTTCTTTCTTTCTTTCTTTCTTTCTTTCTTTCTTTCTTTTGTCCTCTTTGCTCTGTGACAGTGGAAAACAATTTCATGCTCTACTGACTTGAGAGTTTTGTGCAAATCACAGAATTTGTTCAAAACTGTGATTGCTGCTTTCAATACTCTGAAGCAACAGATGCATTCTTTGCAATTCAGCAACCACCACTTGTTCCATGCTTGCTGTAACTCCTCTCCCCACCTCTCTGTATGTGTACAATTTGTTTCATAAAAGTAAAGCTGTACATGCTGACTACAAAGGCATTTGTTATTTTGGGGCTGGGCTGGTTTGCTCCTTTGGCTGTCAACTACATGATGTAAGTGCTGATGCAAACCAGCCCAGCCCCAAAACAACAAATGCCTTGTAGTCAGCATGTACAAGACTATATTTTTGTCTAAAATTGCTAGACTAAAAATTGAGAGTTTTCAAACACAGAAGTAAGCCAAGGAGAGAACCAAGCAGTTGTAAAACTGTGGGTGTCTTATAGACTGAAAAATATGATAGAGTAACACCCCCCATCTATTGCGGGGGTTAGGGACCGACCCATCCCATGATAATTGAAAATCAGTGATATGCAGATGCAGGTTGGGTCAGGCCTGGGACAAGTGGTGCAAAGTGTTTAAAATGACTTTCAGCCATGGTGCCAAGCACTTGGCTCCGTGGCTGAAAGCCTTTTAAACATCACACACCGCTTCCCAGAACCCCATGCAGGCAAGCCCTGGGCTCCAGCTGATTAGTACTGGGGTGGGGGAGAAAGGCCTTTTGTTTTCCCACCCCAGCGCCAAGCAGCTGGAGCCCGGGGCTTGGGGAAGTGTGCATGGGAGGTTTAAAAAGCCCTGGCTTTTAAAACTTCCCCCTCCCTCAAGCCCTTTTGGGGGTACTGTGGTCCCGCGATATAGTAGTACCGCAGTATATGAACCACAAAAGGGTGGGGGATCACTGTATCACTAATGTACCAGCAATGCTTTGATTTCTTTCTTTTCATTTTTTTTTTGTTAAAAAAAAGCCTGGCCAAAGCATCGCTGGTGTCAGTTAGTAAATACTAAAAAGAAATGTAAAACCTCCCCTTCCTTCCCCTCCAAAAGCAAATGGCAAGGAAAATTAAAAGGGAAAGTTTCCAGTTTCTCGAGATGAGCAGCTTTAAAGATCCTGATAAATTGAGATGTTTCCATTTAAATTTTCCTTGGTTTCCGCCATTGGTGGGAAAAGGATTTATTGAGTTTTCTTTGAACTATGGTGGCCATGCCATACCTGCAGAACATGTTCATGGTGTGTATGGGGAATGAAAGGAAAGAAGAAAAGACCTTCTGCTACCCAATTCAGCAACAGAAGTCTTCAATTCTGCATTACGTTCCTTTCACCACAGGGAAACACACCCTTTCGACCCCGAGAAAAGACTGTGTATTTGAGCAGAAGAAGTCATGTGGTCCTTTGGCCTTCATCAGGCTGAATACCATAGAAATGTAGTACAAGACAAGACAAGACAAATAAATTTATTGATTAGTCCTATGACCATATCAACCAATAACAACACAGAATATAAAATACATCGAAGTACATGCAACACCATCCAATAGGGTACCCTACAATACAGATTCAGAATATTCAGTGGTCATATATGTAGATCTCCTTTGCAGGATACTCCAATTTGTTCGACGTATTGCGTTCTTATAGCTGCAGCTTTAGTTACAAACTTGGCAACTTTGCGAACAATGTACACATTAGAGCCCGAAAGAAGATAAGACAATCTGTGAATTGGGTCCCTATGGACTGTTCTTTCTAAAAAAGGGGATAGATATTCAAGCCTGATGGGTGCATATAATTGGCAGTCAAAGAGAATATGAGAAATGTTTTCAACAGAAGGGGATCCACAAATACAGGTTCTCTCCTGATAAGGGAGGTGGTGAAAACGCCCATATTTGACCATGGAATCCAGCAGTTCAAATCTGGCTCTAGTAAAGGCCCTTCTTAATACTTGAGGTAAGGGCATTGAAATGTATTTTTCAGGCAGAAAGGTAATTTTATTCTTAGCCAACCAGCTTAGAGATCTATTTTTAGATAATAATTCCAGGTCTGATTGTGCACTAATATCTAGGACTCGCTGTTTGAAAATATCTCTTGCCTGTGGAGCTATCGAAAGCAAATACTGAATAGAAAACCCATGGTGTGTAATAGTTTCATGAAGACGGCTAATCCACGAATTAGTTAGTGCCATGTTTGTTTGTTCCATTAAACATATTTTGGGTAGACTATTAGTATCCATAAAAAGGATTTTCAGCCAGTAATTGAAAACTTTGATAATTAGGTTACTTTGTAGGGAATGCATGCCTAGCTCTGCTCTAACAGCAGGAGCTGATGTGTTCTTATCAGTTCCCAATATACTTCTTAGAAAACTGGTCTGATTTTGTTCAAAATGGTGGCTTTGTTTAGACCCCACAGTTCAGCTCCATAGGTCAACATTGTGACTATTTTAGCCTTAAACACCTTCAGTATGGGGATCAAAGAACCTGGGTGGTTGTAACTTAATAACTTGTACAATCTTTTAGTACCTAAACTAGCCTTTTTCGAACTTCTTTTATAATGGTTAAACCATGTGCCTGTGTTGGTAAAAACCACTCCAAGGTAGTTAAAGGAAGGTACTTGTTCAATGGGTTCCCCATTTATCCACCAATTATATTTCACACTCCTCTTGCAAAACACCATCACTTTAGACTTGCTTTTGTTTATGGTTAAGGAATTTTGGACACAGTATGTATACAATCTTTGGAGAAGTCTTCTTAGGCCTATTTGGGTAAGGGCCATTAGAACCATATCATCTGCATACAATAAAATATTAATAAATTTATCAGTACCTTTGGCATATGGGAATCAGCATCATGCAGAAAACCAGGTAGGTCATTTACATATAAGTTGAAGAGCATTGGGGCCAGAATGCAGCCCTGTCTAACTCCAGTGAATGTTGGTATACTCTTTTGTTGCCATTTATTCCTGTGCGAACTTTCAACTGCGTATTTGAGTAAAGGATCTTAAGCAGACTTAGAAGTCTAGCGTCCATATTCAAACTAGCCAATTTCCTCCACAGAATATTTCTATTTATTGAGTCAAAGGCTGCACTAAGGTCTATAAATGCTGTATACAATTTCTTGCTTTTTGATAGCTGCTTTGTAAGAATGTGATGTAGAATAAAACAGTTATCAGTTGTGGAGTGATTGGGTCTAAAACCAGCCTGCTCTTCTACTAGAAGATTATGACCCAGTCTTCTATTTTACCCAATAAATGCTTTGCATACATTTTAGCTACTACTCCAATAAGACTTATTGGTCGGTAGTTTTTAGGATCCTCTTTGTTTCCTTTTTTATATAAGGGAACTATGATGGCAACTGGGATATGACCTGTATTATTTATATGGGTGAACAGCCCCGCTAGTAAAGGGGCCCACCAGTCAATTTGGGTTTTAAAAAGCTCTGGTGGTAAAAAATCCTCCCCAGGTGCCTTATTATCTTTTAGTGAGCAGATGATGGTTCTAATTTCTGAGACAGATACTGGAGGCCAGGCTGGGAGTGCTTCCAAAAATGGAAGTTTTACGCTTTGTTTCTGTGTAAAGTCCTGGGTGGTACTGGAAAATATATTTGCATAATACTCTTCCCAAATTGAAGCTGGAATAGAAGTGTTGGAATAAAATTTACGTTCCTTTAATACACCAGAAACAGCATTCCAAAAGAACACTGAATTAGTCCCTTTTGCCCAGATTTCTAGATCAGACCAAAGTTTGGTATTATGGGAAGCTCTTTTGGCAGTTAACAATTTCTTATAACTGCGTCTGATTTCTAACATTTTGGCCTGGTTTTTGGCAGAGGGATTTACTTGGGCCTGTCATTGCTGCCCTCAAACTTTTTCTGGTGTATACACAATCAGTATCAAACCAATTTGGACTGCTTTGTTGTTCCTTTCTGATAGGAAGGTTATGTACTAGAAATTTTTTTAACAAAAAGCATAGATCTTTATATTGGGTTAAAATATTAATTGAGTCTGAGTTAAATGAGGAAATTGATTTTCTCCAAGCCATGGCCTGTTCAGAATTCAAGAAAAGCGATAAGGCTTTTGTATCGACCTTGGCCCATTTGAGTTTCTTTTCTTGCCTCACTTCAAAGTTTGCTAGTAACTTCTTATCATGTAACAAATATGGCCTTGTATCTGAATTACCTTTGAAAGAAACTGTAATTGGTTGATGGTCACTATCTTCCCTCACCAGGACTTGAATATCTGAAAACAATTTAAAATCAGCCTGAGATACACATATGTAATCTAAAACACTACTAAGTTTTCCTGAGTGATACGTAAAAGGATATCTAAAACCAGGTAATTTACCTCCTAAAATGACAAGATTACATTTATAAATCAAGGAGACCAACTGGAGACCTGCCTTATTTCTTTTGAGGTCACTAGAGAACCAAGAGTAGTACAGAGGGAGGGAAAGATGTTTCAGAAAACATGGCCAGGCCAGGCTCCTCCGTGAAAAGTAAATTTCAAAATGGGGACTGCAGGTTTAGATCAGAGGAATTTGTTTGCAGATCTGGCCATGGTAGGGTCCTGCCAAGCCCCTACAGCTTGGTAGGGGCCAGCCCAATGAATACCTTATGGCAGGCATGACCAAACTTTGGCCCTCCTGATGTTTTGGACCACAGCTCCCAGAATTCCAAGCCTGTATTCCCACCTGCAAAGGACTGTGGGAGTTGTGGTCCAAAATATCTGGAGGGCTGGTTTGACATGCCTGCTTATGGGGTAAAAAGTTAGCTTATCTCTATTGTTTTGAGTGGTCAAAACAAAGATATAACCCACTCTTTTCTTCAGATTGTACTGAAGCAAAACTCAGGAAAAAGAAAATTTACTTTGGTAAAACAGAGGTGATTGTGGGACACCCTGTAGTGGCTATCTACAGTATACCCAAAGGTAACAAACTCTGGAAGGAGAACTTTTATGTGACTCCAAAACACATCACATAATTGTTGCCTTTGATCAATATGCTGATTTCCCAAATGGTACACACATCAATTGTGCAGTTGTTGTTGGCTGCTGAGAAATAATCTGGCAATGAGAGCATAGAGGGAACTCCTAGTTCCTTGAGGTCCTTGCCCTCTGAAGATGCCAACCACAGAGTCTGGTGAAATGTCAGGAAGAAAAACTTCCGGAACCTGGCCAAACAGCCCAAAAAACTCACAACAACTATCATAACCTGGCAAATTATTCACAAATCTCTTGTGCATACTGAAGTTATAACAATTAGCTGCAGGAATTTTATGGAAAGTTTGGTGCCACCATACCTCACAGGAAACTTCCAAAGATGGAAAGGTATGTGTGCAATGCTCTTCACAGTAGAAAAGTGAAATAAATTTATCATGTGTTCTATGTATAATTCAACAGACATTGCAAGTGTTTCTCCAACCTTGCAGGGTTTTTTTTTTTGTTATTTATCATACTGAGAATTCTTAGGAAACAAAACAGGAGAAAAAGGAAAGAATTCAGAGGATCTTCTCATTTGCATGCAGCCCATCCACTTCCTATTCATTTCTGCTCCTAGCTCTTTTCTTGTTCTCCTGCTGTATATTTTCACTGAGCTCAGACAGTCATATTGATTTTTGAAAAGTGATATATGCTGAGATAGGGATGTGAAGGAGAAAGAGTGAGCACACATGGATTAAGCACAGCAGCCGATGGCCATTATTAGATGACCAGGAAGAAAAGTTCATATTCTGAATATTTTAACCTTTTAAATATCCATTCCAGAAACTATGTTCTTCTGATTTCTAAACTCAGTATTATTTATGGGGTTGCCTAAAGGTGACCTGAAGGTATAGCTGTAGCCTTATCCTCAGCCTATGAAGGCTTATTCCCAGAAACTGGTGGCCAAATAGTTCTTTGGAGTAAACATGAACAATCTATAGACCTAATCTTCCACAAGTTTAATAAATCCTGTAGAGTGAATTTAAAAGATATGAGATCCCTTCAGAGGCATCTCATATCTTCAGAGGAAGAGCATGGCCACATATTCATTCAGACTAGGGATGGGCACCAAATGAAAAATGAAACACTGTTCTGTTGTTTTGTTAGCTAACAAAAATGAAACAAAACGGGAAAGCAGCATTTCATTATTAATGAAACAAAATTGTGTTTTTTGTTTAAAATGAACCAATTTGTCCAGTTGTAAAACAGCTCCCTTGGGTCCTAGAGGCACCAAGGGGACTATTTTTATAGAGTAATGAATCAGTTTGTTACTGTTTCATTTTGTATATATTTTTTAAAAAAATTGTTTGTAACAAAATAAAATGAATCACGAGGGAGTGAAACAAAACCCAATTTTTAGGTTTCCTGCCCATCCCTAATTCAGACAGCTAATTCCTTTTTGTCTGCTCCACTAAACTACCAACACAGAAAATTTTGAAGGAAAACATTCCGTAACATACTAAGAATCTTTGTGGCTGAACAATTGGGACTTCTTCAGGGGAATGTGGTGGGATAAGGGAGGAAGAAGCTGGACTTTGACCATTGACAGTTCTAGCTTCCAGTATCAGACAAGGATCTGACAAGTCCTTTCTAATCACAATGCTTCCAGCAGGGAATTATGCAGTACAGTGGAACCTTGACTTACATACTGCTTGACTTGCATCATATTTGACTTGCAGCAAGAAGGGGCCTGTTTGACTTGAGTCGCAGGCTTTGACTTACATCTCAGAGCCCCGGCACAAGGCACCGGAATTGGGCGGCAGCCACAAACCAGCATCGCGGCTGCTGCCTCCAAACTGCTCCTGCCTTTTTCCCCTCCTCCGGCAGCGGCAGCTTCGGCGAGGCCAGCTCAGAGCACCTGGAGCTGGTCCTCGGCCTCACCGAAGCCGCTGCTGCTGCTGGAGGAGAAGAAAGGCCGGGAGCTCGGGGCTGGCCTTGCTGGTTAGACAGTCGGCTCAGTCTTGTAAAAAATCTGGCTGCAGAAGTCTGGTCCAAAATGGAAGCATTTTAGTTGGGGAGCTGTAAAGTTGTGGGACTCTAATGGTAAGCATAGAGTTGTTCAGAACTTTTAACGTCAGGTTAAAAATCAGTAAAACTTAAATGTTAGACATTGTTGCTATGAACATTAAAAAGTGGAGGCATATAACTTGTGGACTATAATTCCACTGTCTCCTCCTCTCTTTGAAGAGACATTTCATTTACATCCCCAGAAGGAATCTCCTATCCCAGTCAAATTTGTGTTAAATTGCTGTTTTCGGGGGTCTTTTTCATCATCTGGAACGGATTAATCCGCTTTCCCATTACTTTCTATTGGAAATGTTCATTTGACTTAAGTCATGTTTGACTTAAGTCTAGACCACTGGAACGGATTAATGACGTAAGTCAAGGTTCCACTGTATCAGTTACATTGTACTTAACATTCCATTCTCACAGGCAGCTCTCTTTCATTTGCTCTACTTTATCTAATAGTACCAGAATGTCAACAATGGAGGGATGTTTTGCTTATTGTTTGGTGATTACAATGTGTGGATGTTGGTGTGTTTGGTGGAGACTCATGATTCCCTTATTCCTCACCAGTTCCTTTGGCTTCTAATCTGGGCTGTGGGAAAACCTCACCAATGTGTGTGACAGGAGTTTTTGAAATAACTTTGTTGACCATTGGTAGCAGCTTACTGTGGCAAATTATGCAGGTTTAGGTTGTATTTAATAAATAAATAAATAAATAAATAAATAAATAAATAAATAAATAAATAAATCATCTTTATAATCTGTAATGTAGCAGTCTCTGTGGCATCAGAGTAGCAGCTGTGAACTGACCTATGGTATACCGCCCCAAATTTCCTTAGCAGCTCAGAGAAAGAATGACTCAACAAAAAAGGTTCCAACAGTATCTCCCTCACAAAAGACCTTCTGGGATGTTTTAATGTAGTAGTTAATCAAACCTTTACAGGAGAAGGAAGTTATATTTAAGACTTAACATTATGGAACGATTTATGAGATTTTTCTTGACCATTTTACTGGAGCCACTATCAGAAGTGGTTCCTACCCAGAAGACTCTCCTGGGGAAAGGAGTGGAGCAAACATAAATATCAGCTTTACTATAACAGAAGGGAATTCAGGAAGGATACATTTGCAAGGCCAATATTAAGGATTATTCATCACCTGAACTGCATTTGAATGGAAACTATCCATCCCATTTCCATCCTCTTGCTCTTTGAGCATGGCTATGATGAATCCCCAAGGGTGAACTACAATAAATACTAGAATATACAAGAACTATGTATTGGGCTCTCCACACCATCGGGATCCTTCCCTAGTGTTGGTGCACCAATCTGGGCATGACTGACCAGCGTGGGTGGGGCTAGATGTTGGATCTCGAAAGCATCGTGCTTCATACACATTTGTATGAAGTGCCCTTGTATATTTGGAAGCATCTTTTTAATCTTCCCGTTTCCTAATATCCCCAACATAGAATTTTGAAATACATTCTCCCAAATAGTCATGTTGTCTTAGTAAAGTAGCCCCATTTTAAAAACAATTCCAATTTTCTATTGACATGGAACATTTTAAAATCTATTTTCTGTTTCCTTCTCTAGATATTGAAAGGCTGTCATGCAGAAGAGGGTCAGGGGATCCATTCTCGATCATCACTGAGAGCAGGACATGTAAAAATTGGACAAAAGCTACAGGAAGCCAGATTTCAGTTGACTGTCAGGATAAATCTAACAGTTACAGCATGGCAATGGAACCAGTTGCCTCAAGAGGTGGTGAGTGCTCCAACACTGGAGGCATTCGAGATAAATTTATTTTGAATGTCTTTGATTTGTATTCCTTTATTAAGCAGGAAGTTGGACTCAATGGCCTTATAGGCCCCTTCCAACTTCATTATTCTATGATTCCATGATTCTGCAATTTTAAAGCTGACATGTATACGATGGTGCCCAAATAGGAAAATGATCCGCTTGGACAGGCACAAGAATGTGAGATTTTCATGATTTTTTATGTCTTTCATAATTGTGATGCCAGATATCTAATACTACCTTATAGCACAGTGGTTAAATAGTAGTAGTGCATCCAAGCCTAGGCTCACAATCTGAGTTCAATCTTGATGGGTTCATGTAGCCAAATCAAGGTTGACTCATCCTTGCATCCTTCTTAAGACAGTAAAATAAGTACCCAGCTGTTTGGTGGGTCAGTGTGTGTCCTGCATAATTAAGGTGTAAACTGTCTAGAGAATGCTCTAAGTAGCACAATTTGCTTTTGATTTAATAGGTTTCTAGTTGGAAAACATAATTTCTTGTATAATTTAAAATGTACAAATTTATTCAAATTTTATGTTAGTTTATGCTAATCTTATGGAATGGTGACCTCCATTACCTAGATTCATTCTATCTATCTATCTATCTATCTATCTATCTATCTATCTATCTATCTATCTATCTATCTATCTATCTATCTATCTATCTATCTATCTATCTATCTATCTATCTACCTAACAGTAATTGTATGCTACAATTATAAAAAGGGGACAATCCTCAGCTGAGTAAAGATGTGCCTAAATTCTTGCTATATAACAACCTGGTGGCACTTGATGCATATTCTTTTCTCCAATGTGTTAATCTACTACACCGTTTAAAAGAGCGTTGAATGGCTTTTAAAGGTCCATAGGAGATTTTGGGCTTTTTTTCTTTATTTTCGCCCTTATGAAGGAAAAGGAAATGAGCCAAAGATGGCAAATAATGACCTTCAAAAGCTTGAAGAGGTTGATTTGTCATTTTAAAGGCTGGGGCCTTTCAGACCCAAAATAGATTTTCTTAGAAAGAGAGCAAAAATAAACTATGCTTTGAAAATCTGTGACTTTAGAGTGCCTTTGTTTAAGGTAGATTGTGAATTTTCTTCCTATATGGCTTGGTTTAATTATTCATTGTTCAAATGTCAAGCACATTTAAATATACAATATGTGAAGGCTTGAACTAGGTAAGGAAATAGGGCCAGCTGTGCTTCCCCTATGGTTTTCAGTCCAAACCTCCTCCCTTTTCATGACCTTGCAGTGTTGATTGACAAAGTCTGAAGGGCTTCTGTCTGAGTTCATTTGAATACAATTAAAACACTTTACAATGTCAAGGATCCTGCTTTATCAGACTCCCAGTTATGTTGAAGACTGTATTTGATTCAAACATAAATCTACCTTAGACTCTGTGGGTGGGTGGGTGGGTGTAAATGGACATGGGTGGCACTGCACTGTAGGTTAAACCAGTGTTTTTCAACCTTTTTTGGGCAAAGGCATGCTTGTTTCATGAAAAAAATCACGAGGCACACCACCATTAGAAAATGTTAAAAAATTTAACTCTGTGCCTATCAGACACACACAAACACACTTCTCACCCCCCAAAAAAACAACAACAAATCCATCCTCCAGCCCAGGCCCTCCCAAGGCATCCCTATCAAAATGTCCGCCTGCCCTCACCTTCCCCCTCCCTCCTCCTGGCACTTTTTTTCAGAGGAACTTGCAAACCCAGGAAGGTGGGGCTGGGGGAGGCTCTTCATATATGACCCCCAACCCCCATCTTTTACCCCTTCCAGTATAAGCCTCCCTTCTCTCCCCCCCGCCTCCTTCCAGCCAGGCAGCCACAGGGCCCGGAAGGGACCCCCCCATCCCCGTCTCCTCCCTAGGTCCTAGGAATCCCCTCCTCAGCCTCCCACATTCTCCCCTTTATTTACCCACCCCCCACAAAAAATGACCATTGTCAACGGCTGCCCGCTCCCCACCCTTAAAAGAGGGGTGCGCACACGCGCTCCTACCTGGCTCGGCAGGGGCACGCGCCCACCCTCAGGAGACAAACAGCTAGTGCGCGAGGCGGGGGAGGGAGGGAGGGGGGTTCGGTGAGCGAGGAGGGGGAACCAACCCCAAGAACCTTTAACAGCGGTTTCTGGAGCGCCCTTCGCCGCAATGCGCCTGCGCAGGTCTCCCGGCTCTCTCTCTCTCTCACTCTCTCGCTCTCCAGTCTCCTTCTCCTCCTCCTCCTCCTCCTTCTCCCTTATTTCTTCTCCTTCCCCGCCCACGGCCAGCCTTTCCTCGCCGGCGCGCAAAGCACGCCGGGAAAGGTAGTCCGCTCTCCTCCCCAGGACTGCGTCTCAGACCTGCGGGAGGAACTGCATCTCCCAAGGAAACCTTGCGGCAGCCGGCTTCTTTCTAGATGCCCCGCCTTCCTCCGGCTCGCCGGCGCCGCACCGCTGCCTTGGTCGCGAGCGGGATGCGGGGGGGGGCATTGCTGGTGTAGGGAGAAATTTTCCCACGGCACACCAGGCAACATCTCGCGGCACACTACTGTGCCGTGGAACAGTGGTTGAAAAACACTGGGTTAAACCACTGCACTTCTGGGCTTGTCAGTTGAAAGGTTGTTGGTTTGGATCTGCACAATGGGATGAGCTTGTCCCAGCTCCTGTGAACCTAGTACAGTGGTACCTTGTATAAAGGAATTAATTCATGCCAGATGAAATTATGTTAAGCAAATTTTCCTTTATACAAATTCCCATAGGAATGCATTGAAAATGGACTAATCCCATTTTTATGTTGTACAGACTTTCCCCATAGGCGATTATGTTCAGCAAATTTCCCCTATTTCCGGAATTTTTTATGTTGTACAGATTTTATGTTATACAAGCTGTTTGTTATACAAGGGTCCACTGCAGTTTGAAAGCACATAGAAATGTGACTACATGCATAGATACCACTTTGGTGGCAAGGTAACAGTGTTTGGTGCACTTGCACACTTAGTCATGCCAGCCACATGATCAGATAAGTATGTCCACGGGCAAACACCAGGTCTTTGGCTTACAAATGGAGATGGGCACTGGCCTCTATAGTCAAGAAATGACTGTACTTAATTGTCAGGGGGAGCCTTCTATATATAATCAATGCAGTAGTCTTAGTGCCACTAAATCTTTAAAATCCTCATATAACCTGGGCAAAGATTATTACCTTGCTTTTAATTATTAATCCCTTAACCTCATGTTCTAATAACAGAGTCCTGACAAGTCTGTTCTTTCAAAAATATAATGTTCTATATGGTAACAAATAGAGATGGGCACGAAATGAGCGATTTTTCATTTTTGTTTTCATTTTTTCGTTTCATTACGCAACGAAAACAAAACGATTTTTTAAATAAAACAAAAACGAAAACAAAACGACCAAATTTGCCGTGTTTTTCTTTTTCATTGCAGCAGATCATTGAACTAAAAAGAACGCTAACAAAACAGCAATTTTTCATTTTCGTTTGTTCATTTTGTTACCTAACGAAACGAAAATGATTTTTTTGCAAAAAACATCACGAAAATGAAAACAAACCGAAACAGACCCCTAAACGACCAAACGACAAACGAAACACCATTGTTTGAGTCGTGCCCATCTCTAGTAACAAACCACTATATCCTGCATGTTAGGTCAGAGGTTGCATATAGCTCATAATAACATTATAAGATTGACTTTTACTTTTACTTTACTTTACTTTACTTGAAATTTTTATACCACCAGCTTGTATAAAACAATTCATGGCAGTTTACAAACAAGTACAAAAAGCAGATTACACAGAATACACCATGAACCAAAATAAAAATAAAAATAAAAAAATAAAACCCACAACCCATGAATTGAGCTGTCTCACTTTTTTTCAAGACACTTCTGGGAAATGTGCCTGCCCAGAATGAAACTAAAATTCAGCATTGATGTTTCCTTTACTTGTTGGGGGGGGGTCACATTCTTGGTTAGACAGCCTGGAGCCACTTAATCAATTCTCTAGGCAACACTGGGTTGGATCTAGCAAACATTTTGTGTAGGACTGAATGTCAGGTTAGGCAGCCAACCATAGAATTCCAAGTTTGCTCTCTGAGAGTAGCTATTTATAGGAGCCACACCCAGGCAGTTCTGCTAGTGGTTTCAGTTTTGTAGCAGCAGGGGTGAGGAGGAGATGTCTAGCTATCCAGTCTTCTTACATCTGCCCTTTTCTCAGAAAATATTGATCCATTGTGGAAAACATGTCATGAATTAACAATGTTCTGAGCAGGATGGATAGGATTCTGGTTGCTGTGCTTACTTTTCCTCTAGTCTTCTTTTACCCCTTTTCCTAATGTTTTCCACAACTTCATAATTTTTTTGTTCTTTCTTTCCTTATGTACATGGAACTGAGAAAAGGGGCTGCTAGTACATGTTGCAGTGAAATCCAAACATGAGCATAATAACTGGATGTGAACATTTTTTAAAAATGACACTAGTCATCAGTTTGATTTTTAGCTTAAAACTGTAACTCATTAAGAAGAGAAGAATTAGGTTTTATATAATTATATAATTCATATAATCTCATGAAACTTCAAGAAATAAATGAAAAAGTGCTAACTAGGTACATCATGTAGGAAATAAAAAAGATGAATTTAGAAAAGAATCAGATTTCCGCTTAGGATGCAGAAATCTCAGTTTGGTTTTCAACTTTCCTACCAGCTTATAATATAAGGTACAACAATTGTTAAAATGGATTTTCACCTTATTTTTCTCAGCATTTGTTGCTAATTAAACAGTCCCACAATTACAAAATGTTGACATAAGTGTCAAATTATTTGTATTAGATACATAAAGAGTTACACTATAATGAAATGACATGAATCTTCTCCTAGGTTCAGAGAATGTTCTAAAATAAAGTGTTCTACTTTACTGCATTCCCATGACATGCTCACAGATATTAGAGAAGGACACATTTCTTAATATCTTAGAATGTAGCTTTTCAAGCCAGATCAAAAGCATGTTAGAGTATTTTCCATGTATAAGACTATACAGTATTTTAATCTAAAATTGTTAGACTAAAACTTGAATGCTGTCTTATACACGGAAGTAAGCCAAGGAGAGAAACATGTGGATAGTGAGACTGTAATTTTGGGTTGGAAAAGTGAGGTTCATCTTATACTTAGGGGCATCTTATAGATGGGAAAATATGTTATATAGTGTCAAGAACCATTAACATCATCCTCCTTACTTGGTTCTTGCAAAGGACATTTTTCTCCTCACTGGCCAGTTGCTGATGAATTTCCCAAATTTATCTACAAAATTCTCCATTTCATTCTCAAAACTACCACATTACTGTATAAAATTTCATAGTATTTCAAATTCTGTGAATTATTTGAAACTAGAACCTACCTGATGCTTTGCTTTATAATTTGAAGAACAGGGTAGTTTGTTCACTTCTACTTTAACAAATAACCCAGTCTTTTTTGTTTCTCTACATATATTAAACAGAAAGATTTGCTTCTCAAAATAAATAGCAATGACACATATTGCATGAAGAATGTTTCCTGAGGAGAAAAAAGAGAATCCTTTGTCGTACTCTTGGCTGGATATAAGAAATCATTGAGGTGCCTCATGTTGAGACCAATCAGAATAAGAAATTTAGTAGAAATTATTCTTGTTACTTCCTTGTGATATGATATTTAACTGGAATTCTTCAAGTACTACTTAGCCCTTTCATACAGAGGGATGTAGCACTGCATAGGTTTTTCTCCCTGGAAATAATGCATGCCTGTGGTTTTATTTACTCATCCAAGATGTCCATCAGCTGCTGTCTGGGAAGAAGGAAGGTAAGGGACATTCCTGCCTCACCGACTCCTTGCTCAAAAAACAAAACCTCTACTACCACTTAGGGATGCTTCCATATTTTAGTTACCCTTTGGCCTCAATTTATTTCACTTGTCCTCTAGGCCCAACTCTTGGTTTATTAGCTGATTCTTACAAATGGCCAACTTGGATATGTTGCTCGTTGCCTGCTCCAGACTGCTGCTCTGGGTACAGTTCTGACAGAAAAGCTATCCTCTATCGATATTTCAACAGATGTTTACCAAAACACCTCCTTTTATACTTCCTATAAACCCCTTCATGCTCATCTTGCTTCTCCTCTTTCTGTTTGGCAGTTCTTCTAAATGGCCATACATTTCTTCCATCAGTTTCTGGTGATGTAGTGGTCAATCTTGAATGGTAGGCCGTCAGCATAATAACCCCATAGCAGTATGCTTCCAAACTGCATTGACCCTTATCAAGCAAGCTATTCTTACCATTTTTCATCTTTATTGCCAGCCTAAGCTGCATAAACCCGGTCTGAGTCTCTCTCTCATTAAGGCTCAAGTCACCCCCAAATACTTCACTATACTTTTCACCACAACTGAGATTGCTCTGAGTAATATACTACTGCTGAGGCAATTTATGCTTCTCCACTGTCTACTGTGGAGTCTGCAGCTCTCAGGGGGAACTTGGAAGACTGAGGTTTGCAGCAGATGATGTCATCTTCCCAGCTAATCAAAAAGACACAGTGCTTTCACCCTGTGATCTCTGGTACTACTGCATTAATGTCGGTCCAAAGTGGTGATAAAAATCCCTTTTGGACAGACTGAATGCTCAATTAGGTTTCTAGTCATTGTATCTGAACTGTTCTTTGTCTTTTGCTTGCTTTTTTTTAAAAAAATCCCTTTGTTCCTATTAAACAATCCTATTTTTTTCTTTCCAATGCTGCATAACCATGCATTCTCTGAAAACATCAATTTAATCCTGAAAACTGTCAGCTACAACATTGGTAGCTCAGCGATTTGAATCTCGGGTGCCACGCAGTGGAGTGAGCTCCTGCTGTTAATCCCAGCTCCTGCCAACCCAACAGTTTGAAAGCATGTACAATGCAAGTAGATAAATAGGTAACATGAAATGTTACATTAAAATATAAAAGTTAGTCTTTAAGGTGCCACATGTCTTTTGTCTTTTGTTTTGTTTTGCTTTTCTTTGATTTTTTGCCTGAAATAGTATATAAATGTGGAAGACGGAAAAACAGGAAGGTTTCCTCATGTCAACCCCTTCCACTGGTGAACGAAGATGACATTTCCTCCTCCATACAATTCCTTAAAGACTCAAGCTGACATATCCATTTAAAAGGACATCCATTGATTGGCAGCCCATAATGCAAGCCCAGAAGTTATTGGTGCGGCTGTTGGGACAGCTGCTAGCAGCCAACAGGAGCAGTGATGCCAGCGGTTGCAAAGGATCGAGGTAGGGATATGAAGAATGTTTGTTAAATTCCTTGTTAATTTTGCTTACTATCTCTGTGAAGAATGTGACGGCTCCCCCGCGTGACGTTCCCTTGCAAGGAGCATTTTTCCCTGTCACAGTTCTTCACAAGAACACACAGCAAGCACAGAAGGCAGGCTGATTCTTAATAAAGATGTAAACAACCTGTCCAAGGCCTTGAATTGCCAAACAGTCATATAAGACACAGAGCAGCACCCACATCCTATTGCTTTATTGCTCTGCTGTTCCACTGCTTTATTGCTCTATTTTGTGCAACTGCCATCTTTGCAAGAATGTCATGAAACCTCAGGCAGTCCTTGCAGACGAGGAGAATGATGCAGTTCTTCATTTTTGCCAGTGAGGAGACAAGTGAGGATTTAATGCAGGACAAGCTTCTTCCTCTTTTAGGAACCTGCGTCTCTTGGGATATAACATAGAGTGGCATCTGGGGTTTAAAACAGAGAATGTCCTTTGCCAACCATTACATCACCTTTGGGATAGATCTGGGAATAAAGGCTTTCTTAACATGATCCAGGGTACTAGGACAGAATAAATAAGCAGTGTATCATTAAACCACATAATCAGCCAGTGGGCCTCCACTCAAACATCATTTTATAAGATGTTAAGGGTGTCCCAGCAGCAACTGGTTTGCTGCTGGAATGCTCTGGAGTCCTGTTTCCCGGGAGGGTGCAAAATCACAGTCACATGACTTGCCCGGGTGCCCGGGTCTTGGAGCTCTTAAAAGCTCCCCAACCCAGTGTTGCTACCTCTTTTGCTGCTGCTTCTTGTTCCCTCCTACCCACCCTAGTGGTAATGACAATGAGATTAGCTGGTTGCTTAGGAGTTGGATGGGAATGTTTGACCACTAGCTTGATTTCCCTGTAGGCAGTGGCGTTTTTTTTTGCCCATCCCATTCTCATTACCGGGTGGTAAATAGGGTTTTCATATTTGTTTGGTCTCAACGGCAGGTAGTGCAAAGTGTTTAAGTAAGTTCCAGTATATGTCCGATTATGGGGACAGGGCAGCATTGGAAAGAAATTAAGAGTTCAGGTTTAAGCTTTAATTAGTAAGCTAATAGGTCAAGCGAAAATTGTTAAGGCTGCCCTTGAGTAAAATTTAATGCTGTGTGGGAATGGGCCCAAAGAAGGATAACAGGCCATTTCCAGGAAGGAACTCACCTGAGTTATGATGGGCCTGATGGCTAGTTGTTATCAGGCCCTAGGTTGATATGCAATATGGCAGGCCCTCTTTTAGATATTAAAGTAAGTTAATTCAATAAAGTTGTGGCCCAATTTAGCTCCAATATTTTCTGTCATTTATTTATTTCAAGGGCTGTGGCTGCAAGGGAATTTAAGAATAATTATAAGAAACTGACAAACAATGTTCCTTTTTCCTGCAATTTGCTATGTCCTCTCTACTTTTCATCTTTTCACCTTTTCACCTTTGCTACTCTGCCTCATTGATTAGCATCATCATCGATATACATTTTATCTACTTGATCCCAGAGGTACTAACATGTGTAATATTATGTTAATAAATATTATAAGGTTTTTTTGAAAAACAAACAAACATGGGAAATATTGAAATCCAAAATATCAAAAGTCATTTTCAATGTCAAGGGCTTAACATACTTTTCGATAATCCCATGCAAAATGGTGAAAGTGGAGTATTTTTACAAGAGGTGTTAGGAAGTGTTATACTTTAATTGTGAATAATAGTATTTATTTATTTATTTATTTATTTATTTATTTATTTATTTCATATCCTACATGCCTCCTGGTACTGGAACCTAAAAAAATGACTGAACAACAAAACCCTCTGACAGCACAAAGCACAAAGCAATGGCTAAATAAAAAAAATCACTGGATTGTAACAATTTGTAAGAATTTCAAATCTCATCAAGAAAAAAAAGCAAAGGTATGAAATCTGCTGATAAAAGCCAGCCTATTGCCAGTCCATCTGAATAGAAAAATCTTCCCCTGCTGCTGGAAGAGCAACAGAGCAGCAGCCAAGTCCACTTTCTTTGAAAGGTTGTTCCATAGTTTCCTGTGTAAGGAGTCAAGGAGAATCTGGGATATTTACTTCCCGCTGAAGAAGATGGTAAAATTGGGAAGTACTTCTGCTTGAGATGTTTTAAAACTGAGGCACATTTGAGCACATGGTATTGAGATGGATGTTCTTATGCATAATTCGGCCTTGCCTAAAGCTGTTTCACATCTTCACACGGCCATATGGCCATTTCTCATATGTGTTATGTTATATGAGGGAAGTTCAGGAGACCATATGATCTCACTATAAGTGACTTTCACTTTTCGCTTTTCTGAAGAGGAAACCCAAGGTTGTCAATGTGTCAGGATAAATGGAACCAAGATTTGCAGGACCCACTATGTCTTTCACTAAACCCTCAGGATCCATCAGCTGGCATCAGATACAAAACAAAAATCCAGGAAAGCACACAAAGGATGGACAAAGTATCTTCCAAGAAATGCGTTGTCAAGGCTAGACGTGGATCTTGTACACAATCCCTTTCATTTGCAGGTTCACATCTCCTCTCCTGTGTTTATTTTTGCTCAATAAATTGTGGAATGGAAAATCGGAACACAATGTATGGATGAGGAGACTTCGGTTTGGGACCTGTTGGTTGCTTGAGGTGGATAATTAGCAGATGTGCAAGAGGGAAAGATGTGGTGTTGCAATGTTTTTCTGAAACATTTGAGACACTACCACTATTGCTCAGCCATTGTCAAAATGAAAATGCATGCTGCCATTTCTGCAGTAATTTAGTGTAAAGGTTTCTTCAGGGAATGGTGCACACTGCACACTGATGATTTGACATGTGGAGAGAAATAACTAGACACCAGCACTGGCTAAATCCATACAACACGGGAGTTGTTTAGTAGCTGTGTGTTCTTTTGTTTCCTTATTTAGAGCAGCAGTCAGCAGACAGAATAGGGGTGATTTACTTCATGCTCTGTCTGGCGCTATTCTGTCTTTCATAGTAGAAAAACAGTTTAAACAAAAAGGCATCAACTACATTTGTTGTCACCATGAGGCCTTGCCTTCAATTCATAGCTCAGGAAAACCCTGGATATATAGAGGTAGATTGGACTCATTTTATGTTGTTCCAAAATAGCGCTCAATGGCTCAGGGAAAAACTGGCTGCAGCTCATTTTTCCTTTCATATGAAACACAAATATTGTTATGGATGGCTTTGCACAAAACAGAATAGTTTGAGCAGAAATGACCAATTTTGAAAATGATATTTTAGAAGGATATTTCATCTGCAAATTACCATTTGAAAGAAACACAGACATGCACTCAATTCCTGGCACATACACATGAACACACTGCCACAGTGTTATTAAACTCTGAAGACAGTTCTTTATGGAATTAAGTCTATGGCTGAAATCTAGTAGTGACAGCTTGTGCAAGGACACTGATGCTGTCCTCTGTTTTTTTTAATCAATTAAAAAATCCCAGCCCCTCCCTCTAGTTCTGAGGCTCCCTTGGGAAGTCTTTTATCCCCTTTGCTGTCATTTTTTAAAAACCTAAATACTTCTTATCCCATGCCTCCTGTGGCTTCACAAAACAGATCCCCTTAAAAAAAAAAAAAAAAAAGAGAGAAAGGGGACCTTTGTGGTGGGCTGTGGAGGGAGAATTGCAAATGTTTAATTTAACAAAAACAATTGGGGCTGAGGGTACCATCAGTTTTACATGGCATGAGTTCTGCTTTTGGTTTCCTACAATACTAAATAATAAATACTAATCTGTACTATGGATGGAAAGTTCCAATGGTATTTATGGGGAGGAGGGGCTGCAAAGAGAGCTGGAACTGTATGTAGTGAGAGTCCAACATTTCAGAGGCATTTCTTTAAGGCCTCGTTCTCAGCAGTTCATTCTTTTATCCTTTCATGTTAAGAACATGATGATTTAGCCAAATTTTTGATGCTTGAGTTAAGAATAGAAGGTAGAAAGTATTCGTAGTCCACCATGTGCTCTTTCAAGAGTGGATATATGCAGAATATGTGAAGAACACTTCAGTAGATATATCCACACTGTGTACGAAGCTTCAGTGATCATAGACATTCCATAGACCTACAGCATTCATATTAGGAAATTACTTCAGAAGACAGTTGAAAGTTAAAAGGCTTTCCCAGAGCTACTTACAAAGTATGCATTACATATATTTAGTGTCCCACTCCCACGATGGCATAACTGCATTACATTAAGAATGTAAATTAATGAAAGTTAATTGAACAGATGCACACACTAACTGAACTTGGATGTTTCTGAAGTGATATTTCCCACAAAATATCATATGCTTAAAGAGCTGGCGGGCCCAAGTTATGCCTTGTACTACTGTATTCAAAAATGTTTTAATAGTAACTAAATAAAGCTTTTAAAAGTAACTGAATAGTTAGGAGTCAAAATAGATAAAGTAAAAACCAAAAAACAAAATGTGCTTCTTTATACATCACCTGATAGGACTTGAAGCACTCTCTGGGAGGTTTCCAACAAAAAGATAAGCATAAACATTAAAAAAAATCCCTTTCCTCCAATACACACACCTCAGTAATATTAAACAGCAGCATAACATCTATGCAATATTGAGACAGTAAAAAATAGATTTGTATTTTAAAATTAGCAGTGTACCAGCTGAAGAGGACTGAAGAAACCAGACTTTAAAACCCCCACAAAATACAGGCAGAGAAAGCAAAGCATTTCATCAAGGTAAATGGGATTCTTTTTCCCACCTGTCGGCAGAATGCCAATGTGTGAAAGGATTGGGGGGGCAAGTTTTAACTGAGGCCATTTTATAATAAAAGATGTGCAGGTTACTCCAAATAAGCTCTTTCAAAAATGGATAAAGACCAACATGTCCACTTTTGATTTAAGGAAATGCCTCTTTTAGTTTGTAGTCATATGTTTGTTAATATTGAAATTAATAAATTAGGTTTTGAAATGCTAAATTGGTTTTTGAAATGATAAAAAGAGTGTAAAGATTTCTCAGTGATGCAGAGAATACTTACCTCCACAGTGTGGATCCCTGTGCCTGAGAACTCTTTGCCCAGATCTTCTGGAATGCCATTTACAGTTGACAGGTATATTTTGCCTATCCCATATTGGTCATCTACGGGCTGTTAAGGGTTGTTTGATTAGGCTACAGTAGTGTGGAATGGGAAATCAATTTCAGTGAGCTCCTAGCTAGCATACCCGGTCCTACTTTATACAGTGTACTGACCTTCACTAGTTGCAGTGAGGAATGCTTGGGGGCCTTGACCTGGTCACTGGTTGTCTAAGTTGATTTTCTGGCTGGCACCTGGGGAGGAACTCCCTATTTCAGCTGTCCAGGTACAAGCTGCCATGGTGGCTGCTCAGACCACTGCCCATTGGAAGTCAGGGAGGGGGTAGGAGATATTTCTGAAGCTTAATTTTTTGTTATTCCTTTCAGCCAGGCATGCCCAAACTTTGGCCCTCCTGATGTTTAGAAGCACAGCTCCCAGAATTCTAAGCTTAGATTGTCAAGGGAAAAAGACTGTGGGAGTCGTGGTCCAAAACATCTGGAGGGCCAAAAGTTTGGACATGTCTGCTTTCAGCTAATAAGAATAATGTACACATATTTATTAGATAACATGGCAATTAATTGCCTTAACTTGCTGCTCAGTGTATCATTCTTTTTCTTCACATGATTACTACCACAGAAATTTATGAGTATCCATCAGCACTGAAACCTGATTTCTTTGGGTTCAAGTATCATTTTGATAATAACTTTTATGTACCCAACTGCAGGGTATTTTAGCAATGGGGGGAAAGTCATATTTTCAATGTGATTTTTGTGTTCCTTATTAAAACAAAGAGAGGAAGGGGGGAGAAATTATTTATTTGTACAGCTCTGTCATTAATTCCTTGCAGCCATAGTTCTGTGTTGTCCAATATCCTGCAACTCCATGTACATTGGAGGCTTTTCATACTTAATATACATGATTGATGTTTCACAAACATGTTTGTGTGGGTGAATCAACAGCTGTTAGGCAACAAAATAAGATAACCATTTATCCTGTACACCCAGCCATTGTCAAGCAATATTAATATCCTTAAGTCAGTAAAAGAGAGCAAAACAACTTTAACAAGGTCCATGATAAACATATGGCAAGAGTAATGGAGTCAATCTTGTATTGACTTAACCACTTTCATCCTATTCCTCTTGTCCTCTCCCTTGGGACAGACTTTTATTGGAAAGCATGTTGAAAATGCAACCTCCGTCTTAATAGCTACAGCAATCAAACTGCCAACATAAACGACCATGTGGTTTTTTACCAATTCACCTTGTGTGAATAGGTTTGAACACGATGACAATAGAATATTGCCGGAAACTGAGAGATTTCCAGTAACTGTTGTGGTGTTTTAATGTGGCTTAAATAATAATAAAGAGATACATTCCTGGTATAGCAGAGGAAAAAGACAATATGAAAAACAACTGTACTTTATTAGTTACAAAATATGTGAAATGAGTTTGTTCAAAGACATGAACTACATTGTGTAATTTATGGAGTATTTAATACTGAAAATGATTACCTGGAGGTCCCAAAGTGTTGTTGTTATGCCTATTGTCATCCAATATTCATATCTTAAAATTCATAGTTTCTCCTCTGTGTTTTGTATGGTGCAGCTATAAGCCCAAAAAAGTGCTACACTGTTTCCCTAAAATTGAAATATATACCACTCATTTCCATTTTCTCTGTTTTGTGTCTGTTTTAGTGAATGGGAGGAAACACTTTCAAGCTGATTGTCCAATTACATGTTGTGACTTTATGAGAATGTGAACCATTTGTTACATAACGCACAAAAGAAAGGTTCCTGATTTGTGTAATGTGCAACAGTCACCTTTACTAATTCTTTAACTAAGAATGGTCTTCTTTGTGCAGCATAAAATTATTCAAGAACACATTTGTCTTAACTGATGTACTGTGAAACATAAAAAAAATCCAACATGTAGAAACAATCTAATGCCCACACCATTTTAACTCACCCTCATTATGTATATGTTCTATGAATATCTTTATTTGTCCTATTAGGCCTGACATTGTGCAAATTGGCAGCACGTAACAAAAACAAATGATGCTGTAGACCTTTGCTTGGAATAGTTTTTGCAGATTATTCTTTCTAACAGGCTCGGAATAATTTAGGTAATATAAAGTCAAAATTATGTTTATTTCCATCTAATCTCTACATTTTCTAGATGTAGAGGTCGTGAGCCCAGGTCGTGAGCACAGTTTTACCTGCAGTACAGGCATTTTAACCACTGTGCCATGGGCTATAATGGAAATTTACCTGATCAATTCTGGGATCCCAATTTCCAGTACTTTCTATGGGGAAATTTGCTTTGGTCAGGAGCCACAGCACCTTCCAGAGCTCTCCCTGGGCCCAGCGTGGATGGGGTGAGCTGCGTAATGTAGAAATTTGTGTGCTGCAGAGGTCATTTCTGTGTAGTGCCAGACCTGCTCTGAGGCTGAGGCAGCCCAGTGCAGGCCCACTGCATGGCTCAGAGGCTCATTCTGGGCAGCACCAGGCACTGGGGAAAGCTCTGGAGGCCCAGCACAGACCCACCACATGGCCCAAAAGTAACTTTCTGTCAGTGCTGGGCCTGGTGTGGACCCACCAGACACCCTGGAGGCCCATTCTGGCCACCACTTGGCCCTCAGAGAGCCCCATAGGCTACTTAAGGTCAGTGCCAGGCCCACCATGGGACCACAGGATTCCCCAGAGGCATGTTCCGGCCATCACTGGGGCCACAAATGTCATATCTGGTCAGCGCCAGGCCCAGCACGGGCCCACCAGATGCTGGGGACTCATTCCAGGCATCACTGAGCCCACACTGATCCCCCGAGGCCACTTCCAGTCAGGAGGAGGAGGAAGAAGAAGAAGAGGTGAGCCAGTGCGTTATTGCAAAATGAGCTCGCAAAGTGAAGCAACGTTTTATTGAAATTTTTGCTTGTTTTGTGAAATACTCACAAACCAAGATACTCATAAACCGAGGTACTGCTTTAATGAGAAAGCAAAATAATGAAGGAGCTATGTTGTCAATCTCTATATATCTGATTAACAATTAAGCAATTTTATGCACATCCAAACTGCTCTAAAATGGCTGGAAAACATGCAGTTCATAGCAAAATATCACACAAATTGTACAAAATTTAGAAATTCAAGAATGTGTGTTTCAACCAGTGTGAAACATTTATAGTGTCATTGATACTGATGGTTTTAAAATGGGGCAGTGCTTACCATGCTATTTGTTCCTTCCATTTTAACTTTGCTTTGTTATTCATTGATACATTGGCCCTCCAATTTTTCTTATCAGCTGTCCATCATGAGTGGTGCTTACAGTGAGATGAGCACCAGCATCTCAGGAGATGTGGAGTGGTGGTTATGCCAATAAAATAAAATAAAATAGCTTGTGTTCTAAACTGACCAAGTTACTTATTTTAATGTGAAGAAAGAAATCAGCATTTCTGTATGACTTTATGGTAATATGTAATGTTCTAAGAAGGAAGGAAGGAAGGAAGGAAGGAAGGAAGGAAGGAAGGAAGGAAGGAAGGAAGGAAGGAAGGAAGGAAGGAACTTAGTTCTTCACATCCTAGAATCTGTTGGATGAACAATGGTTTCTTTAAATAAAATGCAGGAACAAGTACTCCTGTGGCGTACATAATAAGAATATATAACTTCTATTCTTATTTATATTTTCAAAAAGATGTTAAATCAACACATATGACAATTTTGACTTGAAACTGGGTGGCAATTTTATTTCTTATTCCTTCTTCTTTCCTCCTGAGATGCATCATTGCACGTTGCCAGTGTTAATGCTGGATTTATGAAAGCACTGTGTCTTGTCATAATTCCATGAAGTTCGTGCTACTTTTATTTGCTTTCTGCAGCACAGAAGTCTCTAGAAAGTGTATCTTTTCTGTAAAAACCTCTGATAGATGGATGGGAATACCAGCTCTTACTTATGGCATTCTTAGAAATGCAGAAATATTTAGTGGCTTAAATCCAGTAGTAAGTTGCAACTAGAGTAGACCCATTAATACACTTCTGTACTCAACTGAAAGCCCATCACAGTTATTGGTTATTTCTAAAGGTGTTTTTTTTACAGTATCAAATTCTTTTTGGAACAGTTGTATAGTAACAATCTTATTTTAAAAACCCACTTTATCATATACTTAGCAGTGGTCTGATGTTCTAATTGCCATTCTGAGATATTACTTTTAGAGATGGATATGAAATGGAAAAAAATCTGTTTCATTTTGTTTCGCTAATCATTTGTGTAGTGGTAGTTTGTTTCATAAGAAATGGATTTTTTAAAAACAATTTGTTTCATTTTTCGTTTTGTGCAACTTTTTTTACCGCCCCAAGCACCGATCAGCTGGCACATGGGGCTTTGGGTGGGAAAAAAAGTTTAAAAATCCTGTCCTTTCCCCCACCTCGATGGCTCAAAGACATTTTAAAGAACCCACACCTCCCCCCATGTGCCCCATTGGGAGGGAAAGGTTTTTAAAATGTCTTTGAGCCACTCAGTGGCTCAAAGTTCCCCCACCCATCCAGTGCCAATCAGCTGGTGCATGGGGCTTGGGGGAAGAAAAAACAGTTTTAAAAGACCAGGGCTTTTAAAACTTCCACCCTCAAAGCCCCATGCACCAGCTGAATGGTGCTGTGGTATGGGGAAAAATTTCCCCATCCCAGCATGGTTTTCCCCTCACCCTGGAGCGCAGGGCTTTGGGGGGAGTTTAAAAAAGCCAGGTGGGGAAAACCGTAGGCTTTAAAAACTTCTTTTCCCCATCCGAGCACTGATCAGCTGGCACATGGGGCTGGAAAAAAGTGTAAACAGACCAACATTTCCCACACCGGATCATTTTCCCATAGGAATGCATTGCAATGGGAAAACAAAAAATGAAACGGAATGAAAGGAAATTTTCCCTTTTGTTTTGTTTGGCTTTTCTTTGATGGGTCACTTTGTTTTTAATTTTGTTAGGGAACTAAACAAAAAACAAAAACAAAACGAAATGAAAAATAATTTTGTTTCATTCGAATCTCTAATTACTTTTTGTTGAAGTATCAGTAAAAGTTGCTTTTCACTATAGTTCTAATTTTAAGAGGTGTGAACCTTCAGTTGGGTAAAGCTTGTTATGGTTGTGGGTGGTGGTGGCGGAATAATATATCTGTTACTTAGTAGCAGATGTTACTACAGATATGGGGCAAGTTACTTAGCCCCATATAGAAGATGGGGCTGGCTTGTTTTCCATGACTTCAGAGAGTAGGGAGGTTACTTCACATCCTACTTCATTCCACAATTATGTTTGTTCCGTGACAGCGTTGTTCCTGGTCATGCTGTTTTGTCCCAGTTCAATCCCTGTTTTCGTTTACCCACGGGCGTGATTAGTTGTCTCGTGACAACTGTTACTTCACGTCCTTGTTTTGTGACAACTACTGGATTCCTCTGGCTTCATTTAGCCTTTTTTATTGTCAAGCTTCCGTTTTTCAATGTTTTGAATCCCCGCTGCGGGTTCAGGGGGCATGGTCGGGATGAGATTCTGCTGTCATGCTATGGACGTGAAGTAACCTTTTTTCATACCAGTCCCAAGTGGGACAGCAAAGAGGGATGAGAGGGACATGAAGTAATGGCCTAGGACTCAGAGCAATGGTTTTAAACTACAGGAAAAGAGATTCCATTTGAACATTATGAAGAACTTCATGATGGTTAGAGCTGTTCAGCAGTGGAATATGCTGCCATGGAAGGTGGTGGAGTCTCCTTCTTTGGAGGTTTTTAAGCAGAGGCTGGATGGCCATCTGTCAGGGGTACTGTGATGGGGGTTCCTGCATGACCGGGGGTTGGACTGGATGGCCCTTGAGGTCTCTTCCAACTCTATGATTCTCTGATTCTCTGATTAGCTTCAATCCTGTAGGTCCATTGAATTAGTGGAGATTTGGTGCATTGACTCACCTGTAAGGAATTGATTCAAGTTATGACACTAATGCTAAAGTAAACCACAACTAGAATATGGCCATTTGAATCAATGTGATTTATGGGATAGTTGAGGGACCAAATCCTCACTGATTCCATGTGTCTACTTGAGTAAGATGTCCTATGCTAAGCAACATAAATGAATTTCTGCCTTTTCATTGCTCAAACCCTCAACTTCATCCCTGTGTTGAATCACATTTTAATGACTCATGTTAATCTCTCAAGTGACATTATAGGCACTCTACTCCACAAATTATATTTTTCTTTTCTTAGATAAGAGCCTCAAATGCAAGACTTTGACATGCCACTCAAGAATATTTTGCAAGTACATTAGATCAGTGTTTTTCAACCACTGTTCCGTGGCACACTAGTGTGCCGCAAGATGTTGCCTGGTGTGCCGTGGGAAAAATTGAAAAATTACTTTATATATAGTCAATATAGGCACAGAGTTAAATTTTTTAACATTTTCTAATGGTGGTGTGCCTCGTGATTTTTTTCATGAAACAAGTGTGCCTTTGCCCAAAAAAGGTTGAAAAACACTGCATTAGATCATCACAGCCTGCTTTCTGATTTAGGTATTATTACCTTAGCATGCTCCAGATTGTTATCTTGTTCAAAGAGACAAGGGAAGAATTTTAAAACTTGGATAGATTTGTTTTACCAGATACAATCATCAATGCTGGGCTTGTTAAGATACCTGTCTCACTGTATATATATGTATGCACAGTTTTGTGTTACATCTTTTATTTGCATGTATGCTGATGGCATTGTCTTGCAGCTATCTGATAAGAGTGCTAAAGAGATTAACACTATTTTTCATGGTCTGCTTGTGAAAGCGACAAACTGACTTCATGAAAATCAGCTAACATTCAATTTAGATAAGGCTGCTGGATTGTTGTTGATTTGGCAGGCTCTGTCAAGGATGAAGCTTTCCAAATTAATGAAGACAGGACAAACAATTGTGCCACAGGTTCAGTGTAGTGCATTTAAAAGATTATAGGTGGCAATTTTTCATGTAAATATAGCACTGCTGTATTACAAAAAATTATGGATGATATAGTCATTTTGATGGCATTGTCCTACCAATGTATACTGTAATTTCACACAGTGAATCTTCGCTTTCTGAAAATCAGTAGTCAATCCTGATTGTATACTGGAGGCCATCTTGCACAAAACTTGTGCTCCCACACATTGTTCACTTAGGTGGCTATTGTAATACAAGGCATTTGACTCAAGCAATATCAGGATGGAGATCTCAAAGAATTTACCACCCCCATGGATGATGCTCACATAATCCAGTATTATTTAATGGTATTTACTACTGATAGCTGTTGTGAGCTTTTGGGGCTGGAAGTGACGTTTTGCCCGTGCATCTTCAGAAGGCAAGGAGCTCAGGGAACGTCTTTTGCCCGGATTTACCACATTTGTTTCAGAGAAGGCAATTCTCCCTTTTGGGAGTGCTCAGATTAACTAGATCAGTGTTTTTCAACCTTTTTGTGCAAAGGCACACTTGTTTTACCACCATTTGTTAAAAAAATTAACTCTGTATAGAAATATAAAGTAATTTTCAATTTTCCCCTTTTGGGAGTGAACACTAGTCTCTTAGATTAATCTAGATTATATGCTAAAATGATGAATAGGAAGAGAATATTTGTTTGAGCATGTGTTGTGCACAATTTAGCAACCTAATGACATAAAAATATTTGTTCCAAATGGGTATAAACATTTTCATTGAATAAATTTAGCACCTAAAGCCACCGATCTGTCTGTAAGAATGAACAGTCTAGATATGAGAGGAAAATTGGTTTCACAGATTCTAAATCAGTCAAAATTAAGGAGCCTTAAAACAGATACAAAGTAAAAAAGTGAAGGAAGGAAGAAAAGTGAGGGAATGAGATTAATATAAAGTTGGTGGTGGATGTTTTGACACATTTGAATTATATTTTATGAGGACTACCATTTGCAATTTCAATTCATTATTTCTATCAGGTTTATCCACTACTAAGCTTCTTTTTTGTGGGGTGATAAAACTCTGGAAAATCACTTTCAGAAAAGCTACTATGTACACATTAGGGTGGATTTAATTCTGCAACTGCAGCTATCTATCATTCTGCTTTTCTAATCTCCCAAGCAGTTAGATGAAGGCACTCAAAATAAACTTAGGCAAGACAAATCAAATTAGAGCTCTCATATTTACACCCACTTATAAGAACCACATCTTAAATTCTGTTGAGCCCCCAAATTAAAATGGATGCCTCATTTGACCATTGTAGCCACAAAGAGCACATCAAAGGCATATATTATTAGGTAAAATTTGATCCACATGTATAATGTGTATCAGCAACCTAAGTTAATGAATATGGGACATTTTCTGCTTTGATAGCAAGCATGGATTAACAAAGCTCTTCTCATGTGTCTGCAGTTTTTATATTTATAAGAGCTGTTAATATGATTCAAGGAGTTATAGAGAAAATGTGTGTCAACTCATATCCAATGGTAGCCCTCCAGTTACCTTTAGTTGTAGCTGTGTAAAAACATTCTTATGAGTTTTGCCACACTATTCATGCTCAAATAAATGGTGTGTGGGTGTGGGTGTGAGAGTTTTTACCAATTTTCTTCAGGAAAAAAAGAACATTACCAATAGTTTCTCAGATAGTGGGACTCACCTTTGTTTTAAACTTATTTATGTTTAAAAGGCAGCAACAATAGGAACTGTTTTGGCAGCTTGACCACCACTTTACTTCCCCCCGCAGTGCCTCCTAGTATCTTTCTAAGACATTGTGGTGGTTGTGGTGGTGGTAGTGGTGGCGGCTGAGATGTTTGGGTATTTATGTTGCAAAGAAGCCTACTATTTCTAGGGGAATGAGAAATAGAAACATCCTGAGTAGGGATGGACACCGTGCAAAAAAGACACACTGTTTCATCATTTTGTAAGTTTTTGAACTGTTTTGAAATGAAATGAAATGGCAGATAGCATGTCATCCTGAACTGAACTGAAATGATGTTTGCGGTTCAGGAGGAACCGAATCAGCGAGCCGTCACCAGATCTTGCTTCAGCAGGCTCATTAGGTTTTGGGATTAGAGATGGGCACGACTTAGCAGTATTCCCATTTCCGTTTCCATTACTTGTATCCGTTACTCTACGGAAACGGTAACGGGAATTACTCCACCAGAATTCGAGCTCGAACCGACGAATGAACAATTTGGTCTGATTTGTCGTGCTCGTTACTTGCATCGCGGCGATCGCGCAATGCCAAGTGGCACAGAAAAAAGTTTTTAAAAGTTAAAAAAAAAAAAAACAATTCCCGGCCCTAAAAGTAGGCGAAAACTGTCTGAGGGCACCTACCAGGCCAGAAGGGTGTTTTATTTGGGGGGGTTTCCCCGCCCCCCTCTCCTTGGCTATTGCTACTACTGCGCTGCTGGTACCAGGCTGGGAGGGCGCATCCATTTGCCATGCAGTGCGGGGGATCCAAAATGGCGACCGCAATATTTTTTTTGAAATCGTTGCCCAAAACCCCACCAAAGCACCACAGAAACATGCGAAAATTAACTATTTTAAATGCTTGAATTTTTACAGTAGCAGCAGTGGGTTTTTCTTGCAAAAAAAAAAGTCTCCATTGATTTTATTTTATTTTATTTTATTTTATTTTATTTTATTTTATTTTTTTACACCTGCACATTTGCAATGGGAGTGGACCATGCAAATTTTCCACCAATCGCATGGCCACTTGGCCAGGTTGACCACAGAGACTTCTGGGATGTGCCAATCGGGCATAAACAGCCCACTAATCGTAGCCCAAACCCGAACCCTAAGCCTAAGCCTAACCCATACACCAGTACACTGTCCTTCTAGGTGGGTCAGACAGGCACTCAGAGGTGCACCCCAATACTCACCCTAACCTTACCCGTAACTAGCCTAACCCTAGCCCTTGCGCTAACCCATCTTAACCCTAAGCCAGATCTACTTGCATTGCACTACATGCAAGTACGTGAGACACAGCGGGTGCAAAGAGTCTGCCAGTCAGTCACTTGTGGCTCTGGCTGACTCCTGCAGCTCCCTCCAGGAGCCCGCTACCGCCCCAAACCAGTACTAACCACAATGAAAAAAACGAAAAAATGAATCGACTAATTTTTGCGAAATTTCGCGAAAAACGGAAACAAGCCGAAACGGACTGCCTCCGACACACGACAACTCGAAAACGTCATTTTCCCTAGTCGTGCCCATCTCTATTTGGGATTTATTGGAAAGGCAACTGGTGCTCCGGGAAAAAGAGGGGAGTTAACAAGTATTTAACACTCCTTGAGCTATTCCCAATTTGGGTGGCTCTATGCCTGTGGGCAGAGACATAGGCGAACTCAGCGGTGCATTTTTGGTGTGACAACCTAGCAGTTGTACACATCATTAACAATCTTACTTCAAGAACAATCTTACTTCAAGAGAGTTTACATTGCATTTGTTGCACAAAATTATATTTCGGCGCATGCACAGCATGTGCCTGGTGTGGATAACAGTATTGCTGATGCCTTATCCCACCCATAGGTCGAGCATTTCAGGGCCCTAGCCCTGGGAGTGTCTAACCTTCCAGAGGAGGTATGGCAGGTTGGTGGGAAGAGGCTGAGGGGGCAGTGGGGCTTGCTTTAGTGCCAAGGACAAGACAGGGATACGAGGCAATGGTTAAGGAGTTTAGGGGTTTGTTACAGTTGTGGCCAGTTCTAGTGGAGCACCTGCAGCAGTTTTTAGTCCACCTAAACAGGAAGGGGTTGGTTCCTAGATCTATGAAGGGCAGGTTGTTGGTGCTGGACTTTTTATGCTAAATCACAGGGGTGTGGTAACCCAATGTATGATTTCAGGGTTAGGAAAGTGGTAGAGGGGTGGAGTAGGCAGCATGCACTCTGCTGTGGTGTGCATTTTCCAATTACCCCACTATATTGTAGAGGATGGGTTTGTTGTGGCCAGGAATATGTAAAGACACTTATGATGCTGCACTATTGAGGGTAGCCACCATGCTGGCCTTTTTTGGTGCATTCAAGAGAACTGAGTGGATGGCGGGTAGTAAAGAGGATGTGTTTAGGGCAGCATTGGAGTCCATTGATCTGCTGATCATGGAGGATGGGGTGAAGATCCAGTTGAGAAGATCCAAAATGAATCAGATGTTTAGAGGGAGGCAGATAGTGTTGGGCACTTGTTCAAAGTAGGTCACTTGCCTGGTGGGGGCTATAAGGGACTACATGGGGATCAGGGGAGAAGTTGTTTTGCCATCCTGTTGTCCGACTAGGGCAATCAACTGGGTCTGGGAACCTCAGCAACATTCAAATGGAGGGGTAAGAGGGGTATGAGGTGGTATGAGTTCCCACAGGCTGCATTCTTTGTGGTGTATAGTAAGCCACCAAATATAATGCTCATTCACCTAGGGGGTAACAATTTGGCTAAACTGTCTGGCAAGTCATTGGTTTTGGACATCATAAGGGACTTTTGGGCTTGGAAGGAGGAGTATCCCCAGTGGAGGGTGGTTTGAACAAACATGATACTGTGGGCAAATTGGAGGGCTGATTGTGAACCCCAGTGTATAAACAGTTCAAGGAGGGGGTCCATAGGGAAGTTTGTAGGGCAGTCATCAAGGAGTTTGGCTTGGTGGTTGGCCACCTAGGCATTAAGTTGGGGAAGTGTGAGTTGTTCAGACTAGATGGTGTCCATTTGTCAGATTCTGGTTTAGAATTTTTTGGGGGGACTTGAAGAGGGGCCTAGAAGTGGGGGTGTTGCGCTGTTGTGGGTGGCATGGACCATAGCAATGCTAGGCCCTTGGCTGTGGCAGTAGTGCAGAAGATGAAGGCTATTGGTGGGTCAGAAGAAAGGGATACCCAATCCTAGACCATCCAACCTCAGAACACTGCGGATCTGGAGATTACAGTGTTTGAAGGTGGATGCTCTGGGAGGCCTCCCCGAGCCATGAGTTAACATTAGCAGGGCTGGCTGGCACCAGGAAGGCATTCCTGGGTTTACCAGCCTTGGGAGTGCTGTCTAGGTGACTGTGCTGACAGGGGGTAGTGGCTCACCCTAAAGCTTGTGGGTTGGAGGGGTCCCGGGAGACCTCAGAATTTCAACCATTGAACCGCACTACGGCAGACCCCTCTTAAGTTTGCAGTTGCGTTAAAGGTTGATATGTGTGTCCCAGATTAATCCCAATCATATTGTCTCCTTCCTTATTTTGTTTGGGGGGGGTCCAAGTTGTTTAGTGATGAAACAAAATGAAATACAATGAGTAACAAAATGAAACTAAATGAAAGATTAATTTTAAGTTTCATGTCCATCCCTAATCCTGAGATATATCCCAGGAAAAATGACTTCTATTTTTTTAACTCACCTCTTGTTATTCTTTAAGATTCCTCATGTTTTCCCCAGGCCTTCAAAATGTTACATTCTGAGCGATTTTTGTAAATCCTCCTGGATATTCTGCATATTCGTATGGTAGAACTCCTTCACTGTAAGCTCTGTAACTGGTACGAAGAAAGGGAAGGTTGTGTTCAGCACTGAGGAAAAAGGTGAAGCTAGCACAGTGCCAAGTTTGTTTTCAGTTTCCCAAATGTTTTAGCAATTAAAGAGTTGATTGTACAGGGATAGAAAAGACAAATGAGAGAATCACTCTGATGTTGCTCCTCCTTGGAAATGCTTTTCAAAGGGGATTCTTATTCTATCATATGGAATGAGAATGAAAATGTTCATGGGAGCAAGTCCTTAACACAGTGATAAGAATTGTTTCCCATCAAGTCAGCTCAGATTAATGGTGCCTCTTTTTAGGGTTTATCAAAATAGGAAGTTTTTCTCCCTCTATATGTAACAAATAAGGATATCATGCAGATCTGTCTTGGGAGATCACTCCAGAGAATATAGGCCCACTACTGAGAAAGCTGTTTCTTTAGTACTAGCCATCCATTGATCATCCTGGGTAACAACATCTAGAGACAATCTTATCAAGATCACCATAATAGTCAGAAAAAAACATATAGGAGTAATAGTCTTTGAGGCAGACTGGCGCTTAGAGTAACCCTTGGGGGCCCACCTGGTAGAACATTGGGCTATAACTATGCATGAATGAACAAACTCAGTGGCTTCTCACTTAAACATATTCTCAGTGGTTCCTTTTGAGTGCTCCTTTTTAGTATTCAGAAGGGGTTTAGCATTCTCCTAAGGTTGCAGTAGCTGGAAAATGTTTATTTTAGAAATCTCTTTAAATACATACTTTTCCAATATGTTGTGAGGTTTATAGCCTTATGACAAGCCATGAATAAAGGCATTAGCCACATTTAGAGGAAGATTTTGGCCCTCCCTTCCTGTTCCTATTAATGCACTTTTCATAATGATGAGAAATTGTATAATAAATGTAAGAGCACCAAGTTGTTTCGCTCCAAATCAGTGCTTTATGGTGAAAAGGATAATGTCAGAGAAATATTGATGCTAGACAAAATGCCAATGAAATAAAATTAATATTGAGTTTGAGAAAGAAAAAGGAAAAGAGGAAGAAATACTTAACTTTTTGCAATGGTGTGTGTGTGTGTGTGTGTGTGTGTGTATGTTTTGACTACATAGAATATTAAAGGGGTACTTGTTTAGTGAGGCTGTGACTAGCATTTTTGGCACCCTGGGCAGATGGCATGGCCTCCCAACGACTCTGCTCCTCAGCCACAGGCATCCCCCCTTGAAAAAGAAGAACAATATTAGGTTTAAAAAAAACTTGATTTTTTAAAAAAAAGTTAATGGGGTCAAGACATGATTCTTTTTATTTACTCATTAGTAAATTTGCCTCTTGATTTTTCTGCCTTCTAAATATTGGTGCCCTGTGGTAAAGATATAGTTACTTTGTCCTAGTTAGAGCTTTGCTGTTTAGTTAACTTGTTAACAATTCTTAAATGTTCTCATCTGTGAAGTAGTACAACTGTGCCCTGAGGATTTAGGTGTTCCTTTCTGACCTAATCCTGCTTTAGAATAATTAAGTTGGAAATGTCAGAAGATCTCATCAGCTCTAATGTAGGCCAGGCTGCTCTAACATGGTTCCCTCCAGAGTTCTTGGACTTCCATGCATTTCCGGCTAGCCTAACTAATGGCTAATATGTTGATTTGGGAATGATGAGAATTGTAGTCCAACAGGTAAGGGAAGACCAATGAAGGTTTTGAAAATGTTAGCTTGAAACACAGGGACGCAACTCCTTACAGGTACTTGTCTTGGCGTTGTCTCGGTGTTGACGAAAAGATGCTACATTCTTCTCAGCAATGAAGATGGTAAAGAGTTTGCAGACATTTTGATACTTTTCTCACAGTTTATTTTATGCAAAACTTCAATTTGCATAAAATGGAATGGCTTCTTTATTTCATGGACACTTAAGAGCAAGAACCATTGAATATTTGTCTGTGGTTTGCTTCTCAAGGGGGAAAGGACATTACTTTTTTGTGGATGTATTTGGCACAAATTACAGTAACTTTAACAATAAGACAAAAACTCACAGTAGGAGATGAAGAATTTTGTAGAGCATTCACATTTTTATGAAGACATCCTGTGGACATATGATAGCCTAAATAAAAAAGAATGCATAATTCTTCCAATTGTATTCCTATACTATGTAAGCTTAGATAGGAGAAGGCCCTTTTAAGACAGTAGGTATCCTGCCTCACTTTGATTAGGCATCTCCAGAATGAGAGAAATGCATCATGCAAGGCCTCTGGAAACAGCTGGATGGCCTGGAAAGCAATGCCAATAGCTGTACAGTCTGTATGTACCATCAGTTAGTTTGTGGGAATCACCTAATTAACAGCCTCTTGTTCATGCCCATCTTTTTGCCTTGCCTGCCCTCCTCAGAACAATGTATGACTTTGACTGTCTGACAAGGTACTTCAGTGTACCCCAGCAATTGAGCATGACAACTTACCTGCACCAGCCTTTTTGGCTGGGCACAAAAACAGTCAACTGCTCTTTGGGGAATGGAACTGGCTTTGAAGAGGCAGCCTAGCACATAGTACCTATAAGTATAAGAGCCAAACCATTGTTTGAGGAAAATATACATCACAGATATAGTGAAATGAAAGGTATACCACTGACACTAAGGTGGTTACTTCACATCCTTCTTCGTTCTGTGACTAGTTTTGTCGCATGACAGCTGCTTTAAATATGTTAGAAGTAGAAAACCTGCCAGAGAACCAGTTGGCCCTCTAGATGGTGTTGGAGGACAAGGGGAGGTAAAGGAGGACTTGGAAATTGCAGAGAAATTAAAGGAGTTCCTTGCATCTGTCTTCACGACAGAAGACCTTGGACAGATTCCGCTGTCCAAAGGGCCCCTCTTGACTAAAGAATTAAATCAAATACAGGTTAAAAGAGAGGATGTTTTAGGACTAATTGACAAATTAAAGATCAACAAGTCACCAGACCCAGATGGCATCCATCCAAGGGTTATTAGTGAACTCAGAAATGAAATTGCAGATCTCTTAACAGTAATACGCAACTTGTCTCTTAAAATGGCCACTGTGCCGGAGGACTGGAGGATAGTGAATGTCACACCATTTTTTTAAAAAGGAAGGAGGGGGGATCCGGGAAGTTACAGGCCTGTTAGCCTTACGTCTGTCCCAGGGAAAATGGTGGAAGACCTCATCCAAGAGAAAATCTTAAAACACATAGAAGAACAAACCTTGATGAGAGAAAATCAGCATGGCTTCTGTAAGGGTAAGTCTTGCCTGACAAACCTTTTAGAATTCTTTGAAAAGGTCAACAGGCATGTGGATTTGGGTGAACCAGTGGATATAGTCTATCTGGATTTTCAGAAGGCTTTTGGCACAGTCTCCCACAAAAGGCTGCTGAGAAAATTGCACAGTCAGGGGATAAGAGGGCAGGTCCTCTTATAGATTGAGAACTGGTTGAGATCCAAGAAACATGGAGTAGGTATCAATGGGAAATTTTCACAATGGGGGGAGGTGAAAAGTGGTGTGCCCCAGGGAGCTGTCCTGGGACCAGTGTTTTTCAATCTGCTCATAAATGACCTGGAGACAGGGATAAGCAGTGAGGTGGCCAAGTTTGTGGATGACACAAAACTTTTCTATGTGGTAAAAACCAGAGAAGATTTTGAAGCAATCCAGATGGATCTCTCCAAATTGGGGGAATGTAGCCAAATGTAAAGTAATGCATATTGGGGCAAAAAAAAATCAAAACTTTATCTATCAATTTATGGGCTCTGAGATATCCGTGACGGATCAGGAAAGACATCTTGGTGTGTTAGTGGACAGCTCAATGAAGCTGTCTACCCAATGTGTGGCAGTGGTGAAGAAGGCCAATTCCATGCTAGGGATTATCAAAAACAGGATTGAAAATAAAACACCCAACATTTTAATGCCATTATACAAAACAATAGTAAGGCCACACCTGGAGTATTGTGTACAATTCTGGTCACTGCATCTCATAAAAGACATAGTGGAACTGGAAAAGGTGCAGAAGAGAGTGACTAAAATGATTACTGGGCTGGAGCACCTCCCTTATGAGGAAAGGCTAAAACATTTGGGGCTCTTTAGTCTAGAAAAGAGGCGCCTGAGGGGGGGATATAATTGAAACGTACAAAATAATGCAGGGCATGAGTAAAGTGGACAGAGGGATGCTCTTCTCCCTCTCACAAAATACCAGAACTAGAGGACATCCACTCAAATTGAGGTCTGGGAGAGTAAGAACAGAGAAAAGGAAATATTTTTTCACCCAGTGCGTTGTTAGTCTGTGGAACTCCCTGCCACAGGATGTGGTGATGGCATCTGGCCTGGATGCCTTCAAAAGGGGAATTGCACAGATTCCTGGAGGAAAAGTCCATCACAGGTTACAAACCATGAGAGAGATGTATCATCTCTAAGCTTAAAACCGGGGTACCTCAAGGACCAGATGCAGGGGAGTGGTATCAGGAGACAGATATTTAGTCTCATGCGCTCCCAGACGCATCTGGTGGGGCCACTGTGAAATACAGGAAGCTGGACTAGATGGGCCTTTGGCCAGATCCAGCATGGCTCTTCTTATGTTCTTATGTTCTCATGGTTCCAATCACGTGGTTTTGTCCCTGTTTCAGTGTTACCTTATGGTTTTGTAACGTGACAAACACTGAATTTGTCTAGTTTTTTTTTTTTTTTTTTTTTGGGGGCTTAAAAATTCTTTTTCAATATTTCACTTCTGAAAAGTCAAATGGATACAGTTTTCTGAGAGAAACAAATGTTTTGTTGCATGACGGTTGTTACTATATGGTGTCTGGTCTTGGAACAGAAAGCGGGAACAAAGAGTGACAAGGGAAAACCCTACCTCAGCACCAGGTACAGTATTGTCGCATGTAGCACCTGTTCTGGGGGCATGGTCAAGACAAACTTCAGTAGTTGCAGACGGACATGAAGTAACATTTTTTGTACTGTTCCTGAGCGCAACACTAACAGAGACAAAACGGATGTGAAGTAACCGCCTAAGAAAGAAGCGCATACACTTCTGTTTGAAATCTCATTTGGACTTCCAAATAGATAATGTGTATGGCACTCTATATGTTAGGAATATTGTGGGTTATAGTGTCACACAAATTCTGGCCTATCCATATAAGCAGCATCTTTTTGTTTTGGACTGTAAATCAAGGATAGAGTTCTGAATTAATTTTTGTTACTGGAGGCCCAGTAACTCTAGAGGCTCAGGGTGCCTTTTATCAGCCTAGACTTGTCCACTAGTTGTAGCCATTGTTGGGTGGAATGCCCTTCCCTCACAAATTGGATGCACATACATGTGTAGGCATTTTGTTTGGTTTTAATGGCAGATTGAAGAGTTCTTATAAAGAGTTCTTTCCCACCTTAATTTCTGAATTTTTCATAAGAACTACAGTTCTTTTTTGTTAGACTTGGGAAAACACCCTGAGTTGCCACCAAAGGCAGCATCTTCCATCAGAGAAAGGATCTCTACTATGTACAAAAAAAAAAAGAACTGCATCTTTTCTCTGGCCATTGTGTGGTAACTATGCTTACAGTGTAAAATCTCTAATCTACCACCTTTTTTGCATTACATTGCTTTGCAAATATCACTTTCATTGCTCTTCTGAAATAACTAATTAGAAATTACATTATTTATAACTTTTTATTTCCAAAGGATTAGTCATCTCACTGGGATGTTACATTAAAGCTCCTTCTGTACAGGAATTGATGTAGAACCTGTTGTGCATCCAAGGAAGACGATTGTCATACAGAAAACATCTTGCTAAAACAATTTTTTAAGCGTAAAGGCGGTGGAAGACTTTTCTTCTTTTTCGATTATACAGTCTTAAAAACAACAAAAACATGCTTGAGGTTTGATGTCCCTGCTGTATCCACAACCACCCTTGCAGAGATATTTTCTGACTACAGAGAATAGCCATTCAACATCATGCAGTGTGTCAGATAGTTTACTTCTGATAGCCCCTTTCATTTCCTGTTTAAAATAAAATTTAAAACTAACGATCATCCAAACCACAATTTTGCCTTCTTCCCACAAACCTTAATGGAACCTCTGGAATCAAGTCTCCAAATTTCTCTTTTAAAATTTCTAAATGCCTGTATCTTTCCTTCTCTGATTGTAAAAAAAAATAACATTTACAGTTGAGAAACTAATGAAGTAAGTAAATAAACTCAGCATCCAATCTTCATCTAAAAAACTGCAGAGCGAGGAAGAAATAGAAGCTAAACGTGAATTATTTGCTGTATGTGATTGTTGCTTAGGCACTGAAAATCCCTTCACTGAAGGGGTGGGTGGGATGGATTAGGAAGGAGTGCTGTTTATGACTTTTGAAATAGTCATTTTAATTATTGATCAGGCTCTTCAGAGCCATATTTCTGAAAGCAATATATTACTTTATTAAAGGTTATTAGCCCCAAAGTGTAAAAATATAAAGGGGGATATCCAGTAGTCTCCTAGCAAATATCAGGAGCATGGATACCTTCTTCTAGAACTCTCCCAAAATTCGCTCTTGAGGGCTGGACTTGATTGACGTAATTTTGAGGGCAACCAGAGCAGGGAGAGAACATCAGGCCCAAACTATGTGGGCAAAATTATGACATTTGACATAGCTCCAGCAAAATGTTAAATGTCCTCTGGCAGCCTTACCGTGCAGGGCTAACATTTGCTTGTATATGTTGTCTTTCCATTCATAGTGAAATCTATAAAACCTTCCTAGAATGAGCTATGGAGTCTTTGGCAAAGAGCCAACAATTTGAGGATGGAATGCCCAGCATCAGCAACAAAGAAATTGCAATAATGTGTGGAATTTAAGCACATGCCCGAGCAGTTCCACACCTGGTTGCACACATGGTACCCCCCCCCCAAACAAGGGTGCTGCCTTCGGAAAAACTGAAGACTCCAACCAAAATCTGCACAAATAATTTTCTTCTACCAGTGCTGCACTGGATTTCAACCGTTATTCTGTTTTTGTGCTTTTTAATAATGCATGGTATCAGGCGTAAAGCACAGAGTTTATTATCTTTTCTGCTTAACTTTTGTTTATGAATATTAAAATATTCATTCATTTTTCTGCTGTGACCTGGGAGACCCCTTCAATTTACTCATTGCCGCACATGCCAGAAAGCTGTCCTTTGAGATAAAACACTCAAATGCTTTCGGATTTGTGTTGTAATTTGGAAACCAGGCAGATAACCAGACCTTATGGCACCCCCTCTTTTTACTGCAGTATGACTTTGAAGAAGGCTCCACTCTTTTTTCATTTGGAAGAGGCCAATACAGTTGCCCTCTATAACAACAGGACTAAAGTCAACTTTTCTGTTTATTCTCAGGAGGCCTTTTTGTTATGAGTGTCATTCTAGTCTGCTTCCCTGCATAGGCAGTCTGCTGCCCCAAAACTAATCCTGCTGCATTTGAAATCATGTAATTTTGTATTTTCCCAGTAAAGAGGTAAGTTCAAGATATTAGTGAATGAACTAGCACTAGGGAAATCTTGAGACAATATTTGATAGTGTGCAGATAAGGAGTAGTCTCCATGTGTCCAAGTCTCCAAGCAAAACTAGTCTAAGTGCCAAATTCTGTTTGCCTAATTTGCTTTGAACATTAACACCAACATAGTTACCATGTAGAATCACTGCGGTAAATTTTGCCATATAGACCTCCATATTCAGATATGGACAAGCAGCACTGTTTGTGGTATCTGTGATTCTTGACCCCTTCTACCTATATAAAACAACTTTCCTCTTGGCTTTATTTCCAGTTTTCTTCCCATATGAGATCCATTACATGTTTGCATTAAAATTAGTCTTGCTGAGTGTATTAGTGCTTTTTCCCAAATATATGGGAATAGCATCCCAGCCTTAATCCCCTTCCCCCTGCAAATAGTCCCTGTTGGTGAACTCTCTAATAATTTTGGCACAGATGCTCTAGAACAGTGGTGGCGAAGCTTCAACACTCCAGATATTTTGGACCACAACTACCCCAGTCCTTTGTCATTGGCAATAGAGGCTTGGAATTCTGGGAGTTGTGGTCCAATACATGTGGAGTGCCGAAGGTTCGCCACCACTGCTCTAGAATATTAGAACCACAGTTCAAATAAATATCTAATTGGTTACACTGATCTACTGATATCAGTGATGAAAGTTGTTATGTTCTTATTTCAAGCCACATCTCATGTACCTTCAATTGGTCGTTCACTCTACTTAAATATATGGAACCATACGAATTGGGTGATTGAAGATGATCTGCAGGAGACCAGTGTTATCTCAGACCAGCTTTTCTGAAATAAATTCTGTACATCCTCGGAAGGGCAGAAATATACATAATCAAGTAAAATATAATAGCAAAATTTAACTAACTGAGTTTTTGATGTCTACGTATGGTTTTGTCACCTTTTTATTTTCTCCCATTTTCCCTGCTATGTCTGTTTGATGAAAAAAAATCTGTCAGTGTTTCAAATCAACTGTTCATCTTTTTTAAAAGGCAATGTATAATAGCCGTGCAGCATGGCTGGTAAGTAGTGGGACTGCCGGAGACCATATCATACTGATTCTATACCAACTACATTGGTTACCAGTTGCTGCCAGAGCCCAATTTAAAGTGCTTAGATAGCCAGGAACTTCACATTAGATAGTGAAGTCCCTGGCTATCTGGTGACAAATGGACTACAGGGCTCAGGGTAACTGGCTGAGCAACCAGGGCCAGCCCCTGCAACACTACTGGAAGAAAAGCAACATTAACCTGAAGTTCATAATAATCAAAACAGTATACAAGTGAGGTAGAAATTTTCAACATCAATCAATAAAGACAATATGAGCTGATATTACAAGTCAAGCCTGAAAAGATGAGGATATCTGAAAAGAATGCACAACAACTTTCTCACCCATGCTGTTTAACATCTATGTAAGGCCGCTGGCAGGGGTCATCAGGAGATTTGGGCTGCGTTGTCATCAGTATGCTGATGACACGCAGCTCTATCTCTGTTTTTCCACCTCTGCAGTGGAAGCTGTCCGGTCCCTTGACCAGTGTCTGGAGGCGGTCATGGCCTGGACCAAGGCCAACAGGCTCAGACTCAACCCTGAGAAGACCGAGGTGATGTTCTTCGGGAGCTCCCCATCTGGGTACGGGGGCCCCCTCCCCAGTCTGGAGGGTGTTTCCCTCCAGCTGGCGGAGAGGGTTCGGAACCTGGGCGTGATCCTGGACCCGGCCTTGTCCCTGGATGCCCAGGTGGCGGCCGTGGCCAGGACCGCATTTTTTCATCTTCTCCAGATCGCCCAGATTCGCCCTTACCTAGATGGGGACTCCCTGAGAACAGTGGTGCAGGCGCTGGTGATCTCGAGGCTGGACTATTGCAACGCTCTCTACATGGGGTTGCCCTTGACTCTCCTCCGGCGACTGCAGCGGGTGCAAAATGCAGCGGCCAGACTGGTGGCGGGTGCGCGTCGCTTTGACCGCATCACCCCGGTGCTGGCCCGGCTGCATTGGCTACCCGTTGCCTCCCGGATCAGATTCAAGGTCCTGGTTTTAGTTTATAAAACCCTCCATGGCCTGGGTCCGGACTACCTGGCAGAGCGGATCGCCCAGCGGTCAACATCGGCCCGACCGGTTCGGCAGTCGCGAGTGCACTCGCTGCAGGTTCCATCCCCCCGAGAAGCCAGGCGGTCCCTAACCCGGAACCGGGCTTTCTCGGTGGTCGCCCCATCCTTATGGAACTCCCTGCCTAGCGAAGTGCACTCTGCAGAGTCCCTGCTGGCCTTTCGTAAAGCGGTGAAGACTATCCTATTCCGCGAGGCCTTTGGCGACCTAGCTTAGCCCTCCCCCCCTTTTTTTCCCTTAATCCGCCATCGATAATTTGCTGAATTTTATAGCAGCGGCGAGTTCAGAATTTAAGGGTGCGCCTTCGCCTCTGCTTTTTTAATATGTTTTATTTTAACTCCTGTTGACCTGTTGGTCTTGTCTCCTATTGCTCTGTTATGTATTTTCTGCCTGTATTTGCTGAATTGTTCAGCCATGTTCGCCGCCCAGAGTTCCCGTTGGGAAGATGGGCGGGATATAAATTCAACAATAAATAATAAATAAATAAATAGAAGAAATTACATCCAGAATCAGACCTAACAGAACAAAAGCGACAGATCAGTGCCAATTCATTAGCCGAACTAATGTTTTCACGAAACTTCAATTAAATGAAATACAAAGCAATATGAAATCTGCGGAATTTCAGGATATTAAAGAAACCCCAAATATCAGTGTACCGCAGGTAGTGGTGCCAACAGAAAGAATCAACACATGTAGATATACTGAATAATGATCAAGTACAAGCCTCTCCTCTGCCCTCATTGCAATCTGATAAAAGACAGCTGACTGAAGAGATAGCAGAGTAAAATCATCATCAAATGAAATATGCTTCTGGCGTGATATTTGGGATAATCCCAATAATTATAATAAGCAAACAGGTTGGTTAGAGATAGTCAAACTAACCACAGATGCTCCTATCTTAAATGGAATCAATATTACATCTCAAATGGTAAAAGTAAGAACTAAGAAAATTAAGAATTGGACTGCCTCTGGAGAAGATGAATTGCATGGATTTTGGCTGAAACATCTAACCTGTATGCATTCAAACCTCGCTGAACAATTTGACCAAACAATCCAGCAAGGTGAAATAGATCAATGGTTAACAACAAGAAGAACAAAATAATTATGAAAGATCCAAGCAAAGGACCTATACCAAACAACTATTGTCCAATTACATGCTTGCCAACAATGTTCAAACTCCTGACAGGAATAATTGCCAATACCATCCAGAGAGTCACTGGATATGAAACAATTATACTCTATTGAACAAAAAGGCAATTGTAAGAATAGCCGTGGCACCCAAGATCAGCTACTTATTGACAAGATGATAACTGAAAACTGTAAGAGATGCAGAACCAACTTGCATGTTGCATGGACTGACTATAAGAAAGCATTCAACTCTTTGCCACATGATTGGATACTAAAAAGTTTGGAATTAGCAGAAATTACTGGAAGTATCCAAGAATTTATAGAGGCAACAATGAGAAAATGGAATACCAAGTTTAACCATTGGTGGTGAACAAATTGGTCGTATCAACATCAGGAGAAGAATATTTCAAGGTGCTTCATTATCACCCTTGCTGTTTGTAATTGCTCTAATTCCACTCACAAAAATATTGTACAAGACAAATATGGGCTATCAAACATCAAAAACATCAAGCCGAATAAATCATTTGCTATATATGTATGGGAAATCACAACAAGAAATAGAGTCAATACTCAGTACAGTGCGAATTTTCAGCAATTACATTGCTATGGAAATTGGATTAGACAAGTGTGCAACCCTCAGCATCATCAGAGGAAAGTCTGAAGGAATTGATATGCCTAATCATTTCATAATTGAAATTAATAATTTCATAATCAATTGCCGCTGCAATCTGCCCGGCGTGCACTCTCTCATATCACCCAATCTGATCAAAATCAAAAAGGAGTGCAAGACACTTATCTGCCCCTGGGCTTTAACCCTCCCGGGCAGGGAAAAACAGTGTGACTCTCTTGTGCCAAAAGCCCAGGCTCCAAATGGACACCCTGCACAGCACTTTTCTTTTAGCACCATATGTTCGGACAGGGAGGCAAATTAGCCCTGTCTGGAAATATGTCCAGTCCTAGACTAGCTAATGTATTTTTAAAAAAGCCTCACTGACCAATATACATAATTGCATGCATCCAGTGTTCATCCTTGAGCCCTTAAAATATAATTGAATCTGCTTGGGCCTGCAAGATAGAAAATCCAAACTCATGGGTGTACAAAAGGCATTTCTCATACTACAATACTCACCCAATATGGTTAAAGAAAATTAACCTGGTAAGATGAATACCTAGAAATGGACATGGAACGAAAAAAAATTGTTCCTTTATTCGTTATTCATTTCATTACATAACAAAAGGAATAACAAAAATTGTGATGAAATTGGAACGAACCGAACAGACCCATGAAAGTTAGGTTTGTTACGTTTTGTTTTTCTTAATGGCGACGCGCAATGAAATGAGCTGTTTTTAAATGTTAAAAAACATCCTGAATATCCATAAAAATAGTGATAATTATTTATTCTGCCTGATAATACCTACCAGGGGGGTTGGGCTCCTTAAAACGTGCATTTATGTCTTTTCTCAGATCGCTGTATTTTTTTTTCCTTTAAGGGGAGTTAGGGGACATTGACCCAAAATGGCTCCCAGATGCCTAATATTGATTTATTGGGTATTAAAACGCCCTGGACATCTGTAAAAACACAGCAATAATTATTTGAAATTATTATCTACCAGGGGGTTGTGGTCCTTAAAACGTTTGTTTTTGTCTTTCTCCCATCGCAATGTATTTTTTCTTTCCCCTTTAAGGATGACACAAAATGGATTCCAGCCACAAGATGGATGCAAGCCATGTGATGGGATCATGTAAATTCTTGGACAATTTCAACCAATAGCATGCCCAGGTTGCAGACTGGGTAGGTGTGGCAGCCACAGAGGGCATAAAAAGCTTTGGCAGCCCCCGTCCTCCTTGCAGTCTGTGGTGGGAGTTAGGGTGGGATTGCTGTCTCTCGACTCGTTACTTTAGGCCAGGCAGGCAGGTGTGTGTCTCTGTGTTCCTTCTGGCTGCAGCCTGGCTCTCAGGGGAGAAAAAGAAGAGATTTCTCTTGCAGCCTCCCTGTGTGCGTGCGTACCTCTCGGTGAGTAGTACCCTCCCTTGCCCCGCAGTGCAGTCACTCTGCGGCTGCCTTATGCCCTGGGCAACGCCCACCGCTGCCTTTGCAGCCTCCCTGCATACCTAGTCTGTACTGTGTCTCATCCAGCATCATTTTTTTTAGTGTTTTCCCTCTGGTCTGGGGCGTTGGGGGACGTCTGTGCGTGGAAATGCTTTAAGTCGTGCAAAAAGCGGGTAAAAATGAAAATGAAAAAATGAAAAAACAAAACGAAATTTTTTCAAAAAATTCACAAAAAATGAAAATGAACCAAAATGGACCCGCAGTGAAAAATGAAAAACTGAAATGTCATTTTTTCGATTCGTGCACATCTCTAAGTGCCACCTTACAGCAAGACAGACCTAGAAGAGAAAATGACCAAACACTGTTAGTTATCACTGTTAGCCACATCTGAGACCACTCAGACACATCACTGTGGAATCAGATTACCAGCCTTGTTTTTGGTATATTGTGTGATGATGAGATAGATAGATAGATAGATAGATAGATAGATAGATAGATAGATAGATAGATAGATAGATAGATAATGTCTGATTGGAATCCAGGTCCATTCCTTCATAAAGTTTTGTTAATTGCTTTTATACTTTTTTAAAAATACTGAAAGATAGTTTTTTGTCCATACACAAATTTCATTGAACTCTGTCAGGCTTCTGGTGCCCTAGTTTAGTGAAATTACTTGGTAGAATAGAAGCAGAATGTCACATGGAGTCTATTGTGAAGATCAAAATCCCCAGAAGTCATCCTGAAGTCATGATAATTCATCACAATGGAAATAATCTGAGCCAGGTAGCCAGATTGAGAGTGATGATTAATGTAAGAAGAGGTTGTTCCCAAAAACCCAGCTGCTTCTCAGTTGGTCTTCATCTGTTCTTAAATGCTGGAACAGGGACTCTGGCATATGGCTCAAAGGCTAGCTAGAGGGGACAAGGTATAGGGAAAGGCAAACAGAACATAACTGTGCAGCCACAGATAACATAAAGTAGTTTATCATTCATTTTATATATTTTCTCTAGAATTCTAGAAAAATAGTTATTTTTGGTCAGCCAGGGCTATTTTGGCTACTTTCAGAAGAACAATGCATTCTATGATTTTAAGGTCTATATTTCATCATTCCTCATGTAATAATATGTAAATAGGTGTATTTATAGTTAAAGAGCAAAAACTATTTAGCTACCTATGCTGAACAAGGTGTTCTTTATGAATATTTATTGTTATTCATAATATGTATTATTGCATGTTGCCTAGCTAATCAGCAAGCCTTTGGGCATGGCTAGTGTGTATAAAAGTGTAAGAACCCTGATGTGAGGTGTGCTCTATAAGGTGATCTGTGTGTGTTGTCTAGGGAGTTAAAAAGTAGAAGCAGCAGAGTTTGGTTAGTTTGCCTGGAGTGTCGGTTGGTCAGGTGTGGAAGTCTGTAACTGGCAAAGGGGACTGGTTTATTTAAATAGGAGAATTGTTATAATAAGTCATTAGCAAAGTATCTAGCAACAACAGCTAAGCTATTATAACAATAACATTGAACATCTACATCTGCGTTAGTAAAACTTATATGTTTTATTTTCAAATCATAAACATTGGTGTCCGAGTCCATCTTTCATAATAAAAACCCTGAGTGTTCTGGTGTATTGGTGGGGATGCCTGGAGGGAAAATATATTAATTGAATAGTTTGATGATATTGGCAGCAAAAGTGATCCAGGATCATTATACTACCTTTATTGCTTCTATTTTAAGAAGTGACTCTTTACATTTTCTATATGTAAGATAATTCCTGAAACCTTCATTATAAAAAAATGTGTGGCCTGTTGTCATTCAGTCTTCAGTTGCAGAATTTTGGAATAAGTGATTAAATTGCACTGCTAGACATTGATAGGCTCAAAGAAAGGCTCAGACAAAGTATAGAGACTTGCTAAATGCTTTAGCCAACCCCCATGCAGTTCATCTGGACCAGGTGCACTCCAGTTTTTCACAGCCTTTACTTGCCTCATTTCCGTTGTTATTATAATAATAGCCATATGTTTTTCTTGAGTTCCTTTACAAAATTATTTAATCCATGAACTACTGGTATTACAAAGAGTATCTTTTTTCACACACAAAAACTCCCACCTGTTTATTAATGCTAGCACTGTGGGGGGAAAGGTTCCTTTGTCATTACTAAAGACAATTTAAAGAATGGTGACTGATCCTTTTGTTTGCCGCCATCTTGGCCCTTGTTTGGGGGCTTTGCTATTTTTGCTTTTAAGCCTTTTATGCTTTTTACGTTGTTAGCCGCCTAAAGACAATGATTAAGCGGGATTAAATAAATAAATAAAATATAAATAAATATTGCAAGGAAGTATTCATGACATTTCTGTTTTGGTGTTTCAGAATTTGGGCATGAGAAAGGCCAATCCTAGACATAACACTTCATTCAAAGGAGCTTGAGAATTAATAGACCTGTCATCTGTTGCTGAATAAAAAGGTTAAAAGTTAAATTGGTACAGATCACACAATGTTCAGAGCACTAAGACCCCACAATCCATTGCATATTTCTTTGCAGGCTGCAACAAAATTTCCCTTTTCTCGTCCTCCCCATCATTTTCTTATATTTTGCCATGACCACAATTAATGTTAGTACAGTTAAGTGGACAGTCGTTGTAAATACATGATGACACCTAATGCCAAGTCGAACAACTGCTTTGGGTGTAAACATCAAATATTTTCATCTCCTTTCTCAAGTGCATATGGGAATCCAATTGGTCTGTACCAGTTGATAAGAATTAGCTAAAGTTCTCCTCCAAAGCACCAACTTTAAGGTGGTAGATGATAGTCAGTGTTTTGTGAAAAGTGAAGATTGGAGAGTTTAATAGAAAGAGGCATTCATGCAATAAATGAAGATGTTAGGAAAACCTAGCTTCCGCTGAAGTTATTATTCACCTGAGTGGTTTCCTCATCTCAGATCAATGGAGACACCCTCAGACTGAACACCATTTAAGTATTATAGATAAAATGCATGTTTAAGGTTTTACAAAATGTCCATGGCCATCCTATTCACTTCTTATATCATTCCCTAGGGGTCCCCTCAGTTGCCTAACAAAGTATAAGAAACTGGCTGGTATTTGAAAAGGTCATTGGATTCATTGCATTGGAAGTGCCATCTGAGGCCTTGAGAGTATATTTCTCAAAGACGGGCAGATAGTTACTACCTATCAGTCCCTGCTTGGATGCCTATGTTTTTAAATGAGAAGGGTTTATCTTCTGAATTGAATTTAATGGTCTTAACTGCCGAGTAGATAACAATAATTCAGAGGATTTATCAGGATCATCTGGGTGACTTTTTCCTATGTTTGCCAAGGAAAGACTTGCCCTCACCATCACATTGAAAGCCATGGCTACAGAAATCCTGTGGAATTGTTGTGATCCTGAGGCTGCTGGCATGGATTCAGTATGAGAGAGTTAGAGAATGAATATTGTCTTCCTACTGACTAGGTTGTATGGAAATAATTCTAGGCCAGTGATGGCGAACCATTTGGGGACCGAGTGCCCAAATTGCAATTCAAAACCCACTTTTTTTTTGCAAAGTGCCAATACAGTAATTTAACCTGTATCCAGGTAGCTGTGAAGGGGCAATATCGGGTGCCCACAGAAGGGGCTCCGAGTGCCACCTTTGGCACCCGTGCCACAGGTTCTCCATCACTGTTCTATGCAGTTGGCTCAACAGAATTACAAAAGGGAACTTTAATATATGTCCACCCTTAACTCTACTGCTTCACCAAAATGTCTCTTTTTTCCATACCTTGAGCAGTTACCTAGCAGAATTACATAGGTTACTTGCATTCATTCGAGATGGAAGCTTGTAACATCACTCTTGAACAAATGTAAACTATTTAGTAGCCTGGCATGAAAGTCTGATAGATTTCTTAAATTAAATATTTTCCTAGTTAACAGACAGCGATGACTGTCCACAGTGAAAATGATATATTTAAAACACTTTTGAATTTTACAGCAAAAAGTATTAGTCTGAGTCCCAAAGGAATTCTGTGTGGCCAAATGGATGGATTGGAAATGTTTTAATTGAGCATATAAATACATACATAAGAAACAGACATTAATGGGCCAGGAGAAGCCATAAAGCAGTCTGAAAGTTAATTATCTGAAGTGTATGGTTACAAGAGACTATTAAAGTGGTTTTTAAAACAACAACTCTATTTCTGACATATTATGGTCTATCTCCCCCTATTCTATAAAACCCATTTTGTGCCACTGCTATCATGAGTTTTGGATAAGTCCACACTTTCAATTAACATTCCTCTTTCTGAAAGATACAATATAATGTTAATGAGATTGATCTGATGTTACCTGCTGCACATTTTGTAGTGGGGTGATGTATGATGAGGGCAAGAGAGGTTTGGGTGTTACAGCTAATGACATTAATAATATTGTGAATATGTACGTGCATCTTACTTGATCACAGGAAAGATGATTTAAAAATATGGGAGCTAGCAAGCAATGAGAATTGAACCTGCACATTGCAAACGGTCTGAGCAAAACTTTAATTGTGAAAACAAATAAAATGAAGTCTCATGGATATTTACATGTGGTGGGGATGCTGAGTTGTGGTGTTTGATCGGGTTTCACAGCTTCTATTGACTCTTTCATAAATATTCATCTTAACATTATTTTGCTTTACCTGATCAGCTTCCGAAAACAATCCCTCTCTCCAATGCAAGCTTTCCCTGCAGTTAAAACCGATCTGGACTGATTGTTTCAAACTGGGCACTGCTGTCATTTCCCTTCTATGAACTTCTCTCTCCCATCATGCCATCCCTACACAGGAGGTGGACCTACTTAAGAGAGGTGAAAAGGCCTCTTTTCATACTTTCTCTCTCCTTTTTTACTTAAGATCAAAGAGGCCAAAGTAAGCAAAATCAAACACAAAAACACTGTGTGCAGCTTCAGTGGGAGCTATACTTTAGATGTTGCTCTGAAACCAAATGGGCTTCCAGCTAATGTTTCCTACTAATTTCTGATCAGGGCCACAGTGGGATTATTCCCACAATATGGGGATGGGAAGGTATGGAATGTGTCTCCTAGTTAAGTACCTTCACTCATTCTTATTTTTTATTTTTTTAGTAGCTATATGAATTCAAGACATAGAAGTATAATGCAGGCTTCAGGGAGCTTTTAAAGGAAATAAAGTTTATTTATGCTAGTGCAATCTCTTTATGGATATTGCTATTCCCAGCACTCTCTGTGAGTGATATAAGAAGTAAAGAGACCCCTAAAAAGGAAATTGACAGGGAAAACAAAGTAAAAGGGAGATAGAGATTAAGAAATCTAAACAGGTATAAAGATTGGCCCGCTGTGCCAGCAACTGGGAAAAATTGATCTTCCTGCAGTCCTGTATGATACCCCGTGTGGTGTATTGGGTAGAATGAACAAAATTAAAACTAAACTATGGGTGATACCTTCATAGGCTGCTGGTAGAAAAATAAAAATGTTTGCTGAGCTTTCGAGAGCACAAGCTCTCTTTTTCAAAGCAGGTATAAAAGTCCATACATAGCAAGGGATGTAATTTGCCAGGAGAGAGTTCTTAAAAGTTCACTTGGCAAAGATGGAGGCCAAAGATGGGTAGAATGACAGACCTGTCTCTGGAGAACAGGGATAGAATCCTCACTCTACCATGGAAGCTCACTGGGGGAGTGTAACTGGTACAACCATTCCTTAAATGTCTCATTTGTCTTAAAAGCCCTATTTGGATAATTATACATCAGTTCTGATTTGGTGGCACAGAACACACAAAGAGATCTGTGTGACTGGTTCATACTAGGGATGGGCACGAAACAGAAAAAATAGTGTTTTGTCTCATTCTGTTTTAGGGGCCCTACATTTCATTTCATTTCATCTCATACGAATTTTAATAACAATTTTTTTTTACAAAACTAAACTTTTCATTACCTGTAGCAGTGGCTCCAAGTCCAAAGGCTCCAGCGGGCGGCGGGGGGGGTCTAGGCCTGCCTGCCCAGATGGCTGGCAGGGCACTGGCGACCACAGCGACTCCAGTGGCAGCAGCAGGGGCCCCTAGGTTGGCCTGCCTAGCTGGCTGGAAGGGCTCCGGCGTGGCTGCATGACTCTGGTGATGGTGGCCAGGGGACCTAGGCCGGCCTACCCAGCTGGCTGAGGGGCTCCAGTGGCGGCCGCAGCAACTCCAACAGCAGCGGTGGTGGGCCTAGGCTGGCCTGCCAGCCACTCACCCTCTCCGGCCTGGCTGGGTGGTCTCGGTGGCAGCGGAGGTGACAAAACACCTGCAGGTAAGCCACCATTTTACAGATGGAATTAAACAGTTTGTTTCAACGGAAAAATGACCATGCTTCGTTGTTCATTTCATTTTGTTTTGCTTTGTTACATAACGAAATGACAAAACAGCATTTCATTTTTCATTTTGTGCCCATCCCTAGTTCATACCTAGACTACTGGAATGTGTTCAACAGGGGGATGCCTTTAAAACTGCTTGGAGGCTCCAATTGATTGTGAATTGAGCCTCTTGGGTATTTTTTATGGTACCTGGAGGTCAAAACATAACACTGATGCTGTAACAGCTGTACTGGCTTACAGTACATTTCCAGGCCCAGTTGAAAGAGATGGTAATTAAAACCCTAATTGTAAACCTAGGTGCAGGTTGGGACCTGGTTGTCTCCAAGGATTGCCTGCACCCATACAAACCTAAGATCAGCCATTCATATGCCTATTGATAAACTGTACCAGATCAGTGGCCATATTGATATCAATCTACACATGAACCAGTCTTTAGTTTGCCTCTGTTTGTTGTTAGTATGTTCAGCAAAGGCAATGAGTTTCACAGAAAATGTAATTAGAGGTCCTCATCTGGTATTGTGAAAGCTTTCCTTTTTATATTTGTTAGAAATGTAGTCACTAATTTATCCTTGTGTGTAGCAAGAATTCTCAACTGGTGATTACTATTATGAAAGGAAATATAAAGAATGCTCGTTTTAGTTGTTATTGATCCATATAAATAGGAAATAATTACTGCAGGCAAAGGTTTATTTAGCCAGAAAATAATACCACAGAGAAGATGCAGAGAAAACTAGAGTAGCAGAAACTGAGATTAGCAATACTGCTACCCAAGCTGTATCCTAACTATAAAAAGTGGGACAAGCCATTTAAATATTCTCTCTTTTTAATGAAAACATCTGAGAGCTTTGAGAAGCTTTGGCTGCTGCAAACAAACGGTGCCAGCTGGTACGGTGGGATACAGTAGAGAGAGGTTTTGTAGGCTGTGTTGATCTATGCAAATTTCCTTTCAGATATTATAAGAAACCACCAAAACCCAGACAGCTGCTGAAGACAATATGGAATTCACTAAGAGCCATTGTGTTGAATGTTGGATGTCTCCCTCAACACTTGCTTTAGCTGGTTGGCACTAAACATTATTATGGAGCTGTCCCTCACCTATTTCTGGTCCATTCGGTTAACTGCAGCTCAGTTCAGCAGTAGCAATGGGACTTGGGTTCATAAGACTGGGCTTGATGACACACAGTCAGACTCATCAAATAAAAGTGGAATCAGGCTTCCTACAAACTACAGTATAGTTGGGTTCCACAAGTTTTTGTAGGTCCCGGAGCCCACCAGTCAACCAAGACAAAGGCAAAAGGCAGGGGGAGAAGAAACTCATCTACATACCCACTTGGTTTCAATTATCTAGCAATGAACAGCAGCAGCAGCAGCAGCAGCAGCAACAACAACAACAACAACAACAACAACAACAGGTGAATCACTTATGTAAGCACAATTCTCCTATAAAAGAGCTGGTTTTAGGGGGAAAATATTTCATTTAAAATGTTTTTTTAAGAATAAGCTGGAAAGGTACCTTCCAGTCATTACTGATTTCATTGAGAGCAGATGGTTTGCAAAACAATCAGTCATGTAGTCATGTGTATATGAGATATGGGGTTTTTTTCCTCATTTTTGAATGTGCTGCATTGGTCCAATTGGTATTTCTGCCCCAGCTTTTGCTCATATCAGGTTGAAAGAAGTATTTTTCCCTTCATTTTGGAAGTCCATAGGTATTTTCCATACTTTTCTTTCATGTACACATTTATTTAAACATTTATTTCCTAATATGCATACTTTTGTACCCATTTTCCCTTTTAGCTGATGAACATCTTTTTGCCTCCAATTATATACTTTTTAGCAGTTCCATATTCTTAAAATGTATGAATGGTGTTATGAGCTTGAAATACACGATAAACATTCTAAATGTGCAGATTTCAGAAGAAGTTTTCACTTGGTGTCTCAGTGAATCTCAGGAGGTGCAAAATAAGTACTATTGGCAAAAATCACAATTTGAAAAGCTAAAAAGAATAAATTATTTAAATATTAAAGAAGAATTAATAATATTATGCTTAAAATGTGAGGTAAAAGTATTAAACAAAAGCACATTTAGAGGCAACAAAATATAAAGCGTCCTCTTCATTCTCTCCTAGATAGTCAGTCACTAAGCACGAACCTGCCTGAAGAGGAAGGTCCACTTGCTTGTGGTAGATCAGCAAAGATGGGACCATGTCTGGCCTCCTATGGGAGGGAGTTCCAGAGTCTGGGAGCAACAACAAAGAAGACCCTCTCCTGTGTCCTGACCAAGTGCACCTTTTCCATCCCTAGCTTCAAGATTGTTGCTTATCTGGGTCTCAGGAATGCCATTTCTTCAAGAACAACGCTGACTAATCACATGGGGAGGGCTTTCATTCCCCATTAATTCCAACTTGTCTAGCTTTGGCAGAAAGCCATAACATTAAATGCCTCCTCGAGTAGACTTCTGTCACACCCTTGCAAGTGAACAGAAATTCCTTTTAATAATTTGATGGCAGTAAAATAACTACAGAAGATTAACCAAATGGCTTTATTACACAACTGCTGTTGGGTGGAATTGTGTTCAATGATCTGCTAATCCCTAACTGCTTTTAGAAAATGTTCATGGAGTTCTTAGCTTAAAGACAGTGTACCTGCACATTCTAAAACATTTCAAATATTTCCCCAGACATAAAAGAAAAAGAGTACAGCTGCAGTACATTTAAGCCTATGGCTTAACTTAGTCTCACATTAAAAAAGAATTAACCTCTATAAGCGTACATCTCTCAAATGGTTTGATATGTACCTCAGCTTAAAACTATACTGTGTGCTTGTTGTTGCAAGACAGTTATTTCAAAAACACTACCTTTTTATGTAACTACAATATTTGAATCCTGTGCATGACATGAAAAAGTCTGTTACATTCCATTCAACTGTTATGTCTTAGGAACACTATCATAGGTACTGTATATACTTGAATATAAGTCGACCAGAGTATAAGTTGAGGCCCCTAATTTAACCCCCCAAAACTGGGGAATCTTATTGACTTCAGTATAAGTCTAGGGTGTGAAATGCAGCAGGGCCTGGCAGCTCCTCCTTTGTGAGCTGGGGGTGCAGTGTGTGATGTTTAAAATGACTTTTAGCCACCGAGGCTAAGGATTGTACAAAATGGAATTGTCCTATTGCAAGTTATGATGCAATTTGGGAATGATGCAAGGCAGAGTGGGCTATACACCTGTGTAATTATATTCTGGCAACTAGTCAAGTCAGGTGACAGTTTGGTCATGCTCAGTTGTCAATCTGCTGAGTAATGATTGCATCAGACACATGCAGAAAAGCAAGACAGTTGTTCAGTATGGTGTGGGATGTGGTTGGAAGAAGCAGCTCATTACTCTGTCAGTTTGGATCCCGGAAAGTTTGGACTACTGGACTGTCTATCTAGCTAACAAGGTATATGCCTGAGAATTCTGTTTTGCTGGACTTGTATATATTTTGTAAATACAGTTCTTGGTGATGGGAGTCACTGCTGTGTTGCATCTTTATTTTAGCACTGCTATTTGGCTGTTAAAGCCCACACTCTTTACACAGTCCTCACAGTCTTCCACTGAGAAATAACCACTCTGCAACAGAGGCAATCACTTGCCTCAGTGGCTAAAAGTCATTTTAAGCATCATGCAGCACTCCCCCATGATGCAGAGGGGGGTCAGGAGAAGCAGTGCACATTGTTTAAAATGACTTTTAGCCACTGAGGCAAGCACTTGCTTCAGTGGCTAAAAGTATTGACCCGAATATAAGTCGAGGGCCCCCTTTTTCAGCCCAAAATTAAGGCTGAAAAACTAGACTTATATACGAGTACATACAGTATATTCACCAGGGAGTAAAGCTCATCAAACATAATGGCTGCAATCCATTCTTAAGTTACAACTAGATTAGTTCATTTGGATCATTCAGATCTGATGAGTCAATTCCACTGGAAGTTTCATTGATTCATTAGATTTACTTGAATTGCAACTTATTACTGGAGTTTTGGGGTACCCAGTTTGCTATAGTGGATAGAATAATAGACTAGGACCCAGGACTTGATTCCCCAGCTCTATCATGGAAATTTACTTTTGGGTAGAACCAGTAAAATCACTCTTTAAATACCATGCTTGCCTTGAATTTCACCTAGGCCTTCAAATGTGGCATAATCTGATTTGTTAAAGAGCAGAGGGAGAGCATCACATAGCAGAGATTGCTGTATATATAGACTAACATGTCAGGTGAAAGATTGCCCTTGCTTTCTCTTTTATGATTATACTCACCTGTGAAAAGATCTAAAAGACATGCCCAATTTTTCTACAACATCAAGGTCAAAAGTATTAAAAGTTCAATTTTTGTACACTAACTACAGGGAATCATGACTGATGAGTGCTGAAAACTATCAGGAGAGGACTGAGAAGGCAGCTGAGCAAAAATGTTTCATCTGTATTTCAGAAAATAGGATGCTTTCCACAAACCTTTAAGACATATTTATTGTTGAAATAACCATTTGAAATGCATTGCTCTCAGAGGGAAGTGTCACCAACCACTTTACTCTAAAGAAGTCTCACCGAGTTTGATGGAAGTTCTCTGATTTAAATAATTTGTGAACAGCATCTTTGGAAAATGCGTATCATCACCCTGATCCATGTATGAGGGCATCCTCCATTTATTTTTGTAAAAATTTCTATTACCTTTATGGTACCCTCTAGAGATGGGCATGAATAAAAAAAATGGTGTTTCATTTGTTGTTTGTCGTTTTGGGGGGGGTCCGTTTTGGTTCGTTTCCATTTTTGTGAATTTTTGCAAAAATTGTTTTCATTTTCATTTGTTTCATTACTGTTTCGTTACCATTTATTTCAATTTTTTGTGAATTTTTTTAGCATTTAAAGCAGTTCAATGTATTTCCACAACAAAAACGAAATGGACGACAAAATTTCTGGTGTTTCTGTTCATTTCGTTTCATTTTAGAGACAAAATTCATTTGTTGTTTCATTGTGCAATGAAACAAAAAATGAAAATGGAAACAAAAAATTGTTTGTTTCGTGCCCATCTCTAGTACTCTCCAAAGGCATATTTTTGAGATCCAATTATAGTTTTTTTTGGAAAACAACCCCAAATAAAAGTTACCTTCGCAGAAGTCGAGATTAAGAACCAAGAGTGGTTTTTGAAGGCTAATAGACTGCAAGCTTCAGTATCCAGGGAAGTGGTAGCTGTAGGCTACTGCTTACTGTTCACCATGCAAATCCCCTTTGGGAGTAGTTTAGCAACTTCATAACGTTTTAAGAGTCAATAGAAATGGGTTTCTTTAAATCATAATAATGCCTTTCAAGCTAAATACATTTCATAAGTTCAACACAGTATCTCGTATGGCTGCCATTCATTTTAATGCTACTCTTACATTCTGTTCTGTTTCTGGCAACTTTGTTTAACATTTAAAGGGAAATGTGGAAAGTCTGTGGAAACTCTTGCAGACCACTATTTTATCAAATTAAATTTTAAGGTGAATTCGCACAGGCTGTTTTTTCCCTTCAGTGTAAGGTTCACAAGGTAGTCTGACCATAGGATACATTCCCTGAAGTAATAAGTTTCTCTGCGAAGACAGATGATTTAATGGAGAAAGCCAGGGACAGTTCCAACTGAGGGGTGGGTTGTTTCATCTCCATATCTTGCAGATATGTGTCCCCCCCCCCCAGTCTATGATCCATCTGCAGCACAAGGGAAATGCATTAGGCATCCAGGTATCATCTAACTCGGTGTATGGGCACAATCTCTTGCCAATCATCAAGTTGTACCTATCTGGAATCTGCTAATGAGCAGTTAGGAATTAGCAGAGGAAAAATAGGGTCAGAAGTGCTCAGTATTTGTAGAGTTAACTGTGGTAGTCCTGTGTTCACACACCTTCATTACACCATGTATAATCAAATACAACTAGATAAGGAGGCCAGGTCAGTAGCTCCTAAATTTTTTTGGGGGGCATGTCTCCCTTGACTTACTGGACACTTGCTGTGTCTCCCATAGTACATACAATACATTTGGTATGGGGGAAGAAGGGAAGGGGGAACCCAACCTTATTAGTACTTCTAAAATTCCGCAGAAGTGCATCTGATGTTTCTGCAGGGTCCCTGGCTAGGTTTGCTGGCAACTTGGGGTTCTGCAGTACACAGTTTGGGAACCACAACTAGTTTGTAATGCTGCATGAAGGTCTTTATTCTCATTGCAGTGGGGGAAAGGCTACCACTGCCACCAGACTCTAGAGTCCAGGTTACCTGCAGGACCGTGTCTCCCTGTATGACACTGCTTGGGCCTGAACATAGTTGGGGGAGGACTTTGTTTCCTTCCTACCAGCTATACAATCATAATTGGTAAGGGCACTGTGGGATTCTATACCAAGAAAGTCTGGGTTGACACCTTCCATATTCTTATTCCATGGGAAGGCCAAGATCTTTCTGTGAAGAGAGGCATTTGACTACTAACAGGCCATTGAAAAAGTGGCTTTTAATGAGGGCCATTTCCCTTTTTCGCTTTTCTCCCAATGTGCTTTTTAATAGTTTTCATGTTGTTTAATACAGTACCACAGACAAGTAATTTGTTTCCTTATTCCATGAATAATCCAAGAAGACCCTTGTGCTGGCATCTCATTGACATATTTGATTTCTTTAGGAAATTATGTAATGCAAGTATGGTATTGAAATTATGACTATCTGATCCTGTTAACTAAACTATTGCTATGTTTTTGTCTCCTATTGACTTTGAAATGCTTTTGTGAAGTGCAATTGAGTTAATGTAATGATGTTTTCTAAATGTGATTGTGGTTAATGTATGTATTTGAATACAATGTACCAAGGAAAATATAATATACAGTGGACCCTTGTATAACAAACAGTTTGTATAACATAAAATCTGTACAACATAAAAATTCCGGAGATAGGAGAAATTTGCTTAACATAATTGCCTATGGAGCGAATATGTACAACATAAAAATGGGATTACTCCATTTTCAATGCATTCCTATAGGAAATTTGTATAAATGAAAATTTGCTTAACATAATTTCATTTGGAACAAATTAATTCCTTTATACAAGGTACCACTGTACAAATAAGCAGCCTATGCCCCAATGACTGGATTATCCATCTGCTCAGGCCATGGAATTAATTCATGTAATCAAAGAAAGACAGTAACTCTATTTAGGTATTAGAGAATCAATGTTTTGTTCCTTAGTGCAGTTCCCCCTTCTTTATCACCACTTTGCACAAGTATTCATAGATAGGTCTGAAGAGGAGAGGTTCCCACTCATGTAGAGACCATCCCTAAGGTCTACATGAGCAAGAATGTTGCATGGAAAGTATCTACTTGAAGAAGGACTCTCTCCTCCTAAAATTCTTTAGAGAATGTATGTGGAAGCAACAACAGTTCCCTCTGGGAAAATCGGGCGGTTTATAAATCCAAGAATAAATAAATAAAAATAAACAGGATGGCATGAGTCACTCCTCTCTGAGTCTTGTTGACAAGCCATCATTATCTAATGCCTGGCATAACGAGCTTATCTTTTGAAATTCTGATGGAATTCTGAATCTAATACTGAATTGTGTTCATGTAAAATTTAAAAAAATTGTGGCCCCTGATTTCTCTAATCAGAAAAATCATACTTTTAAATGCAATTGATGTTTATTTAACATTGAAACATATTAGTACACACCTTGTACTGAAGTTCAGCACATATCCTATTTCCAGCAAATCTGCTGGAAGAATAACCTTAGTGTGAAAGCCCTTCTCGATGAGTTATTAATTGATTGTAGAGCACTGATTAAAATGTATGAGGCATTTAGGGATTCTGGATGTGTGTCAAATTAACACCACATCTGGAAAAGGTCATCCTAAACAACTCATGATTTGGACAATTAAAACGTAGCCACTAGCACAATACACCCAAAAGCCAGTTTGTTGTCTCTGTCAGGCTCTAGTCCTTCCATCATTTTTGAGTTGGAAGGTTAACTTAAGCAGAGAACTGGCAGAGTAACATTGATGCTTCATCACTTTCCAAAATGCTTCTTTTTCCTGATGCCATTACTTCCCTTATAGGGCTAGATCTTGTATACTGTATGTGTGTGTGTGAGAGAGAATGAGAGAGAGATTGAGACTCTGGATATGAGTCTACCTGGTTTTATTTAGCCGCCTTAGAATACTACTAACTAATTGCCCTGGGTGCAAGCTGTGAGGCATGGGAACAAATAGGAGCTGCATGACACAGGAATGTTGCTTACAATCAAATACCATTTGCTTTTCTAAGCCTTCACATTGACTAGCCTCAGTTGGTCAAGTGGTCATTACAGATTAATAACACTAATCCTCACATATCTCATCTGCACACATAAAGATGGGGAACTGCAGAATTATTCTCCTTGCCCCTTAAGGGACCTTGAGGCTATCATACCTTGTGGTGCAGTGGTTAAACTGCTGTGTGTGTGTGTGTGCTGTGTGTTGCATCGTTACAGTCGTGTCTGACCCTTCATGACCCCATGTCCATGGAGTTTTCTTCGCAGGAATGATGAGTGGCTTGCCAGATCCTACTCCACCTGGTATTCCCTGGTGGTCTCCCATCCAGGTACTAACCAGGGTTGACCTTGCTTAGCTTCCAAAATCAGGTGAGATCGGATGTGCTTAGGGCACCTATACTGCAGTCAAAATGTGCTCACGACCCAGGGTTCAATCCCAGGTAGTCAGCTTGTGGTTGGTTCAGCCTTCTATCCTTCTGAGGTTGGTAAAATAAATAACAAGCTCACTGGGGGTGAGGGAAATCTGTAGCCTGAATAATTAAACAGTAAAACTGCCCAGAGAGCATTTGAAGAACTACTGGGGTGGTGGTGGTATAAAAGCAGAACACTTTGCTTTTGCTTTTTAAATCAGGAGGAAGGAATAAGAGTAAGACAATTTTTCTACAATATTTCACTGCTTCAATGATAATAATGCAATGATACAAGCTTTTAAAAAACAGCTAAAACTTGGATGTATAGACTAGCTTTCCCTGACTATTGTTCACACGATCAGGGAGGCCAAACATCCTTTTACTCCCTGAGAATTAGTGAGAACTCAAACCACCAGGCAGAGCTTTTCTGCATGGTTTGTGACCTCACTAATCCTGGTCTGGTAAGGCCTCCTCCTACTGAGTTCAGTAGCGAGATCTTTGCAGCCATCTTTAGAACTAAAATTGAGGCCATCCATGCTGGTCTTGACTCCGGTTGCCTCAGTCTATCCTCGGCATCCCCTGATGATGCACCACCTTGGTGCCCTCGTTGGGTTGAGTTTGGGCCTGTCTCATCCCTTGAAGCCTCCAGGGCCCTGGCTCATTGCTGGCCTGCGTCCTCCCTTTGATTCTTGCCCATCCTGGCTCATTAAATCTGCCAGAGGGAGCATGCCTTAGTGGACTTCAATTATTTCCACTGACTCCTTCAGGGAAGGGATTTTTCCCTCTCATCTGAAGGAGACAGTGGTGAAGCCCATTCTGAAAAAAACTTGGTTTGGCATCGGACGAATTGGCAAACTACCATCCGATTGCCAATGTTACCTGCATGGGCAAGGTTATCGAGAGGGTGGCCGCTGTCCGGCTCCAGTCGTTGCTGGACGGAGAACGGGTCCTTGACCCATTCCAGTCTGGGTTCAGGCCGTGTCGGGGGACTGAGACAGTCTTGGTCGCACTGCAAGATGACCTTCTTCCGGGGGCTGACAGGGGTAACTCTACCTTGTTGGTCCTTCTGGATTTATCAGCGTCCTTCGATACCATCAACCATGGTATCCTGCTGGACCGGCTCTTCAAGATAGGTATTGGAGGCACTGTACTCAGTTGGTTCCGATCCTTCCTGGAGGACCACCCCCAGCATGTGCAGCTTGGGGGGGGGCTGTCTGCCCCGTGGATACTCCCATGTGGGGTTCCGCAGGGGTCGTCTCTCTCTCCCATGCTGTTTAACATCTATGTGAGGCCATTGGCTGAGGTCATTAGGAGATTTGGAGTCTGCTGACATGCAGTTCTATCTCTCCTTTTCCACCTCTGCAGTTGAGGCTGTTCTGACCCTTGACCAGTGCCTGGATGCAGTCATGGAATGGACCAAGTCCAACAGACTCAAGCTCAACCCCGAGAAGACCGAGGTTATGTTCTTTGGGACTTCCCCTTCTAGATATGGAGGCCCTCTCCCTAGTCTGGAGAAAGTTTCCCTCCAGCTGGCGGATAGTGTCCAGAATCTGGGCGTGGTCCTGGACCTGGCTCTTTCTGTGGTGGCCCAGGTGGCCGCCGTGTCCAGGACTGCTTTCATCCATCTCTGACAAATATCCCAGATTCGTCCATACCTTTGATGGGGACTCCTTGAGAACTGTCGTGCAAGTGCTGGTGATCTCGAGACTAGATTACTGAAACACTCTCTACATGGGGTTGCCGTTGACTCTTGTTCAGCGACTCCAGCAGGTGCAAAATGCAGCAGCCAGATTGGTGGCAGGTGTGCGTCAATATGACCACATCACCCCAGTACTGGCTCGTCTGCATTGGCTACCCATTGCACCCCAAATAAGATTCAAGGTCCTGGTTTTAATTTATAAAACCCTCCATGGCCTGGGACCTCAATACCTGGCAGAGCGAATCTCCCAGTGGTCAACTTCGGCCCGACCAACTAGAATGTCATGGGTGCACTCACTGCAGGTGGCCACGCCCAGAGAGGCTTGGAAAACGGTCACCCATGGCCTAGCCTTCTCTGTGGCTGGTCCCACACTATGGAATCATCTCCCGAGTGAGTTGCACATTGCACAGACCTTGCTTTTTTGGGAGGCATTAATGGTGACTGTTAAGTTGGGGTTTTTTTGCTTGTCTGCCATCTGTCTTTCCACTATTGATTTTTATGTTCAAACTGATTTTATTGATTTTATTGTGATGCAGCTTATAATTTTGTTTATTGTCTGTCTTGTTTTGTTGTAAACCGCCCAGAGTTCCTTCTGGAAGATGGGCGGTATATAAGCTTTAAAAATAAATAAATAAATAAATCATGTTGTTCACTCTGCTGATCTTGTTTTATATTCTATTCTGCCTCTGCCCATTTTGTATGTACTTTGAATTATTATTTTTTCTTTGATAATTACTCTAATTGTGATTGATTGATTTTATATTTGGTTATATATTGTATATTGTTTAATTATATTATTTATTGTATTGTATATGTTCAAAATCTCTGTAAACTGCCCAGAGTGACCTTTGGTCAGATGGTGCTGTGTTAAATAAATAAATAATAAATAAATGAAGAAATAAATAAATAACCTGGTCAGTCAAAAATCTAAGGAGGAAATCCTATGCCCATTTATAGATGCTATTGATAGCATCTGAATATGAAAATTTATCTCGTGTTGCTATATCTTTGTTGTCTGGTACCCAAACTGTCATGGAATTGTGATGAATGCTTGTTTGTTTATGAGACTGTGTGTGCCTTATTACCATATTTATAATGTGTGTACTATATCAGAATCAAAGCAGTACAGATCTTATTTTGGTTTTCCACAAGAGCAGTGGAGGGCTGGGTTAGCTGTTCCCATGCAATATCTTCATTGAACTTGATAAGGTTGCCAGATTTTGACACAGGTATAAGTTTTTCTGATCTAGTCTATTTTGCCTTTCTGTGCCTGCTCCTGAGGATCACAAACCCAGAGGACCTTTAAGACAACTGGTGGTTAAGCCAGCTGATGGCTAGTCCTGCTATCAGACATCACTCCTATTAATAAGGGTTGATGACATCATTGTACAACATGTTTATGTGCTATCCTTTCAAGTCATTTGAGCATAACAGCAGTGGAATATTAAACTGGTACTCATTTCCCCTTTCTCCTCACATTTCAGAGCATTACTTAATATTTATACTTTCTGGCAAAAACTGGCATACTATGAATGAGATGCTTCCGCCAAGCTGTCTTATTGCTAAATTTATTCTCAAACAAGCTGGTTGTTTTGGAAAACAGTAGATTGCTTTTACAAAACATGGAATGCCATACTTTTAACAGCAGTTTCATTTTTAAGGCAACACTTTTACAACTGTATAATTATTTTTCAACATTTTGAGCTGAAGTTTTTAATCTTGACTCTTGGACCCAGCTCTGTTTATAGAGGCACATATGAGTGCTGTGGCCAAGAGTGCCTTTTATCAACTCCAGGTGACTGCACAGTGGTGCTCCTACCTAGATAACAAAAAACCTCACCACGATGGTTCTCACAATGGTACATTCTAAAATGTACTTCTGTAATGCTCTCTATGTAGGGATGCCTTTAAATTTGGAGCAAAGACTCCAGCAGGTCCAATATGTGGCTCCTATACTGATTACAGCTAATAGCTCATATGAACTTGTATTCCATTGACTCTGTTTCTTTGCTCAATTATAGATCCTAAAATAAATGAGCTGAAATGGGCCTAGAAGGCCATCATTTCCAGCCCCCTGCTCGATGCAGAAATCCAAAGCAAAGCAAAGCAGACAAATGGTTCTTCACTTTTTCCTTGAATGTCTCAAGTGTTGGAGTGCTCAACACCTCCGGAGATAATTAGTTCCATTGGTTCCATTGTTGAGCTGCTCTAACACTTAAGAGGTTTCCTCTGATATTTAGCCTGAGTCTGACTTCTTGGAGCTTGAGCCTATTGTTACATGTCCAGCACTGGGATTGAGGACAGATTCTAGCCCACTCCTCTGTAGGTTATAGCCTATAAAGCCCTTAATGGTTTAGGACAGGGGTGTCCAAAGTTTTTGCAAGGTGGGCCAGATTTGGTGAGGTGAAAATGTGCATGGGGGGCAACAATTCAGCCGCATTTGGCCCCCATGCCAGACTCTGGACAAGTGTCTATAACATGCAAGAAGGTGGGGAGGATACTGCAGCAACGGAGCCGGGGTGGGTAGGCTGGGCAGGTGGCTGGGGGATGGACAGAGGCAAGGAGGACATGCAAACCATAAAACTGCAAGCTAACACCTCCATCTGGTATGGGGTGGGGTCAGTTGGGGGGCATGTGTGACAGGCTGAGCTGGTGGGGAGAAGAAGCCACGGGCCACTCAGAATTTGAAAACGGGCTGCATTTGGCCCCCGGGCCTCTCTTTGGACATGCCTGGTTTAGGACCTTAATACTTGTCAGAATGTCTCTTCTGCAAAACAGCTAGCCATTCCTCAGTCTCCTTTCAGTCCTTGATGCTAAGAATTGTGGCACCTGAGAAGGCTGAAAGAAATATTACCAAGAGCCATGCTTTCTCTGCCATAGCCACTTCCCTCTGGAATAAGCTCTCTACAGTAGTTCATCAGGCACCCTCCCTCTCAGTTTTCAGGATGTCTATGAAGTTGCCTTTTTAAATAGTATTCTAACTTATTGACCTGGGATGTGTATGTTTGTTTTAAATATGTTTAATTTATTTAACTGCAGGTTTTATGAATTCAGCTAGAGACAGGGGTTTCAATGTATTTACTGCATTTTGTGAGTTTGTATGACTGTAATTATATTTTGATAGGTGGTGGATCGCCCAGGAGGGCTTGCACTGATGGGGAAGTGTAGAAACCTAAATAATAAACAATAAATAAATAGATCAAACCCTACCAATTATTCTAACCATTTTTACCAGTAAACAATAAATCATGAATAAGCCCCATTGTGTGGACTCAGAACAAAAGCTGCCAACTCACAAACCCATCTCACTCATGGTAATAATGGACACAACTCCAGTACTACATTTATTTAATATAGGAGTCTAACTTACATAGTTGCTTTTTGTGCATACTGAGGCAGGTATGACTTGTGGACCAAAGCAAGGAGAATATGCAATCCAGATAATGTTAAGTGCAATTAAATCCATGGGAACTGAGAAAATGGTTACAAAACTGTATGCTCTTGGTTCCCATTAGACTGTAATGCACCAGCTGTATCTGGTTTTTGCCTATACTCAAAGTTGCATCTTGCCTGAATAAAACCAGATTGCACCATTCTAACAAAAGCCTAAATTTAAAGCTCTTGATGAAAATGAACAAAACTATACCCCTGCAGCAGGTGAAGCAAAGCTTCCATTATTTCTTTATTGGAACAACATGGAGAATGTCTATTCTGTTCTATACATTTTACTTTTTAGAATGTCTTTTCCATAACAGAGGCAGTATCCATAAATGTCCTAGAAAAGGCAATTTGAAACAATCAGCAAGTATCAAGTTACCCAGGTAATGGCCAATAAACTTATTTTTTTGACACTGATAAAGAAACAACACCACTCTTATTTGTTTTCTTACTTTCCTCCTCCTGAATTTTTCAGCCATCTTCTTGATTTTAGGATCCCTCTAGGACTATCTGCCATCTGAGTATCACCTCTGAAATTAGATTTGTATGAGTCTTAACGTAATACTCATGGCAAAACATTAGCCCTAATCTCATTGCTCTGTCTCAAGTGAACATGAGCACAGTGTTTCTCTTTAATGATATGTCTTGAGTACAACAGACTTTTCTCAAACTTTCCATGTGTCTGCATAAGTAAAGGAATAAAACCTTGTCTTTCTTTAGATTATTTTTCTAAAGTTGCATGCCCCATATTCTAAGTTCATATACTGTAAATGAATCGTGTTACTTAACTTGCTTTGTAAAAACCTGCTGAATTAATTGAAAGCATATGTTATGAACATGTACGCTATTCTGTCACAAAATCTGAGTGTTTAGAAAGATGGCAGCTAGATATGGGCAATGAATGATGCTATTCACCAGAAATTATGGCTTTGTCAAAAATTCATCACATTGTATTCATTCAGTTTGATGACCTTGCAAATATGAAGTGAATGAATTGTTCTCAACTATTGATTCATTGATTTGTTAATCCCTTTTGTTGTGTTCTCTTGCCATTTGCAGCCTCTGTCAATTTCCGGTGCATGTTCATGCATTACTCAGATGTCTAGAACCCACATTTCACCAAATTTACAAAGAGTGTAGAGGAGAGTCAGGGGAAGATTATTTGTAATTTTGGTGTCTCTGGGTGCCTGGGGGGCCCACTCTGCTGGGTCCCCCTCAATGGGGGTACCTAAGTGAAATGTCCAAAATTCAATCTTCACAATTTTTTTAGGGATTATACAAGAGAGTCAGGGAAGCCATTAAGTGCTTGGGGGACTTTTTATAAGGTGTTTTAAAGGTTAGAAAAATCAACAAATCAATTTCTTAGTTCATCAAAACTATGTGTAAATTTGTAATTTATGATTTTTCAGTGTTGATGAATTATGAACTGTGACAAATAGCCATTTTTCTGATTAATGCCCATCTCTAATGGCAATATCTGCAGTGTAACTGCAATGTTAAATATCCTGGTTTAACCCTCCTTGTGTTTGGGTGCTGGCTTTCTGCCTCAGAATAGAAACACTAATTGATATTAATTCCCCACTTTGTGGAACATACTGCCTGTAGAGATATATCATGCATTGTCCTTCCCAATATTCAAATGATTACTTAAGATAGAATTATATAAGGGATCTTTAAAGAACATTGTACCCTCAAATGATCTTAATTTTAACATTTAAAGGTTAGGTTTTCTCTAGATTACTGCACTTAAATAGACTATAGTGCTGGTTTGATTATGTTATTATGGGAAATATGTGAGTAGTGCTTGTGGGGTTTTACTGGTTGCACATTTCCCTGAGCAGAGTGAATTTACTAACTGAGCAGTATATAAATTGAAATAAATTAAACAAACAATCAAATGTGATTTTGGCCTGACAGAACCAGTTTCAACTGTATGATGAGCCACGAAGTTTGTGTTGGAATGTGGCAAGATCTGATTTACTGATTTATACAGTATAGAGGTTGTTTCACAATAATTGGTCAATTGGTTACTTGCAGAGACCACCAGTCAGCTGGCAAGTCCACCTTCTGGAGAGCTTACCAGAAAAGAAGGAGAAGCAGGAACTGGACCAAGTGATACAGAAACAACAACCACTGTAAGACAAGGGAGAGGGCCTGATTCAACAGGCCAATGATTGTTGCTGCAGCGAACCCCTGAACAAAGAAATGATGGTGACCTCCATGTGGGAAGCAAAGGGATCCAGGGTCCGGCATGGGAATGTGGGGGTGGAGGGGGGCACCTAGACATGGAAATGGGCACCAGGAGGGAGCAGCCCCACTGGCACACAGCACATCCCAAGGGGCTGTACCAGAGGAGTTAAAAGGAGGGTCCCTCCTGGTCGCTAAGCTGCCCCACCCATCCTCCCTCCCTCTTTTTCACTGTAGAGTAATTAAGTAACTGTATTCATAGTCAATGGGATGGTTGTTAGTTATGTTTGTCACAACTCAAGGGTGTGGCATTTTCTATAGGCATTGGGATGGATCCAGGCTCTAAAGCAAAAATTAAACTATTTTAAAATGATTTATGACCTGTTGACAATGATTTATTACCCAGTGACAGTGATTTATGAACTGTCAAAATGATTTATGAGCAGTGAAAGTGAGTTATGACTTTGCCTCCTGGAACCTGTAAGTGGAGTGGAGGATCAGGACACCAATGGTGTTGGCACCCTGGGGTGGCCCATAGTGGCTGGGAGCATCCAAGGGATGGGCTGCTCCGTTGATGTGATGGATCCAACCCAATTGCCTAGCCAGAGTACTGTTTGCTATATTAAATAAAGTTGAGGCCAAGTTATACCCAAAAATATGATGGTCATGTCTCTTCATTGTACAGTCATGCTGTTAAGGGGAGCTCAGCTGTAGGCAACAATCAGAGAGAAGTAATAAAGGCAAACCTCCAGAAAGATATGGGTTTTGTCAAAATCTTAAAACCATCAAGGAACTAGCAAACTGTGAAAGTGCACCAGTTACCAACTATATAACATTTAGGACATGAGAAGAATCATCAGTAGAATCAGAATGTATGTCAGCAGAAAAAGGATGCAATAAATTGCAATGAATCTTTAATCTGTTAAAAGACTTTGGGATTAGTGAACCCACACCCATAGTGATGTCTGAGGATAATCAAGCCTGTATTACAATATGTAAAGGAGAAAGTGCAAAAGCTGGAAGCAGATTAATAAGGCTGAAATGTCAACTTGTGAAGGATTTGTGTCAGAAGGGACTGATTGAGATTGAATATTGCCCTACTAATGAAATGGTTGCAGATATTTTGACCAAACCATTGACAAGGGAGAAATGTGCATACCTCTGTGAAATGCTGAATATGTTAGATCTCAATTCCAACAAAATTGATGATAGGTGATCTGACTGCCTGCAGCTAGCCAGGAGCTGAGGTCTTCCCTTCCCTTCCCTGCACCGGCTGTCCCTCTATCTGCAAGTTGATTTAAAGTTTAAGCTAATTATTTTCCTTTCCTGATTAATTAGGTTTGTGGAGGTTATTTTGTTAATATTTTTCTTCCTCCCCATGCCAATCAGCTCTTGAGCATATCTCTCCATGCAGCAGCTAGCCCTTATGTTTCCTGCTTGTTTACAGAGGGTTCTTTGTTTGAAAGCAAATTGATTGGAAGGTTTAAGGAGGGTTTTTGATTTAGGGCAGTGGGTTCCCTATTATATAAAAAAAGAAAAGCTCACCATTATTTATAGCCTTATGAATAGTTTCATTTCATGACAAAAATGTTTTTTAAAAGCATTTCAAAAATGCTTTTAAAAAATCTCCCGCTGCCTCCCTGGCATTCCTGCTGTCTCACTGCTGGTGGTGGTGGTAGGGGGGGTTGTGCTGTTGGTCTGCTCTGCCGGCATGTCCCCCTGCCATGCTTCCTGGCTTCTTGGCTACCCGCCTCCTCCGCCATCATCGCTGCAGCCCTCCCGGCTTCCCTGGGGGTTCTGGCAGGCTGCCTGCCTGCTGGTTTGCTGATGGGGGGGGTTTGCATTGCCAGTCAGTTGGCTGGCTGCAGAACCCCTGGCCCCTTTCCGGCCCCTGGCTCCTTTGCTCGGATCCCCGCGACTCGCTCGACAGCTGCTGTTTTCTCCAGCTCTTTGCCGTCCCCTGGCTTGTGTTTGGCTTGCCGCTTGCCGCGGTGGCTGGTGCACCTGGTGGTCATCGCTCCGTCCCTGCTGGGACTGTTCGAGCGAGGCTTTGGACAAGGTGGCTGCTGCTGCTGCGGAGGGCTGCCTGGTGCTTGGGAGGCATTATGTGGTGGCCTGTCCGGGAAGTTTGGAGGACTAGAGGAAGACCTTAGACACGTGACATTGGCTGGTCATTGCCATGGTGCTCCTCCTGTTTCACCTGCCCCACCCGGAGGCCCTCTGCCCTGGAGCCATCGGCTTGGACTTGTGGCTGTGAGGGTGAGCTCTTGAATGGGAAAACTAGCAGCAACATCAAGGGATGGATTTGTTGCAGCCATGGACAGCCCTGCACACCCTGCTGCCTTGGGGGGGTGCCTGGAGTAGGGTTATAGGATTGGGCCCCTATGGATGCATCCTGGCCACAGAGTGCCCCATTTTGCCATCTCGGATTCCCGCTACCGGCTTGGCTATTCCCGCCTTCATCTAGGGCTGCTGAGTGGGCCTGTTTGGACTGACTGGAAGAATGCTGCCATCTTATTTACTCTCAGAGCAGTTTCTGTTACCATCTCCAACAGGCCCGGGAAGCTTGGCCAAGGTGCATTCAGGCCGTGCCAGATCTAAGGTAAGTATAGGAGGCCCCAGGCAGGCCCCCAGTCCTAACCCAACCCAGCATCTGCATATCACAGATTTTCCTTTATTGTGGGTTGGGTTTGGTCCCTAACCACTGCGATAAACAGGGAATTACTATATTACAAATATAACCTTGGTGACATTTTGGAGCCCAGATATCATTAATGCTACATGGGAGTAAGCTCCATCAAAGAAAATATGAAACTTCTAGCAGGCTACGCATATGTAGCTTTGCAGCTGTTTGTGCTTTTTTTAGTTTTCACAATTGTGTGCCCAAAAGAATTCTTTTAAATGCAGCAGCAGATATAGACAGAAGGCTTGCCTTGAACAAAAGTTCAGCAAATGTTTCATAAGCTTTCCCTCACAAACTGTGGCTATATTAGGGCTTCTTGGGCAACACACATTCATTACTTCATTTACAAGGGATTTCTAAATGGTTCTTCATCACTTTTCCTCCCTGTGGTATAATGACATTGTTCTATTTGCACATGTGAACACTCATTTTCCCCCCATGCATGAATATTGCTTGAATCTACCAATTAAATTATATTGCCCATATAGGCAGCACATTGTGGAGAATAAATAATACATACAGCCCTTTCCTTTGCTTGCTGTGTTTCTTCCCCTCCTCAAATGTGAGCTGAGCTGTAAAGCTCTTTGTTTACCTGACAAATTCTATTTTTAAGATAAATCTGTATTCTGATTGCACAGAACCAATTACGATGACATTGTTTTAAAATAAGGCAACGAAAAAAGTATTCACGATGAATGATCAAGGGAAAAGATGCTGCTGAAAACAACAATCCTCAAGTTGAATGAACAAAGACCATCTGGAAGGACTTGTGTTGTTTGTGGCTCAAGCTAGAAGGGAGGAAAAAAACCTAATCCAGCCACCTGACACTTCTGAGAAAACTGGCTATCATGCAGCTGACACCTTCTGTATCGTCAGTGTTGCATGTCAGAATGGCAGGCTTGTTTTCAAACCAGAAGCCACACGTTTCAGATATCTGTCAGGATAAGAGGGCTCATGTCCCTGGATAATGTGACATGCAATGACACACACCAGTTGAAAGACTTTGCTTTTTGTGTGGATGCAACTGGTACAGTTTGGGCTGGGTGGGGAGGGGGTTATAAGTGAGCAAATCCTCTAAAATGAACAGCATGTTCATTCCATTTTCCTAAATAACAGATATAGAATAAAGATGAAAAAAGAGAAAAAGGTTAGAAAAAAGGGGGGAGGGAACTGAATCTGGGGATTTGCATGATTCCAGGGTAGAAAAAAGAGTTCTGGTCCCTTACAGTGCAACAACACCCACCATATGTACTTTGTGTTTTATCCAGAATTAATGGGGTTTAAATTTTTCATCAATAATGTCCACTCATCTGAACTGAAAGACTGAGGGCACGGTTACATTGTGAAAATGAATCAATAGCTGGATGGGTTTTTTGAAATAGTTAAATTCTCATGGCCATCACATGGCATTTGGGTCAGAGTTTGTGTGTTGTCTTAGAACAGCGATGGTGAACCTTATAGAGACTGTGTGCTCAAACTGTGATTCAAAGCCCACTAATGTTTTCAGAAAGTGCCAAAACAGCAATTTAAACTGAATACAGGTGACTGTGAAGGAGTGATGTCGGGTGCCCACAGAAAGGGCTCTGAGTGCCACCTTTGGCACCCATGAAATAGGTTTGCCAACACTGTCTTAGAAGATCTTTTAATCCATTTTAAAGTTGTGTTTTATATTAGATGAGGGGGCTATACAGACTTTTAAATTCATTGCAATTGAGTCTTTGTCCTGTACATGCATGCTGCCTTCACATTGGTCACACACCACTGATACTGTGTTGTTGTTTTTAATATCTGTTCTAATTTTTATTTCTTTCAAACTGGCATATTGCTATGTCAGAATCATAGCTGAAATAATTTGGAAGGCAGCCAGCCAGCATGGGAGAAAGTGCCCCCTTCTTCACACACCTAGAAGCTCTCATCTCCTAGCACTGTCTCTGGTCAATTTCTCTTGTCTTCCCTCTTGCAAGAATTGGCTTCAGGTTCCTTGTTCCTGCATGCATGTGTCTCTCTGTGTGTTCATGAGCCTATGTGTGTCCTCACTCAGAAGTTTTCAGGCAGAGGAGACTGCTATCTCTTTAAAAACGCACAGAAAGAAGAGCTTTTGGCTTCAATTGCCAACAAAAGGGACGTTAATTTTTGTACAGAGATGGGCACCTATCATGGTCCAGCTGTTCACTGCAGTTTGACAGATTGGACCTGTAGGTGTTGTATGGGTGCCCTGCTTCCCATGCCCTGCCTCCTCCTTTTAATACTATATCATTATCAACAACAACAGCAATGACTTCTCTATAATCATATTTAATTTTAATATCCATACTTAGCAAATCATGATTGTTGCTTTTCCAAACTCCATTTTAATTACTTTTGAAATCAAAATATTAGATATAAAATCATAATCTATCCTGGAGTAACATTTATGATCAGAGGATAAGAATCTGCAAGCTTTTTCATCTCCTTTATCACTTTCTAAATATCTTTCAAAAGCCTTTCTTATCATTTGGTTTCAAAACTGTAACTCTATTAATTTTCTCAATTTTAATAGCGATACAAATTGTTCTCCAGTCCTTTCTACCTTTAATATCAGTTTCCCCCTGAAATTCCTATTAATATAATTTATTTGTTAACAAACACTTTTTCAGATTTATACCTCCATCACCCTTATCTAATAAATTGTGTAAAATCAATCTCAGTTGTGTCCATATTATATCTTCTTTAAATCTTCTTCCCAACAATGTCATTAACTCTTCTTTCCAAAACAGTAAACCCTTTTTATAGCATATATTATACCTGTCATGTGGTCCAAGCAAACCCAATCTCAATTAGTCTTAACATATATCATCTTTACATCCTCTAATATCAACAAGACTAAGCCATGTATTTTAGACTCCCTAATGTAATAAAACTCAGCTGCATCTCCAATGAAAAACACATCACACTACTAAAACTGCACTTGCAGGTAGGATGAACTCCATGTTTGAGCTAAAATATAGAATATTGTTTGTACAATACAGATGTTAAGGTGGGACACTTTGATTGCTCTTTCCAGTCCATCTTGTTTTTTCAAAATATGAGTGGCAATCTTAATATCTCTATTAAAATGCAACTTCTTTAATCCCAAAATTATAATTGCTAATTTATACAACCAGAGTCTGACCAAATACATTTGCTTCACATATCCCACCCACCTCCAAGATAGACTCTCAATTTGCAAAACGTGTGAACAAAGGAGGTTCCAATTCAGCTGGGCCACTGAATTTATCTATATGGGCTTCACTTATTAATATCTCCCATGTCTGTGACAAAAGACAGTAACTGGTTTATGTTATTTTAGAATGGCCACTTTTACAACTATAGTGATGCAAACTGATCTGAGTTGTCACTGGAAGAAGCAGAGGTGGTTTGTTATGTGGGTCCCCCCCCAACTAGGAATGGACTCAAGATTTAATGTGCAGTGCCCAACAATTATAGTATGTGACATATTTATTGTCCATTAATTGTTTTGTTGCTTACTGTAGAAGAATGGCTTATTAAAACTGTATTACAGTATTAATTACTACAATTGATCTTCTGTGGCTTTACATTCCAGTAAACAGTAGCATACTGTTAGCACAAATTATGCTTCAGAAATACTATTCCTCCCTCTTTGTCCATGACTTATTTACATGAAGTATTGCAGATACATTGCCTTGCAATTATGTCTCCATGGTATAATGGATGCTTAGTTGGAAGACAAACAGTGAGTAGGTATCTAACACTCACCAAGCTGGCAGGCACATCAAAGCAAAATATTATGGAGAAAAACATTGCTTGATATTACAAGGCTACCTTTGTTCTGCTTCTGTTTTGCCTTTCTTGGAGTCAAGGCATATATGCCAGCCAGCTGAAAGTGGAAACCTTGCCAAGGAGAGGAGACAAAAGTCTTTGAAAGGGAGTTGCATTTTGAGTCAAAAGAAGGAAACATTAGTACTGTAGTCCCCCGCCACAATGTGGTTCATATATTACCGCCTCAGTATATCACAGATTTTTTCTTGAGAGAAGCATGCTTCCTAAGAGAGTTTTGGAACCCCCTCCTGACACCTCATCAAACAGCTGAGGTGTCAGAAAGGGGTTAAAGCCGCTCTTTGGAAGTGCATGACAGCAGCAGCAGCCCCAGATCTGTTTGGTGAGGTGTCTGCATTTCATGGATTTTCCTTTATCACAAGTAGTTCAGGCACCTAACTCCCGTGATAAATGGGGAATACTGTATAGATTATATCTGGAACTTGAGTCATGGCTACTGGACTTCTTTTTCTTGAGAGTTAGAAATGTTTCACTGCTCATCCAAACAGCCTCATCAGTCTGAATACAGGTAGTCCTCCATCTTATAGTCAGCTTTGACCTCTTGTCACCCTGGTCTGAAATAGGCTCTTAAGATGAGTAATGGCCTGAATAGGCTTGTTCTCTCTCAACAGAGGTGGGGGCCTCAGGCATAGTCTATCTGTCACTTATCAGGGTGTGCTTTCAACAATAACCAGACAAATCAAAAAGCCTTCACCACCAAGGCCATAGCTAATGACCCATACTTTATAGGTTTCAGCACCCTAGGCCATTGTTCACCTTAAGGCTATGGATACTATTGTATACCCAACAAACCTAACAAACCAGTGCCAGGAACCTTTTATTTTATTTTATTTTATTTTATTTTTATTTTTATTTTTTACTTCTGTTTCCTGGCCCATGCTACAGCTGTAGTGTGGGGTTTTTTTGTTTTGTTTTTTTCTTCAAGCACAGACCGCAGGGTGACTGGGGCTGGGTTCGCACTGGTTTTATTTTTAATATTTTTTCTTGATTTTAGGGTGCCGACCAGCCACCCCTGGGGCCGGGTTGGCACTCCTTTTTAAAAAAATATTTTTTCCAACCACTGGCCACGTGGCCCCTGGAGCCCAGTCAGCATTGGTTTTATTTTTATTTTATTTATCTTGATTTTATTTTTATTTTTATTTTTACTTTTACTTTTACTTTTTATTTTTTACTTCCGACCACATGGCCCATGCTACAGCACGGGCCAGTGGGCTTTTCCCTACAGCCAGGAAGACCAAAGACCAGCACCAGGTAGGGGACATCACCGCCATTAATGAACAGAACCAAACTGAACCATTTTTTTCAGTTTGGTTTGTTTCGTTCTAAATTCACTCTGGGGTTCGTTATTTGTTTTGTTAGGTAATGAAATGAATAACGAATAATGAAACGAACTAAGAGTTCATTTCATGCCCATCTCTAAATGTAAGCATATCCTATGGAGCATTTTATTTGGGTTGACCAATACTGAGTTGAAAAAGGAAGAAAATGAGGAGTTGTGATCTGGTGTGTTTTTTTTTTTTTTAACAGTCCTCGTCATTGGGTAGAGACTTGCTCCCCACCCCCATTTCACAATTATAAAGATCACTGGAAAAAAATTATAACCAGTGAGAAACATAAGCCAACTACTGGTCTTATTGATATTTACAGCATGATAGCCAGTGTGTGTGCTGTAAAATCACTCCCCTCTACATCATAAAGGAATTTTGTATACTGCAATGGAAGCTCACAAAAACTCTTTACTACTGTAGTAAAAATACTTCCTAAGCTCTAAAAGTCATGGAAGATTATTGAAAAAAATGCAACATATAGGGTCTGTAAAGAAATTAATATAGGTTCTTTTTATGAAGCAGACAGTGTCCTTTTCAAGCCAATGACAGGACAAGACTTCGCTTACTGCAAACAAATTTCATTCTATTTTGAGCTGTACATTAGTAGGTAGAGAAGCTCTGCACATGCAATGCTCCACGGGTCCACCCAAAATTTAGCAACACTGCAGCCTTTTCTCAACAGGTAAACCATGTGAGTAGTCTCATACCTTGTAAATAATTCCACTGATGTCACCTGGGTTATCCCAGCTGAGAATAATACACATATCTTCATACATATAGTTAAAAGATGCTGAAGAAAGATTGTATGCCCTTAACTGAAATACATCTAACACCTCCAGTTTATTCCAATATACACCAGTATGTGGTCTCAGCAGCTCTTTGAAGCTAATTCCATGCATCATTGCATTTGCTTGGATCCAGGGTGAGTACACCTAGCTAAAGCAATTTGATATTGTTTCATATCCCATGGCTCCATCCTAAAGATCCCTGAAGTTGTGATTCTGTAGGATGCTTGGAAGTCTCAGTTGGGTAGCTTTGGTGCAATGCCCTCTTCAGTATTAGGACTCTTTAACAGAGAGTCCTAATACTTGCCAAATCAGATACACACTTAATAAGGGAATCTAAATTGTCTTTAAATAAACATGTAAATATGAACAAAAGTAGTGGTATGTGTATGTTCTGGGGGTGACCAGAGGGCAGAGCAAATGTTAATGTCTCCTCCAGTGCCATTACTGGCAAAAAAAAAATCTCTGTGCAAACAATTCTGAATTATTCTCACAATATACTAGAACTTTACCCAGACAGAGTGGTTGATTAGGGTGGGAATGACAGTTTTGTTCACCATGATGATAAATACAATGTACAAGTAATGGTTTTCCCAACAATCAAGTCCAGTCATTTCCAGCCCTAAGGGCTGGTGCTCATCTGTGTTTGTAAGCCTAAGAACCAGGCTTTGTCCATAGAAATAGCTCCATGATCATGTGGCCAGCACATCTCAATGTGCAAGCTCATGAAATGCATTTACCTACACACCAAAGTGGTACCTGTTTATCTACTCTCATTTTCACATGCTTTCAAACTGCTAGGTAGGCAGAAGCTGTTGTGTGGATTTGCACTGCTGACCTTTTGACTGACAAGCCCAGTGTTAGGAACTCTTCTAGTATTTTGTGAGAATATTTCACCATTGTTTTCCCAGAGTTTTATTTATTTTATTTTGAATATTTTTACCCCACCTTTCTCCTTGGAAAAGAATCCAAGGTGGCTCACAGTAATGAGGGAAAATATACATCCCACAACATAAAAGACATTTTCATGCTCCCTATTGGATATGACAAGAGACATTAATGGAGCAGAGCAGCACACAGCTTTTGATCCCTCTTGCTAAATCTAGCATTCATGTGTCATGATTAGAAGTAGGAGGAAAAATCAAAAGGGGGGGGTTGCTCACTCAATGACAACGAAGAGGAAGTGCATGTTAGGGCGCAGTTCCATTATAGAACTGAATCAGGACATGCAATTGGCAGTTTTGAAGTTGGTTTAAAGTCACATGACTAACCAGAGATATTGACTAGAACATCACTTCTAGGCCTGTGAAAGAGGGGACATACTCTCACACAAATTGGATTAGGAGAGGACTGTGGAACCACCAAACACCAATGAGTGGCAAAACCCATGGACACGATTCATACCAACACAGCCATTCATATATGCCAAAATGATTCAAAATAAATCAAATATTACAATTAGACATGGGCACGACTTGGCAAAATTCTCGTTTCCGTTTCCGTTCCTCGTTTCCGTTACGCAACGGAAACGGTAACAACAATTAAGCCATCAGAACTCGAACTCGAACTGATAAAAGAAAAATTGGGTCTGATTTGTCGTTGTCGTTCATGGCATCGTGGCGATCGCGCGATGCCAAGTGGCACAGAAAAAAAGTTTTAAAAAAAACCTGCCTGAGTGAGGGCACCTAACAGAGGGGTGGTTTCTGGGGGGGGGGTCCCCGGCCTCCCCCCCTCCTGTCCTGGGCTGCTCTGGTGGGGGTATCCTCGTCATCTCGCCATGCCATGCGGTGCGGGGGGATCCAAAATGGCGACCGCAATATTTTTTTTGAAATCGTGGTCCAAAAACCCACCAAAGCACCACACAGAAACATGTGAAAATTAGGTATTTTAACTGCCTGAATTTTTACAGTAGCAGCAGTGGGTTTTTCCTGCAATAAACGTCTGTCTCCAATCCCATTGATTTTATTTTATTTTATTTTTATTTTTATTTTTTTACACCTGCGCAATGATGGGCTGGCCATGGGATGGGACCATGCAAATTTTTGGAGCCATTCCACCAATCGCATGGCCACTTGGCCAGGTTTTGACTGAGACTTCTGGGATGTGCCAGTTGGGCATAAAAAGCCCACTATAACCCTAGCCCTAACCCTAACCCTAACCCTAACCCTAACCCTAACCCATATGCCAATACACTGCCCTTCTTAGTGGGTCAGAGGCACCCAGTGGTGCAGCCCACTAACTCACCCTAACCTTACCCGTAATAACCCTAAGCCTAGCCCTTGCCCTAACCCCAACCCTAAGCCAGATCTGTACTCGCATTGCAATACACGCAAATACACTGGCCTTCTTAGTGAGTCAGAGGGCGCCCAGCAGAGGCATTCTTCTCTCATCTCGCTCACAGTCCAAAGTTCCAAAAAACTCCAAACCTGTACGTCAGTATGCTGTCCTTCTTGGTGAGCTAGAGGCACCCAAAAGAGAGGTGCCTCTTCCAGTGCCACTTGGTACGCAATGGCTACACGGTCATGTACCCTTCCTTTTCCCTTTGTAGGGGGCCAGAGGAGGCATCCACCCCAGAGAGGTGCCTCCAGGAGCCTGCTAAATGCCTTCCCTTCGTAGCAGGCCAGAGGAGGCACCCACCCCAGAGAGGTGCCTCCAGGAGCCCGCTACCCTACCCCCCAAACCAGTACTAACGACAGACGACAAACGAAATGACAAATTTTTGAAAAATTTTGCGGCAAATGGAAACGAGCCAAAACGGGCTGGCTCCAACACATGACAACTCGAAACATCATTTTTCCTGGTCATGCCCATCTCTAATTACAATTTAAAATACACAACTCTCTCACAGTTTGGTAAAATACCTTGCTTACCAATCCCAAAATATGCTCCTCAGCCCCAAAATTTCCACACTTCCCTGTGCATTGTGTAGCTACGTTTAAAAAAAAAATCAAACATGATCAACCAAATTCAAATGTATATTTTTTTATGTGTAACAGCACTCTTGAAATGAAGCCTTCCTGCCTTTTGTGATGAAAATTCATTGGCTGAAATACTGTTGCTTAATATTAAGCTACTATAAGAACATTAAATCTGTTCACATTGGTGAATCAGCTCCTCCGTACGTACCACTGATAGAAATGGGCCTTTTGCTGCAATTTACTACAGTAAAATCAGTTACAACTAGAGTAGAGCCATTTCAAATCAGTAGAATTTACCGAGAGGTTGACTAGCCACACTCCTTCTGATTCAATGGCCAACTCTAGTGTGATTTATTACACTAAGCAACAAGATTTCAGCCATTGATTAACTCACCAAAGTTGTGCTGCCACAGCATCACTATTACATATTTAACCAAATTTGCTCTTAGGGGTAGCTATTAATAGTAACCTCTCTGGGAATGCAACTTTAGTAGACAGGCTCTTGATTTACAATAAAGTTTCTGTATTTGTATCAGAATGTTGACTCCCTCTGAAAAGTTGTGCAACACTGGTCTCATTAAAATGCTTCCCCACAGAACAAAATATTGCAGTAGTGCAGTAATTGCATCCTCAACTATCTTCATTACATTGAAGGGTATTTTGCATAAGTTGTTTTATTCACAGTATTACCTATTATCACACATCACTAACAAAAGCTGGGTTGTTTAATTTCCTATTTCCCATTCACCTGTGACTGATTACTAGACTCATGATTATGCATTATGCATTATGCCGATTTTTACATCGTTTTGTCTCTCAATCTCAGATGCAAATTATATTTTCAGCAAATGACTGTTAACAAATACTGCACCGTTTCCTTCTAGATAAACCAAATCACAACACAAGTGACAGTTTCACCATAAAACTGGCTAGATGTACGCAAGGAACAGTAGGGAGATGAAGCCACAGTCTTAATGGTAGGCCCGTGGCTTTGGCAGCTTCACTAAGGGTGGAAACTGACAACAAGACTGTGTTTTCTAAATGAGCTGCTGAATGATTTTCAGGAAAGGGTTGTTAAAATTAAGAAAGGTAGCAGCATTCATCCTCTGTCAGCATGACATGTCGAAATTGCCTGGGCACTTACCAGATAGCAATGGCTAAACTGCTGTTGATCACTGAACAGGGCAGAGTAGAAAGAAGTTTAGTAATGGAACAGAACATGGTTAGTGAAGTTGTCATTCAATACAATAAAGAACAATAGCCCTTAAAGATTTTAATCTCACAAAATTTGTTTGGCAGATGATTTCTGTCAGAGAGATTGCTTTTCTTTGCCTGGCCAAGAGTAAGATGGCACAGTTGCTGTGGTGGTGGTGGTTTTAGTGCTTTGTATTATTGAACTCTCTGTCTTCTGCATTCATAGCTCTCATGATTTTCCTTGACTTGCTCTCAAACGTCAGGGATTTCTGCTTGTTAAGGCCCCCTGGATGCTATCAGTCATGCCAGTAGTTATTCTTAAGTAACCATGACCCCTCTTTTCATTTTCCTTTGTTTGTTCTCTTTGATTCTCTGGCTTTGCTTTGTTTTTGTTTGGCTGAATGTTTCCATCATGCTTAACAAGCTCAGCCCTGCTTCTCCCATTGTACAGCTAACTAATGACTTTGCTCTCTTCCTTTCTCTTTGATCTCATGCCTTTTAAGGGATGGTTGTTGTCCATTTCAATGGCTGCTGAGAGATGCTTCTTTTGTAGATAATGCCTATTATCAAGGCTGATATCACCTCTTATGCAGCCACAGCACCATTTGTCCATGAAAATTAAATAAATAAATGGACATGTGCTGCTATGACCATTTTTGCCATTTTTCATTTCGTATAGACAATCATTTCAGGTTGAGATTAGATTCCTCATTAGATTCCTCATTAAAAAGAAAGGCTACAATCCATTGTTATTCTTAACTCAAAAAAACCCACTGAATCAATGGAATATACAGAAATCTTGACAAAACAAATCCACACCTCTTCTGCCCATTTTACTTAGACAGTTAGTTCACGTCCCTCTCATTGTGGTCTGCTGTCCCGCTTGGGACCGGTACGAAAAATGGTTACTCCACTTCCATTGCGTGACGGCAGGAGTTCATCCTGACCATGCCCCCTGAAGCAGGAACAGAGAATGATGAGATATACCTCTCCCTGGCCTTGGGAATTGTCTTGTCTCAGTTCTTGTTTTGAGACAAGTGCCCATGAATTAAGGCTTGTCATGCAACACACACATTCTCCATCTAGTGGCAGAAGTGTGCAGTTGCATTCTTCAGTACAATCCTGATGGCTTAAACAATGCATCGCAGAGAGGGAAGAAGGCATGAAACCGGGAGTTTTGCCACTTAACGCATGAAAGGCAAAGTTGCGGAGATTCAAAATATCAAAAAACAGAAGCCTGGGCCAAAAAAAGGATAAACAAAGCCAGGAAAATTCAGTAATTGTCACGAAACAAGAACGTGAAGTAATAGTTGTCACGATACCATCAATCATGCCCGTGGGTAAACAGAAACAGGGACAGAACTGGGACAAGACCACGTGACCGTGAACAACATTATCACGAAACAAACGTAATCTTGGAATGAGGAAGGACATGAAGTAACCTCCTTAAAGGCAATGGATTTAGTGAATATTGTTGGTGGGCTAGAGCACTGAAAACTGTTGGCTACAAAGTTGGCATCTCAACAGTTTGAATCCCGTGTCCCACACAGCAGAATGAGCTCCCACTGTTATCCCCAGCTCCCGCCAACCTAGCACTTCGAAAGCATGTAAATGTAAGTAGATAAATAGGTACCACTGTAAAAAAGTGGGAAGGTAAAACAGTGTTTACTTGCAGCCATGCCAGCCACATGGCCATGGACTTGCACAACACTGGCTCTTTCAGCTTGAATACGGAAATGAGCACTGCCCCTAGAGTCAGACACGACTAGCACACACGTGTGTGGGAAACCTTTACCTTTACCTTTACCTTTACCTTTACCTTTACCTTTACAGAACCTTATAGCTATTGAGCCATATGCTCTCTCAATCACATGTAACAGGAGTTGTGTGATATTCGAAGTCCATGGGCTTATCAGTGACTACTAGGGAGATGAAACAATTTACTCTGGTCACTTCCGATTTGTCCCTCTGTTTCCTATGTTCATCATTAGGAAGGTCTAGTAACTTAAGTCTGTAGTGCCTGGTTATTTGGTTCAGTAGCTGCAGGGGGTGTTCACTGACATGAGAAAAAGCAGGAATATTTAGTCTTAGGGCGTTTATACACGACCCCTAAGCTGCGCTGCAAATGTCTCCCAGCTCCGGAGCTTAGAAATGTTTCCCCACCAGCTCTGGAGTTTAGAGAAAATTAACTGCGACCACGCCCCCATAAGCGCGACCCAGCGCACCTTTCATGTACTTGCTCTCAGCAGATGAAAATTCCTTGATGCGGATAAGAGTGCCGGGCTCTCCTCACTTGTCTGTTGCTTTTTTGGCTCCCACCCCTTTAAGAGCCCCTTGAGAAGTAACCAGGAAGTAACGGGGTTCGTGGCAACTTTGACCGGCACCGGCAGGTTAGTAAAGGCTTCTTTTGTCCTTTTTTTCCCTCCCTCCCCTCATGCCGACAGGAGCAGGAAGTGCTGAGGGGTGGGGACGCAGGAACAGAAACGAACCCCCAAGATCTCTGGTCCGAATTTAAGGGACCAGCGGATCTTAGGGGTCGTGTGAAAAGACCCTTATTGGGATTTGGGACATATACAAGAAGCCCTCAGTCATGCTCAGGGCAGTTCACACATGAAGTTTGCTGTAGCATTCAATGCAGGAACCACATAATGCTATCTGAGGCAAGTACAAAAATGCACTCCGTGAAAAGAATATCATTTGATTTCTTCTCCTCAGAGCTACTAGGGTCAGCTACTAGAAAACCTCTTAAGCTTCAGAAGGTCCCCCTACTAATGGCTGTGCTGTGCTCACCATTAAAGAATATTATTTTGATGGTGAACATATGTCAATGTCATATACTGCCTCTATATAATGGTACTCTGGGGCATTGTAGAAAATTTAAATGGTAATCCACCTCCACAGTGCCAATCAGAGAAATGTCACTATGAGAAATTCTGCAAATAAGCCCACTGGGACACAAGCATTGATGTAGGAGGGAGTGCACTACAGGGACATATGCCAGTGTGTTCAATTTCTGGTGGATATCACTATTCTTACATTTTTGCTTCTACTGGTTACTCCCTATCAGTGGTACAGGACTAAATCTGGAAGTGCAGTTGCTTTTTTGTAACAGTCCCTACAACTTCCTTGCCCCATAAAACAGCATTTCTCTTTCTTCCCACCTTATGATAATAACAGATCTCAGACATGGTTTGGGTTGAGATAGGGTATGTCTCATCCAAGGACACTGATATGGATCCTGATAATAGTTCTTCCCATCCCAGTTCAATACTTCAATCTATTGCTCTAACAACTCCACCAACATGGACCTTAATTCTGTATTTTGCTTTTCTGGTTCAACTAGGAAATTCAAAGGCTGTGTTACCTTATTTCTTTGCCTAACTTCCTACCTCCCATTTCCTGCAAATCAGCTACTTCCTAATCATTAATTATAAGATGTTTAACAACAGATAGAAATCAGTTTTGAAACTAATTCCAAGGTCTGAGAATTATTTTTTGTTTAAAAAAGTCATTCTGCAATATTATTAGATTCTGTTAGGAACTTCTGAACATTAATTAGAACATACCAAAAGAATGCTTCAAAATCATCTAGTAATCAGTAAAGTGAGGGTTTTCTTTTTTCTTTTAAAATGATCATCAAACAAGCAAATATGTTGTGCCCCATAAACGCCTCAAATAAGCCATCTTGGGGAGGATCCTTTGCCTGACTTCCACTCATGCAATGATCACTTGGGGATCTTTTGGAGATTGCACAAAGAGCTTTCCAGTGCCTCCTTGTATGAATGTCGGACCTGATTAGAAGTTTCCGGTTCCGGCTGGGTGTGACTAGCAGCGTTTTGAGCCTGGAGCATTGCTTGTCTCTCCCTTTTAAGATATCTACTGTTTGCACAGTTTTCCTTATCTAGTTTTTCTTCAACCTAAGATCTTGCTAAGAAGTTATCTCTCACTCAAGGTTAAGAGTGTTTGGACATTGGAATGCCTGGAGGAGTTATATCTCTCGGGACCCGGTTTTCCATCAACTGCTCCTGCTCCTGCTAATTTCCACAGCCTTCTACTACCGCAGCTGCTTTTTTCACAGAAGAGATTGGGAAGTGCTGCGTGAATGAGAGAGAAAGCTGGAAGCTCAAGGTACTGTCTCAGAGTTATAGGATTAGTTGTTTGGCAGTGATTAATTAAAGCTCTGTAGGACAGAGGCTTCCACCCTTAGGTTAGCGCCAGCTGTTTCAGCAGGATAGCTGAGAAGGGAGAGAATTGAGAAGACACCAAAGTAGTCAGAATGATAACTTCTGCACCCAGTGAAGAGGAGGAAGTTCTGGATGTCTCCCTCCCTACTCCAGTATTATCTCAGCTTCAGAGGACCATGTCAATAGCCATTACACCTATCTCGGACCTTAGAGAAACCAGTAGTAGAGAGCATTTGTTCACTCCCCTACAAGCCAGGGCGAGTAGCTCGGGACCTGTTACACCTCCCTCCCCCCTGCTCAGGTGTCATATGCAATCTATGAGGAAGAACAAGCCTCTGATTGCTGCTAAAGATTACAGCAGAATAACGAGCAAGATGAAGCAAACCACTATAACTGATTATCTCAAAAGAGGGGAACCTGCCACAACTAGGGTGGATCAAAGCAGACTGACCCCTTCTGGGATGTATGGAACACAGCCAATAGACTTACCAGCAAGTGTTATGAAGGACTATCAAATCCTGGATTGCAGCTACTTGGAAAATAATTTAAATGCTGATTTTGGTGAACTAAGGACAATAGAAACGTTATACTCCCCTGTGGGTCCAATTGAGAATATTGTGGTCAACAATTTGCAAAAAGACACCACTGCATCATTTACAAACTTAGACACGCCCTCCTGTACTAGGGACAATGACCCCTCATTAAATCAGAAATCTGTTGATGAAATTAGAGATCTACTAAAGGACATTAAAGAGCTTATTGTGACTATGCTTGGATGCTTGCTAGAAGCCAAAAATCACCTGAATTGACAATCCAGAGTACAGGGCAAAGGGAGAATGTTGTTGACCACCTGCCTCCAACAGACGAAGTGGAATTCTACAACTTATCCCCTGAAACTATCAACAAAATCACAGGGTTAAATATGGAAGAGCTGCTTTTGTGTGCTGGTCCATCAACTATTATGCAAACCAGATCACCTCTCCTGATCCCACCCATTGTTGACATGGAAGGGGATGCTGCCAGTTATACCAGCTCCACCCTCATTGAGGTAAAGGGTCCCACACAAAGAACTGTGGAGATGCATGATGGTGGGCTAAGAACAAAAGACAAGAAGAAAGATCCCTCACAAAAGAAACTACCCCTGTCAACGATGGAGAAAAGGAAATGCAGAAGCAAAATAGATAGCAACCATTATGCCAAGGGGAACAGGAGGATGGACTTTAAACCTTTATTCAAACAGCTAGAGCCCAGAGATCGTCCTAAGAGATCCAAACAGGGTAAATCCAGTTCACATCATAAGAAGTTAAAGCTAAAAGAAAGACAGGGGGGACACTCACCAGTGTCAGAGACAGCAGTAGAAGAGATGCCTTCACCTGCCAGCCATGTCCAGAAGCAAGAGGGAGGTAGTCACCCAAAGGAGCAAGACTTACAGGAAAAGGCTCAACAACAACAGTCGGCATTGAGGAAGAATTCTGAATTGATAGGAGCCTCCCAAGAATCTACAAAGCTGGACACCTATATGAGTAAGCCTATCCCAGTTTTGATCAGACCTAGACCCACTGTCCCAAATCCTAGAAGGAAGAAGAATGTGTGGAGTAAACCAAAACACACAAAATGGAACAAAACTCAGAGAAGCTTGGACACCTTCAACAACCAAATTACTGAAACTCCTCATTGGTGGCAGAGACATTATGCAAAGGATAATTGGGGCTGGTTCCAGCGAGACTGACTTGGGGATAATAATTTAGCCATGTGCAAAGCTGAACTCTTAAATTTTTCCAATTGTGAGCTTGGCTCAATCCCAGCACCTTTTACCTCTCCCTCAACTCATAAGCAGAGGGATCTAAATCATCAGATGAGCCAAGCTTCCTTTCAATATGACCACATTTTGTTCCCCCAAAGTGATTCAAACAATAATCTGTCAATGAGACAACATATGAGGGCAGATGATAATACAATTGAAATTCTCTCTTGGAATGTAGCTGGATGGCAACGTTGCCTCCACTCATATATGGATGTTCCTTTCGTAAAGAAAGTGTATGACATTATCCTTCTGCAGGAAACATGGACAGCAGAAACGCCTCTTCTGAATGGTTATTATTCCTTTAACTTAGAGGCATCTGCTGGGATAGGTCCGGGAAGATTAATGGGTGGGCTGGTTATATTTGTTTCAACTACCTTAAGGGTAAAATGTGTTTTGAAACCACCTTTAGCCCACCTGGCAATGGCCGTACTGATGAGCTGGGTGAACGGCAGCCTTCTTATAATAAATGCCTATCTTCCACCTAGAACAAAGAAAGCCTCTATTGAAGAAAACTGGTCAGCCTTAGATAATTATATATCAGATCTGTTAGCTGGGTGTCCCGAAGCAGAAATCTTGTTGGCAGGTGATTTTAATGCCCGAGTTGGACCAAATGATATATTTCTAGCAAAGAAATATAATCTGGTTTTAAAGGATCTATATGGGGAATCATATGGACTCCTGTCTACACGTACATCTAAAGACCCAAAGGCGAACTATGCAGGTGCATGCCTTGCTAAGTTATCACGTAGGAGAGAGCTTCATATTCTTAATGGGGCATTCTATGGGGACTGCCCAGGTGAATATACTTTTATGGCAGGTAAGAGGGCTAGTTCTATTGATTATATGCTTGTCTGCAATGTTTTACTACCTAGGATTAAAACATTTAAAATTCTGCCATTCTTGGAAGGGGATCATCTACCACTAAGCCTAAAACTGTCTCTTCCTCTGAATCCAACACAACCAAAGGACCAGTATACTCCACAGCTAGAACTTATAGGAAAAAGGTTAAAATGGTCTAGCACCAGTAGTACCAAAGTGAAAGAAATACTAACTACAGAGAAATTGCAATATCATCTCTTGCTCTTTAGTAACTTAAGTCCAGAGCAAGACCCTCTTGTAAACTTCCAGGCTTTGACCCAGGAAGTAAACTCCGTTTGACTGTCCCTTCAGAGAACAAAGTATACCCTGCTTATAGGAACACGAAACCTTGGTTTGACCATGAATGTGTACAAGTTAAAAAGAGCTTAACACCCTGTACCATCTGTCCCTGAACAAAGGTCAGGAGGAAAGACCTGAAATACATCTTCAGCTGCTAGCTCAAAAGAAATTATATAAAACCACCATTCAGAGGAAGAAAAAAGAGCATGTAAGGAATTTATGGGAGGAGCTAATCCAGTCAGCCAAACAAAAGAATTCAGCTCAGTTTTGGAAACTTATTAATGCTGGAAGGGCGAAGAATTCATCGCCACTAGATATGCATGTTCCAGCAAATAAATGGGCCACTTTTTTTCAAAATCTCTATGATGATTCTGTGCAAGGCACTCCTATAGGAGACCTAAGGAATCTGCCTATATGGTCCCCAGTCAGTCCAAGAGAGATAAAAGACCATATTGGCCGTCTAAAAATAGGAAAGGCTCCAGGATCGGATGGAATTCCACCTGAAGTCCTCAAAGAAAATGTTGATTGGTGGGCACATTACCTAGCAGAGTTATTCACATTTATAGACCAATCTGGCCGGATTCCCAAGCAATGGGGGATGGCTATTGTGGTTCCAATTTATAAGAAAGGTGATAAGAAAGACCCAGCAAACTATAGACCCATCAGCCTGCTAAACATCATTAGTAAGCTATACACAAGACATCTCTTAGAAAAACTAGAATTATGGCTTGAGCAAGAAGAATGCATTCCATTAGAACAAGCAGGCTTTAGAGGAGGAGAGCGACAATGGAGCACTGTCTGATACTCCAACACTTAATTGAAAAATATGCCTCTAAAGGCCCAATCTCCCTATATGCTGCATTTATAGATCTGAAGGCCGCCTTTGACTCTATCTCAAGGCAGAGGTTATGGCAAAAACTAGGCTCTTCTAGCATTGACAAAAGACTTCTTTACCTTATCCAAGCCCTCCATCAGGAAACATACCTTAAAGTAAGATGTAACCCACAAGGCTTACTAACAAATTCTATCAAAACCTCCAAGGGAGTCAGGCAAGGCTGCCTGTTGGCCCCCACATTGTTCATCTATTATATAAGCAATATGGTGAAGCATATGAGTGACTTAAAATTTCACCCACCAAAGCTTGCTTCACGGCACCTCCCAATACTGATTTATGCTGATGATACTGTTATTCTATCAAGGTCTCCAGTAGGTCTCCAAAGGGCCTTAGATAGCTTCACAGCCTACTGTGATAAAGAACACTTGACTATTAATTGTGATAAAACAAAAGTGATGGCCTTCGGCAGACGGCCAAAAATAAGATCTTGGATAATAAAAGGGAAGAAAGTTGAGCAAGTGCATAAATTCACCTATCTGGGGGTGATCGTACAAGAATCTGGGGCTAACAATGCACACTGTAATTGGAGAGCTGAGAAGGCTGAGCAGTCTGCTAATGCTATTGTGAGATTCTTCCGAACAAAGGGAGGTCTCTTTGTTCCAGCAGCATTAAGGCTGTACCAACACAAAGTCGTAGCTCATCTCCTATATGGCACCTATACAGGAATATCTCTGGCTGATCTGGCTGTGTTAGAGAAGGTACAATCCAAGTTCTTCCGTTCTATCTTACAAGTCCCTCCAGGTGTTTCCAACGCTTTGATACGATTAGAACTGGGTCAAATGAAACTAGAAGCCAGAATACTTATTGCCTCTGTTTGTCAGTGGCTTAAGAGCTTCTCAGACCAAAAAGGCCTTCTCCCTTTAATAAACCAAGACCCTTTTCAACCTAGGTGGATACAAACTTTAAAAAAGAAAATTAGAATCTATGGGGCTCTCAATAGATGACCTATTGGTTCAGAGTACTACACAGGCCAAAGCACTTATTAAACAAAGGATCCAAGACATTGAGCGCCAACGAGATATAGCACAATCCCCTTTGTTTAGGGCTCCTATGGAGACCAGATATGTTATGAGAATGGCCAACTATCTCTTACAACTGGAAGAGCCTGCTTATCGGAGAGCCTTCACTTTAGCCCGCTGTTCAGTTATTCCTTCAATGGTTTTAGAAGGGAGATATAAGAAAATTCCCTATGAAGATAGATGCTGCATGTGCTCTCAAAGGGAGGTGGAATCTATGGTACATATGTTTTTTTGTTGTCCTCTTCACAATCTTTATAGAGAGAGATTCATTCACCCATGCTTAGATAGACTTACAGTAGACCCAAACGAGATGGGCCTGGAAAGACTTTTAAGTGATGAAAACTCTTTTATTACCAAACAAATAGCCAAATTCTGCTTATACCTGATTAAATTCCATTCTAAGAAGGCGGGCTAGTTTTAACTAGAAAATTATCTATTTTCTTTTACTGGTTTAGTTTCTTTTTTCGTTTTAATATTTCTATGTATATTGTTATATCTACACTGTTTTTGTAACTCTACAATTTTGCAATCATGTTTTAATGACTTTTAATGACTTTTATGGTTTTATACCGCAATAAAAACCTGACCTGACCTGACCCATCCAATGACTTTTAGGACACAATGGGACTTCCTCTTCCTTTCCAACTACTTGTGTCCCCCTCCACACTCCTGCATTTGTTCTTGGGAATCTATCAGGTCTCCAAATCACCACTTTGGATTGCAGGGGGCTTGCATGGAGATGGGAAAATGCATTCTGTTCTCAGTGTCTGCACGGTGTTTTAACAATTTGGGCAAAAGATAGAGAACTCTTTCTGGAGGCATTGTATTAACCTTTTGATACCACTTTTCCTTAGCTTCATGAAGTCTTAATGATTGCCAAATATTTATACTAAAGGAAGTTCACCAAGCTCTTCCCAAATACAGTATTCGGTTTTTTTTTTCCAAAGGGATAATTCCATTTTAAAATTCGAACTGCCAAAGATTGATCTTTGGGGGCTGAAACGATCACAGCAGAATAGGGGAATCTTTCTTCTAACTAGACTTCCTAATCTTCCCTATGAAAAATTACTGAGAATTCAAAAAAAAAAAAAACCCTGAATGTCAAGGATTAAATATAACCATTTAAGTTAAAGAGAAGGTGTTGGCATTTATCCAGAGTAATCTTGCTCTAGTAAAAAAAGACACTTGGCCTTCTGCCCCATCTTCCAGTTTCTTCTCATTACCTCATCCCATTACAGCCCATTCACATCATTGCAAGGATCCCTCTACACTCAGAGTCAGCTTTCAGGGATAAGAGGAAGGGCTTGCAAGGGGTCAGATCCAGAGAGGACTGAATGAAATCTTAGTTTCCACTAGAAAAGGCCAAGTGAAATTGATGGAATGCCTGTTAGGCTCATGTGGTCCATAAATTCTAATAGGATTGTGTTATTATGAACATTGCATTTGTTATAATAAAAGGTAACTGGGATGACGTGGGGAGGAAGGGAGCTTCTGTGGGAGGGAGATCCAGACAAAGCCTTTGCTGGTGCCTTATTTGCCATCAAGCATGACTTCAACTGGCATTAACTGCCCCACCAAATGCACCACTATGGGGCTGGCAGGATGGGGCCAGGCAGCCTATTTAAGGGACTGCCTGCACCTATTAAGGCCTCTCTTTCCTTTCTGGCGCAAGTTTGGAAGGTGCTGACGATCAGCAGCATAGCTTTTGATTTTGCCATGTGGCATACTGAATTTCTCCTGGGCGGTTTAGCGCTGTACAGTGACATAGCTTGTTGGTAGTAGGGAGAGAGTCCAGAGAGAAATAGATTTTAAGGGAACCCCCTTTGGATGATAGTACAATTGTTATAGGGAATATTGTAATTATATAACAACAAGGTAGCAGTGGGGGCTTGGGACCCTGTCCAATTGTTGGGACCCTGCTTGGAGTGTAAGAAGTGCATGTGTTGGTGCCTTTGTAGAGGGAGGATAGTAAAATAAATTAAAGAGATGGGTCCTAAGAAGTGGGTCACTTAAACTTTGCTTGCAAAGTGGTGGAGCCAGGAAGGGTTTTGTTGCACAAGTTGTGTAATTCTATGGCAGGGTTGAAGAAGCCCCATCATTGATGCAGGTTATCAGTTGGGATGAAGGAGGATCTAGTAGTGTGGTTTAGGATTTTGAAAGAATTTAATGGGGTCTCTTTTTGGAGATTTTAACTATTATTAGGATCAGTGTTACAGATGTGTAATGATGTATCGGGTGCTCTTGGTTTTGGCATGTTTTTTCAGGGTAGATGGTACACTGGACAGTGGCCAGCTGTATGGAATGACTAGGGATTGACTAAGGACCTGACATTTTTGTAATTTTTCCCAATAGTTGGTGCATTATGGTGATAGGCAGAATGCTGGGCAAACTTGGCAGTAACCTTCTGGTCTGATAACCAGACAGTAGTTCATATAGTCAATTCCTTGTCTTTCCATTTGCAGAAAATTATGAGTTTTTTTAATGAGTGTTTCACTTTAATGTGTTTACAATTTAACATATTTTTTATATGAAACAAGTACTTGGAGTGGAGAACAAGCTGGCTGATGCCCTGTCCCACCAACAGAGCAACCGGTTCAGGGTGTTGGCTCCAACTGCCTGTGCCCTTCCAGAAGTACTCCTGGATGAGGTATGGAGGCTTGAAGGGTTGAGGCCAACAGGACCATGAGTTTAGCACTCACATCCACCACTAGATGGAGTTATGCCTGCATCCAGCACTAGGTGGCCTGCAGACCCAGAACACCTTATGCAATTTGCAGTATACCTATATCAGAAAGGCTTGGCACCCAGGTCTATTCAAGGAAAAATGTCAGCTTCAGCCTTTCACTCCAAGGCTCAAGGATTTTTCACATCCAGTAAGGGATTTCAGGGTTCAAAATATGATTGAGGGCTGGAGCAAAGAGAAAGGTCGGATTAGGGATAAATGCACATCCATTTGCCCAGCCATTTTAGTTAAGCTAGGGGGCACCCTGGGAGGCAGTATGTAAGGATTTATTTAAACCTTTTTTACTCAGAGCAGCTACATTGTTAGCAATTTTTGCAGCTTTTAGAGTCAGTGAATTCAAAGACTTGATTAATCTTGATCCTCATTGCAGAGGACGGATTTGTTGGTTATGCCAGACCAGGTAGTGGTGACTTTTAAGTTGCTCAAAAACTGATCAATGAAGTAAGGGGTGGTGTATTTACTTAGGGAAGTGTAGTGTTAGGGAGATTTGCCCATTTGAAGCCATTTCAGACTATCTAACCTTGCAAAGTGATTATGTGGGTAGTTTATTTATAAAAAAAGATGGGTTGCCCCTGACGAAGTACCAGTTTTGGCTTTGTCGGCACAGCAACATATTTTGCACTGCCCAATACGCACAGTGACACAGCTGTGGTCACAATTTGGGCCTTGAAACATGGGCCAGTTTGGATTGGAGGGGTCGGAGAGGCATGCTTTGGAAGACGTTTTTTGACCAACCACCCCAGGGTTCTCATGCAGCACCCCCTACCATTGTGGTTATTCATCATGGTGGAAATGACTTGACCCAGAGATATGGCAAGTCTTTGATTTTGCAAGTCATTGCTGACTTGTGGTTGTTTAAAGAGCAGTTTCCTGCCACACAATGCTACTATGTTTTTGTTGGAGAGGAGCACGTAATCCTCAGAGCATTGAAAGGCCCCACAGGGGAATTAACACAGAAGTTTCTAGGGCAATGCAGGGTGGACTGGGTGCAGTAATGAGGCACCCTCAGATCACCAGGCAGCATCCTGAGCTAGATCTGGGTTTGGAGTTGTTTTTGCAAAACATATGAGGGGTTAGGGCTGAAAAGTTCAGCTGTGTGTGGGGTATGGAGCATGCCTAGTAGCTCCTTAGCCTTGGCCAGTAGTGCACAGGTATGGAGACTCAGATGAGGTCCTGGAGAAAGCATATTATTGATGCTTGGTAGCCCTCTTATATGAAAATAGTGTGATTAGATGAGGTAAGGAAGCTTCAGCAGGGATAAGAAAACATGGTTATTGAAGAAGTGGAGGGCTGCCCAGAGGTAATCACACCTCATGAGTTTGGAGGCATGCTGAACAGGTGGGCAGCACATTTCTAAGTAGGATCTCCCTGGAATTTGGCATGGGCTGGAGGTCTGGCTGACCCTCATTACTAATACTAATTGCATTTTGCTCAGCCCCCTTGTTTTTAATAATAATAATAATAATAATAATAATAATAATAATAATAATAATAATAATAATAATAATAATAATAATAATAATAATAATAATAAACTACTTTATTTTTATGCCGCCTTTCTCCCCAAAGGGACCCTAAACCTGTTTTGTGGACAAGTTTTAATTTAAACAGGTTAATCAAGTTGTGGCCCTATTTTAATCCAAACCATTTCGTCTTGTCTGTTATTTCAGGATAGAAATAAATAAATAATAGGGCTTTCAAGGCAAGTAAAACATTTAAAAAGTGGCTTTACCAGTTCTGCACCTACATGGCTGAGAGGGAGTTTTAACCCAAGCCAGTTGAATCCTGATCCATGACTCTATTCCTACACCACAGTAGGTACCTGCGTATTTTATATGTGCAGTAAAATCTGTCAGGTTTTTGCTTCTGCTAATCTCCATGATAGTAATTAATTTCTTCCTGATGATCCAATATTTTTCTTTCCATTTGGCTTTATATCATTTTTAGTGTTGTCAGAGATGGTAGGCAAATCTGCAGCAAAGAGTGACAAAGTGCTGAGAAGAGCATTTTTGAAATATGTTACCTAATAATTTAAAGGTATGTTAAAATTTTTCTAACATTAATAGAAATTCCACATGTGCACTGGTGGGAAGCAGAGGCAGCAGTAATGGCCCAGAGGACAACATTAAGGAGGACATGTTTGAAACAAAATATTAATTTTGAAAATGAGCTGTTGTAGGCGTTTAACCTGTGGCTCACAGAATGTTTCTTGCTTTATTTCCAATGCCTCAGGAACAAACGAATGAAACAGAACAAATCATTTGATGAAAAAATCAAAGAGAAGAACTATTTTATTCCATTTATTACAGATACTTTCATTTTATTTTATTTTACCAGCTCAGTGACTGCTTCTTTGACAACCATGTATCTCTCACACACAATAAATAAGCTGATAAAGGCATGAGATAATATCCCAAATCCAACAGATAAAAAACTGCATGTGAAAACAATCAAACAGTTGCTTTTCTCCATTGCTGGGTCCACTTTGATGATTTGGTCTGGTAAACAGCTGGGCAACCAATTATACAGTTACTGACACATTGAATATGTGGCATAAAGGCTATCACCCAAAGAAGAAAATATTGTCCAACTCCCCTTTCATGCTCAAGTAAGGAAAAGGGATATTGAGCAATGTAAGTCCAAGTCTTACAAGTTCCCGGTGGGAAGATGGGCGGGATATAAATTCAATAATAAATAAATAAATAAATAAATAAATAAATAAGTCTCCTATGATCAAGTTATGAGCAAATTTGCCTGCAAAGTATTGTGCATTTTTTTCACAGTGAGCTACAGCCTGATTTGCTCTATCTTCTGGTCAGGGGCTAGCATGTAGCAGGCCCTTGACCATTTGAAAAATCTATGCTGGGCAATTCTGTGCAGATGCAATAGTGGCAGAAAGGAATGACTTCTTTGCTGCTTCCACTGCCATGGAATAGACTGTGCAAGAGGTCTTAGCACCTTTCCCTCAGGTTCACTCTCAGTCTTCTGCCATCATCGCTCAATTCTATGGCCCGTTTTGCTTTACTTTGAAGGAGGAGACATTTAGGAGCAATTATGTTGATAGCTTTTGCCATTTCCCCATTCCAGAGACCAACCAGGGATTTAACAGAATCATCTTCTGTCAAAGTGACAGGAAACTAAAAGGGCAGCCACAAAACCATCTAGAATGATCCATCAACTTTCTAGGGCAATTGCCTTAGTTTGACCTCCACTCCTGCAAATTGCAGGGGTAAGTCCAAAATGCAATGCAAAATTGCCTGTCCATGATGACAATGAAACTACAGAACATTTCTCTACATCCAGATCACTGACATATATACCAGTAGGAGACCAGGTCTAAAGTGTGTCCTGCAGCACAAGTGGGGGCAGACATCATTTGGGACATACCTATGGTCATCACGGAAGTCATGAAGTCTTAAAATACCCTTGACAGAGCTGCCTTAGCATGGAAGTTAGAGTCGCACTGCATGAAAAGCTGAGAGGACTCCAACACCACTCCTAAAACCAGCTCAGTTAGCTCTGGAAGAGTGATTGTTGTACCACAGGGTGGGCAGGTCACAAAGATAATTCCTATTTTGTCCCAGGCTCCTACTTTCAGAAACATACATTCAATGTATGTTATTTTAAACAAACAAACAAACCCATGGGACTGGATAATGTGACCTCTCTCTGAGTGGCATTTTTATCTTTATATTTGTTTGCTTACTATTCTTAACATTTCTAATGATGTACGATGCCTCTTCACCTCATTGTTCATATCTTTGAATACTGTCTTTAATATTTCTTAGCAACTGTTGTATAATTGTCTCCAACTCTGTAGATTATCCTTCAGTGTTGTAATCTGCCTTGGGTCCTTTCCAAGGAGAAAGGTGCAGTAAAAACCAATCAACCAACCAACCCAGGGAACTGAGGAATGTGATATCTGGTGAGAGGGACGGAATCGATAGAACTCTGCTACTCCACCTCCCACTCCCCCTGGCTTTACCTGCTATTTCCCTGAGTACCCTGGTGGCCAAAACTGAGTGAAATTAACACCTCCAAACTCCATGGATTTGTCTTGAGAGCATGGAATTTCTTACAGCTGCCCATGAAAGGAAGGGCCAGAAGTATGTTCATTCACAGGAGTCAAGAGCCTGTTTAATCTTCGTAGGACATTCCCTTTTTGTCTCCCAGCACAATCACTTTCCTGTGATTTCATAATGGAAGAATAAAGGGCATGCTGTCTTAAGGAGAAAGCATATAAAACTATTGCATTCAGCCAAGTAGTAGTAACTGTGAAGCAGTGCTATTTCACATGAAGTGACAGAAAAGTCTTGCCACCAAGATTTATGTTGTACATTGTGTCTCACAAGGTATCTGCTTGAACTTTAACACTTTCTTTCTCCATGGCTCATTATGGTAATGGTACCTTAATGGCTGATGAGCCAATTGAACTCTTGATTGTTTCCCATCTTGTGATGTACATTTGAGGGTATTGGATTGCCAGCTTTTAATGATGCTTGCTAATGATGTCTGCTAACATCTCTTTCCTTTTCCAGTAGAAGAATCCTTGGGATGGCAACGTATTTAATGTCTAATTATGCTAGTTTAGCCAGCTCTGCCTCTCCTTTGTCGCAATAATGGAATTTTTCCATGGCTAATGATGCCAGATAAATCTAAACTGAATCCTTAGTTTTTTTAAATTGTAATACTTCAAAGAAAATGTTATTTTCTCTCCTTTTTACTCTCACTTTGAGATAATTTTGTTTTTTACTTGGTTGCAGACATTTGAGGAACACAGAGAGCATAGACCGGACAAAATGTTGTGCTGTTAAGTATGCAGATGCACAAATCTAAGAAGATTAATGCATGATGAGTTAGCTATTTAAAGCTTCTCTGATATTCTTTGCGATTCTTGAGCCTGAGCCTCTCTTAAATCCATGAAAGTACTGCTATTATTTTAAGATGACTGGAGGCTCCCAAAATGTATTACGTAACTTCAGATCAAAGAGGTTGGGAATGGATAGGCACCTCTGTTAATTCTCCTGAAATTTGCTTGGCAGTTTTAGTTATGTCTTGAAATAAATGTGGCTATTAGGCTACAAAAATCTATTTTTGTTCAGCGCAGAGAGGAAGTGGGATAGTTGTAAAAAATGCCTTAATGTGCGTTTGCTTTCACTTCTTTACCTTAATTTCCATAGATGTGATGTTGGAAGCAGCCATTACAGCAAAAAGAAACCTGTCAGAGCTTCTTATGTAATTATCTGTTTGCCTATCATCTTTGTTATATTTACTCAGTTCAGTTTCTAAGGGCTCCATTCCCCATCTAGCTATAAAGCTCAAAGACTGGATAATCCCACTACTTCCTAGCCTGTCAGTTGTTTCTTATGAGAGTAAACTGAAGATTTTTTTAACAGAAGACTTAGGGCGTTTATACACGACCCCTAAGCTGTGCTGCAAATGGCTCCCAGCTCCGGAGCTTAGAAATGTTTACCCACCAGCTCCGGAGTTTGGAGACAATTAAGTGCGATCCTGCCCACTTTAGCGTGACCCAGCACATTTTTCATGTACCTGCTCTCTGCAGGTGAAAAAAATTTGATGCGGATAAGAGTGTCGGGCTCTCCTGGCTTGTCTGTTGTTTTTTTGCCTCCCGCCCCTTTAAGAGCTCCTTGAGATGGAACCAGGAAGTAAAGGGGCTCGTGGCAAGTTCGACCGGCACTGGCAGGTTAGTAAAGGCTTCTTTTGTCCTTTTTTTCCCTCCCCCCCCTCACGCCGACAGGAGCAGGAAGTGCTGAGGGGTGGGGACGGAGGAACAGAAACAAACCCCCAAGATCTCTGGTCCGAATTTAAGGGACCAGCGGATCTTAGGGGTCGTGTGAAAAGGCCCTTACTTAGAAATCTGACACCTGGGCAGAGCTCTTAACTACTGATTTTGTTGGCCAATGGCTTCCTTGTCCTATTTATTAAGATTAGACTATACAAGATGGGCTTATTCAGAGAAAAGCTGGAGAAATGGTGGAGGAGCATGTGTGTTAAAAGAGCTGTACTGATCCCACACTAACCCAGGCAGCTTTGTGTTTCTCTCTTCCTGAAAAGAAGCAGTTGGGGCATTTGGTATAGATATGTTCATGCCCCTCCAGCAGCAGATTTTTTTTCCAGCCCCTTCCAGCCCCTCTGTCCTAGGCAGAGCTCTGCACCTAAATTTAAAGCATAACATTTTGGAAGGCTTGATGTATGGATGCCATCATGAAGGCCTCCTCCTCTGCAGTGCTGGAAGCAGATTTAAGAACATTCCGAGGGAACAGAGACTCTGCCCTTGTGGCTCTAATGTGATAGAATCCATTGAGCATATGATGCTCAGATGCAGTAGGCATAAAAAGACCCGGGCAAAATACATCACACCACTCTAAAAAGATATGGCAGGCCAATTGGACTCAGACTATTGTAATCAATTGCTAATTGACCAAAGTCGGACTACTACTGAACTGGTGGCAAAATTCTGGGTGGCATGTCACAGCAACAGATAGCTGAGCTCTTAAACCTTGGTTTTATATTGTTATATTTGCTGCCTTAAAGGCTTTTTAAAAAATAACTTTTTGTTTTATATATTGATCACTGTAATGTTTGCCAGTTTTTAAACTTTCTAGCTAATTTTTTCATGTTTTATTTTACTCTGCTCTATCCTATTTTATCTTATGTCTGGCTTGATGCCGTAATAATAAACCTTACCTTACCTTACCTTACCTGCCTCCTCCTTTGCAAGTGGCATGGCTTGTTCCATCTGTGGAGAGTGAGACAGCATCCAGTGAAATTTTTCTGCTGAAGGAATAAAGTGGGATGCCAATATTTTCCATTTCCACTTTCTTTGGTTAACCAGAGCCCCCATCTTACACACAGTTTGGGAGGGAATCCTAACTTCCTTGAAAGGTTTGGGAAATGCCCCTTGGCTTGCTGAGGGAAGAGAAAACTAGAAAAAGTTGCAACCTGGCCCCAACATGTGGAATTCCAGTGAGAACTGGACAAAATCCATCTTGACTTATTTTGTAGATTTGCATAGTTTGAGAGGGGATATGATAACCATGTTTAAACATCTGAAAGGCTGTCACATCAAAGAGGGGTCTGGCTTGTTTTCCATGGCTTCAGAGACTAGGATGCGGGGCAATGGTTTCAAATTATAGGAAAAGAGATTCCATTTGAACATTAGGAAAGGCTTTCTGATCGTTAGAGCTGTTCAGCAGTGGAATATGTTGCCACAGAGGGTGGTGGAGTCTCCTTCTTTAGAGGTTTTAAAGCAGAGGCTGGCCATCTATTGGGGGTGCTTTGATGGAGGTTTCTGCTTGGCAGGGATTGGGGTTGGACTGGATGGCCCTTGAGGTCTCTTCCAACTCTATGATTCTATGATTCTATCTCGTGTTCCTCTATAAAAAGATTTGTCTGCTCTTACCCGTTGCAGATCCAGTGGCCCTCAAACCAGCCAGAAGCAATGCTGAAACTTTTCTCTGTTTTTGGAGGAAGCTGCTGCTGGTGGTGCCGCTCCTGCTCTTCGCTCATCAACCAATTTGGTTCATGACCTAATCATATGAACAGAACTTAGTCATTAAGTGAAGAGCAGCTGAACTGTGGAACTATGGACTGGTATTCAGCACAGTGACTATGCTCACCACAGATACAGTCATGAAGGAAGCACTCCTGTCTCCTCCCTGCATCTCCCCAATGGAGCACTAAGCATCTGCTGTGGTTTGGGAAGCTCACTTGGGTAGAGGTTTGGCACCAGAAAGAGCTTCAAAGTGGAGTGAATGAAAATCCTGATGCTGCTGTGAGCATCCCTTTAGCTTTAGGCCTTGGGATATTGAGAAACAATGTAGTCCCATATTTGTTGAGACAAATGATACTTTCTTTTATCACAATGTGGGACATTGTGATAAAAGAAAGTATCATTTTGTTTGAATAAACAAGCAGTGAACAAAATGAGGCCCATCTGGATCTTAAAACACCCAGCTGGGGTCATAAAAATGCACACCTTAGCTTTTAATTGTCATTATGTTAAAAAGGCTACACATTTTCCTCATTTGTATTTTAAAAATTGCTAGAATGGAACCAGCTCATCCTGCTTTACCTCTATAACTTAAGGATCCCAACTAAACTCTAAAAAATAAGATAGTGCTGCAGAACAGTAAAATCCTGCAAAGGGAAACTTATTTTAATTCCTGATGAAGTGTACAAAAGAATTGAGTGTTGTTTTTCTAAGTAACTTCTGAAGCAGCTCTACAAACCGCTATCCCATGCATATTACAATTCAAAGTCTAGATATTTTAAAGATTAGCTAGTATATTGCTTACATTTCAATCAATAATTTCCGTCAAAGTCTTTCATAAAAGGTGAAATTCATTAAAGATTTATATTGAAGGAGATTTGGCACATGTTTGATATATAATTATATGTATAAATAATCAGCAATTGTCACTAGGTTCCTAATGCTAATAATGATGTCTTTCATGAAGTTTTCTGCTGCAGTGAAAACAAGTTTTGAATCAGTTAAGACAATTACATTCTCATCCCATGTTCCATTCTATGTTTTTAAATTAATGCAAATTGATCTGTAGCATTTAAGATAGTTTGATCTTTGATTCTCATGTTTTGCTGGCAAAAGATGAAGTATCCAGAAAATGGGATGAAGAGTTTATTCATTTTTGTATTACAAAAATAACTAAACACCATTTGATATGGCTTTTTGCTTTATTTTATCTTAAGCTTTTTTTTTAAAAAAAAACTTGCCAGTTTCAGGTAAGCTCCAAATATTCAGGAAATTTCATGTCTTAATAAATGTGGACCTCAGATCAGTAAGACTTTTGTGTTATGTTAAATTGTACACTCAAAATTTTCCTCGTAAGGTGTGTTGTCAGACTTAGAGATGGGCACGAAATGAAAATTTTTTTGTTCCGTTATCCGTTATTTGTTCCGTTACGTAACAGAACGAATAACGGAGCCCAGAGTAATTTAGGAATGAACTGAACAGAACCAGAACAAATGAGTTCGGTTACATTCGGTTCATTCCTATTTAAATGAAGCTCATTTTATTTTACCAAAGTGTGATCATCAGTTGAACCAATGCCTTGGGACCAGAATACTGGTTTATGGAGCTTGGGGGTGTTTACTTTTAAAAGTGCATACTCAGAGGTTTAAGCATCAGGAGAAGGAGAAGCTCTGAGCCCATGCACCTAGGTTGAAAAAGTGGTGGAATCTGAGGGAGCGTCTCTGCAGTACCATAGCTTTCTGTGAACTAGTCACAGTCTGTAGACCCTGGTTCCCTTGGCATAAAGTTTGTGCCATTTTACTAAATATGGAGTATCCATATACATGCCTTAACAATAGATTCATGTAGAGTACATGTGGGTTCACCTCATGGCACCCTACTAGAAATCTCTTGGCTCCTCTCTCCAGGAGAATGATTTACTGGTGCTCTAAAGTAGATATGGACATGAAGCAGAAATATAGTGTTTTGTTTCGTTTTGTTTCTTTAGTAGTTTCATTATTTTTTACAAACAAAAGTACTTTAAACTAGTTTAAAATAGTTTTGTAACGAAATGAAATGAAATGCTCCCCTGGGTCCAAGAGGCACCAAAATGTCAGGGGATCTTCTTTGAACATTTCCCTGTAAGCCCCTCCCAAAAAATTTTTGGAGAGGTTTGGGGTTCAGGGGGTGAGTTGTTAAACTCCAAAGGGGGTCACCCCCCAAAAAAATCATTTCTAATTGAGTCAGAAGTCGCTAATCACTCGCCCATGGGGGCTATTATTGGTTTAGATCAACTTTTTATTTTGGATAGTACCTTTTAAAATTGCTCAGAATAATTTAAAATCTTGGCAAACTCTGATTAATGAATTCTGCAATGGTAAAAAGAAATCAAGAATATATTAAAAATATTGGTATATATCTCAAGGTAAGGGAGGTTTATGATTACCAATAACAAACTGTATTATATAGCAAATCAATTGAGGCATATTCCAGAGATTATATCAAACTACAATGATGCAATATGGTTAGAATGTGAATCCCTTGCAAGATAGAGATTATAGGGAAAAGTTACCATAAAGAAAATATTAAAATTAATTTTAAAAATTGGAAGATTCTTTTTTCAATTGTGGAGGGCCTATAGAAAAATAATCAGCCCACCGATTTTTCCATTAAATAAAATGGGATTGATGGAGAAGGGAATTATAAAAATAAAATATTAGATAACAGAGAACAGGTAAATGGCATGCTAGGAGAAGAAAGAGTATCTTGGCTAAACATAACACAGTTAGATAAGTAGACAAAAATTGGAAGGCCAGGAATGGACTACAAAGACCATTGACTAAATTTTAAGAATTAATTGGAAAAAAAAGAGAATATTAATGCCCATGAGAATAAAAAGAGAACAGTGAGTGTGAAGTACAAGATGTTGATCCAGATGGGTACTAAAACCACAGGTCCAAAGAAAATATGGCAAGAGGACTTTTCTATTTAGTTTGTATATTCTTGACTCATGAATGTTTTTATGCTTTTTATTTTTCCTGTTGAATTAAATGATTGTAATATTGTATGAGACTTCTATTAACAAATGTTTTTTTTTTTGTATTATTGTTTTAATTTTAAAAAACAATCAATTCATGTAACTGTCTTAATAAAATTAGAGTTGGCACTTTCTCAAATGTAACATCAGACTCATAAGTAAAGTTCTAATACACCTTCCTTACTGTCTTATCATGATGTGTCAGGTAGGACAGCCTCTGTTTCATAATTTTTTGCTTCCAGAGATTGTTCAAACTTGACTTTCCCTGAGATGCACTTATTTGTCTTTCTGGCAGCCTGGGGTTGCCAGAAAGCTCAAATCCAGCATCGTATTTCAAATGAATCCTTGCTTTTCTTGTCAGCTTTCCTTATTTTCCAGCATACATAGCAATCAGGACTACAAGAATATGGATGGTCTTTGTCTCAATCTCCAGTGAGACATCCTGATCCAAACTTCTTAAGCTCAGTCTTATTCTGATTTCTTGGCTGCAGTTTCCATTTGGTTTAATGATTAAACTAAATCCTTCCCTATTTCAATTTATTCATTGCCAACATTAAAATAGGGATGGGCACCAAATGAAAAATGAAACAAAATGAAATGGGGAAGCATTATTTCATTAGAAATGAAACAGCAGTTTTTTTGTTTAAAATGAACTGATTCAATCCTCTGTAAAATGGATCTCCTGGGTCTTAAAGGCACCATATTTGGTGGGTACCTTCCTTGGACTCTCCCCTTTACGCCCTTTGAATTTGGAAACATTTGGCATTCAGGGGGCCGAGTTATTCAACTTCAAAGGGGGTACCCCAAGAAAAACCATTTATAATTGCAATGTTATGTGCTTGAAAATAGTGATCCCAGCCAGCTAACAGCGTGGAAATTACAGTGGAGCTTCCTCAACCACTTCCTTTTTAGCACCACCAATTTGGATATGTTTGGGGTACAGGGGGCCACACTATTCAACTCCAAAGGGGGTGCCCATAGGATCACTCTTTCCAAGCACATAACATTGAAATTGCAATTTGGGGGGGCACCTTCTTTGAAGTCGAATAACTCAGCCCTCTGAACCCCAAATCTTTCCAAATTTGGAGGGCTTCAACGGAGTGTCCAAGGAAGGAACCCACCAAATTTGGTGTCTCTAGGACCTAGGGGACCTATTTTATAGAGTAATGAATCGGTTAATTACTGTTTCATTTTGTACAATTCAACAAAAATCATTTCTAATGAAATGAAATGAAATGAATCACAGGAGGAACGTAATGAAATGAAATGAAACACATTTTTTCGCTTTGTGACCATCCCTACATTAAAGTTTTGTAGTTCTCCTGTAGTCATGACTTGGGTGTGTTTAATATTCGACAGCAGCCTTGCTTGGGCACTTTTTTCTTTCACTTTCACTAGTCATTGCTATTTTTTTGCCAATGAAACAGTATCATCTGCATATCTTAAACTATTAGTGTTTCTTCCACCAATTTTCACTGCTTTTTCATCTGAATTTATGCCCTTACTTATTCTGCCTGTACATAGAACATTTAATATAGAAAGCTAGATTAGATTCAGATGAAAAAGCAGTGAAAATACTAAGGGGCTCTTCCTTTGTCCTGTTTATTATAACTACACTGTGTTTCACATTATTTCCTCCAGAAAGAATCTAGTAATTGTAGCTTGTATTGAGAATTATATATATATCCATCTTCTGTCCTAAAAAAGAAGCTTCTTGTCCACAATCCAGGATACTAGCCATCAAGTTGAGTCTGACTTGTACCAGCTCTTTATAGTTTTATTGATATAAATAATTAGAAGTGATTTTCTGATATCACCTTCTGGCAACCCTTTGGGACCATGCAACTTGACCAAAGCCACACTGGCTGGTTCCCCTACCCAGAAGTTCAGTAGAGAACTGAACACCTGACACTTGGTGCTCCTACCCAGTTCAAGATGCTTTTAGTGTTCTATTAGGTGAAGCTATGGCAAGTTTTTTTGACAGGTTTCCCTGTTAATTGGTATCTCAATGTTTGTCCATTTCTTGCATATCGTGGTACTGGAATAATTAACCACCTCTTTTACAAAAGCACTTTTATAAGACTACCATAAAGACCTGTGATTGCCCATTAACCTTTGGAGCTCCTACTTAAAACTATGGTTAAAATGTGCATAATTGCTTATGGTATTCTAAAGTGATATTTTTAAACATTTAGGATAAGATAAAAGATGTGAGCTCTTAGGACATGAAAGGGTACAGTGTTGAAAAAACCAATTAAGTATCATATAAAATAATGATGAATGAGAAAATATAATGCAGATGAGAATGGGAATGGGGCTCTTCCTTTGCCCTGATTATTATAACTACACTGTGTTTCACATTATTTCCTCCAGAAAGAATCTAGTAATTGTAGCTTGTATTGAGAATTATATATTAGAGCTTTTTTCCCTCCCAAAGACCCATAGCTCCCAAATTTCCTTAGTATAAGAAATCTGTTTGGGCCTCCTCCTCCAAATCATTGAAAGAAGCATAAAAGAATGAAGGATCATTGGCCTGTAGGGATGGCAATGTGAAACCCTCCAATGTCACATTTGCCTCCCATCCCCTATCTTTTAAGGATCTCCTCTTGTAATCTTCTTTTAACCCCTAAAAGTTTGGGTTAGATTACAGTTGAACTGGGGTCACTACTAGAGGTGGGCACAAAACAGAAAAATGATGGTTCGGTCCATTCTGTTTCGGGCGCCCCTCAGTTCTTTTCATTTTGTTTCGTACAAATATTTAAAACAAAAATTTGAACAAACCAAAACAAATTGGTTTAGGTTACCTGGCTCGTGGCAGGAAGCCTAGGCAAGCCTACTGACCACTGGGCCACTCCAGCTGGTTGGTGGGGTTCTGGCCCCGGTGACCCCAGAGGCAGCTTGGATGCCTCCTCACAGCCTCGCCAGGCCGCACTTTGGTGGATTGGTGGTGGCTGCCATTGCCGCCACCCAAAACACTGTGTGCAGCCTTTCTAGGCCACTCCACGGCAGATTGGTAGTGGTGGCTGCCCTGAAGGCCCTGGCAGTGGCCACTTCAGGTGGTGGTATACCTCACTGCTGCTGCCTCTGGAGCCCTGACAGCAGCCACACTGAGTGACAGGAAGCCTCCAAAGCCCCCTCTGTGGAGGCTTATCATGGCACCAGCTGCTCTGGGATCCGAGTGGCCAGCACAAGGCCTCTGAAGCCAGGGATTTTTTTTCTCCACAGCTGAGAGGTGTCTGCTTTCCCACACCCTGTCTTTTTAAATTTTTAAAATATATTTTAAAAATTTTCTGGCAGGCCTGCAGGCCAGACCAAGGTTTTATCTATTTATTTTTATGAATTTTTTTAAGTGCCATCCGGGACCAGCACCATTTTTAAATTTAATTTAATTTTTTTCCTTAATTTTCCAGTGCCAACCACGCAGCCACGGAGACTGGGTCAGTGCTTTTTCAATTTATTTGTTTTAAATTTTACAAGGCTGACCATGTGGCTCCCTGGCTGGGTCATCACTTTTTAATTATTATTTTTTTGCTTGTTTTTAAAGTCCCCGATGCCAGGGTTAGGGTTTATATATATATACCAAGGTTTGTTTGTTTGTTAAGTACAGTCTGGGGCTGGTGCCGTTTTTTAATTTAAAAAAAATTAAAACATTCAGTGTCGACCATGCACTCCCCCTGGCCAGGTCAGTACTTTTTAATTCTTTTAAATTTTATAAGGCCAACTATGTGGCTCCCGGGCTGAGTTGGCACTTTTTTAAAAAGTCCCCAATGCCAGGGCTGTTTTTCCCCATAACTGAGAGGTGCTTGCTTCCCATCACCCCATTTGCCACTGGGGTTCCAGCAGAAGAGAAGGTCGGAACTCTGCATCACTCAAGGTAGGTGTCCACAACTAAAAACGAAATGAATGAAATTGAACTTTCCATTTTGTTTTGTTTTTCTTTGATGGGTTGGTTTGTTATTAATTTCATTAGCTAATGAAATGAATAACGAATAACAAAATGAATGAAAAAATCATTTCGTGCCCATTTCTAGTCACCACCTCTTTTTTTCTGAGATGCTTCGTTTTTAACAGACACATGACAAGAAGGTAACATCTTAGTGCAGGTGGGAAATAATCAGATTTTTTTTCCAATTTGATTGAGAAAAGCATATCTCAAATTGCAAATCCCTTCACAACATGAGGTTTAAATATGGGAGAAAGTGAAACTGTCATATTTTTATATCCCTAACTAAGATCAGATCTACAGGATGAAAGTCATGAGCTTCTATATCCCTGGGGGACAGGAACAAATCTCTGATTGTTTTGAAATGAGAGAAGCTGCAAACCTCAGAAATATTGGTCTCCTTATGGAGCAGGCTTCGGTGCTATAACATTGTTGAAAAAGATAGCCCAGGAGTTTCTAGAGACTATTTCAGAAGTTCTTCAAAAGGTTTTGCACTGGGGATTTTATGTTTCTTGTCCTCCATTAAAACACCTCTTTAACTTCAACACTTTAAACTGAAAATTTATCATCAAGGCCTACTATAATGCCACAAGCAAAGCTCTCTAATGTACTTTGAACAGGTTGTATTTCCATCTTCTAATTCTGATAACAAGAAAATACGACCTGAGCTTCAAATCCTTAGTGTGTCATCGGTCCCAGAAATACTTTAGTGTACAGTTGGAAGTATATTATTCCTTCTATCAAGATAGGAACATATTTTGTGAAATATATATATACACACAGTGATACCTTGTATAAAGGAATTAATTCATTCCAAATAAAATTATGTTAAGCAAATTTTCCTTTATACAAATTTCCTATAGGAATGCATCGGAAACAGAGTAATCCCTAAATGTGACCTTTTTATGTTGTATGGATTTGCCCCATAGGTGATTCTGTTAAGCAAATTTCCCCTATCTCTGGAATTTCTTATGTTGTACAGAGTTTATGTTATACAAACCGTTTGTTATACGAGGGTCCACTGTATATTTCATCTTTTATGTTTTTTGTGAAAATAAATATGATCTTTGCAGTCCTGCTTTATACACAGGTGGCATAAGAAATCTCTCAGCCATCAAGACCAGGAATAAGAAAATTGCTAAACCCATACTGATGTAATATTTTAAAATGATATTCCCCAGTAACTCAATCTTTGCTAGTGACCCTCTTTGCTTCATCTTTTTCTCATATGCCTTCTACAAAAAGATACTATTACCTACCTCTATCAAGTATGCAGCGATACCTAACAATAGCAAGCTAAAGAGCGTTATCAGCAGAGATGAGAGCTAGATGAGAGACCAACTTGCATATTGTATGGTAATTTTAAGGCTATAAAACGGTGTTCTAATCTTTTCCATCCAGTCTCAACACTACATATAGCTATGACGAGTGTGTTCTATTTAGCCTATGGGCCTCCTCTGAAGCAGAATGAAGCCTATCAACCATTACGATAAGCTGCATTCAGCTTCCTAAATTGCGTGTTGTACAGTCTAATGTTGTATATTATTTGAATACTATGTATCCTGACACTCACAGAAGGATAAGGACTGAAAACGTGGGTTAAAACTTCCCATGTGTATGTATGAATGGTTTAAACACCTGCATCATCATGATGATAGTAAGATAATTCATAAAAACAGCTAACCTAAATCCTAATGTGATCATCATGAATGTAATGTCTTATTTATCCTGCCATTATACTGACAGAGCATTAAATAGAGATGAGCAACTTTGCATAGCAAATGGCAGCCGGAATTTCAACAACGCAAATGGAAGAAATCAAGATGGTTGACTCTCTTGTGCTCATTACCATTCACAAAGTGGAAGCAAACAAAGTAAAATACCAGAAGCAGATTCTTTTTTTTTATCAGTTAGCCATTTCTCACCCAAACACAACACAATTGCCAGGGCTGTTATTTGGGAAATGTAAATTGTCTGCTTGTCAAGCCTGTCCCACACATGCTCAGTTTATAACAAAATCACAGTTTTTCCCATTTAAAAGTCCTGTTTTCAGTTTCAAGCTTTCAGTCCCTACAATCTGGATTATTTTTATTTTTAGTTTTAAAAAGCAGGTGGACCAACCATTCTCTTTCAAGATATGTGATATTGCTTCTTTCTGATTTACAGTATGTTAGTTATTTTAAATCTGAGGATGTCCAGGGTTGCCTATTTCTAAATGGGGGACTTAAAGCAGTTTTTCAGTTTAAAAATCATAACTCCAAACAAACAAAAATAAAAACATTTGCCCAAACTTTCCCAAATTTGGAACAGAACAAGAGCAGACTGCCTGCAATATCTGTGCCAAATTTGATGCTCATATGAAGTTCAGCTTCAGCTTTCTATGTTTTATTTGGGTCAAGAAATGCCCTGTAGAATGTCAAATTACTCTCACATCATTGCACTCTTGTTCAACTATAATTGCACAAATAAGTACAATATGATGAAAATGGACATCAGAAACTTAAAAGCAGCGTACATAATACTAAGGAATACATTTTTAACGTTTGTTAAAATAGAAGCAGAGGGCTGAAATATGTTCCATTTCTAGCTTCCATTAGGGTTAGTAGTGAACAAAAGACTAAGGTGATAACCAGAGATGGGCACTTTACGAAAAACGACACACTGTGCCATCATTTTGTAAGCTTTCAAAATGTTACAAAATGAAACAAATGGGAAACAGTGTTTTGTTACAAAATGAAATGAAACACTTCTTTTACCCTTTGAAAGTGAAACATTTTGTTAATCTGTAAAATGGTTCCCTTGTAAAAAGCTACCCGCCACATTTGGTACCATTTTATAGAGTAACAAATCATTTCATTATTGTTGCAATTTGTTACAATTTTTTTTTTTTACAAAAAATCATTTACAAACAAAATGAACTGAACCACTAGTAGAAACAAAATGAAATAAAACTCTATTTTTCTGATTCGTGCCCATCCCTAGAGATATCAGTAAATGGGGAAAAGACTCAAGCATCCCATGTCACTGTTCCACTTCTTTTTCACTCCACCTCCAGGTGGAGTTTGTTCCATGAAGTTTTCTGTATAACAATATCAAAAATAACTACTCACACCAACCCCCCATCTCCTCCCACTCCTCCGTTCTTCTTCAAACATTCATTTCATCATCATAGATTTCTATGGGCCAAAATCGACGTTTACATCAAGTCCATGAGGTTAAATTTGATAGTTTAAATAAGGGATCTTATGTGCTGGGGAGGTGGAAGATTCATCCATCCCAGGGATACAGACCACCTGGAGCTATTGCTTGCATCAAAGTAGAAAGTCAGCCTCAGCTCAACCCCTCTTTCTTCTCATAGGTAGCTTTCACTTAGCTCTGGCTGCTACACCAAAGTAAGGGATCTTACATGCTGGGGAGGTGGAAGATTCAGCCATTCTGGGAAAACAGACCAACTGGACCTATTGCCATTATAGACAATTGTTCCGTATAGTCTGTGATCTATGTCCTGTGACCAATTTGCAGCATTTTTTCTATCAAAAGTGGAGGCCATCTGCTGTTACCTAGGCCTTCAGTTATCAACAATAGATCATGCTGAGACATCCAGTGCATTGCCTTTCCCAGCTGCTTTTACTGTCTTTCAACCTGTGATGTCATTTGAAGTGGACAGGGCCCTTGATCACTTTTGTGCCACTACCTACTCCCCTGACCTTTGCCCAGCCTGGCTGATAAAAGCTGCCAGGCTGGTGACCACAAATGGGCTGTGGCAATAATAAATGGGTCTCTTCAGGAAGTCAGGGTCACTCCTGCCCTCAAGGAGACACTCATTAGGCCCATCCAAAAGAAAATGAATTTGGCGGTGGAACAGATTGACATCTAGACCCATGGCCAATGTTTCTTTTATTGGCAAGGTTGTTGAGAGGATGGTAGTGGACCAGCTTCAGGGGCTCCTGAATGAAACTAACACACTTGATCCATTCCAGTCAGTGTTCAGGCCGTGCCATAGTATGGAATTGGCATTGGTTGCCCTGCAAGATGACCTGTTGAGGGAGGATGATGGGGGCAAATTGTCCTTGTTGATCCTCCTCAACCTCTCAGGGGCCTTTGATACTGTCAATCATGGTATCTGAGTTGGTGATCAGGGGCACTGCTTTGCAGTGGTTCTGCTCCTTCTTGGAAGACCATCCCCAGAGAGTACAGTTGGGGAGATGACCTCCACCCCTTGATACCCCCAACTTTGGGGTGCCACAGGGGTTGATCATCTCTCTCATGCTTTTTAATATTTATATGTGACTGTTGGTGAGGTAGTCAAGAGATATGGGATTCCATGTCATCAGTATGCTGATTACACCCAAATCTATATCTCCTTTTTTCCATCTGCAGTGGATGCTGTTTCATTTTTAGAGCGCTGCCTAGATGCTGTTCTGGAATGGATGGGACTGAATAGACTGAGGTTGAATCTGGGCAAGATGGGTGGGGGCTCCAGGTGTTGGTGTTTTGGGAAACTCCCTCATTTCAGGGGGGAGGGTGACTCTCCATGCACAGGACGAGATGTGCAGTCTGGGTATTTTGTCAGACCCAGCACTCAAAATGGAAGACCAGGTGGCATCAGTGTTCCATTCCTCATACTACAAGCTGCAGCAGATTGATCCTTGACTCCAGCACCCTCACTATGTTGCCCATGCACTCATAATCTTGAGATTAGACTACTGTAATGCACTCTATGTGGGGCTACCTTTGAGATTAATGTAGAGGTGCCAGCTAGTGCAGAATACTACAGTCAGGTTAATAACAGGTGTAAAACGCCACCAACATATCACCTCAACACTGGGCGCACTGCACTGGCTTCTGATTCATTTCTGCATTGATTTCAAGGTTTTGATGTTGGCATACAAAGCCCTGAATGGTTTAGGACCCCGCTATCTGTCAGAATGGCTCCTATCTAATAATACCAGACAGGTCATCTAAGAGTGGCAATGCCAAGGGAAACCTATAAAATAATTCCCAGAAATCAGGATTTCTCAGTGGTGGCACCTCCTCTTTGGAATCAATTCCCCCACCGAGATCTGCCTGGCACCCACACTGCAGGCCTTTAAAAATCTCTTGAAGACCTGGCTTTTAAAATGGTTTTCCCTGGCTATTGATTATCATTGCTACTAACCCATTTTCAAAATTTCTTATTTGACCTTTGTTAGGGCATCTTGAATTATAATATTGTTTTTTAATTCTGATGTTGATTTTGATTTTAATTATGGTCAATAATTTTTATTTTATGTTTGTTATTACATATCATTATTTACCTTAAATTTCTGTAAAAATGCCCAGGGTGGCTTTTATGCCAGATGGTGTGGTATATAAGTCAAATAAATAAATAAATAAATTGCTTATTTTAGCATTTAAATATTATCTTTTTAATGATGTAAAGTGCCATGGGTTGTTTTAAGGTAAAATAAAGTAAAATAAAATAGATCAAGCCATTCTCCATGACCACTATAGCAGGGATGGGTTTGGGAGGAAAGCAAGAGGTATGGTTCTGATTTTCACTGAAAATGACCTCTTCCTTCATGCAAGATAACTTCCATGTGAGAAAATAACATACCCAGTGGTGGGGAATGAGGGATTTCTGAACTGCCCACTTTCCAGATTAAATATGCACAAAACAGTAACCTCACCAAGTTTATGAAAATATATTGCTATGTATAAATGGTCACTGGCTGTGTTCTGACTGTTCTTGAAAAAGGAATAGAGGAGAAATTGCATTTTTTCAAAGTAGGAATAAAGATTGGAAGTTGTTCCTAAAAAGTCTTATTTGGTGGAGAAACAGCACGTATCCTGAGCCCATCTTCTCATACAAAGACAAATTGACCTCCGTGTTTCAGAGTCGTAGACTATTACAACTGGCTCCTGGAAGAGCAAAAATCCATCTGTTTATCTTAGTGTGACTCACTTGAGAAATTAGCTTTTGGTGCACGGCATCTGCCAAGCAACATTTGGACAGAAGGTCTGGGATTGTTCTTAACAGATCTGAATTTAACAGATGTGGACTGGCATTTTTCCCTTTTTTATGTGGCATAAAATAAACACTAATTATTCCTTAAATAAATTGCATAGTATTAGTACCAATAATAATAAAACAAAAGGAATGAAATGTATAGATGATGGTCATATAATTGAAGGAATAATAATACGATGTACTTTCCAACCCAGTAGATAGTCCTTAAAGTCTGAAAAATAAAAACGTTTGGCAGAAATTCAAAGAATAGATTATCATTTCATTTCTCCAGGAGAATTTTACCGGTAACTGCTATATTGCTAGTAGCATGTACTAAAAAATAACATAGTAACTAGAGATGGGCACGGAACAAACATTTTTTCGTTTCCGTTACCGTTTGTCATTTCCGTTATGTAATGAAACGACAAACGAAAATTGTGACGAAAATGCAACGAAACGAACAGAACCACGAAAATTGTGGTCGTTACGTTTCGCTTCCATTAATGGTGACGCGTAATGAAATGAGCTGTTTTAAATGTTAAAAAACGCCGTGGACATCGATAAAAACACAGCAATAATTATTTATATTGTCTGATAAAACCTACCAGGGGGGTTGGGGTCCTTCAAACGTTTGTTTTTGTCTTCTCCCATCATGATGTATTTTTCTTTTCCCTTTAAAATGGATGTCACCACTAGCCACAAAATGGAGGCAAGCCATGTGATGGGATCATGTTCAACCAATAGCATGTCCAGGTTGCAGACTGGGCGGGCAGGTCTGGCAGCCACAGAGGGCATAAAAAGCTCTGGCAGCCCCCGTCCTCCTTGCAGTCTCTGATGGGAGTTAGGGTGGGATTGCTGTCTCTGCGACTCCAGCTTCAGTCCTGCAGCCTCCCTGTGTGCGTGCATGCTGCGTACCTCTCAGTGAGTACCCTCCCCTGCCCCGCAGTGCAGTCACTCTGCGGCTGCCTTGCACCCTGGGCAACACCCGCTGCTGCCTTTGCAGCCTCCCTGCATACCTAGTCTATACTGTGTCTCTGCCAGCATCCATTTTTTTTTAGTGTTTTCCCTCTGGTCTGGGGCATTGGAGGATGCCTGTGCATGGAAATGCTTTAAAAATCACGCAAAAAGTGGGTAGAAACGACAAACAAAAAAATGAAAAACGGTAACGAATTTTTTCAAAAAATTCCCTTCAAACGGAAATGAACTGAAACAGACCTCTCAATGACAAATGAAAAACCAAAATGCCATTTTTCTGTTTCGTGCCCATCTCTAATAGTAACATGAAAAGCTTTTTGGCATAGTGGTTAAACTCTTGCAGTGCACCAAACTGTGGTCACAACATGGGATTCAATCTTTGGTAGCTGGCTTATGGTTGACTCAGTCTTCCATCCGCCTGAGGTGGGGAGAATGTGTACCAGCTTGCTGGGGGGAGGGGATAATGGCAACATATAGCCTGCATGATTACATTGTAAACCACCCGGAGAGTGCATTAAGTGCTATGAGGCAGTATATAAGCAGCACACTATGGTTTGCTTTTAGTAAAAGGAAGTGGGGCATGACGCTGTTATGTTAGTATTTTCCCAATCTCAAGGGCCCAATAAATAAGCACAGTGTGAGAATGGCAGCATGGTACCATGGCAAATCAAAGCTTGATTTCTTTTTCAGAAACATAACAAAAGACATGCATAAGTGGTCTTTAGAGAACTCAGTATACGAGGACAGCGGAATGGGTTCATGGCACCGAATCATGCCTCTAACATGAGGAGATGAACTGCCACATATATGCTTGCAGTCCAACATTCAGCTACATATGAAAGGATTTATATAGGTACCAAGGAGTGCAGTGCTACACCTTATCAAAGAGAATTTTGGGCTACTGAAAGATTTATTCTTCTGGACTCCCTGAATTTATCCTCACAATGGCCCTTTCAAGCTGAAGAATAATGCCACGAGTTCACCCAGTGATTTTCATGATTCAGAGAGGAGTTGAACCTAGATTTTCTAAGTTCCATCCCAACACTAGCTCTATTAAGGCTGTAATCATGGTGGAAGATAGAGATGCACACACACCTCCCAGTTACCTGGAATTAAGGCAGACTTCATGTAATTGCAGAAGTGCTTCTGTGTTCAGCTGAACCTTCCTTTGATCTTTCTGTTTGTTATAAGTTCAATGTACTTAGAAACATCTCTGCAAACCTTCACAGAGATCAGACAAAGCTCTACCTTACTTTTGGATGAGGTGGAGGGCAGGACTTATGTATATCTTCAAGTCACCAGCACACATATAGCCCTCCACACCTCCAAGCTTAAAAACCTGAAGGCTTTACTGTAACCACACTAAATCTTCACATTGACTCTGAAAGTTTAGGTAGCTTCAACGATGAGGCAGCATGTTGAGATGAAGGGTCTGTTATTGGTTGATCTATTGTTTTTCTCAACAAGTTAGGTTATTTGTTAGGAAATAACTGGTTCAGAGAGTGTTGTTACACTGTAAAAGATAGGGTGCACCAACAAAATGAGCCAATGTATACAATCTGAAAAGCTAAGGATCTTAGTTCATTCAAAAGAGGTAATTACATGCTGGAAAATGCCAGAACAGTATTGAAAGCATTTGGCAATTTATGTTGGTTGTAGTATTGAAAATTAAAGGAGCAATTTGGGCAATGAGGTACTGTACTTTATTTTATTCTTATCTGTTTACTATATTCATAACATTTCATGAAGGAGTAATTCCAATAATCAAACTGTTGTTTTATAATTGACTTGGATGTGTTAGAGCAGTGGTTCTCAACCTGTGGGTCCCCAGATGTTCCTGGACTGCAACTCCCAGAAACCCCTTCCAGTACAGGGAGTGATGGAGGCTTCTGGGAGTTGCAGTCCAGGAACATCTGGGGACCCACAGGTTGATAACCACTTTGTTAGAAGTACAGTAATATTTGGTATTTGAGCATAATCCATTCCGGAAACATGATTGTAAACCAAAAACCTCTTATATCATAGCAAATTTACCCATAAGAAACAATGGAAACTCATTATTTCATTATTTTGTGTGTACATATACTACACACAAAATGCTGAAACTAACAAAAGAAGTTGGTTAGAAGTCCACATCCACACAATGGTTTATGTACCTGGCTATGGAATCTGCTCTGCTTGGATTTTACTCTATTTTTTTATTGTGGCAATGATAAATTGCAATTTGTAGGCCAATACACACATGGCTAGCTGCTCCATGACTGGAAATTGTTTGAAAAAATAAGAAAGAACATTGAAAACAAATTAAATAAAAATATAAATATAAAGAAAAATAAAACCCTAACTTGCATGTTCCTGGCTGGGGCAAAGGAAACCTCTATTTCTCTTTCCTTACTCTGCTTGAATGCTACCTGAGATGGAATGTTCCAGACAATCCCCCACAATCCAGAAGGGGGAGTGAGTGAGAGGGAGCCCCAACTCGCTCACTTGTGATCATGTAACCTGCTCCAGTGCTTGTATATCAAGACATTGTTAGTTGGTCAAGGCAAAAATTTAGAAGAAATGTTTGCTTGTCTTAGAAAATGCTCTTAAACCAAGTTACTCCTAAAACAAGGTATTAAAGCAAAAGCAAAGTGTTCTGCTTATATACCGCCCCATACCACTTCAAGTAGTCTCTGGGCAGTTTACAGTTTTTTTAATAACAGTATGCAGGCTACACATTGCCCACCAGCAAGCTGGGTATTCATTTTACTGTCCTTGGAAGGATGGAAGGCTGAGTCAACCATGAGCCTGCTACCTGGGATTGAACCCCAGGTCGTGAGCACAGTCCTACCTGCAGTACAGACATTTAACCACTGTGACATGGGGCTCCTTAATGTACAATAATAATTTTACTGTAATTGTAACATTTTACTGGTCTTTGACCATTAATAAATGTGATGCATTCATTTAAAAAAATCATAAGTACATGATAGGAGGGTTAAGTTTAATCATTTTTACATTAGTGAGAGTTACGGTGTGACTTGATGGAGCACCCACTTTTCTGGTATTCTGGCTGACTTTCATGTCTTTATTCCAACACCACATTTCAAATGAGTTTATATTTGTCACTATTGTTCATCACCATTTTCTTTCACATAGTACAGCTGATTTTGATTTTGGTTTCCAGTGACATTCTTTGCTAATCTTTGCTCTTCCTTTTTTTAATTTGAAGAAACAAAAGGACGTCTTTTGGAAAGCATGCACTCAACATATACAAAGAGTGTTTGATCCAATATATATTTTCTTCCTCTGCTTCCTTAACTTAAAGAAAAGAATTGAAAATTGGAATATAGCTGTCCAGTCTGTGTTTGGTGGAATGGGCATGGCAAGTTTACTTGTGAAATTAAAAGGTGTATATGTTTCTCAGTTGTATGTGTTTCAGTTATTCATACCTTTGCTTCTCCATTTTATTAAGTCTAAATCAGCTTTCAAGATGATCTACACAGGATAAGGTCTTGTGATCACCAGCATTCACACTGGGCAAAAAAAAAAAATCTTTCAATTTCTTTGTTTCATGTTCTGGGATTTTTCTCTTGCTTGATGTCACTTTGTGATCTCAAGAGGATATCCTGTAAAGTGTAGACTGTCTTGACTGCTTCCATTGGTGTTGTCGACATCCCACTTGCCTTTTTCTATGTAAAAGCTGGCATCCTTTTTCTTGCTGGCAATATGGGCACAATATTTGTGGAAATACCAGGCCATTCCCTGGAACTTTTAATTGTGAATACACAATCACAATATGGCTAACTCTTAAATTGGAGGTATTTGGAAGAACAGAATAAACTTAATTATCCTGTAAACTGTAGAGCCTGCTGCACATCACAACTATAGTATGTTGTAAGAACCTAGCAAACCTTGGGAGAAAGAATTTCTCAAAGGGTTGTCAATCTACTACCTTTCACAAACACTGAATTGAATCATGGGAAAGAATTCAATTGTTAAAACAGAATCCTTCTTTTATGACAGCTGTGAACTTTTATTTCTTACTCTCGCATTCACTGAGAGTCAAAACCGATCTGTTGCAGGCTGCCAAGAGGCATTATACTTTCCATTATTTTCACAACTCACAGTGCTTTATAACAAATGTAAAGTTCATTGACATCTATTCTATTGTATATGTGTAGAGGAGAAAACTGAGAACATTGCTCTGATACATGCTTCATATGTCACCATTGTGACTAATACATATGACTCATTGAAGTACATGATCTCACATCAAACGATGATGCACAGGGAATACCGGTAAAAAAAATTAATCCAAAATTCTTGTAATATATTTTTGATGGAACAAAATGAAAATGTGCATGCATCTCCTTAAATGCTAGTTGTAACTGGGGAGCATAACCTGATTGTTTCTATTCTCCAGCTACTATCAGCTGCTAACTTGACTATAGATTTTTTTTTCATGTGTCAGAGTGCTAGAGATGAACCCTTCCTTCCATATGCTGTTTTCCTTATTTGTCTTTTCCTCCATTTTCTGCCCTCCAGAGAAGACAGGTGTATGAAGATGTGGTTCCACGTTGTATAAAAGGAAAGAACAAAATTATGTATTATTAATAGAAATGTGTGTGCTTTTTGTTTCCCTTTGTCAAGAAGCATACAGACTGATCACTTTCTCCTTATCCAAAGGAGGGATTGGGGTGATCTGTGTTTTTTTCTTTGCATAAAGTGCAAAAAAACAAAAAAAATTCTAAGCTTCTCCCACACTTGATACAGTACTCAGTTCTGTTGTGTCATAGCTCAAAATATAAATGTGCCCAGACAGGTAGCTGTTGGAGCGCAACCTATCCTAGGCCATGAGCCAGCCCAGCTGCTCTGCATGGGAGCACAATTTTTATGGTGTGGGCCTGGCAAGTAGAATTCTAAGAATATAAGTTTTCTTTTGTTTTTTAAGAAAAAATGGAGGGGTGGTGGGGACATTGGGACATGTGCTGGGGGAAGTCTGAGGCTTGTGGGGGGCAGAGAGTTTGGTTTGGCTCACTCTATCCCTACCCAGACCAGCCCTTTTTCTTTTTCCTCTTTATTTCTTCAAGGGTTCCTACTAGGGATGAGTTATTCATTTCAGAAGTTACTGGTTCTGAAATGACACCTGTGAGCCCAGCTGGTGATCGAAAGCCTCTGAATCACAATCAGCTAATTCCATATGTTGTTCTGCGCCTGCACAGGGCTGAGCTCCAACAAGGAAGAAGCCTCTAATGTCATCATTCCTTCTCCCTGGCACTGGCCAATCATGAGCTGTGCAGGGAAATGCATCATCCCGCCTCCCTGTCTGATTTGCCAGTGCCAGGGAGAAGGAATGATGACATTGGAGGCTTTTTCCTCATTGGAGCTCAGCTCCTGTGGATGCAGAGCAAGTTAAGGGATTGGCTGATTGTGTTTCAGAGGCTCCCGAACACCAGCTCGGCTTGCAGGTGTCATTTCAGAACCAGTAGCTTCAGAAACGAACAGCCCATCACTAGTTCCTACCTTAGTCCAAGAGCCCAAGAAAGAATTGGAAAAGGAAGGTGGGTCCTTCAACTGCAAGGCTGCAGTGCAGCAATCTTGTGAAATGAAGCCATCTTTGAAGGAAACCACTTGTGGAGGAGTAGAAGTTTAAATAAAGACTACCCCCACCTGTGACAACACCCTGGAAGCAGGAGAAATGCATATGTAAATCATCAGCCAATCCCAGCAGGAGAGCAGGGGATGGTATGGTATAAAAAGGGTGGAGCCTGGTCTCTGAGAGTCAGTTAAGGGAGTTGAGTTAAGAGTTGTTGTTGAGAGTGTGTGAGAGAGAGAGAGAGAGAGAGAGCACAGCTCTGTTAAAGTTCAGTCAGGCAGTGAGGGCTTTACTGTTTACTGGTTATTAAAGACAGGGAGTCTTGAAGAGTTGAATTAATCTATTCTATGTTTAAGGCAACACATACCAATGTCTGTCATTATTGTATTTATTTATTTTCTCAATAAACTTCATTATTATTTTTATGTTATACATCTGAGTCTGTCCCAGTTCATAAGGTGATGATTTGAAAGGTGGCAGCATTACCAAGTGGATATTGTGAAGATTAATAATTTGGTTCCCTACACATCACATTTTTCATCACAATCAGACGTTTAAAAGGGAGGTGTTGTCACACCATCCTTTTAAGTTCACCTGCATCACTACCTCTTTTTCAATGATTTAAGCTTACACCAATATTTCTGAGTCTCATTTCGAGTCCCTATTAGTCCTGCAGGTCTCCATTCAAACAATAGGGACTTGAAAATGCAACTTAGAAAATGTGTCTCAGTCACAAGTTGAGTCCTAGTCAGTGACCACCACCTGCAGTCAAGTCAAGTCCAAGTTGAGTCGCTGGTGTGACTTAAATCAGAGTCAAGAGCAAGTCATGACCCATGAGTATGTATCTCAGGAACATACTGCATTGTGTTCTCAATGCATCCAGTGTTGGTGACTTTTTATCTGAATATATCATGAGAAACCACGAACATATCTTTATTTCCTGATTTATTTCCCCTGATCAACGATTTTCATAACAAGGTTTTACATGCTTTGGGGAAATGAAAATTAGATTCTAAGTGACACTGGTTGATATTATTTTTCTTCTGCCTATGATGCTCGTATCAATTCTGAAAACCCTGTATTTGTAAAATACAGAACTCATCCTGTTTTAATGGAATGTTGCACAGTCTTTACTGTCTCTAAGACACATGAAATCTGTAGCACAGTAAAATGCTGGTGCTGCAACATTGCTGTAAGTACTGAAGAGGAAGGAGGGAGGGAAGTAGAGGCATATGATTCATGTTAACAGCCTCCTTTTCTAAAAATGTCCTACAATGAGTCATCTGAAAGGAAAACTGCCTCTCCCCTATAACTGTACAGAATAATCTTAGATGGTTTTATAGGGTCTAATAAACAGTAGCTGCCATCCTGCTCAGTATTTACCCTCTAACAGAGCTACACCTGTGGAAATGGATGGACCATTTCAAGATTATCCAGTGCACATGACCAAGCATGCAACTGGGACCTCATTCTTTAAATGCAGCAACTTCTGTAATTTCAGTACACATATCTATTCAGCAGGATATTACTGATTATTTCTTCTAATAAATAAAGTCATATAAGTAAATTAGATAAAAGCAGTTTGCTTTACTTTTGGTTATTATTTGCATTATTTTTACTGACATCTCAGTTATACTTTTTTCCTTCATAGATTGCAATGGTACCATTCATTCATTCATTCATTCATTCATTCATTCATTCATTCATTCATTCAAAATATTTTATTCCTTTTCTCGTTCAAAAAAAGATGCAAAGCAGCTTATATTGTTAAGACAGTGCTTAGAACGAATAACACTAAGCATACTATACTATACTATACTAAAAGGATCAAATATAAAAAAACATATACTGTACAAGACCAACTTATATACATTCAAAGCAGTAAGGGGCAATGATTCATTTTAAACTCCACTCAGGCAGCTAGTCACTCTGGGCAAGCATGTCTGAATAAATATTTTAGACCAAGGCAATAACAGTAAGAATGGACAAATTCTTGGTCTGTATCCTGAACTGCAGACTAGAATTACTTGGCCCGTTCTAACTTTTTGAGGCTTATTAATTGATTGATTGCCATTTAGGCATTAAACTGTGTCTTTGTAACAGAAAATGTCTCTCTCAAACTTGCATTATAATGTCAGTGCCAGAATACCTTTTTATATAAACCACATTTGATATGCTAATATCGCTATGCGGGAAAAATGCCTTGAACTCTATTGCAACATTCAGAGCAATGTAAAATTCACTCCATAGCTCTATCCCTCTGCACACATTTATCTACATCTTGGACTCTAAGAGATATGCCATCAAATAATCTCATACATGAATTCACAAAGAACTGATGATTTCCCAATGACCCATAATTCAGGGTCAGTGTTTTGTATGTTCCACCACAGCATTTTGAAAACAACCGTGCCGTTGTCTTTATTCAACTTCTTGTTATGTGTGCACTCCCCCCCCCAACTGAAAACACACATTTTATTTCCATACCTGAAACAGTTTTACATTTAGATGCTGAAAAACATAAACCATTCAACCTCACTTTATTCCTTTCACTTCTTGAAACAAAGGAGTCAATCCCGGAAAAGAACTTCTTCATAAAGCAACAGGCCAATACCTCGGTGAATTGGTCTTCAAAGCTAACAGGCATCAGCAACTTTTATTGTTCATTTTCTCTTTACACAGTGGCTTCTTCCATAACAAGCAAACTAGCATAGCCAATAACAAAAGGAATTTTTCATTCGTTCCGTGCCCTTCTCTATAATTAAGTGTTGAGTATCTATAAACTTAAGAACAGGATGTGCAAGTAACCTATTTCATCTGTAACTTACATAAGTTTATTTAAGCTATAGCTATACAGTGGACCCTTGTATAACAAATGGTTTGTATAACCTAAAATCTGTACAACATAAACAATTCTGGAGATAGGGGAAATTTGCTTAACAGATTCGCCTATGAGGCGAATCTGTACAACATAAAAATGGTCTCGATTAGGGATTACTCTGTTTTCAATGCATTCCTATGGGAAATTTGTATAAAGGAAAATTTGCTTAGCATAATTTCATTTGGAATGAATTATTTCCTTTATACAAGGTACCACTGTACTGTACTCTTCTTTGTGTTTGTATCTGAACAAACTACTATATATGCTTTTAATTCTACTTTGTTATAAATAAACTTTATTTTTATTCCATTTAAATCAGCTTGGAAAGCATTAATTTACTAGAGAAGCTAGTTGGTGACAGTGGAAGAACGAATTAGAGCCAGTGCTTGTCAATAGCCTGTGAAAAGGCTGGAGGCATAGCATCACAGTCCTGACCAGGATTTATGAAAGTTATTGTCCAAGAACCCAAATCCTTTCCTGAATCCACTGCCACTTTGGGAGGGTTTGTACCATAGGATCATAGAATTATTTTGGGCAGAATCATTTGCCCCCCATGGCCCAGACAACAGAAGAAAAAGAGAAACAGGAGGCAGCTGTTGGAAATGTTGGTAGTGACATCACTGCACCAAGAAGAAAAGAGAAGCCAGACTGGATGGAAGGAAAACCACTAAATATCTATACAGAAGAGCAGGCATTCATCCATGCACAGTTTGAATTGCAGTTCTAGTAATCAATTGACTATGTTTTATTTTTTGTTTTTTAAAGTTGGTGTGTGAGTAACTTCAGGTAAGAAAAACCCAGGGAAAACATAGAGCAGACATGATCTTTTACTTTCTACTGCATTTCAAATTGAATGAATGAATGAATGAACTGGCTACTATAATCCAGATACCTTACTCAGACATTGTCAGCAACTGGAGAATACAAACGAGGGCTTGCACTTTACTGTCACTTTCCCTTTCTCTTCCTGCCACTTGTATTCCTCTCCACATTCCTATATTTGTTTTACAGAATTCCCCAAAGCTCCAGAACCTATCTTTGGGGTGCTTATACGGAGCCAAATGCAGAAGGGAAAAATCCATTCCATTCTTAGTGGTCTGCCATTATTTGGTGGGATACAGTGTCTTCATAAACACTCAAGATAAAAGATGTAGGCATCTTTCTCAAGGAATGGTATTAACCTTTTGATATCAATTTTTATGTTCTTTATATATTTTATATGTCAACGATTTGTACTCAATGAAATCTAACAAGCTAGATTGCCATCACTTTCCAAAATATTTGGTTCTCTTTTCTGAGAATTTGATAAAATGGAAATGGTCAGAAACTGATCCATAGGGAAATGAGCACAGGAAAACATTGGATGTTTGTTTTTACTTGGTTTTTTTTTGGGGGGGGGTTAGACTATGAACACATGAAGGGTCTCTTCTTTGATTGCTCACCCTGAAAGTACATGAGCTGGGTTTTGTTGAAAAAATATAAAAAGTTTTAAGGGCTCAAAAGTAGTGCTTACTTGTTGGTTCCAAATTACAAAACTACTGGATTTAATGGACAAGCTTATTGATTTTGGAGGGGCGTGGTGGCTCAGTGGACTAAGGCTCTGAAAACTGTTGGCTGCAGCTCGGCGGTTCAAATCCCAGGTGCCACACACTGGAGTGAGCTCCCACTGATAACCCCAGCTCCTGCCTACCTAGCATCTTGAAAGCATGTAAATGGAAGTAGATAAATAGGTACCGCTGTAAAAAGCAGGAAGGCAAAACAGTGTTTCATTGCAGCCATGATGGCCACATGGCCATGGACTTGCACAACACTGGCTCTTCAGCTTGAATACGGAAATGAGCACCACCCCTAGAATTGGACACGACTAGCACACATATGCGGCAGGAACCTTTACCTTTTTTTACCTTTTACCTTACTGATTTTGAGTTTTAACAGCAGTAAAAGGTCATAATTATAGTAGTAGTTTGGATAATTTCAATAGGCGTACCACCTTATGCCAAACAATATTGTACAAATTATACTGGAACAATTTCATTGGCTAACTGTTCATTTCAGTGTCCAAAGTGAAATGTCATTGACAATCTCTCAAGTCAGAAATCTAGTTCTTGGAAGAAAACACAACAACCCTGCGCCCTGGCCCATCTGATTGGACTTTGCAACCACTATGAACTGCCTTGGCAAATTGCTTAAAAGCACTTGATATTTACATTGGCTTAATGCATTGGCAAATCTTATACTGGATGTCTCAAATGCTACACACACTCAGAGTCAGTCATGATGTGTGTGTGTGTGTGTGTGTGTGTGTGTGTGTGTGTGTGTGTGTGTGTGTGTGTGTGTGTGTGTGTGTGTGTGTGTGTGTGTGTGTGTGTGTGTGTGTTAGAGAGACAGAGAATATATATTTTAAGCTTCACCTTTTGGAAAGCAGAAACCACTGTTACACTAAGGCATTCTTTAATCCTGCCTACTAACAGACTAGTGGAGGATAGTTTTAGCTTCTTAAGAACATGAGAACATAAGATGAGCCCTGCTGGATCAGGCCAAGTGCGCATCTAGTCCAGCTTCCTATTTCACACAGCAGTCCCACTAGATGCCCCTTGGAGCATGTGAAACTTGTTTGTTTGTTTGTTTGTACATACATACATACATACATACATACATACATACATACATACATACATACATACGTTTATATACCACCTATCTTCCAAAAGGAACTCTCGGCAGTTTACATCAATATAACAGTAATGAATCAATAATATAAAAATATGTAAAGAAAAACATTAAATAACACACTTAAATAAAAATGACATACAACAGAATGAGCCAGCCTGGCAGTCTTATTCTACTGGTCCCAATAGGCTTTATTTTTTTAAAAGGAATTAAGTTAATATTGCCAAACTCCTCTTTAAAGAGCAAGGTTTTAACAGCTCTCTTAAAGGCAGGCAGGGACTCTGCAAGGCGAATCTCACTGGGGAGTTTATTCCATAACGATGGGGCAACCACAGAGAATGCCCGGTTTCTGGTGACCATTTTCCGGGCCTCTCTGTATGTGGCCACCCAGAATGAGAATGCCTGTGACGCTCTGGTGGGTTGGTCCGCAGCTGATCTTAGGGAGATTTACCCCACCAGGTATTCAGCTCACAAGCCATGGAGGGTTTTGAAAGGCAAAGCCAATACCTTGAACCTTACTTGGAAGGCAATAGGTAACCAGTGCAAGCGAGCCAACACTGGGGTGATATGGCCATACCTTCCTGTACCCACCACCAGTCTGGCCGCTGCATTCTGTACCCACTGCAATCTCTGAATAAGGGTCAGAGAGCATTGTAATGATCTATCTTCAATATCATGAGCACCTGCACGACTGTTCTCAGGGAAGCCTTGTCCAGGTAAGGGCAAATCAGGACAATCAGCCAAAGGTGAAAAAAGCTGACTTGGAAACGGCTGCCACCTGTGCTTCCAGGGACAAAGCTGAACTCAACACAACACCCAGACTTCTCACTCTAGCCACCAGCTGGAGGGAAGAATGCTCTAAGCTGGGGAGAGGGCCATTTAAACAAACTACAATTCAACAGATCAGAAACAAACAGCACAGATCAAGAACTAACATGAGACTACTATATATAGTACCTCTCTTCTGATACCAATCCTATGCATCTGACACTTTGAGGTACCCTCCTTTTAAGCCAGGCATGTCCAAACTTTGGCCCTCCAGATGTTTTGGACCACAACTCCCACAGTCCTTTGTCATTGGCAATACAGGCTTGGAATTCTGGGAGTTGTGGTCCAAAACATCAGGAGGGCCGAAGTTTGGATATGCTTGTTTTAAGCCATGTATCCCGGTCATGCCCTGTAAGGGGCAATAGACTTTTCTTCCAGGGATCTGTTCAAGGCAGTTTTAAAGGCATCCAGGCCAGATGCAATCACCACACCCTGTAGCAAGGAGTTCCACAGACTAACAACAAACTGGATAAACAAGTATTTTCTTTTGTCTGTTATCACTTTCCTGAACCTAAATTTGAGTTGATGACCCATGATTCTGATATTGTGTAAGAGGGAGAAGAGCTTCTCTTTATCCACTTTATCCATCCTCTGCATAATTTAGTATGTCTCAGACATGTCCCCTCTTAGGCATCTTTTTCCTGATTAAAGAGCCCAAAACACTGTAGCTTTTCCTCATCAGGGAGGTGTCCCAGCCCAGTAATAATTTTAGTCACTCTCTTCTGCACCTTTTCCAATTCCACTATGTCTTTTAACAAAATGTGGCAGCCAGAACTGTGCACATTATTCCAGGTACAGCCTTATCATTATTTTGTACAATGGTATTATAATATTGAGTGTTTTGTTTTCAATCCCCTTTTTAATAATCCCTAGCATGGAATTAGCCTTCTTCACCACCATCACATGCTAGGTTGACAGTTTGTTCAAACTGTCCACCAGTACATCAAAATCTTTTTCCTGGTAAGTAAAGTTTTGATTTTTCCCACCCAATTTGTATTACTTTGCATTTTTTACCTTGAAAAAAAATTACATTTTACAAAATTTGTCATTTTGCTGCCCATTCTCTAAATTTGATGATATCCTTCTGGAGTGTTTTGCAATCCCTTCTGGTCTTCACCACCCAGAAAAGTTTTGTTTCATCTGCAAACTTAGTGCATTATGACCAGCTTCAGATGGGGTTGGAAACTAAAATGGTCATCCAGGTGGTTTCTCTATTTTCCTTCTGACAGTGAAGGCTCATGACTAAGTCTTGTCTCTTGCCTTTATATATAAATTATTTCCTCTCTCTCTCTCTCTCTCTCTCTCTCTCTCTCTCTCTCTCTCTCTCTCTCTCTCTCTCTCTCTGTGTGTGTGTGTGTGTGTGTGTGTGTGTGTGTGTGCATGCGCGCACGCGTGTGAGTAAGTGAGCAAGCATGCACATCCATGTTGCTTCCTTAATACTTTGAAAACTTCAAGCTATCATAACAGGCTGCTTCCAAAGTGACTTTGAATTTCCTATTTATTTTGGACACTTCATAAATTGTACTGTACTGTAAAGATTCATAGAAAACCTATTTCATCTCTGGGTGTCACACATCTCAGCATTACAGAGCTCTTATTAAATATATTTAATTTAACATTTTATATATTGATTTTCAATTTCTCTTCTTTCTCAGAGTTTGACATTGATAAACTTCCAGACAATATTAACCTATTGGTTCCCCAACCCAGCCTTTTAAATCTTCACTCCCAAGATACTGCTGAAATCACAATCAGGTACATGATGGAATAGGTTTTATATCTGAGACTAAGAAGATAAATTGAAAGTAGATATGCAACTTAAGTAAATAAAGTGATTGTATGAGCAGTCATTTTCTCACTCATATGAGCTATTTATTATGAGACCAATCTCAGGCATTGAAGTATTCAGGGGAGTGCCCTCCATTAATAAAAAGAAAAGAAGGTATAGCTTCTGAAAAATGGACAGAGGGTAGTCAAATGAAAACAGACTTTTGAACTTAACAGAACTCAGTGAGATTGGGAAATATAAATAAATTTATCCAGTTAGAAATTATTTTGCTTTCTAAATTAGTTTCAAAGATTGATACTCCGGGCTGCCATGGAGCAGGGTGAGGCTATTTTGGCTGCGTGCCCAGATGGCATCACATGTGTGCAGTGCAGCCTATGGGATATTGCAGGGGTGTTCGTTTTATAAGGTCTTGCCATGTGGTGAGAGGCCTCTTTCTGGATCCAGCCATCTTACAGACATTGTTTCTCAGCTTCTTAGGTGCTGAGCAGGTTTTGCTTTTGCCAAACCCCCTCCCCCCACTGGCCGGCCTCTGCTTTTCCTTTGTTCTGACCTGGGAGGGGAGGTTTATCTTGCCATGCTGAAGGGCTTGCAGTGCAGGCTCTGTTTTCTTCCCTTCACCCACACTGGCACCTAAATGGGATAGCCTTTTTGTTTACCTCCAGAGGTGGGGCTGGGCGGGTTTTCTCCCCAGGCAGGCACAGCTGCTTCCACCTCCACTGTCCCTCTCCTCCTTTCAAGCACCCATTAGGGATAGGCAATGAACAAAAATGACATGTCATTTCATCATTTTGTTAGCTAATGAAACAAAAATGAAATGAAACAAAACGATGATGTGCCATCTTGTTACTTTTTTAAAAATCAGCATTTTTACATTGACATGAACCAATTCATTTCTCTATAAAGAGCCCCCCTGGAGTCCTAGAGACACCAAATTTGGAGTGATCCATTATTCGTCTCTCTCCTTTAAGCCCTCCAAATTTGGAGTGATTTGGTGTTTAGGGGGCTGAGTTATTAAACTTCAAAGTGGGTGCCCCCTGGAAACAAAACATTTCTAAGTGCCATTTTCTGTGTTTGGAAATACTGTTCCTGGGCAGCTAGAAGTATGAATATTGCTGTGGACCTCCCTCAAGCTCTCCCCTTTAAGCACCCCCAAATTTGGAGAGGTTTGGGGAAGGGGGCCAAGTTATTCAATTCCAAATGTTGTGCTCCAGTGGAAAAAAATTGTAAAGTGCTTGAAAATACTGATCCCAGGCACATAGCAGCATGGAAATCACTGTGGACCTTTCTCAAGCTTTGGGATCTGCTCAATGGGAATGAGCAGATTTTCTCCTAAATGATGATGCAGCAGATAATTTTGTTCATGCATGCCCCTCCCCTTTAACTAGAGATCGAGTGAAAGTTAGAATTATGAAATCGGGGCCCATTCATTATCAGTAATTGACATCACAGAATTGTGCCAACTAGATAGAATGTGGAGAAAGCAGTACAAATGGCTTTAAAGTCAAGTTGTTCAGAGCAACCAATTCAATTGTGCTTTATGTAGTTATTAAAGTGACTGAGTGGATGGCAGAATCCAAAGCCGATTGGTCAGGACCTCCTTTGTGGGAAGCTGACTGATCATAGGTGGCAGACCACATCAGGAATACTTTGCACAACTCAAAGAAAGTATTATTCTGGGCACATGTGGCATTTTAAAGAGCTGCCCAGTGAATGAAACAAGCAATTAATTTGTTCAGAGAGTCTGTGTGCAGGAACTTGGTTGTGCATTATGATGGTCTCCCTTAACTAAGTGTTCATTTTATAATGTTATAGCACTAGCCTTACAAAAGGTTGGGGATCAGTACTGCTGAAGTTGGATTAATTCATGCATCATTGGAAAAGCATTCACAGCTGATGCCACGGGCTGTGAGGCCACTTGACTACTGTCCCCACATGGTCACAAAACTTGACTGTATGCTTGGCCTAGCCAAACTTTTAGGTTCTATACATTATTTTCTTTCTGACTCCAGGAGTGCTGCCACAGTGACAGACTACAGTATTTATCATGGGCAGCTGAGTACACATGGCTTTTAGGCTGGAACCTGTTCCAGTGGGCCATGTTGAAGAAACAAAGCATGGGGACAAGCCTTGGGATGGGTTTGCATCCCAGGGTACTCAGAGTAACAGAGTAACCGCCCAGAGTGACCTTGCTGCCAAGATGGGCGGAAAAAAATCCAATAAATAAATAAATAAATAAATAACACCTGTTATGGTGCTGAGCCACATGGTGGCTGGGCCTATGTGGGCCACATGAATTGGAGGAGATTGGTAGGCACACACTGGGATGGGTTCATGGAGCCACATTCTATGGTGCCCCAGATGTGACTTTGTCATTGTGTTGATCCACAATGACTTGACCCAGTGGTTGGGCAAATGGCAGATTATCCAGGTTAAAGCTGACCTCAGGAATCTTAGAAACAGGTTTGTTCATGTTGAGATTAATGGGTGTAATATTGTACAACATTTCATTTAGTTATAGGCATGGGACCCCATTTTAAATAAATAAATAAATAAATAAATAAATAAATAAATAAATAAATAAATAAATACAATTTAAAGCTCCAAAAGGTATAACTAGGGAAATGTGCAACTATTAATTGAGGGTTAGTTCAATATTTAATTTAAAAAAATATTCTGATCTGAAGGGGGGCCTTCAGTCTGAGCTAGGGGCTCAGTGGGGGAAAGGGAGCATACTAGGTACCCCCTTTCTGTGGTGGGTAGTGCAAGCAGTAAATTTAAGTCATGTGAAATTTATTGAATAATATTCCTTAGTGAGCTGGTAGTCTTCAATATGAATTAGGAAATGAATTAAGAAATTAGGAACATTAGGTGTTAGGTATAAATAGGTTCAAAGATCAGGAATGAGGGCTGCCCAGACTGCAGGTTTTGGGACGGCACTGAACAGGTGGGCATCACCTTTCTAATAATATTAGGAATTATTAATTGATCTGTTTGCACTACATTCAGGCCCCCTTGTTTAAGGGATGTTTAACAGTTGAATTGAATGAATTTCATATCAATAAATTGTGGACCAATATTATTCCCACAAATGTGTCTTTCTGGGCTGGGTGAGCAAAGGCATTTTTCATTGTCATGCACGTCTTGCAGGTTAAGGCAGGCTCCCTAAAAGCAATTCACCTAATCACGGCTGGTGGGATAAAGCAGTGTTTTTCAACCTTTTTTGGGCAAAGGCACACTTGTTTCATGAAAAAAACCATGAGGCACACCACCATTAGAAAATGTTAAAAAAATTAACTCTGTGCCTATATTGACTATATATAAAGTAATTCTCTTGAATAGGAATCAAATAAACACAAAGAAATTATTTTATAATTACTTTATTATGAAATAAGTAAACAGAAATATGAAAAAGAGAACTGGGCCTGTTTGAGACAAATATTTTCTCTGTACCAGGTATTTGTGCCGCGGAACAGTGGTTGAAAAACACTGGGATAAAGGACTGGTGAAAACTCCTGAAGAGAACTTTTTTTGAGATATATTTCTCTGTAGCATTTTCCTTCCAGCTAGTATGCTTGTAATGTAATTCTGGATGCTAATTAAATTATATTTCCTGTTAAAATAAAATGGGATGGTTAAGAATATGGTACTACTTCCTAAATGGAGGATCCATAGTTTTTAGGTGCTTTTTGAAGAAGTAGATAGCAATCCATATATATATTCTGTTCCATCAAAATGCCCAATTGTGTGGACATTGGTAATTATGTTTACCTGAATGGAAGAAAAATAAATATACCTGAATAGTAGAGTAATAAATAATTCAAAATAATGAAGAGCTTCTGTGAATGAGAAACTGACTACTGTACCCCTATAATTATATTATTATTTAAACTGCATACAGTGGGTCTGAAGAAGTGGCTGTAATTCATGAAACCTTACACTGACATAAATCTCTTTCAGACTGGTCTTGTAAAATATGTGGGAGTTTGGAACAGAAGGGGGTATGGATGCAGTGGACATACCTGGTAGGTATATACATATGCCTCACCTCAAAATATTCCTATCCACCCACCAACTTCCTAGATGCTCACATATTGAGCTGGAAGGTTATCAGATGGATTTCTTACCACAGTTGAACATGATTACAGAGCTCATGTGACTGGAAACCACAACATGTCCCTGCTCATGACTGATATACAATTATTTTAAAAAGAAAATGTAATGAAGATATTGTGGAAACATCAGAAAAAAATATGAGATAACTTTTGCAACTTCCAAGGTTCATTATAGAACCTTTGTTCTAGTTCATAGTTTGTTAAGACTATGGCAGTATTACTGGTTGCAATATTAATATTCTTACACACCTCCACCTGTCCCCAAATGATCTTCAAATTTAGAATGGTAGCATTATGCTTCTCATACCTCTGGCAGGATACTGAATCTAACGTGGTTCTTGGGCTGGTAAGCAGATAAGGCCTTATTTCATTTGAATCATTTCATTGATGTATTTTCTGGATAAATAAAATTTTAGAAAATAGGGATGGGCACCTTACGAAAAATGACATGCTGTTCTGTTGTTTTGTAAGCTTATGGAACTTTATAAAATAAAACGAAACAGCAGTGTGTTGTCAAGAAATGAACAGAAACACCATTTTTTGTGTCAGAAATAAAATGATTCATCCTAGCCTCTTGATCCAGCTGTCTTGAGAACAGGAGGTTTATTTTTAAAAACTGATTGATTTGTTTTCATTTCTTCCAGTGCCTCAGTTTATCTTGATCTGCCTGAAGCTAGCCAGCCCAGGAGCTGACAGCTGAGATGTTCCCTTCACTGGCTGTGTATGCAAGTTGATTTAAACTAATTGATTTCCTTTCCTTTATAAGTAGGACTGTAGAGGTATTTTTTAAAAATATTTTCTGTCTTTCCTCTGCTGCGCTGATCAGCTGTTGAGTTTATCCTCCCAATCTCTCCTTGCAGCAACCAGCTATTAGGTTTCTACCTTATTTACAGAGGGTTCTTTGCTTGAAAGCAAATTGATTGGAAGGTTTGAGGGTCTTTGATTTAGGGCAGTGTGCTCCCTGTTAAAGAGGAAAGCTCCCCATTATTTATGGCCTTATGAAGCGTTTTGTTTCATGATGTATATTCTTTTTAAAAATCCGTTATTAATGAAATCAAATCAAATCAAGACTGAAACAAAACAAAACAAAACAAAAAACAAAACACTATATTTCCGTTTTGTGCCCATCTTTAGTAGCAAATTCCTTTTTCCCCCTTGCTTCTTTCTTTTTGGCCCACATCATCAGAAGCTGGCTGTGAGACTGCCCAAGTTGATATGCAGCACAACCACCTTGAACATCCTTTTGATTCAGTGATGTGTTCCAAGTTCCCTTTTACTTTTTATGAATTAACACATCAATTATTAATGGAGCAAGAGCAGCTAATAGGATAAGGCCTACTAAACTTTTTTAAAACTAAAGAGCTGCCGTTGCGTTTCCCTTTTTTTATTTCCCACTTACAGACTCCCTTCTTTTTCTTCTGTGTTTTTCTCTATCTACGTGTTCTGAGGAGATGATGAGCTGTTGTTTATATTTATGAAGTGGTGTGACAGCCTTTTCAGTTGATCTTTTAAATACATGAAGGAAGCATCTCAGGCTGATTTTGAAGTCAGCAAAAAGCTGAAGACAGCAGAAAAAGAAGACCAGGCAAGAAAGCCTGCAGGGTTGCCAGAGTTTACAAGATGTGAGCAGGCTGTTGGGGACAGGCCATTTTGGGGATCTCTTGTTCATAGGGTCACCATATGTTGGAAGCAATTTGATGGCATGCAACAACAAACTAATTAACACACAAACAACATGGATGCTTACGTCTAAGTAGGTATGCATAAGTTTTTTTTAAAAATAGCCTTAATGCGCCTAGTTGATCTAGGAACAAGTAGATTTTTTTGCACAGTTTTAATCCTTTTCTACCCTAATGTTTCCATCATACTTCCAAGTACTGTACTTTTATTCCATCTCTTTGAAGTTATTTTTGTACTTCTAGTTACCGAGAATGGTACATAAAATGGAAGGTTGCTATAAATGCTATCCTCAGGAGCAGAATTCTTAGCCATATAATTAGTCAAATATTGGGTGCGCGTTTTTTTTTTTTTAAATCAGGCAACTGCCACGATAGAAGAGATGCAGCCTTTTACCCTGTTGATGTGAAATGCATGCCAAAACCTGCACAACTTAATATGTTATTTTTCAAAAGCGGCTTCTTCAGTTACTCCTCACCTGCCTCAATATCGCTCATTACTGTTGCATTTCTTTTATTTGGGCTTAGCTTTCTTCATCAGTGACATTGCTCAGTCCACGAGCAACTGATAATATCTGCAAGAATCCACAAAGGAAGGTCCCTCCATTTGTATGTACATATTGCATTAATGCTTACCTTTCTAATGTTGGGTTCTGGAAGCTCATGGCCAGTCTGGCTCAGGAGTGTCTCTCATGTTTCCTTCCTAGTAGAAATCCCCCTGTCTGGCTGCTATAATGCATCTACCCTCCCTTATTGTTTTTGTTAAGCTCCCCTTTGCTCACAATCTTCCTCCGAGAACCAAGCCCCTGTCCTCTTCCATTCCCAGTTTCCTACTGACTAGACAACACACTAAAGCAGAGACCGATCTATCCAAAGAACCTGACACCAAAGCACAAGAGGAACGAGATAGTATATGTGGTCCAGTGCAGTGAGAAGTGAGCACATGTCTATACTGGAGAAAAAAAGAACCATTAAACAGGAGGGTTGCCCAGCATTGGAGGGGCATCAGCTCAGGACCAGAATCTGCAGTGTACCTCCATTTGAAGGACCAAGGGCACTCGTTGAAAGATGTGGATGTACAGAGAAGATGAGGATTAGACAGAGAAGAGAGGACTCAGGGAAGCCATTCATGTGTGTATTGAAAACCCCACTTTCAACAGAGGTGGGGGGCTTGGACACAATTTGTCTGCTACTTATCAAGTGGCCCTTTCATCAGTCCCCAGAGGAATCAGAAGCACTTCACACCTCCACCAGCAAGGCCATAGCTAACAACCCATACTTAATGGGTGTTGGGAAGGGTTGCATAGGTGGGACTTTCACACTCCTTAGGCCAGTGATGGCAAACCTTATAGAGACCGAGTGCCCAAACTGTGATTCAAAACCCACTAATTTTTTTATTAGTGTCAATACAGCAATTTAACCTGAATACTGGTGGCTGTGAAGGGGCGTTATCGGGTGCTCACAGAAAGGGCTTTGAATGCCACCTTTGGCACCCATGCCATAGGTTTGCCAACACTATGTTAGGCCATTGTCCACCTAATGAGTCTACTCAAACCATGGTCCAACTTATGAACCTATTCAGACTAGATTGATGTGAAATGAAGCTGAACTATAAAATGGAGGACTCACCACTAACTTTCCTCAGACTGATGAAGCTGCATAGATGAATCAGAATCAGAATCAGAATATTTTATTGGCCAAGTATGGTTGGACACACCCAGAATTTGTTTTGGTAAAATATGTTCTCCATATGAGAAATATGAGTAGAAAACATTTCAGTCTCTCAAGAAAATGTCCATTTACAATGATTCAACTTCCATAGCCACCCCATATGTATTCCTTCTCTCTCCCTTTCTTGGTTTCAGACCTAAATCTACCACCCATCTTCTGCTCTTCTCGAGTCTTGTGTCAGATGGGTGCAACTTCTTTCCTTCCCTGATAATAATGTGAGATTCAGAAGACTACCCTCTTTTTTTCCATCTTTGAATGCAGTGAAGGGCTGGGCTGGCCATGTGCATGTATTTATTTATTTATTTATTTATTTATTTATTTATTTATTTATATACTGCCCATCTTCTGGGTGGTTTCCAATTGAATAAAACCAACAATATATAACAAAAAGAGAGAGAGAGCAAGAGAGAACTAGTAAAATAAGGAAGGGGAGACCCTCCACAAGAGGCGATGCAGGCGGCAATAGTAAAAAAAATAAATTATGTAAAAAGATCAAAACTGGCCTTCAACACACTTAAACATATGCAAGTTAACTATGGGATATTGTGTCATTACTCAGACTGCACTAGGGTTGTGATGGGGAGGAGCATCCTTTCCTCCTTTAAGATCCTCACTCACACAGAGATGCAGAAGCAAATATATAACAGCCCACCCCCCAAAGCAACATACCACATTGTAAGAATTCCCGCAACCCACCCAAAAATGTTCACTTGATCACATCTCTATCTTGCCTCCTTTGAAAAATCCATTTTGTGCATGCACTAATTAGCCTCCCCAAGAAACCCCCCAACTCCTCCTGCTGCTTTTTTTTTTAAAAATACAACTTTTCCCAGGGCTAATTGTCAGGGCTAATTAATAGTCAGGGCTATTTTTCAAGAAGTCCTCTAGGCATCTATTGCTTGGAGCCACAAAGTGAACAAAATGCCTGGACAAAACAGTAAGGAGCACAAGATGATGTTCTGCAGGCCATCTTAACTGCTGGCATTTGGTGTCCTTTCACCCACTGGAAACAGCGGCATTACGTTTTGCAGCAGGATCCAGCTATTTACTGTGATTGCGAATCAAAGATACAGAAGCTACTTCCCATAATGTAGCAATACCCCACATTCAGAAACCACTTTTTTTGAAGATTTGAATTAAAATGAATATATATATTAGGTGCGGCAATGATGGCTGAAACCCAACCATGAGACATAACTAGGGCCAATGTATTAGTGGAGACCTGGGGTGTCTGTAAGTTCCATTGATTCTCCATAGGCCTACACTAGATGATGACTTGCAACAGAATTTCAGTCATTATAATAGTAAAGACCAGTGAGTAAATATATCAAAATAGTTGTGTGATAATGTGAATCCATAAAATTAAGCCATCTTTGGAAGCTATCAATTTATTATAAGCAGTTACACAGACAAAAATGCCATCCAAAATAAAAACTGGGTACTTTAGTTTTGGGCTAGAGCACTGCAAACTGTCAGCTACAAAGTCGGCAGCTCAGCGGTTCAAATCTTGGGTGCCACACAGCGGAGCGAGCTCCTGCTGATAACCCCAGCTCCTGCCAACTTAGCAGTTTGAAAGCATGCAAATGCAAGTAGGTAAATAGGTACCACCATAAAAAGTGGGAAGGTAAACACTAGTGTTCCATGTGCAGAACACTGGGTCTTTGGTTTGGAAATGGAGATGAACACCATCCCTAGAGTCAGACACGACTAGCATGCAAGTGTGGGGGGAAACTTCACCTTTACCTTTACTCTAGTTTTGGGAAAGAATGAGGGTGAGATAAAGCCTTCCAAAGCAGGTAGCCTGCAGAGAAGATTTCTCTATTTGAAAAGGTGTACATTGCTTTGAGCCTAAGGGTTGGGGGACCAAGAGATCGCTGATTAGAAAACTTAAAGACAAAGATCATTATAAACTGTGGTCAGGAAAAAGTATATTGATTTTGATTTCCTTAAATCCATATAGTACATATACTACATGGGATTAGTAGAATCGACCCAGCTGAAATTGACATAGTACAATATTTATCATTTATTATTTATTTATTTGTTATATTTCTAGGCCGCCCATCTTCCAAACGGAACTCTGGGCGGTTTACAATTAAAATGATACAACAAAGACAACAGAGAAAAAAATATGAAAGGGAAAGCTACTAATAAAAAAGTAAATAATAAGGAGGGACAATTCTCTCCACAAAGGATGACGCGGGCAGGAAAAAAATTGAATAAAATAAATAAAATTAAATAAAAAGGTCACCATATGCCTCTTTAAAAAGGTAGGTTTTCAGGGCCTTTTTAAAGGCAGGCAGGGACTGTGCTAGGCGCAGCTCACTAGGGAGATGATTCCAAAGCGTAGGGCCCACCACAGAGAAGGAGTGGTCACGCATGAGCAATTTCCACGCCTCCTGGGTGTGGCCACCCTAAGTGAGTGCACCTACGCCATTCTCGTGGGCCTGACCCCAGTTGACCTTTGGGAGATACGCTCCAACAGGTACTCTGGTCCCAAGCCGTGGAGGGTTTTGAAAATAAAAACCAGGACCTTGAACCTTATCCAGAGGACAACGGGTAGCCAATGCAGGTGAGCCAGAACTGGGATGATGTGCTCAAATCTATGAGCACCCACCACCAGTCTAACTGCCGCATTCTGCACCCGCTGGAGCCACCTGACAAGGGTCAAGGGCAACCCCACGTAGAGGGCATTGCAGTAGTCGATTCTTGATATCACAAGGGCCTGCACGACTGTCCTCAGGGAGAACTCATCAAGGTACTGGTGGATCTGGGCGATCCTGCGGAGATGGATAAAAGCGGCCCTGGAGACCACTGTCACCTGGGCATCCAGGAAGAGGGCTGAATCCAGGACCATGCCCAGATTCCTGCCCCGTCCGTAGGCTGGAGGGAACCCCCCCCCCAGTCTAGGGAAGGGGCCATTGTACCTAGATGAGGACACCCCAAATAACAGAACCTCCATCTTCTCCAGGTTCAGCTTCAGTCGGTTGGTCCTGGTCCATTCCAGAACCGCCTCCAGGCACAGGTCGAGGGAGCGTACTGCCTCCTCTGCAGAGGAAGAAAAGGAGAGATAGAGTTGCGTGTCATCAGCGTACTAATGGCAGCAAACTCCAAATCTCCTGATGACCTCTGCCAGCGGCCTCATGTAAACATTGAACAGCATGGGGGAGATTGCCAACCCCTGAGGCACCCCACAAGGGAGTGTCCAAGGAGCTGACAAATCATCCCCCAGCTGAACCTGCTGAGACCGGCCGCCAAAAAAGGAACGGAGCAGGTTACTGTGGTCAACAGTGTTAGCTTTGAGCGGCCGTTGAGCAAAAAAATTCTCCCCAGCATACAGTTGAGAGAGAATTTTAGCTGGTCCAGCACACTTCCCTTGCGTGTCTCTGCTTGGCTTCCAATCTCCACACACAGGGATCAGCAGAGTAGCTCTCTCTTCTGGAGATTTAGCACAGCGTCTTCTGCCAGTGTTCAAGGAATAAATCAGTCTGACAGTCTGAGATAACCTACTGCCTAGTTTATTTACAATTAACTCATATATTTACACCCGGACTACAAGCCGGCATTTCAGCGTCTTGCAACACACGCGCTAGCAAAGAAAAAACACAGCTGAAATCACTAACTATCACTCCCTTTTGAAACTCCCTCTAACTAACTGAAAGAACCTGGAGTTTTTATCTCCTCTCCAACATTTCACTGCGCATGACAACAGATTTGACTTTAACCCTGTAAGCACCAAATCTGATACTCCAACACCCCCTCTCGCAGTGAATGTTGGGAAAAACATTGTGAGTTTTTTACTCATTCCATACCCAAACCTTCACAGAACTCTCCATGCTTCTGGAAGCTCAATGGTTTGGTGAACCCATCAGCAAGATTCTTCTGACTTTGACAATACTTCAGTTTCACCAAGTCATTCTGTATGCTCTGACATACATTGTGGTAACGGATGTCCAAATGTTTAGTTCTGGATTTAAACTGACCAGATTCTGCCAATTTCAAACACGGTTGATTGTCTTCCCATACCGTAATAGGTAGACAGCAATTTCCATTGATTTCTTGGACCAAACATCTGTAGTACTCTAGTTCCCTACAGAGATCTGACAGAGCACTGTACTCAGATTCTGTAGAGGAAAGTGTAACCAGACTTTGCTTTCGGGACTTCCACCCAACTAGAGACTTTCCAAATTTCACTACCATTCCTGACACTGATTTTCTGTCCTCAGCATTTGCCCAATCGCTGTTTGACCAACACTGTAACTGCGATTCACCTTCTGCTGACAACTTGAGACAGAAATCCTTAGTGTCTTTCAAATATCTCAGTATTCTCTTGATACCATTCCAGGCAATTTTACTGGGATTTGATGCCTCTCTACTTAGCAAATTCACAGCAAAAGCAATATCTGGTCTGCTCCACTGAGACAGATACAATAAACTTCCAATAGCTGACTGAAACAATTCTGGCCTCTCAAATTTCTCATCATTACTAGTTTGACTATCCTTCTCAAAATTTGTCTCCATTGGTGTTTTAGCACCATTACAGTCAGACATTCTGAATTTCTGTAACAACTGTTCAATCTTGCTTTTCTGGCAAAGTAAAAAACTTCCATCCTCAGTTCTATCAATCTGAACTCCTAGATACATCTTCACATCACCTAGATTCTTAAGCTGAAACTTCTTTCCAAGCTTTGTTGCAAACTTCTTTACCTGATTCTGTGTTTTACTAACAAACAAAATATCATCAACAAAAATCAGGACTATCTCCTGCTCGTCTCCTGATCCTTTCAGATACAGGCAGTTATCGGCTAGACTCTTGTGGAAACCCATATTCTCCAAAACATCATTTAAGCACTTGTTCCAATTTCTTGCTGACTGTCTGAGTCCATAGATCGATTTGTGCAATTTCCACACCTGGTTTGGTTTCTTGACCTCAAAACCTGGTGGTGGTAACATGTACAAGTCTTCTTCTAGATCTGAGTTGAGATAAGCAACATTTATATCAAAATGAGCTACTTGAAAACCTCTCTGTGCTGCTACAGTCAACAACATACGAAATGTCTCACTTCTAGAAGTTGGTGCATACACCTCAGTGTAATGCAGCCCTTTCTTCTGAGTAAATCCTCTAGCGACAAGTCTTGCCTTACACTGTGTCTGACCTGTTGCTGTAGTCTTAATTCTATACACCCAACGACAACTCACTGCCTGTTTGCCCTCTGGCAGTGTTGTTGGTGTAAATACTTTCATAGTCTTCATGGATTCCATCTCTTTCTCCATTGCTGCATGCCATTTACTAGCTTCCTCATCAGGCAATTGCAAAACCTCCTCATAACTCTCTGGTTCACACTGAGCTAAACCTATCCAAACACTCACAGCTGAGTAGTTTGAAGGAGAAAATCTCTCTGGCGGTTTACCTTTTGTTGTGCGAGCTGAACGTCTAGGACCAACCTCAGACGCCCCCTCTGACCCAGTTGGACTGCTGGGCACAATTCTGGAATCACTAGCGTCAGAATTACTAGTACTACCTGAACCTTCTGACTTGACACGCCTTCTCTGTCCCACTGGACTAGACTGTGGTGATGTTGGCTCAGACTTCACACCTCTTGGAGATACACTTCCTTGTTGATCAGTGTCATCTACCTGTGCATCTGGCTCAGGACCTGCACCTGCTTCATCTTGTCCTACTACATTGTCAAAATTTTCACTTAACACCTCAGGATTAGCGTGAACTCTAGTCCATCCTTTCTGCTCACAAAACTCTGCACTTCTACTGACTAGTATTTTGGATCCATCAGGATAGGCAAATCTCCAACCTTTTGTCAATGGTTCATATCCACAAAAAATCATTTTTCTGGATCTTGGCCCTCCTTTCCTACGTAGTGGCTTTGGAATCAAAACATGGGCCTCAGAACCAAACACTCTGAAATATCCTATCTTTGGCTTCTTACCATGTAGTAACGTGTAAGGAGCTTGACCTACAACAGAATTGTAAGCTCTGTTAAATACATGTGACGCAGTCTGCCATGCTTCAGCCCAGTAACTTTTTGGCAAACCCGAATCCCTCAACATAGCGTCAACCGCTTCCTGCAGAGTTCGGTTTCTCCTTTCCGCAACGCCATTCTCCTCGGGAGAATAAGAATTTGTCAACCTATGTGCTATGCCCTTATGTCTTAGAAAATTATGAAGTGTTGTATTTGTAAATTCAGCTCCCCTGTCTGATTGAATTTGTCTAACCTTTGTGGAAAAATCACACTCCACTGCCACAATCCAATCCTTCAGCTTCTGAGCTGCTTCACCCTTGGTTTTCAGAGGAAATACCCAACCATTTCTGGAAAAATCATCAACTACTGAAAGAATAAACTTAGCATTTCCCAAAGAAACAGTTGGCATTGGTCCACAAACATCAACATGTACAAGTTGAAAAGGTTCTGTAGATACCCTGGTTGACTTAGGATAACTACATCTCTTGACCTTTGCAGCTTTGCATGGCCTACAATCCAAAAATCTAGAACATGGTTTCACATTGCACCCTTCAACACATTCAGGCATTTTCTTTAAATACCCCCAGTTTAAATGACACATTCTACGATGGAGTAAATGGGCACAGCTGTTGTGTTTGGGAATGTTAGCACATTGCGCCTGCACTGCATTTGCATTGCTGTATCCCTCTGGAACTGCATTTGCGCTCACTGCATACAAACCATCCTTACAGTGCACTTGTATCAGCAGCTTCCCATTCCTAGAAACAGAACATATGTTATTTTCAAACAATACAGAAAAACCATCTCTAACTAGAGCTGATACAGACAAAATACCACGTGTCATGCCATTTAGAACAAAAACATCAACAGTAGTATCCAAACATTCAATATACACTGTTGCAGCAGTGTTCAAAGACTCTTTCTGCCCATTAGCCATTGTAATGTTCTTTGGTTGAGAAAGTTTCCTGCAATTCTCATTCTGAACACCAGGTGGCGCTAGATGATGCGAGGCTCCACTATCTAAAATGAAAACACAGTTGCTTGAAGATTGATTCTTAAACATTGCCATAGACACCGACATGTGACGTGTGCTGTTTTCTCTTCTTCTTCTATATCCGCGCTTGCCTCTCTCAGCTGCAGCTTGCCTCGGCATCCCACGCTGTGGACTGTCTCTTATCTGGTTGCTATGGGAGTTAACCTTGGAGTTTGGAGACTGCGGGCAATTTTTCAAAACATGGCTTGGTGATTGACACCTGAAACATTTCCTTGCAGCTGCGTAGACTTTCACTTCCCCCTCTCTTGGGGATAAGCAGCCTGCATTCCCTTTGCTTTGCCCACCTTCATTGGCTCTCAGTTGCTGTTCATGGACAAGACGTCCCGACACATAGGACATATTGAAATTGTCCTGAGGTAAAGCCTCCATAGTTAAACACAGCGTGTTATAACTTTTGTCTAAAGAGCTCAGAAGAACACAAACTTGTTGGTCTTCTGTAAAAGCCATATTCAGAGAACGTAACTGGTTGAAAATAGACACCATTGCAGCAATATGTTCTCTGATATCTCCCCCGGGCTTTAGCTTCATCTCAAATAGCTGTCTGTACAAATGGGCCTTTGCACCTGGGGTCGTTCTGCGATGTACTCTCTCAAGACTGTCCCATATATCTTTAGCATTTCTCAGACTTTGTACATAAACTAACTGATTAGAGTCTAAACTCATAATCAACATAGCCCTAGCTTTTGCATTCCTTCGCATTGAGGTTAGTGCCTCATCTCTCTCTTCAGCTGTGGCTGATTGGGGCAGCTGAGCTGGATCGGTAGGTAAATTACTTAAACAGTCCAGCAAATTTCTGGCCTCCAGCCAAGCTTGAATTCGAACACTCCAGTCCAGATAGTTCTCAGAATTTAGACGTTGGAATGGCACAGTAAAACTTTCCTGTCCTGCCTCCATCTTGGGCTTCAATCCCCCCTTCTGCTATTCACCAACAGCAATGGGTTCTCTGGGACTGCTACTCACGTCTCCTTCCAGCAAGACAGCCTCGAAGCTCCAAGTGTAGACTTCCAGTTGAGGCGACCTCTTATTTGCCTTGGTACCGACTGCACCCCGAAGCAAAGAGATCCCAACCTCTTTTTCTCTGTCTCCAGACAGAGACTCAAGCCCAGCAAAAACTGCTTGCAGTCAGGTTTTCTGCGTTACTTGGCTTCCAGGCTTCCATTCTCTGCCTTAGCCCTCTTCTCACCACGCACATATAACTCCTGTACTGCTTTCTTGACACTGGCAAATTATCAATACTGTCCTTATCTCTGGGCCATAACCCTTGTTAGCTTTGAGCGGCCGTTGAGCAAAAAAATTCTCCCCAGCATACAGTTGAGAGAGAATTTTAGCTGGTCCAGCACACTTCCCTTGCGTGTCTCTGCTTGGCTTCCAATCTCCACACACAGGGATCAGCAGAGTAGCTCTCTCTTCTGGAGATTTAGCACAGCGTCTTCTGCCAGTGTTCAAGGAATAAATCAGTCTGACAGTCTGAGATAACCTACTGCCTAGTTTATTTACAATTAACTCATATATTTACACCCGGACTACAAGCCGGCATTTCAGCGTCTTGCAACACACGCGCTAGCAAAGAAAAAACACAGCTGAAATCACTAACTATCACTCCCTTTTGAAACTCCCTCTAACTAACTGAAAGAACCTGGAGTTTTTATCTCCTCTCCAACATTTCACTGCGCATGACAACAGATTTGACTTTAACCCTGTAAGCACCAAATCTGATACTCCAACAAACAGTATCAAAGGCCGCTGACAGATCAAAGAGGACCAACAGGGAGGAACACCCCCTGTTGGCCTCCCTGAGGAGGTCATCCTGCAGAGCAAGCAGGGCAGTCTCGGTCCTAATATTAAACAAAGGTTGGGTTTTTGTTTCTTTGTTTATCACATGATCATTGTGATAACCATTGTTGCTCAGAACAATTATCAATACTGAGGTATGGAGAAACTTTGCACCTGCGCTTTCCACTGCTTAAAAGCTAATTGCTGTGAATATTCAAAGCCAAGAACACGATAGCAAGCATAATGTATTGTTGTTTTCATTTCCCATCTGCAGGGGTGGGGGGATTTTCATTCAGTTCCTCATCTCTAAACAAGGGTAGGGATGGGAGGGGTGAATGCCCTGTCAGAAAAAGAAGAAATTCCATTGCACCTTGGGGTTTTAAAGCATGTTTTATTTTCATGAGTTACGGTGACTTTTGCATTTCTCATTAGTATCTGAATGAATCAGAGCCACAGGTCAGGAAACGGGTCAGCCTAATGAGGGAATAAAACTTGTAGTTCACCACCAGATCTAATGCATTTTCTTTGTGCTGTGGGTGTTGTAACTTATGCCTTATTTATGCCGAGTGTTTTTCCCTTGCGAAAAAGGGGTTGTAATAGAAAGCACTGGGGTTTCTTTTCAATTCTGTTTTCCATTTGCTCAACTTGCTTACTGCTAATCTAATTTTAAAGGAGGCAGCTAATGTGAACTAGAACATTTCTGAGCTGGCAATCTGTCCCATCCACATTCTTATTCCATCTATTCTGATTTTAAAAGGAAAAAAAAATGACCATTAAAGTAACAATAAACATGACCCCGTTTCATGGCAGCTGACTAAGTACCAATCAGCATGCCAACCCCTGTACAAAATGATGAATGCAATCCTGGTTTTCAATAGGCTAGAGCAAAATACAGCTTTAAACTGCACCACCTAATTGAGAGCATTCCTTTGTCAGAAGAAGCTGGTTCTGTTAAGAAGAAGAAACTTTCCAAGATGGGACTTGAAGAGCCTTGTTAAGTGCATCCCTTCATCTAACTGCTCTATATTTCGCTCTCAGCATCCTATGCATGTTTTCAGTGCCATACAGTGGTGTCAGTTAATGCCCATCAAAGCAATACACAGCCAGGCTATTTGAAATTGGCACTTTCACTTTGAATCGCCTATAGTCATTAAGATAGTTTTTGCAGTAGTGGAGGAGATATCATTTTTATGGCAACCATCATATGGAAATCTTCAGTGTAATTGTGAGCCACTCCTTCCACCCTTTGCTCAAGAAATGAAGATATAGGTGCTTGCAATGAAACAGGGCTTATTAAAATGGGGAAAGGGAATCAACAATTCTTCTTCATGGAAATGGTCCAGATTAGTTTCAGTTATTGCCTGGGTGTCAGGTCTTAAATCTCTAGCTTCTGAGTCAGGTCCCCCCGAGTTAATGCAACAGAGAGGGGTTTATATGCCACCCTCCTTAACAGGGTCACCTCGTTGTGTTGCTGGATGGGTTCCACAACAGGGAAGAGTTTATATGCCTACCTTGAGGGAAGCAATACTGGTCTCTGGGTCCAATTCCCCCTTGGGTCTCTGTTTGCAGAACAGAGGCTTAAGACTGCCAGTGTCATGCCTAGGTTGTCATAGGCTCTTCAGAAGCTCCTACCTGGTCTCTCCTATCAAATCTGCCCCACTAGGAATGATGTGGAGTAAGATGTAGATTAAGACACCTGTCCTTCTCATGCAAAGGCACTCAGAATTAAATCAACACCCTAGTCCAAGGATCTTCCTTACAGATACACTCCCAGTCCCTGGTGGCATTACACCTAGACGGTAGTTCTTCTCCTCAAGGTTCTTCCTCGTTGGAGTTTAACCTCATGCTACCCAAAACACTGGATCATTTCATTCTGGAAGGTGGATCCCGGTACCAAAATGCAGCTGTTCTGCCATGTTTCATTTTGGAATGGGACCCCTTTCAAAATGAAATACCTATGTCTACACTGTACATTTTAGTTCTGGAAAATAGTGGATCAGTATAAAACTATTTAAAATAGGTTTCATTCAAATGTACTCCTTAAATCCCTAAAAATGATACAGTATGTCAGAGTTTCCCACTGACATCCTCAACAGCTTTCAAAAAAAGAAGAAAATGTATTCTTGATTGTTTAATTTATTTATTTCAGCAAGTGACTGTGTTATTTCCAGTTCCACTGAACTTCAGATTCTGAGGGTGTTTTGTTGCCATGGAAATATGATTACTATAAGAAGATGTCAGATAAGGGACAGCTGCACAGGGATCTGTCTCAATTGTGCATCCTATTTGTCTACCCAGATCTACTTACTAGTTCAGGAACTCCAACTGCTTTTGATAATTCCAAAAGGCCACAACTGCAAATGTATTTCAGTTGCTAGGCCTGCTATTATAAGATTAATTAGGTTGTATACCAGCTGGAAAATAAGCAAAGTTTATTCCAAACCTATATACAATGGCAAATCACCAAGCACATGTTGTTACACTAGCCACAAATGAATACACATTTAACTTGGTATTTTAAAGAGGCATAATTGCAGAAATCTTCTAATCAAAGATCTAGAATTCTCAACATTATCAGAGTGCCAGCCTTATTTGGGTTCTGCAGCTTTGGACTGACACACTTCTGATTCCTTGTACTTTCAGAACACGCTGTTAGAAAACATTCAGAACATGCTTGCTGACTAGACATGGGCACGACTTGGCGAAATTCTTGTTTCTGTTTCCGTTCCTCATTTCCGTTACGCAAACGGAAACGGTAACGACAATTACTCCACCAGAACTGGAACTCGAACCGAAAAAAGAAAAATTGGGTCTGATTTGTCGTTGTCATTCCTGGCATCGCACGGCGATCGCGCGATGCCAAGCGCAAGCGGCACAGAAAAAAAAAGTTTAAAAAAACCCGATTCCTGGCCAAAAAAGCAGGTGAAAATATGCCTACCTGAGTGAGGGCACCTACCAGAGGGGTGGTTTCTGGGGGGGGTCCCTGGCCTCCCCCCCTCTCCTGTTCTGGGCTGCTCTGGTGGGGGGCATCCTCGTCTCGCCAACTCGCTCGCCATGCCATGCGGTGCGGGCGGGGGATCCAAAATGGGGCGACTGCAATATTTATTTTGAAATCGTGGTCCAAAAACACACCAAAGCACCACAGAAACATGTGAAAATAGCTATTTTAAAACTGCCTGAATTTTTACAGTAGCAGCAGTGGGTTTTTCTTTCAACAAAATGTCTCCATTGATTTTATTTTTTATTTTTTTATTTTTTATTTTTTTTACACCTGCGCAATGATGGGCTGGCCATGGGAGTGGACCATGCAAATTTTTGGAGCCATTTCACCAATTGCATGGCCACTTGGCCAGGTTTTGACCGAGACTTCTGGGATGTGCCAGTCGGGCATAAAAAGCCCACTAACCCTAGCCCGAACCCAAACCCGAACCCAAACCCGAACCCATACGCCAGTACACTGTCCTTCTTAGTGGGTCAGAGAGGCACCCAGAGGTGCACCCCAGTAACTCACCATAACCTTACCCGTAACCCTAAGCCTAGCCCTTGCGCTAACCCTAACCCTAAGCCAGATCTGTGTACTCGCATTGCACTACAGCAAGTACACTTCCCTTCTTAGTGAGCCAGAGGGCACCCATAGGGGTCCTCTCTCACTTTGTTCCTCCTCCCCATCCCCAGCCCAAGTGCACCGTATGCCAGGCAGTGAGTCACAGAGGCACCCGAAAGAGAAGTGCCTCTGCCTGCCACTGCAACTTGGTATGCATATCCAATTGGCTATGCATACCCTTTTGTAGCGGGCCAGAGGAGGCACCCACCCCAGAGAGGTGCCTCCAGGAGCCCGCTTTCCCTTCATGGCGGGCCAGAGGAGGCACCCACCCCAGAGAGGTGCCTCCAGGAGCCCGCTACCCCCAAAAAAACCAGTACTAACGACAGATGAAAAAATGACAAACGAAACGACAAATTTTTGAAAAATTTCACGACAAACGGAGACGAGCCGAAACGGGTCGGCTCCGACACATGACAACTCAAAACGTAATTTTTCCTGGTCGTGCCCATCTCTATTGCTGACACTATATCTACCTGGACTCTGCTACTTTTGAAGGCCTCCTGCTGACCCCCCCCAGCTTCTTTTTGAGCTGACAACACTCTCTTAGCCTACCAAGTGAAAAGTTCAGCCAAAGATACTTATTGTTTCCTTGACATCCAGAATTTCTGGCCTAGCACCTTAGTTAGCTTGTCCTCTATTAGGAGCTTTTCCCAAGGATTCTCTTATATTGATCCAGTTGGAGTTCCAATGCTCCCCATCTCCCTGGCAGTCTAAAGAAGCAATAGAGAGATTCTCTTTATTACCCCAGTGTATGGTGGCTCCCCATCTATTCCCCTCTGTGTGAGTGTGTGGCTAGAGGGAGATCTTTGGACATCTAACTTTCTTTTCAGTTGGTATTCCCTCATAATAGTCATACTCATCTGCACTTTCTTTTAGTTTGTTGTAATTTTTGCTATTCCCCAATACAATCATTGGGTATATTTTATATTCTTGTATGTTCAATAAAATACCCTGTTGAATAGTTCTGTGTGAGTCTCACAAACAGTGTCAAATATGGGAAAGCAAAAATTGCTTATGAGTGTTTCTCTGAACATAGATTAGATCATCCATGAGTGCCTCTACCTGGTAACATTGATTAATGGGCATATTTTTCCATGTCATTACCTAAGAAGCCTTTCTATAAGGGAACATAGGATGTGGCAGGGGCTTGGTCGATCCTCAAAACACTGAAATACTTAGAGATTTGAAATACCTTGATTCAGCTATCAGTCCAAATGGAGTGTGTGACCAAGACATCACAAGGAGACTGAGACTCAGAAAGGCAGCAATGAAGGAACTAATGTGTAAGATTTATACAGTATTATATTATATTATATTATATTATATTATATTATTATATTATATTATATTATATTATATTATATTATATTATATTATATTTAAACATATGCCCCCACCCATCTTGTGGTCAAACCACTACTCTGTGCAATGTCCATGAAAGTAACAAGATCTCCATCTTGACAGGATTCATTTTCAGCCTATTTGTTGAGATGACTTGGTTGCATAAGATGACTCTGACAACAGCAGCAACAACAACAATGGGACATCTAAAGCCATGGGTCATTGAGTCCACACAGCCTAATTAACCAAGAAGCATTGAGCAAAGGGAATCCCTAAAAGATGGTCATCCAATCCTGATTTTAAAAACCTGCCATGAAAGAGAACCACAATGGTTCACAGTGTCCCATTTTATTATCTATCTATCTATCAGCTCTTATTGTCGGAAAGGTTATTGTAATTTATGTCCTGTTTATTAACAACGAGATACATCTCTATTTTTGCAAAATACTTGCTTAGTAAAATGACATTGGCAAAGTACACCAATTTATACTGAACACAACACTTGTTCCCCTTAGCAGCAAAACATTCCTGTACTTTTACGCTGTGGCAGTGTGACAAGGACCCTTCATTGAAGCCTGCTAAGGTATCAGCCTAGATAATACCAGTGTGGGGTAATGTTTATAACATTTATAATTTGTTGTCAGCTCCTCTGTGGTGTTTTGCTTTAAAATTCAAAGCAGGATATTGAGTCAGAATGGCATTTAAAAAAACCAAATCCTTACAGTGTAAATAACACTGAAAGCTGTGACTTCTAGGTATGTACATAGCCAATTATAACTATTGCTTATCTGGATAGGCACTGGTATCTTTCTTTTTTATTTTAAAAAGAAGAGGAAGCTCTCTGCTGTTATTCTTCTGAACTGTTATAATAGAAACATCATTTCTGCAGTTCTGACTTGAAACTTTTCGATTTGTACAGCTTAGATTACTCTGAACAACACTGTAAGCATTTATTTCTGTCTAGAAAATCTTTGCACTTTCCCTTAAAATGTGCTTATTTGCCAGAATAATATTTCAGGAAACAAACACACAGCCCCTGACAGCTTTCGTGTATCTGCAAAACACATTCACTGCCTTCCTAAGCTGCCGAATTCCAGCTTTCACTTTCAAGTATGCTGAGAGCAGCATAGCTACATTTTTTTTTTATAAAGATGATCCATCACATGCAGATGGAGATTTAATTTGGCATCTCTTTAAAAAGCGAAAGCTGGTGGGCAGAAAGAAACAAAAAAGAAATAATAAGAAAATTAAGCAAGCAAAATTAGACCCAATAAATAAACCTAATTTTAACTTTCACAGAAATAACTTTGGAGAGCCATCCATTCCAAATTTAAATTCATAAAGAGATAAGCAATACCCGTGAAAATATAATTACTGTTCTATTCTTGTCAAATCTTGCTAAGGAAAAGATGGCAAGTGATACCTATGAAAATGCAGTTACTGTTGTACTCATGACAAATTTTGCTTTCAAACAAAATTATTCTTGCCATTTTTTAAATATCCAAAAGATAATATAGACATCACACTGGTCAGTATTATACATATTAAGTACTAGTTTTTACTTGCTCTTAAAATGTCAACCTACCATTTTGTGTGTGTGCAAAAACTTAACTTCCCCACAGAAAGAATCCTTTCTCTTAAGACTCATTGCGGTAAAAAGTTAGACAGTGACCTATTACAATGCAAATATTTAGGGCTATAGGTCTCAGCAATATCTTGTAGTATTATACTTAGTCACTGGATTGAAACAGGACACAGAATTATTTCATTGGGTGTTGTCCCAGGGAATTGCTGTGCTTCTACAGAGCTCTAGATACTGAGGCTCACCTCAGGACAAGCCTGGGTAGTGGAAATGGTTTGATGGAGCAGGGTGACATTCAATACAAAAAAACCTCATCATCATTCATTCCCAGATGGTGTCAAAGCATAGTATGAATGTGTATTCACAAGTCTTGCTCCAAATTGCATGGTAGGCTAAACTGCATGGACTCACTACCCCTCTGATCAGGCCTATGCTAGGCTCATTGATTTCTAGTAGAATCATAGAATAGTGAAGTTGGAAGGGGCCTATAAGTAAAGTGTTCTGCTTATATACCACCCCATACCACTTCAAGTAGTCTCTGGGTGGTTTACAGTTTAATTACAGTATGCAGGCTACACATTGCATAAGGTTATCAAGTTCAACACCCGTCAATGCAGGATTACAAATAAAAGGACATCTGCCAGGTGGTTCTCCAAATTTCTCTTGAAGGCCTCTTGTTGGAGCACTCAGCATTAGAGATGGGCATGAAACAAACTTTTAGTTTGTGTCATTATTCGTTATTTGTTTTGTTACATAACAAAATGAATAATGAACCCTAGAGTGGATTTAGAATGAAACGAACCAAACCGAAAAAAAATGGGTTTGTTTTGTTTTGTTTTGTTAATGGGGGGCAGAGATGTCTCCTATCTGGTGTGGGTCCTGGAGGTCCAGTCTTCCTGGCTTCAGAGACGGTGACCAGAGAAAAAAGCCAACGGCCATGCTACAGCTATAGTGTGGGCCACGTGGTCGGCAGTAAATAAAAAACAATGCAAATTAAATTAAATTTTTTAAAAAGGAGTGCCGACCTGGCCCCAGGGGTGGCCAGGTTGCCACCCAAAAATCAAGAAAAAATAAAATAAATAAACTCCTGTGCTGACCAGGCCCCAGGGGTCACGTGGTAGGCACTTGAAGGGGGAAAAACAAAACAAAAAAGCCCCGCACTACAGCCATGAACCTGGAATTTTTTTAAAAAAATAAATTACAAAGGAGCACTGACCGGCCACAGGGGTGGCTGGGTTGGCGCCCTAAAATCAAGGAGAAAATAAAATAAATATAGTCAAAATGTTAATTTTCTTCAGTCCAAATCTTTGCATCTCAAGGCACTTTTTATTATTTTCAGTTCTTACAAAGCATGATAATAATGGCTAACATGAAATACATTGTATTCTTGAAGGCTTCCATGGCCGATATCTGATAGCTGTTGTGAGTTTTTCGGGCTGTTTGGCTGTGTTCTGGAAGTTTTTCTTCCTGACGTTTTGCCAGACTTTGTGGCCAGCATCTTCAGAGAAATACATTGATACATTACATGGAAAAATAGCATCACATTTAAAATATAGATGGGGGGTATGCACAGCATGCTAAGCAGCACACTATGCAACCTGGAAGAAGGCAATACATTAGGTTGCTTGTTTGGTTCTTTGAATGGCATTTAACACATCTGTACTTCCAAACAATATTCTATCTCCTTATCTTCTTAATTATCCACCTTCATTTTCTTAATAGAAGAATAATTATATACTTACTGGCTGCAATCCAGTTTATCAAGGCATAATGTAATGTTAAGCCATTCTAATGTTGCTGCATGTTCCACTCAGCAACAAGGACTATAAAAGGCAATTACACAATTGATCACATGGCTCCACTTTGGACTGCTTGTGGAATGCAAAATGGGCTTGCAGGAGTGCTTAGGTGCTTCAAGGACAGCACAATTGTAGCTCCCAGGTAGAACATCAAGATGCACCCGTGTAGTCATCCATCCAGACTTCTGCCAGTAGAAATGGGTGTGAAGCATACTGTCAGCCAATAATAGATATGTACATGCAAATATATTTAAATTTAAACATAAACATGCTGAGGAAAATCTTGTTCACATGAAACACTTGGTATAACCAAAATTCAAACTTGGATAGGTCTTAAATATGTGTGTGTGTTTGTGTCATTACAGTTGTGACTGACTCTTCATGACCCCATGTCCATGGAGTTTTCTTGACGGGAATACTTGAGCAGTTTGCCAGTTCCTACCCCAGGTGCCTACAGCACCTGGTATTCCCTTATTCTCCCATCCAAGTACTAACCAGGGCCGACCCTGCTTAGCTTCCAAAATCAGGGTCCTTTTCCAAGGAGAAAGGTGGGGGTAAATCATCATCATCATCATCATCATCATCATCAACAACAACAACAACAACAACAACAACTTGCATTTATACATTACAGATTTTCAAATTACTTTTACTTTTTTACCTCAAATTCGCATGTGGGAGGCACTATGCATTATCTACAATACTCAGTGTGCTGAAATGGATGGACTAGCAGACCTTGATTCATACTATACTGAACCATGGAAATTCATGGGGATGGGCCAATAAGATGATCTTAATTATCTAAGAACATAAGAACATAAGAAGAGCCATGCTGGATCTGGCCAAAGGCCAATCTAGTCCAGCTTCCTGTATTTCACAGTGTCCCCACCAGATGCGTCTGGGAGTGCACGAGACTAGATATCTGTCTCCTGATACCACTCCCCTGCATCTGGTCCTTGAAGTACCCTGGTTTTAAGCCTGGAGATGATACATCTCTACCATGGTTTGTAACCTGTGATGGACTTTTCCTCCAGGAATCTGTCCAATCCCCTTTTGAAGGCATCCAGGCCAGATGCCACCATCACATCCTGTGGCAGGGAGTTCCACAGACTAATAACATGCTGGGTGAAAAAATATTTTCTTTTGTTTGTTCTTACTCTTCCAGACCCCAATTTGAGTGTATGACCCCTAGTTCTGCTATTTTGTGAGAGGGAGAAGAGTGTCCCTCTATCCACTTGACTCATGCCCTGCATTATTTTGTACGTCTCAATCATATCCCCCCTCAGGCGCCTTTTTTCCAGACTAAAGAGCCCCAAATGTTTTAGCTTTTCCTCATAAGGGAGGTGGCCCAGCCCAGTGATCATTTTAGTCGCTCTCTTCTGCACCTTTTCCAGTTCCACTATGTCATTTTTTAGATGTGGTGACCAGAATTGTACACAATACTCCAGGTGTGGCCTTACTATTTTCTTGTATAATGGCATTGTAATGTTGGCTGTTTTATTTTCAATCCCCTTTTTGATCATCCCTAGTATGGAATTGGCTTCTTCCCCACTGCCACACATTGGGTAGACACCTTACAACTAGCCAAATCAAATATTAAGAAAAGGAAATAATAAGAATTGAGTGGACCTTCCATGCACTCAGTCTATTTGCAGTTCTCCAGTTTCATTCCAAGATCAGGCCCATGGAAGCATGAAATCCAGAACTAGAGATGGGTAAGAAACACTAAAATGGTGTTTCGTTTCATTTTTCATTTTGTTGTCTTCCTTTTGTTTCATTTCATTGGAAATGATTTTTTGTGGGAAAAAGTTATTTCGTTTTTTGTTTAGTTTCATTTTTCATTTACTGTTGTGTTATGTTTTAACCACCCCACACCATTTCTCCCCAACACACCGAATTCGGGAGGGGGGTGGAAGTGTGGGGTTTTAAATCATTTTTTAAGGCATGGAAGCAAGCGGTGATGGCGACTGCTTGCTTCAGTGGCTAAAAGAAGTTTAAAAACCCAGCAATCCCCTCAATTGGGCACATTGGGGGGAGTGGCATGGGGGTTTAAAACTTTATTTTATCCATGGAAGCAAGCAGTAGTGGCTGTGGCTGCCACTTGTTTTGGTGGCTAAAAATAAAAATATTAAAACCCCTGTGATCCTGCCCATCAGGCACACTCACGGGGAAGCAGCAGGTCCTTTAAAATGTCTTTAGCGACTGAAGCAAGCACTTGCCTTGGTGGCTAAAGACATGTTAAAGGAGCTACACTTCTCTCCCAATGCACCTGATTGGGGAGAAGTGGCAGATCCTTTAAAATGTCTTTAGCCACCAAGGCAAGTTCTTCTCTTGGTGGCTAAAGTCATTTTAAAGGACCTGCACTTCTCCCCCAATGTGCTCAATTGTGAGGGAAATGTGTGGGGGCAGCCTTGGTGGCTCAAAGACATTTTAAATGACCCACACCTTTCCCCCCCAATGTGCCCAATGGGGGGGGAGGCACGGGTTATTTAAAGTGGTTTCACATAGGAATGCATTGCTTTTCATTGCATTCCTATGGAAAACAATGCCATTAACGGGAAAATGAAACAGAACAGACGGAAAATTTCCAGTTCATTTTTCTTTGTTTTTCTTTAAAAATCAGTTCATTTTTTGTTCTGTTCTGAAATGAAACAAAAAATAAAAAATGAAACAAAAATTATGTAGGCTTTTGCTACCAGACTTTTCAGCTGCCCCTTCACAAATTCAATGTCATACCAAATGCACCTATTTATGGTACAGTATTTAGAAAGGCACTATTTATCATCAGCTGGTTATATATTCCAAATTGTGTTATTTTGTAGACAGGTGAAATGACATCTTCCATTACTGAGGAGAATTAACACCTAAAGATCCACTTCAAGGTCTTGCCAATCTTTAAAATCCCTAATTACATGCACGTGAGCACCAGAGTTGATTCTGTGAGGTGTCTTGTGACAACAGTTTTTTTAAAAACAGAGACAGTGAATGGTAACAGTATCACGAAAACTACTAAGGGTTGTCATGGAGAGGAGTAGATGCCTAAACTTGCCAAGATCCTCCAGCTTCATGACAAGACTTGTAGTCAAGAATCCTTCCTTCACTGGCTGTTTTTAATCATTAAATCAAGTTCCCGGATGCTGGCAATCATGGAAATATTCTCAGACCTGTTGTCACACTTTCTTAATTAGGCTGTGGAGGCATTGGCTTTTTCATCCACTAATGAAGGTGACAACATTTCACAATATTGGATTATCCTTTGACATGTTCTTGGGGTGACTAGCTTTGGGGCTCAATTAAGAGAGTAATTTACCTCATAGCTGGTAAAAGCCATAATTGGCTTTCCATCAAAAAGGATGTGGGGGAGGGGGGCTACATAAACTCCAAGCACAGTTAAGAGAATAGCTGAGAGCCAGTTTGCATATACGTTTGGATTAGTATAAGATTATTAAGAAAGGAGAAAAATCAAGCTAAGTCCTTATTAAACTTGAATAATTTATTTCATCATAAACTGCCTGTAATAACTGCTTGCAACACCTGCCTAAGCAATCAGATACTCTCAGGGTTTGGAAAGGCTCTGGACACCCAGGCTATCAGGCTTTCCTCCTTGGTTTGAACTCTTTCCTGAGAAAATGATTCCTGAACCACAAGCACTCTTGTGTGATGCACAGCTTCACCCACCTGCCCCTTTCCTGATTCTTGGCTTATCCTTCTTCACTTATTCCTGCTTGTACCTCGTCTTCCAGACCTCCTGGGTTCTGATGCCTGATTGTTCCTTAGTTCTGACCCTGATACCCTTCAGCTCTGAATATTGCTCTTGGCTCAACTTTGACTTTTGCCTGAAGCTCAAAACTATGATCCACACCATTGTCTTCTCCTTGGTCTTGGGGAAATAGTCAGCCCACATATTACAACAGTACAGGATTTGAAGGCTGTAAAGTCGGCAGCTCGGCAGTTCAAATCCTGGGTGCCACACAGCGGAGCGAGCTCCCACTGATAACCCTAGCTCCTGCCAACCTAGCAGTTCAAAAGCATGTAAATGCAAGTAGATAAATAGACACCTCCATAAAAAGTGTGAAGATAAACCAGTGTTTCCTTGCAGCCATGCCGCACACGTGGCCATGGACTTGCACAGCAGTGGCTCTTCAGATTGAATATGGAGATGAGCACTGCCCCTGGAGTCGGACACAAGTAGCACACATGTGCGGGGGTGAAAGTTTACCTTTTTTTTAAAACTGAAGTCAAGCACAAAAGTTAATGACAAATGTGTGAGGATAAGCCAGTTCAAGGAACCTTATGGAAGAGGGCAGAAGCAGATTGAGCCTCCTCATAGAATCCTCTTGGTCATTGGCTACCCCTGTCTTCCCTCCAATTTTTGTTGTTGCTGAGCTCCATTTATATCTTCTCACCAGCTACCAGTCAGTCAACTCTTTGCTCCAGATACCCTTCTTTGGTGGTGCTAGCATTTTTCAGATGGGAGCTGAGAGGCAAGTAGTGAGTGATAGCAAATAATAATAATAATAATAATAATAATAATAATAATAATAATAATAATAATAATAATAATAATAATAATAATAATATGAAATTCATATTTTCACTGAAACAACTCTCCACATTTTTAGTACCTTTCTGTTCGTCTTTCTGTTTTCAGTCTTGAATATTAGAAGGAACATATAAGATTTTATCATTCACCAATTACTGAAAGCTTCATGACTAGATAAATAGACCAGTACAGATTTCCCTTGGATGGTATCTCTTTTTCTAGGTGCAGAAAATATTCTTTCACACTGTTTTTTCTTCCCCATGAAAGGCCAGCTAAGCTGACATATTGATATTAGAAGTCAGTTATTATTATTCAGACAGTTTTTGATTATATAGGAAGGGCATTTCATGAGGGGGAATAAAATACAAGTTTTAGAAATACAAAAGGCTAAGGGAAATAAAGCCATGGTTGCAGCCTTTAAAGCAATACTAAGCCTTTTTGCATATGTATTATGTCAGACTTTGACAGGGATGGTTCTTTAAAAAAAATCAAATGATACTGCCATTAAAGCACACTGTGATAACAATAGAACATTCAGGGCAATAAGCGACACATCCCTGAAAAATAATAATGTATAGGTTAGTTTTTAAATCTATGCCTTTCATTGAAAGTCTACTTAGCATATTGAGACCTTCTTTCCACTAGGACCCATGACAGCTGCTTTTCTCCTGTATGTTCTGTCAGGGTTATGTTAAAACCCTTGACAAGCATGAACAATGAAAGACCAAATCCAAGTGGAAATGTAGTTGATGAACAAACTTTTCCACCTTAAAAAGCACAGGAATATATTGCAACTTGTGTGGGAAGGATGCAGACATAAAGCCCAACTTCATTATTCAGGAGTCCAGAATAAGAAAGATTCTGAATGGAAGACTAGTTTGCTACCAAGGGTTAGAGAGGTTTCTCTCACACACTTGCACAAACTCTCACTCTTATACACTTACATACATACTGTAATACAACAAATCTTCAAAAATGTTACCCTGAAATACTGCATACCTCTGGAGGGCAATTCCGTATCTCTGAAAAAGAGAGATTGCCAAAAGAAATTGAACAGGGAAATTTAATAATTGTATGTAATTTTATCTGGCAATGACCCCAAACTCTTCTAGTCAAGCTTGTGAGTGCATCGTAAACAATGCAATTTTATTCATGATTGGCCTCCAGTCAAAAAGGGTTTCCAAAGCTAGACAGGTCTCAGCTAAGAAGCCATACAAACTGTGTCTATCAACCATCAATTATGATGAGAGGAAATAATTAAAAATCCATACCAGATTGGTTCTCTCCTGTGTCAACAAAGAGTGTGCCAGATGCTACAGCCCCTCGACTTCTGGTGTATATCAGTTTGGGTGACAGGGCTCAGCAGACCTGGTGGAGGAACCAGGACATGTGATGCAAAGCTAACAGAACAATGTAAATGCAAAATGTTGACTCCAACTGAAAATTAAGAAATTATGAAATGTTATTTTGAAGGAAACCCAGCAGCCAGTGATTTACAAAAAAGAATAATGGAAATTTGGAAAAGGAAACTGCTGCATAGTTATATAATTGAAAAACAACTAATGGACCACAGAAGTCAGAGTAAAATCTGGAAGTTGTCATGGCAACTGTACTTCTTTTCTTGAGAGATTGAAACATTTCGCTGCTCATCAAAACAGCTTCATCTGTCTGTGGAATGCTAGTTGCAAGGCCTCCATTTTGTAGTTCACTTTGGGTGTTTATACACGACCCCTAAGCTGCGCTGCAAATGGCTCCCAGCTCCGGAGCTTAGAAATGTTTCCCCACCAGCTCCGGAGTTTGCAGACAATTAAGTGTGACCCCGCCCACTTTAGCGCAACCCAGCACACTTTTCTTCTACCTTCTCTCTGGAGGTGAAAAAATTTGATGTGGATAAGAGTGCCGGGCTCTCCTCACTTGTCTGTTGTTTTTTTGCCTCCCGCCCCTTTAAGAGCCCCCTGAGAAGGAACCAGGAAGTAACGGGGCTCGTGGCAAGTTTGACTGGCACCGGCAGGTTAGTAAAGGCTTCTTTTGTCCTTTCCCCCCCTCACGCTGACAGGAACAGGAAGTGCTGAGTGGTGGGGACGCAGGAAAAGAAACGAACCCCCAAGATCTCTGGTCCGAATTTAAGGGACCAGCGGATCTTAGGGGTCATGTGAAAAGGCCCTTTGACTTCATGTCACCCTGGTCTGAAATAGACTCATAAGAGGAACAATGGCCTGAATAGGGTCATTAAGTGGACAATGGCCTGAGCCCCCCATAAAGATATTTTCCCCACCCCAGTGCAGATCAGCTGGCAGGCAAGGCTTGGGGAGGGAAAACAAGTTTTTAAAAAAGCCTTGGGCATTTTAACCCCCCCCCAAGCCCCACTGGGAGAGGGCGAGCACACAGGGAGAAGCCCTGTCACCGCCACCACCACTGATGAGCCTGGGCAGAAGGGAGTGCGGCAAGAGGCCCTGCTGCCACCACTGAAGAGCTCATGCTTCCCAGGAGGAGGAAGAGGAGATGACTCAGGTGAGCATGAGCCCCGGAGGAAGAGGGGGAGGAAGAGGAGGAGGAGGAGGGATGGTGTTACCCCGAGAAAGTGTTGAGTGCCTGGGTGACTGAGAATCTTCACAGACAGATATACCATAATACCTTTTGAAACATATTTTCCCCCAAAAAAATGCATGTTAAACCAAAACACTCTTACAAAAGCAAAAAAACTTGTATATCAAAGCAAGTTTCCCCATAAGAAATAATGCAAACTCAGATTATTTGTTCTGGGGTCCCATAGACCACATAATGTACACACAAAATGCCAAAACCCACAATAGTTGTCTATAAGTCCAGGTACACATCATGATTTAGGACGGTACCTGGCTGTGGAATCTGTTCTGCTTGGGACTAACAACTGGATTTTATTCTGTGTTTTTAAGGTGACAATAATAAAGTGCAATTTGTAGTCATATATACACATGACAAGCTGTTCCATGCCTTGAAATGGTTCGGAAAATAAGAAAGGATGCTGAAAACAAATTAAATAAAAATATAATTATAAAGAAAAATAAAACCCTAACCTACACTTTGAAAACTTTCCTGGCTGCTGCAAGGGAGACTTCCATTTCTCTCTCTCTCTGCTTTGGAGGCTGCCTGAGGTGGAACATTGGCTCATTTATGATCATGTGACCTGCTCCAGTTCTTGTATTGCAAGACATTGCTTGTTGATCAAGGCAAAATTTAGAAGAAATGTTTGCTTTTCTTGCAAAATGCTCTTAAAGCAGGTACCTTTAAACCAAGGTAATACTGTAACCTACAAAGGAAAACCATTGTTTGAAACTATGGAAAAATTAAAACAATGGGTAACATCTGCAGTGAAGAAAATTGAAATATGTGATGGATGCTTGAAGCAATTTAGTGAAAATATGCAATTTCAAAAGAACCAACAATTATTTTAAAAATCACAATGAGAAAATATAGAACAAAAGAAATTAGGCTCATGTAAAGATGATGCTGTAAAATTTTGGAAAGAAACTTGGGAAAATTCTACTGGACATACAAAATGTATTAAATACATTTGTAAAGAAAATCAAGAAAAAAAAGAGTAAACAAACCATTACATGGATGGCACCTGAAGAATATTGATGGAAAGCATGATAATCATTCAGCACAAGCATGGCTAATATTGGGGACCATTAAGAAAGAAACTGAAGGCTTGAGTTTAGCTACCTAATAAAAAGCACTTCTAACCAATAACATGAAAGCTAAAACTCAAGGATTTCGTGCCAACAGCAAATATAGACTCAGCCAAGAAAATATGAAACTGCCACACCTATTATATAAGTGTGATATAGTTTCATATTTTCTTGGCAGTGTCCAAATTTGCTGTTGGTACTAATCAAAGCCTGACTAAAATATATAAATTAGCACTGCAGTTCCAGGGGATGCCTGAGTTGAAACTAAAGAATTGGAAAGCTAAAAATACAGTGACCTGGCAATCAAAACATGTCACTCATGGATGAAGCACACTTCAGTGGTTCCCATAGTCACTGAGGCTTTAAAAACAATGTCAAGAAATTTCACACAATATTTTAAAAGCAGTTGCAAATCTCAGAAATAACACCATCAGGACTACAAAAAACAGTAATATTAAGAACAGGATACTGTACATATTGCTCCAGTATTTAACAGATACTTACCTCATTCAACTGCTATATGTCTAAAGAAGTGGACATGTCCACGAAATGTTACATTAAAATATGAAAGTTAGTCATTAAGGTGCCACATGTTTTTTGTCTTTTCTTTTCTTTTCTTTTCTTTGAGTTTTGCCTGAAATTCTTGAAAAGACTAACACAGCTACTCTCTCTGAAATTGGTTACAACTTGTATCTGTTAGGTAATAAAAGTTAATTTTTTAATAATCTTGATTGACTGTGCCTGATATTTTTGAACAACAACAACAACTACTACTACTACTACTACTACTACTACTACTACTACTACTACTACTACTACTACTACTACTACTTTTGAACTGCTGAGCTGGAAGAGCCCCTATGGATCATCAAGTCCCAGCCCTCTCAAGAAGGCACAGTGGGGAATTGGGTCTATTCAGCAGTCCTGTTGATAATCAGTGCATACACAAAACATAACCAAAAATTGTTCATTATGCCAATCAAGTGATTTATGTCCTAAATTCTTACTTTGTCTTGTAGCAATCAGCTATACTCACACAGGGCCCATGGGGCAGATGGATGGGTCACTTGGCTTCAAAAGAGGCTGTGTACTGCAGTTATAACTATGCTCACAACCAGGAGTTCAATTCCATATAGCAGGCTCAAGGTTCACTCAGTTTCTATCCTTCTGAGGTTGTTAAAATGAGTACTCAGCTCACTCATTGTGTGGGGGCAATGTGTAGCCTGCATAAATAAATTGTAACCACCCAGAGGGTGCTTTAAGCACTACAGGGAACTATATAAGCAGCATGCTCCCCTTAGAGTCAGAAATTATCCAAACAGCAGGTTAATAAGCAGCTATTCTAAGAAGGCATCAATGTAATAGTGAAACATGTCTCTGGCTCCACTATCAGTGACAGAATGGATGTGGTAGCTCCACTGATTGACCAGCTCTGGATCACATCCTTATTTATCTTTTTGTATGGATAGCCACACTGGTATGTGCTATGAGTCATTTTAAGTATTATATTTTTTTACAACATACATTTTGTGGCATGATGGACAAGAGTATAAGAAATCCTGGCCTATGTGTGGCAGGGTTATGCTGCCGGTAAACAACATTTATCCCCTTCCTATTACTTGCTATCTATAAATTTAGATTATACAATGTTACTTCCAAAAATCCAATTTGATGCTATTATTACCATTACTGAAGTGAATGTCCTTCACGATGATGTGTTTGTTGACAAAACTAGAGAATAAACACCCAGACTAGAGATGGGCACAAAATGAAAATGAAATGCTGTTTTGTTGTTTCATTAAGTAACAAATTACGTTGTTACCTGATGAAACGGTAGGACACATTTCATTTTGTCTTGTCACAAAACACATTTTCCCCCTTTAGAACAAAATTATTCATCCTAGAGGAATCAGTGACAGGTGAAGCTCCAAAGGGGGTGCCCCCTAGAAAACAATCTACCTAATTGTAATTGGAACCCAAGCCTCAGCAACTTCCGATTCAGTATCACTCAAAAATACTGATCCCAGCCATTTTTCAGCACCAAAGTGGCAGGGTATCTTCTTCAAGCAATTCTAGGTAACCCCCTGAAATTTGGAAACGTTTGGAGTTCAGGGAGCTGAGTTATGAAACTCCAAAGACAGTGCCCCAGGGGGAAAAAATTCTAATTGGATTGCAAACTTTGGAAGCCAAACCGCAGGTGAGCCAAGGCTTGGCTCCCATTTCCGATATATTTTTTTCTATGGGGCACCCCCTTTGGAGCTTCATAACTCATCGCCCTGAACCCCAAACCTTTCCAAATTTCAGGAGGTTACCTAGAATCGCTGGAGGAAGCTCCCCTGCCATTGTGGTCCTTTGGGACCCAGGGAGGGTATAGTGTTTTGTTTCATTTCATTTTGTTTCATAACAAAACTACTTTAAACATTCATTACAAATGAAATAAAATGAAACTACTAACAAAATGAAACAAAATGAAATGCTATTTTTCTGTTTCATGTCCATCTCTAATTAAGACCTTTGAGAATGGAAGTCCAGCCTCCAAGTGAACATAAATGTTGCTTCCCACTCAGGCTTTTTGCATGCTCTGTGCAGCAAGGACAGTCCAGATAATTGCAAAGCTTGAGTCTCCCTATAAGTAGATTACTCAGTGCACTCCTAAGAGCCACAACTCTGTAGTAGCACCAGAATCTTTTTTCTTGTATCTTTAACAGCACATTGGTGGTGTTCACGTATCATCAAATGTGCCTAATAGAGATGGGCATAAACCACAGTTCAGCAATTTATGTTGATTTGGCCCACCAGCCACACAGCTGTTCCCACCCATACCTGCCTGCTCTGGGGGTCATGCCCATCTCTAGTGCCTATTGAAGGTCATGTTTTACCTGTGGAAATAGCTCAGTCCTGAATAGTTACATGCTCTAGTAACCAAAGATTGTAAATTTAATCCCTGGCATCTCGAAGCAATGAGTTGAATATCTTATTAAATGATATTCATTTTGTGATATTCATTCATCCCCAAAATGTGGAGAACATGCACAATTTTTTTATTTTGTTTGTCTGTATATCCTGCTGATCTGTCTTGTAGAAGTCTGTGCATGTATGGTGAGTATGAGTGTGTCTCTGTGCTTGTGTACATGTATATTAGTGAAAATATGATTAAATTTCATCAAGAAAACAAGGTTGTTGGGAAAATGTGTGCAAAACTGAATGTTTTAGGAGAGGTCAAAACTTACCTAAATGCAAACAAATGTTCATGGAATCCTGAAAAATATCTTAAACCGTGGGAACTGCTTTTAGGGCTGGAATAATGAGAAAGAGAAGCCTTATTCCACTGTTTTAAACTATCAATATAGAGAGGGGAGCATTTTAACACCTCTGCCTTGGTTTTCACTTCATTCATCTTCATGCATTTGAGGTATAATAAGTTTGAAGAACTACATCCACCATGCATGGAAGATCACCACAAGAGCCAGGATCATGCAAAATCCAAGTTCTGAGTCACATGGATTTATTTATTTATTTATTTATTTATTTATTTATTTATTCAGCTTATAGACTGCTCATCTGGCAGCAAGGCCACTCTGGAATCATTCATATACAATAAAAACATATAATGTAATAAACTTAATAAACTAAAAATGAAAATGAAATTTATACAACTCATGTTTGTACATTAACAACAAACATATTAAATCAAAATAAAAGGTAGTAATGCAATAGGTGGGGTATGCAAAATCATTCTTTCAGTCAGTAGATATTCAATATTAGTCATTAGACAGTTGGGTAATCCCTGCAGCTATGTCTGAGTCTGTGGGAAAGCCTACTGAAGATCCAGTGTTTTAATATTTTTTTGAAGGATCCCAGGGAAGGGATCAGATTTCAATGGAAGGTTGTGCCACAAGTATGGGGCTATAGCTGAGAAGTCCCATTTTTTTAGTTTTATCTTTATGTGCCTCTCTAGATGTTAGCACCCTCAGATGCCTGACCTGGGAAGACTGGGTGTTATGGACAATTCAATGAGGTAGACACCAGAACCTTGAACCTTCAAATCTATATGTTTTTCTTGAAGCAGTATGGTATTGTACTACCAACACAGATCATTTCTTGCCCTTCTAAAGCTGTTCTACATTTTGACTCTTATTGTATTTTATGTGACATACTGCTTTGTTCATGTACTATGGAATGGCCTGTGCTGAGAGAACGAAGAGTTAGGAGAGAATAGCCTGTTTTTTCTTCACTAATGATGGAGAAAGAAAAGAAATGCCATTTTTCCTTCTTCGCCATGATTTTTAAAAAAATCATTGGTAGAAAGTTACTGTCACAGACATCCCATTTAGCTGACACAGAAATAAATTGATTTACTTGTTTAATTAGTTTGAATAGCCAGAATAATCATGCTTTTGCAGTTCTGTTGCAAACTGACTCAGTAACAACCCACTTCATGGTTCAGCATTCCTTTTAATCTAAGATACCTCTCACATAAAAATATTTTGTATATGAACCATTCACATCAACGTAAATTCCACAGCAACATGAAGGAACATGGGCAAATATAGCCAGATAGTCTGTTTCTCCTCCTATTATTGCCTTACAGGAGTTATGGCAATGGACAGTAGTGGAAGAATTATCCTTCAAACAGTTGGGGAAAAATGTGATTTCTGTGATAAATCAGTATCCCAAAGATGCTTGTAGGATGCAACAGAAAACATCTAGCATAGTTGCAATGCCTATTCCATCAATATTAGATGACAGCCATACAAAAAAGATACAGATTTTTTGGTATTCGGACTCAGTGTTGGAAGAATCTTCAGCCAGTTATCAAACTGACATGCGCAATTGGTGGGATAAATATACTGATATTTTGGCATAATAGGAGCAGACAAGGTCAAGCACAAGGAATTTAAAACTAGGGTTAGTAAGAAATATAAAAAGGGGTTAGAAAAGTCCTAAAATCACAGGCTTAATAGTAGAAACACCATCAAAGATATAATATCTAGGAGGCTATGATGATGTGATATACTGCAGGAGTAATATACTGGATGCATAAATAATATAATGGATGCAGCCTGGAGAAGATATATTATATTATAAAACTAAGAAACTATCAACCATCCATGCAATACCATCTGTATGTGCCACAGAGTGAAGATGGACACTGAATGCAAAAAGTAAAAAAATCAGTTGAGCAAGAAAATATAGTTGTCATTAGAGATGGGCACGAATTGAAAAAATGGCGTTTTGCTTTTTCATTTTTCGTTGAGGGGTCTGTTTCGGTTCGTTTTCATTTTTTGCAATTTTTTGAAAAAAATTGTGTTTGTTTATTCATTTTTCATTTTTCATTTTTACCTGCTTTTTGCATGATTTGTAAAGCATTTCCGTGCGCGGGCGTCCCCCAACGCCCCAGACCAGAGGGAAAACACTAAAAAAAAATGATGCTGGCAGAGACACAGTATAGACTAGGTACACAGGGAGGCTGCAAAGGCAGCGGTGGGTTTTGCCCAGGGTGCAAGGCAGCCTCAGACTGACTGCACTGTGGGGCAGGGGAGGGTACTCACGAGAGGTACACACGCACGCACACAGGGAGGCTGCAGGACTGAAGCTAGAGAGAAATCTCTTCTTTCTCTCCCCTAAGAGCCAGGCTGCAGCTGGCAGAAACACAGAGACACACACCTGCCTGGCTGGCCTAAAGTGAAAATAACGAGTCGCAGAGACAACAGTCCCACCTTAACTCCCACCGGAGACTGCAAGGAGGACGGGGGCTGCCAGAGCTTTTTGTGCCCTCTGTGGCTGCAGACCTGCCCAGTCTGCAACCTGGGCATGCTATTGGTTGAAGTTGTCCAAGAATTTACATGATCCCATCACATGGCTTGCCTCCATTTTGTGGCTGGCAACATCCATTTTGTCATCCTTAAAGGGAAAAGAAAAATACATCGCGATGGGAGAAGACAAATACAAACATTTTAAGGACCACAACCCCCCCCCCGGTAGGTATTATCAGACAGTATAAATAATTATTGCTGCATTTTTATGGATGTCCAGGGCGTTTTTTTTTAAATAATTTTATTGGGTTTTTAAGGGGGGGAGAAAGGGAGGGGGTATGAGGAAAAAAGGGGAAAAAACAAAAGGGGGGATACAATTTTAAAATTTACATTGAATATGTCAAGCAAAGTAAAAATAGTGATATAACATATTGATAGATTGCCAAATATTATCACAGTACTAATAGGTTTGTTACTTCTTGCCATCTTTTCCGAGAAATCTCATCATAGTCTCCCTTTAAATAGCCAGAGAGTCTGTCGATTTCGATGCATTCTCTTATCTTTTCGTGGAAATTCTTCTCTGTTGGCACATTTGGTTGTTTCCAGAATTTCGCATACAGCATCCTTGCAGCAACAATTACATGGTGAAGTACATATCTCTGATCATATGAAATATTTATATCTACTATATTTAATAAGAAAAGTTCTGGTCTAAGCTCTATCTTAGTTTTCAGACATCTTTCTAAAAATAGTTTTACCATTTTCCAATATGCCTTTGCCTCTTTACATGTCCACCACATATGGTAAAAAGTACCACAATCATATATACATTTCCAACATTTAAGTGAGCAATTATACATCTTGGATAATCGGTGTGGTGCGAGATGCCATCTATAGAACATCTTATAACAATTTTCCTTAAAAGAAATAGATTTAAAGATTTTAACTGTGTTCCACAGAGAGTCCCATTTGTTTAGATGAATAGAATAACCAAAGTTTTCTGCCCATCTTATCATAGTATCTTTGACCAGTGTATCAATCATTTTTTCATTCAACAATATACTATAAAATTTACTAAGAAGCTTGGAGTTGCCAGAGGAAAGTATTTTGTCAAGTGGAGTATCAATAGTCGTAAATCCCCCCTCTTTGGTGAGAACTTTGAAGTGTGAATATATTTGTTGATACTTCCACCAGTCTAAATTATAGCCTTCTGATACTAATTTCCCTAATGGTTTCAATGAAAGGTCAACATTCAGAAGGTGTCTATAAGTTATAGCATTTGGAGTTTCACTTATATGGGAGCTAAAAATCGCTCCCAGCGGAGATAGCCACAATGGTGCTTTAGAATAGAATTGTTTTTTAATCGATAACCATATTTTAACTAAGGCGTTCCTTATCCAATGCTTTTTAAAGAGAGTAGGTATGTTACCCTTATACCGCATGTAATAATGCCAGCCCTTGTCTAGGCCATGACTCTCAAGCTGCAATATTCTTTTATTTGTCATCAGAATCCAGTCTTTAATCCAGGTCATGGCAGCAGCCTTGTAGTATAATACTAAATTAGGAAGGGCAAAGCCACCAGTTTTGGTTCTATCCTGTAGATAGACATTTTTAATCCTTGCTTTTTTCTTTTGCCATATAAATATACGTATACTTTTTTCCAGATCCGTAATGATCTTAAAGTTAGGTAATATAGGCAAGGATTGAAATAAAAAAAGCAGTTTAGGTAGAACATTCATTTTAACTGCAGCAATTCTGCCCATTAAGGATAACTGGAGTCTTGACCAAGTTTCGAAATCAGCTTTGATAGTTTTTATAACATTAACATAGTTATCTTTAAGTAAAGAGTTACAACGATTAGATACTGTAACACCCAGATATTTTACCTTACTAGCATGTTGGAAACCCGATTGATTTACCAGTTTTTCAATCATGGATGAAGTCATATTTTTAGTAAGCAACAATGTTTTTTCTCTGTTTACCTTTAGTCCAGAAATTTTAGAATATGCCTCCAAAGTCTTCAAGAGTTCTAAAGAGGAGGTCTGGGGGTTCTCCATAATTACCAACAAATCATCTGCAAAAGCTTGTACCTTATAAACTTCTCCTTTGCTTTGTAGGCCTTGGATACCAGGAGTTTTTCTTATAACATAAAGGAGTACCTCCAGAGTTAGTATAAACAAGAGGGGAGAGAGGGGGCATCCTTGCCTGGTACCTTTATATATGTTGACTTTGTCTGTAAGATGGCCATTGACTACAATCCTGGTATTTTGGGTGGAATAGATTTGTTCAATTGCTCGCAGCATTCTATGGCCACACTGTAGATAATCTAACTGAGTTTTAAGTAAAGACCAGGATACGTTATCAAAAGCTTTCTCAGCATCAATGAATGCGAAAGCTACATGCTTCTCGGGGTGGGATTCATAGTATTCCAACACATTGAGAAAAGTTCTGATGTTGGATTGAAGATGCCTTTTCGGAAGAAAGCCAGTCTGATCATATGATATCAAAGGGGGTAGGATCGTCCGCCATCTATTAGCCAAAATGGTTGCAAATATTTTGTAATCCACATTTAGAAGGGCAATTGGCCTGTAGTTCTGTATCAAATCTTTAGATTTCCCTTCTTTAGGAATCAGTGTCGTATGAGATAATTTCCAGGAATCTGGTATGTCTTCGCCTTCTTAAATGGATGTAAAAAGATTTTTCATATTTCCAGAGACTGTCTCTGAGAATTTTTTGTAAAATTGAGCCGGTATTGAGTCGGGTCCAGGGGCCTTGTTCATTTTTTGGTGATTGATAGCCTCTGTTATTTCCATCATTGTAATAGGAGCATTCGTCTGGGCTCTCTGTTCTTCAGTAAGTTTTGGGAAATTGGCTTGTTCGAGGTAATGAAAGATGGCATCTTTGTCAATCGTCTCCAACTTGAATAAGTTCTGGTAGTATGCCTCTATAATTTTTTGGATTTGTAACTGCTCTGTCTGATTTTCCCCAGTTTTATCTTTGACTGATAATATAAGTTTTTGAGATTGTACCTTTTTTAATCTGTAGGCTAACCATCTGCCTGGTTTGTTTGCATTTTCCACAAAATTCAGTTTGGCCAACTTGATTTTGTGAGCTATATCTGCAGTCAGAATCAGATTTAGTTCATGCCTACAAGAAGCCAAGTCTTTGTCCAGCTGCTCATTGCAGGGATCATGAATTAAGTCCATTTCAAGCTTTTTCATCGTATTAAGAATTGATTCAAATTGCTTTTTCCTCTCTTTGTTCTGTCTTGCCATATATTGAATGACAAACCCTCTAAAGTAGGGCTTTGAGGCATCCCACATCGTTTTCAGTGGTGTACCCTTGTTCAGGTTCATTTCAAAATATAGGTTCAAGTCTTTGGCTGCCTCTAAAATAAATTTTTTATCCGTCCACAAGGCTGAGTTGATTTTCCAGTGTCTGGGCTTACCCGAAGATTTCAGTGTCCATAAAATGGCATTATGATCAGATATTGTTCGAGGCAAGGTTTCTATATCCCTTGTATTTAGTAGAAGATCGGATGTGGCCCAGCACATATCTATACGGGAGAAAGAGGCATATTGTCTTGAATAAAAGGTGAAACCATCTTTTAGTGGATTTTTCCTTCTCCAAATATCGTGAAGTTCTAAAATGTCAGACATGTCCAGGAACGATTTGGGCAGTGTGGAAGATGAGGTCTTGGATTTTTTCCCTTTTGATGTTTTCCTGTCTACAGATGGAATATGTACAGCATTGAAATCTCCCAATATTATTAACTGATGGTTTTCGTATTGCAGCAGTTTCTGAGCCAGTTCTTCAAAAAAGGTTTGTCTTCCATGATTATCATTGGGGGCGTATATACCAACAATAATTGTTTCTTTAAATTGGATATTTGCCTGGACAAGGATCCATCTGCCTGATTCATCTTTTTCCAGAAGGGTTGGGAAGAGCTCTGGTTTAATGTATAGTGCCACCCCATTTTGCTTCTTTTCTTTGTTTGATGTGGAAAATAAATTCCCCAATTTGTTTTGGATTAAATATTGTTCATGCTTTCTCAATATGTGGGTTTCCTGTAAACAGATGATTGAACATTGTTGTTTTTGAAGGAGATTAAAAGTCTTCCGACGCTTCTGTGGGGTGTTCAATCCATTAATATTCCATGTTAGAATTTTCTGGGCCATCTTATTTTACTTCCAGTGATATTTCTTCTTCCCTGGTTTTGGCCTGAGATAGTGTTTCGGCCTGGCACCTCCCACTACGCCATAAAAATCTTGATCATGCTTCGAGGTCTCTTGTTTAGGGGTCTGATTATCTCGGCTGTCATCTTTGGTGGTGGTTTGAGTATCGGTCATATCCTCACCTTCGGAAAAGGATGGTGAAGAGGAGGAGGGAGAATAGCCCAACTTCCCTGCATTTTTTTCGGTGAAGGTTCTAGCTTTCTGGTGGGATTCGATTTTTTGTAATTTCCCTTCCCATTGAAAAGACAGACCTTGGGGGTAGAGCCACTTGTATCTTATATCATGCTTGAGCAGAAGTTTGGTAAGAAATGTATATTCTTTTCGCAGTTGACGGACTTCCCAGGGGACGTCTTTCAATATTGTCACTTTGGATTTATTGATTTCCACCTCTTTGTCTCGGATAACCTTGAGGATGCAATCTCGGGTGTATCTTCTGACTAGTTTGACTATTACCTCCGGAGGGAGTTTGTTTCTTCTGGTATAAGCTGTAGGTTGACGGTAGATCACGTCTACCTCACGGAGGAATTCTTCAACGGGTGCCTCGAGTAGGGTGGCCAGGCTTTCTCCAACTATAGTATAGAGGTTTTCATCTTTATCAGCAGTGAGGTTTTGGATCCTTAAAATTTTGGAGGAGGCTTCAATTTCCTGCGTGAGAACCAGTCTGCTTGTTGATTCCATTGTGGCTTCAATTTCTCCTAGACGAAAGTCGGTAACATTCATATTTTCTTCCAACGCTTGTAAACGTCCACCAAAGGCTTCTAGTTTAGTATCCACATTCGAAAAACTCTCTTTCATTTCCGCTCTTAATTTAGAGAACCCAGTGCTTTGCTCTGATACCAGCTTAGCCTGGGTTAGATTCAACTGGTTAACTGCATCTAGGATTTGGCTAGATTGACTTGATTGCTGAGACATGGTCGTTGGATGAGCCGGAGGTATAGAAGCAGACTTTTTTTTGTATGGATGGAGTTTTGCTCATTGCTGGAAGTTTACAATACAAAAATTCTGCTGACCGAAAGGATCCAGGTTACAGCGTGGTGTATTTACTATATTGTGGTGGTGAAGAGATCAGTTGCCTCTTCTCAGAAATATTACAAAGTCTCAGAGGGATTAACAAGAGCTAGTTTAATCATATTCAAGTTGGCTTGCTGCTTTCAAGAAATGTATGTGTAGTTGCATACATAGAAAGGTCCAGTAGATGGCGTGTTGTACCCACTTTTAAGCCAACAGAGTCCGAAAACCGTATCAGAAGTGAATCGGATACTTTAGGGTTAATCTGCCTTTAACGAAGAGAAAGTGAAACTGCAGCCCTTTCCGAGAGGCAGATAATGGCGATTAGGCAGAAGAAGTAATTAGAGAGAAGCAGATCCTTTTCGGTGAGTTTGCTTGATTTATATTTTTGAAGGGGCTATCTGGTAGAAAGAAGCCACTCACGGTTGGAAGGGTAGAAGCAGCTCAACCTCCATCCGGATCTCCCAAAGTCTCAGCCGCACGGGAATTCCCCAGGGGTTTCAACCCCTCACAGGGAGGGGGAACCACACCTGAGTGCCCCGGATCGATTCTGGGATATCTTCTGCTCCCAGCGGGTGGTCTTGAAGTGGAAACACCCTCTTGGGACCTGGGATACATTCGACGCTAGCCAGGCTGCTTTCAGCTAACGTCTTTGCTGCTCGCCACCATCTTGCCCTCCCTCCAGGGCGTTTTTTAACATTTAAAACAGCTCATTTCATTGTGTGTCGCCATTAATGAAAAACAAAACGTAACAAACCGAATTTTCATGGTTCTGTTCGGTTCGTTCCAATTTCATCACAATGTTCGTTATTTGTTTTGCTACGTAATGAAATGAATCACAAATAATGGAAATGAAAAAAGTTCATTTTGTGCCCATCTCTAGTTGTCATAGAATATATCAGGGAAAGTCAAGAGAATAAAATTCATATTTATTTATTTATTTATTTATTTTAGAGTATTTTTACCCAACCTTTCTCCTTGGAAAAGTTACTGAGGCACCTGACAGTAATGAGGGATAATATACAGTCCAATACAAATACGACATGTTCAAGTATTAAGAACAAGGAATTGAGGGACATCTTACAGCATTAATAGTTAATGGAGCAGAATTACTGAAGAAACAAAGGAAACCTATGGTGACATCCAACCATTGAAACCTTTCTTTCTGGTTCCCACCTTGTTCCATTGTCTTTTTTTCCTGTCCAAAGAAAAGGAAAAATCACAATAGTTATTCCAGGTGGCAATTCACCTCTTAGATGGGGCATAGTCCCCTTGTCTCTGCCATACCATTCACAATGCAAAATATCACATTTTCAAAACTGTAAGTTGATTTTTATTTGCTTCTAGATTCATGATTTCCTTTTCTTTTCCTTTCTTTTTTCCTTTTCTCACAATTTGGTTGTTCCATGAGAAACCACAATGGTTTTGAGGAAAGAAAGAACATTGGTTCCTGGATTCCCTGAAGTTGCCTGCTTCTGCGTTAATAGTTGCCTTGGCTCTTTTAATAGTTGTGTAGAAGGAAAGTATCAGCAAGCGCAACTGCATCTGCTGAAATTTCATCTTCCATACAATTACCACAGTAACCCTGTCCTCCATTTCATGTACCCACGTCATTAATAAAAGAGCTACCATCATACAAAGCGGAGGTGAAATCTTGGCTGACTGCCTTAGCATTAATTATTAAGCCCTTTATACATTAAAAAAAACTTGACTCTACGCTTAGTCTTTGGTGAACAAAATGTAATTTAGCCTTTAGTTGACCTGTGGTTGGGGTAGTAAGCTGAAATAAACTGTAGGGGAGGGTCTGTATTTAAATGCTTCCGTGAAAGAGGCAATGGTCTCATCTCAGAAATTCTGTCTGGAAATCTCCACAGAACAAAATATCACCATTTGGTTTTGGCCAAACCACAGAATTAGATCAGGATCTAGAACCCTTCGCATATAATGAAAAGGCTTGCTCTAGTCTATTCTTCTCTTCAAAGAAGTCTCTATTGTAAACGCCACGTAGTACAATTATCATGACTCTGGTACAATTGGTTCTCAACATCGGAAGGCACTCTGAAGTGCCTAAAGTGCTGCTAACTTATTTTCCTCAGTGTATTATTTAAAAAAAACTGATATTGTGTACTACATGTCTGTGACAATTCTTCTTGAATGTTTTTCTAACAAATTTGTCTGAATGACTCAAACATTTGTTTTATAGTGACTGCTACACCTTCAGTAATTTTGAATGTTTTCAGACAGAGCTTTTCATGTCAGCATTTAGAAAGTACTATGCACATTTTTGGCATTCCATTATCAATACATTCCTCCCAACTCCCCCTGCAGTGAGGAATAAGGCAGAATAGACAGATGGAAAACAAAGGAGGGATCACAATGGAGAATGACATTATGGCTGATACTTCATGTCCATCTCATCGCTGTTCACGGTCCCACTGGGGACTGGTACGAAGAAATCTAACTGCACGTCCATTGCGATACGAAGGGACTTCGTCCCGACCACGCTCCCTGAACTGCAATCTAAGGGAGATGAGATATTTCCCTCCCTAGCCTCGGGAATCTCCTCATCCCGCTTCTCGTTCCGATACGAGTGCCCATGAGGTAAGGCTCGTCACACAACATGCCATTCTCCATCTAGTGGAAGGAGTACGAAGTACCATTTGCCAGTACATTCCCTATGGAGTCAGCAATGCAGTGCAGAGAGATTAAAAGACAAATGCCTCGAACTTAGCTCCATAACGCATTGAAAGCAAGGCTTCGGATAATCAAAACATCGAAAAACGGAAGGTCGGGTCAAAAAAAATGGAGAAGAAAGGCTTGGAATTTCACATCACATCACGGAATGAGGACATGTGGAAACAGTCATGCTGGTATCATCAATCACACCCATGCGTACACGGGAACAGGGACAGAACCGCAAGAAGACCACGTGACCATGGCTGACATCAACACACAATGAACTTCCTCCCAGGATGAGAGTGGAGGTGAAGTAATTTTCTATGTTAAGACCCCATAACATTTGGGAAATTAGATAAGGGGTGGCTGTGATAACAGCCTCATCCAAATTTATTCTTATCTCTTTTTTCTTTCCAGAAAGTGATACTCCACCGACTAGATAAATAAAAATAAAATAAAAATAATGAGTTGCATCTAATGGAGAAAAATGAAATTAACTACAGCTATTGGCATTGAAAGATTAATGTGAGCTGTCACTTGCATGGCTTCGTCTCTAGCAAGGTGATGTTTTCAATAATTAGTTTGGCCCAGCATATTTTGAAGGTGGGGTTAAAGTACAGTCTCAGAGCAAACTACCGTTGGCCTCAAACCAGTGGAACAGTGGAAGTGATGACAGGTAACAATGTGATACTCTCCCATTGCTTTGTAGACATGAATGTTTCTGAGCCACACTTTAGCCCCCTTGTCAGTTCTTGAGAAGAAACTGTGGTATGTTCAGGATCTAGAGGAATTCCGAGGTGGCCTCATTAAAAAGTAGATACTCTGAAAAAGAGTAAGTTATATTTTGACAAATTCCAAGTGGTTTCTATTATCCAGAATTTCTGTTTAAATGAGAAAAGTCAATTGCTGCATTTGCCCCTGCTTTGTTTAAGACCCACAAAAGAGCCATGGGAATTTATTAGGCAGTAGGTCATCCAAAGCTGCAGCTGAAACCCGGCCCTCCATGCCTTTGATCCAATAAGGCAGCTCAGAACCAATTTCCCAATCCCTGAGAAACAGAACTGCTGCACAACTCTATGGTTTTGGTAGCTGGATGCAGATTCAGAGGGTTGGGAGTTTTATTCCCCAACCCTCTTGACAGTGCCTGGACTCAGTGATCCATAGGGTCCCTTCCAGCTCTGTAGTTCTAAAATAGATAATACTGACAATTCGCCTTTTCTGTTTATCTTTACCCTCTTTAACTACTTATGTCAATGCAGCATGAGACATACACATAACAGAACTCCCGGTGTGATCCCTGTTCCTGAGACTCCATGCAACTTCCTTGACTGCTTCACCAAATATTTATATTCATAGTTTTACATATTGTGCCCTTGGAAGCCTTAGAACTATCAGTTGTCATTTAAATGCTATTTTTCCTTATTAGCCTGGCATAGTTAATGACTCAAGTAACTCGTCATAGAACCAGAAGTCACTACAGTATTTTGCGGCCTGAAATATTCTGGTGGGGAGATGGGTTGAGGAAGGCTCATTTTATTGGCTTCACAAACTGAAAAGCCTGTACACGTTCCTTATTCTGAAGCTATTAGAGATGTGCACAAAATGGGGAAAATGTGTTTTGTTTCATTTCTGTAGTAGTTTCATTTCATTTGTAATGAATTTTTAAAGTAGTTTCATCACAAAATGAAATGAAATGAAACACTATGCTCCCCTGGGTCCTAAAGGACCAAAATGGCAGGGGAGCTTCCTCAAGCAATTCTAGGTAACTCCTTGAAATTTGGAAAGTTTTGGAGGCCAGGAAGCTGAATTATGAAGCTCTAAAGGGGGGCTAGGAAAAATCTTTCTAACTGGAATCAGAACTTCAGAAGCCAAGCTGTGGGTTAGCCCCGCGGCTTGACTTCTGATTCCAAAGGAGGTCTGGGTAGTTAATTGAGAGAGTGTGCAGTGCGCCTGCCAGCAGTTTAGGAGTTAAGCTGCTGGTTAAATTAAACTTCTAAATTGCTGCCACACATGCCACACACTCTCTCAGTTAACTACCTGGACCCCCTTTAGACCTCATAACTCAACTCCATAACCCTCAAACCTTTCCAAATTTCAGGGGCTTTCAGGGAAGAGTTTGAGCTCCCCTGCCATTGATTCATCTAAGGTTTTGTTCAAGAGCAGTGGTTCCCAACCTTCCTAATGCTGCAGCCCTTTAATACAGTTCTTCATATTGTGGTGACCCCTTGCCCTGCTTGGAAGAGGCCACAAGCCCCCTTTGGCAGGGCACTGCCGCAGGTGCCATAGAGAACTTCCTTTTACAGGCACCCTCAGCCAATTGCAGCCTCCGGTGCCATTGACTGATATCTCCGCCAGCCTATTAAGCTGTAACTCACACTTTTCCCCTTCCTCTCCTCCTCCTCCAGACCCTTGCTGGTTTGTGCCTTTTTCTTCACTGGTTCATGGCAACCCCTGTGAATGGTCATTCGACCTCCAAAGGGGTCCCAACCCCCTGGTAGAGAACCACTGTTCTAGAGGGAAAGAATGGTGTTTTGTGATGAAATTAAACAAAACTTCCCTACCGTTTCATTAAGTAACAAAGTAATTTGTTACCTAATGAAACAATGTAAGAGTTTCATTTTTCATTTCGTGCCCATCTCTAGAGACCATTCCTGTGTTTATTAGTAAATGATGCATATCACATATACCAACTGAAATGCTTAGTGTTGATAGGATTGTCTGGCTAGCTCAATGGTTTAGGTATTTTGATACCCCACTGTGCTTGCTGGTAACAGAGCCAGCTTATATAGCCTTGGTCGAGCTATACAGTCTCAGGGCACCCCCAGATCTATGGAGTGATAAACCAGTTTTCAGTACTCACTACTTTGAAAACTCTGGGAAGTTGACTCAAGTTGAGTCAGAATCAACTTGAAGGCACACAATTATTAACTTAAATCTTGATAGGCATTTCAGATCTTTCAGGGATTTGGAAGTCTCCGTGTCTGGGAAAGGGAACCAGAATGCATTTTTAAAAATGCTGTTTTATATATGTACTAGCTATTAGAACTGTAAAAGACCATGCTAAAATCACGATTCATATGATACATATGCCCATGATTCACAAATATGTATTTGAACAAAATGTTAACTAGATTATTTGGCTGTATGGATGCTTCACTGATGTATGGAAAGAAGAATTGGGGAACTTGGTACAGTCTCATTTGTTCATGCTCACTTTACAAGACTACAGTAGCCTAGTAGCTAGATGGGTGATATCAATAAAGTGAGCAAGAAAGAAATCCTTCAAATTATTTTATTGTGCTGCGGCACTTTGTTGTTCAACTATATGTTTATTTCTCCCAAAAATTCAGAGTGAGTGACTGACCATCTATACATCTATGTTTTAATACAAACTAAGCTATTTTAATACAACATACATAAATAATTCCTAGAATTTATGTGATCCAGCAATACTATAGGTCAGTGGTGGAGAACCTTCGACACTCCAGATGTTTTGGACCACAACTCCCACAGTCCTGTTTTACTGGCAATATAGGCTAGGAATTCTGGGAGTAGTGGTCCAAAACATCTGGAGTTCCAAAGGTTCACCACCACTGCTATAGGTTATTGGGAAAAAACATTATAATATGTTACCTCCTGTGCTTTGGTGGAAACTTATTAATCATCAGTCATTCAATGCTTTTCATTATTCATCTTCCAGGGGACGAAACTGCTTCCAATCCTTTTAACAGAGCATGTAAATTACACACACATAAAGCAGTAATATTTCCCTGTGCTCTTCAACTAAGCACTTGTGTTCATTTCTCTTGGCAATCCTTTGATTATATCTTGTTTCTCCAAATGCTGTCTGATCCTATCCAAGTTTATTTAGAAGTAAACCCATTTTAATCAATGGAATAAGTGAGTGCAGTGAGGATTCCTTCCAGAAACATAGGGAAATATAAGGCTACCACTTAAATTGCTTATCTAATATGACTCACTGCAATCCAGTGAGTAATATTAGATCTGATCAAACTTTTTCTGTATGTGTTGCAGGTGCCATCTATTCAGCCCTGTCTGATTTATTCACTCTTTCCCACTCCTTCCCACTTCTTAGCCCCTGTGGCCATATTCCTAAATGTGCAGACCTACTATACCTTCTTTTCTATCCCTCCACAATCAACCAGGTGTTACCATAATAGCAGGAATGAAAAAGCAGAATAAGAGAGAAAGAGTGGGATGCAGTGGGCAATTGTGATTGATTATCTAAGCACAGAGCACAGTAGCTCAAGTCACAGTATTCCATAGCATTTGGGTACTCAAAAAGGGGTTGCGTGGAACCAAAGAAACAGAAGGGACAACTAGAAGGTCAGTTTCATTACCTAGAGTGATGCAATGGAGAAGCAGGAGAAAGCTGTCCCCTTGTACTCAAGTGTGGAGTAGAGATGGGACTCCCCTGGGTCCTAGAGGTGTCAGGGAGCCTTTCTTCAGATGGGTCCAGCAGAGCTGTCATGGGCTTTACCCCTTTAAAAATGGCCCCGGTGGTGAGTGAGACATTTTAAAGGTTTCCAGACAATGACAGCTCAGATGGACCTCTCTGAAAATGGCAAGGTTGCCACTATGGGAGTCCCATGCTGGTGACCTGGCCATTTTTAATGGGATACAGCCTCTGACAACTCAGCTGGACCCTTCTGGACATGGCCAGGTCGCCACCGCAGGAGCCCCACCCTGGCAGCCCAGCCATTTTTAAAGGGGTCCAGCCAAGCTATCATCAGCTGTATCCCTTTAAAAATGGCCCAGTCACCACCAGGGGGATCTCCTGGTGGCGACTGGGCCAGTTTTACAGGTGTACAGCCAATGAGAGCTCAGCTGGACCCCTTTAAAAGGGCATCCGGGTACCAAATCTGGTGCCTCTAGGACCCAGGGGAGCCATTTCATTTTGTTTCATAAGAATATTTTTTTTAAAAAATTGTAAGGAAATGAATTTAAATGAAACGGGTGTGGGCACGAAACAAAATGAAACAAAATATTATTTTTCTGTTTCGTGCCTATCTCTAGTATGGAGTGAGACTGGAAAAGAGGGAATTATAGATGGGATAAGTGTGTGTGTGTGTGTGTGTGTGTGTGTGTGTGTGTGTGTGTGTGTGTGTGTGTGTGTGTGAGAGAGAGAGAGAGAGAGAGAGAGAGAGAGAGAGAGAGAGAGAGAGGAGAACGAGAGAGAGAGAGAATATGAGGGACATGAAAAAGAACGGAACCATTTGTGGAGCGACTTTATTTTTCACTTAAGCTTGTCGCTGCCCACAAACTGCCTTAGGCAAAGGAGAGGGATTCCCTATCCCAAGCTCTAGCCCTATCCAATGTTGTTTCTTGTGCATTAATACATTTTCATTTTTTTCCTTGTCTCCTCTGATGCCGCTGCAGTCATTATAGTTTTATGTACCTTTGCTAATAGTAATGGCTTTTGTCTGTCACCTGGCAATTGTGAAAACAAGTTGGCATAAGAATATTCTCATCTTAAATGTTCAAAGGAACTAAAAAATGATGAGGCACAGTTTGGATTTAAATATATTAAACATTCTGAAGACAACTTGTATCAGTTAAAGCTGATGATGAATAATGCCTGAGTCATTTTAGGTGGATGTGATAAAACCTCTGAAAGCTTTTTTTTACCATTTGAGAAGATAGGCAAAGTAGCACACTAAATCCAATGCAATAGGTTCATCATACTACTTGTTAACTAAAATAGTCACAGTAATAGATACACTTACAGCAAACAAGATAACCTAATCCAGGCATGTCCAAAGTCAGGCCCGGGGGCCAAATGCGGCCCGTTTACAAACTTTGAGTGGCCTGCGGCCTCTTCTCCCCACCGGCTCAGCTTGTCATGCATCCCCACCAGCTGGCCCTTCCCCTTACTGGATGGAGACAGCAGCTTGCAGTTTTATGGTTTGCCTGCCCTCCCTGCCTCTGTCCACCACCACCCAGCCACCTTCCCAGCCTACCCACCCCCAGCTCCATTGCTGCAGCATCTTCCCTTGCTCCTTGCATGTTATAGAGTTTTGTCCAAAAACCAGCCCAGGGGCCAAATGCAGCCAAATGGTCAGCCCCTACACATTTTCACCTCACCAAATCTGTCCCTCCCTGCAAAAAGTTTGGACACCCCTGACCTAATCCCATAACACCATCAAACAAAACAGGGTGCTCCTGACCTTTACTCATTAGGTTATGTAGGTCTAATCAACTGCATGTCTTCTTGCCTAAGTTGAACATGAACCACCAGGAATACATTATGGCTTTTTCTAAAGTGCTTGATAATCCATCCCCTTGTTCTGATTCTCAAGAAGGCAGGTAGGTTTATCGAGTTTTTCGCCACTGGTAATCCACCATATGTCGTTTATGTATTGATATTGACCGTGTGGAACAAATGTTGATCAGGCTAATTTAAACTTCCATTGTTGACACAATTTCCCATGGAAAGTCATGATTACTGATGGGCTTTTTGTTTGTTTTTGAAAAATCAGAGGGAGTATCTAAAACACACTGGCCAAGATCCTGTTGCTTTGTTATGATGCAGAAGGCAGAAATGAGATTTTAGCTGACAAATAGAAGTTACCACAGGGATTCTTGGAATGATGCATATGTGTGTGTATGTGTGCCCATTGGATTGGTGTACCTGCAATAAATGCCCACTAAGAATAATTGAATGTATTTTGCTTTTCACTATGTGCTAAGATTTCAGCCACTGTAAAAAATTAGATTTAAATTTTTAGTTTCTATTGGCAATCTCTGCATCATATGCAAATGAGTCCAATGGCATTTTAAAGCACTAAGATGACATATTGTGTAGATAATAAAATGTAAAACATAGCTCATGCAAGCTATAGAAGTACCTCTGATGCCATGAGTTATTAAAGAACTTTGCAACTTTCATCTTTCTTCAGTTATAATTCATTACCTCTGGGTGGCATAGCCTGTAGATTTGCAATGAAGCCCTCATTCAAGGACTCTTTGCAACCAGTGGATTTTCAGCAAGTGGATTCTTTAAAATAATATAAAACACAGTACATGTGTATATTAGAAAGATGGCAGTCCAGAGCCTTGGTGCCGACCTGTTCTCTGGACCAGGGAACTTCAAGGACAATTTGGCATGCCAGCTTGAACTAATTTTGCTTGCTTGCTTGTTTGTTAAAAAAATACCTCACATTGCCAATAAAAGGAACAAATTAAGAATGAGGCACTGAACTGCCTGTATTTGAAAGGGTATGGAAAATGTAGCATTCCCAAGATTTAAAAATGATGAATGGCAAATGCAGGATGCTGTTATAGTATGTACAATGAGTAAACCCCACTATGTGTCATAATGAGTGGACATATCTGCAGCATAATTTAGCCAGTCAGAATCCAAGGTATGGAAGAGGGAACTGGTTTACACCTATTATCCTCTGTTTCTAAACTAAAGGATATAATCAGGCAAGTGCTTAGCAAAGTAATAGTTGACATCAGAAACTAAGGTGCTCCTATGTTTTATATATATACCGCTCCATCTAGCTACATGGCTACTCTGGGCGGTTTACAAACTGAACAGAAATCAAACCATGAACAGTAAAGTACAATATAACAGATAAGCACAAGTATATAAATAAAAAAATACTATAACTAGTAAATAATATATAATAAGGCAGTCAAATAACTTTTCCTGTGTCTCTATTCATCACCTTAATATCGGTAAAAATACTTAAGCAGAAGGTGAACTTGGGTATCACTTGGGTGAGAGAAAATGAAAAAAAGTTCCCCTGGTGTTGAAGGCAGTTGTGGATGTTGGAAATTGTAGTTTGGACGGCCACATCCTGCCTATGATGAATGGGATATCAGAACTCATAGCCTTGGAGATTCCACCTTCTGAACATCAGTCAAGGAACAACATCCTCTCTTCCTATGCTAACTTATCGAGATAGTGGCATGAATAGACAAAAACTTTGAAGGAGAATGAATAGCAGGCTTCTAACCAAAAGTGCCTTGGTGGGCTTCAAGGGAAGAGCATGAGGAAGCTCCCCTGCAATGTCCATGCTGCTAGATGCCTGGGATCAGTATTTTCAAATGCTTTTAAATCATAAAGGATTTTTTCCTATGGGCACCCTTTTTGGAGTTGAATATTTGGCCTCATGTACCCCAAAGCTCTCAAAATTGGAGGTGCTTCAAGGGGAGAGCTTGAGGAAGCTTCAGTGCAATTTCTATGGTACTAGATAATTGAATCAGTTTATTTTAAACAAAAAAGAATTTGTTTCATTACTAATGAAATGCTGCTTTCCTGGTTCGGTTCATTTCATTTCATTTCGTTACATAATGAACCAACGAATCAGCATTTCATTTTTCACTTGGTGGCCATTCCTTATAATTACTACCTGTATTAGGAACTCTGGTCCCAGACCTGATTGTGTTGGATACTGTTTTTCTCCTTAAGACATTTCCCCTGACCCCAATATCCCAATAATATATCAATACCACATGCATTGACATAGTTCCTATATTTGTAGAAGAGAAACTGGCATAAATGTGCTTATTCCATGGAGAAAGATCCAGGCTAGCTTTAAATAACCTGTTTTAAATGTATATGGTAATTAAACCACATCATGTAAATCTGGTAATTGCCATTTAATGATTAATATATTCCATAATGAAGTCCCACAAAAAGGACATTAAGTTACATATTTTTCTGAGGAGGTAAGATGAATTTTATGGCTAGCAAATAATTTTTTCATTGCTGTTTTGTTGCCAATTCTTTCAATTACATTAATGGTTGATACGTGGGGAGCTCTCACACCTGTGACTAAAAATAATCTAGAAAAATACTGTGCATATAATGTTGAAACATCTCTTAAGAAGTCAAAGAGTGTTTCAATATTTAAACAAATTCAAGGGGGAAGAATTTGCTTACTCCATATTGTGTATTCGAGGTCTTTTTCACTTTACACAGCTATAAGCCTTTATGCCCGTTTTTTCATTTCTTCATTTTACACAACCTTAATAACTTTTATTGTGAAAAACTTTTGCTACCCATTTGTAACTGATCCATTTCTAATCAAAGGTATTTTGCAAAAAAAGACATGAGAAACGTGTTGCAAATATTGAAATGTTGTTGCTAATGGTTTTTGGTTTTGCTAAGAATAAATTGATTTTCCAAAGGTAGATGTGTTTTGGTGCAAGGGAAAACAGCTTCGGTAGGATCAAGGTATGAAATATAACCTAATTTTATTAACATGCTTCAGCTGTTGTGCTTTGCAAGCTTCTGCAGTGAAATTACTCTTGTAAACTTTGTTTTTCTCAAATTATAATGGTTTATAAGAAGCAGTGCAAAGATGCATATCATTTCTAATATGCAATATAAGGTGCAGAACACAATCTAGGCATACTTAAAGTTTTCAGTGTAGACAGTAGGATTTGGAACAGCAGATTCCCAGGAGATATGATGAATTGCCTCTGAAATGTTTCTAAGCTGATGGCTTTATTGAGTTTTCCTTCTCTTTCATAGATGTAGAACCCAAGGTCAGCCAATGAAACAGATTGAGGGGAGGCAAATGAATTTATTTGAACTATGCATAGTTATAGATCCATTGCCACACAATATGTCTGCCTGTGGATAGCTTAAAATGGGATCTAAGACATTCAGGAATAATATACATTTTTAGGGCGTGGAATGGATCATACTATATTTAGATTCTGAAAGACATGTTTGTGTAAAAAGTTGGAAATATTATTGGGACAATCCCCTAGTGTGTTAGTGAAGGAATGTTATATTATTATGATTGTAAAGGTTAGTAGGGAGGGAGGGTAATACAACTGTACATGGGAGCAGAACAGTAATTTTTAATATGATAAACTGGAACCCAGGGTAAGCTTTAAATGAAAGTCAATTTAGCAAAGAATTGAGCTACATTTATTTATGAGTGGAACCAGATGGTGAGTTAAAGTTATTATAATCACTGGGTATGAAATAAAGCTTGAGTCATTGTTTTAGTGTTAAACAAATTGAGATGATTCTATGTGATTTAGGTTACAAGCTGTGATGGTACACTTTCTTTGGATCAATTCAGAATAGGCATAATATTTGTCAGCTTCTTTAAACGTGCGGAGAAAGATTGCCTGAGACTTCCCTTTGAATTTGTAATATGGCTGCTCATACCCCGACAGTGAAGGACATGCTGCCTTATAGTGATGACCCCTGGGGGGGACTGTAATTTGGTTTTGCCTTTGTATGCAAACTCCCCACCTTGTAAAAGATCTGCTGGGTAACAGAGTGCCAGCATGAACAATAACAACAACCTGGAGCATATGAAGTTTTTTGACTTGGGGCGGGGGAAGAGAATGAAGAAGATTGACTTGATTTTATACAAAGTAGTGAGTTTCATCAATATAAACACATAGAGGTTTAACCCTGGGGTAGGCATAGCTCAAGCAAAAGGGTACTCGTCTAGGTGCCGGAGGATGTTAAGGGAGGCATTCTCTTCAGGATTCCAAGTTTCATTTATTATTTGAATGCACATATGTTTACTTTCTTGAAGTTATGCTCTCTATACTTATTGATCATGCTAACGTGCTATGTCATAGGTTTAATCTCTGCCTGTCCCCTTTCCTGATCAAGTTCGTGAATAATCATTTGGAAATCTAAAGGAATTGAATTGATTTAACTCCCAGGCAAGAATGTATAGTACCCTGTTTCCCCCAAAATAACACCTCCCCCAAAAATAAGCCCTAGCAGGATTTCTATGCATTTGTTAAATATAAGCCCTACTCCGATAATGAGACCTAGTGATGGGCATGGCTATGCAGTTACGCTGTGTAGCCACGCCATGCATTTTGGCACAGAGTGGTAAGGAAGATTGGAATACCTTTCATCTGCCTCAGTTCCTTTATCTGAGCCATTCGCACTTGCGCGGGTGCGCAGATGGCAACCACATCACTCCTTTCTCCTAGCCATGCGCACATTCGCGCATGTGGTAACCATGGTTGCAGGCATCCTATTGCGCATGCGTGGATGGCTAGGGGAAAGGATTTCATGCATCACTACATCAGACCCACCAATCAGCAGCAGTCTGGGGGCCTGCTTTTCCTGAGTATCTGTACCCCTCGACAAGGTGAGTGCAAAAAGAAAGAACTATTCTGTTGAGTACAACGAATGAATTGTCAAGGGCTCCCAGGGCAAGACTCTTACGGCTTTCTGCAAAGAGAAGTAGTTTGAGATCCGAATGGTCCAAAAATGGCGGGCAGAATATAATAACCTCAGTCTACATGTAGACAGAGGAAATGCTAAGAAGCACAAGTGTGGTTCAGATCAGCAACCTTTATTTCCAGAGCTGGAAAACATTAATCTGTGATTGGATTGCTGACAGGAGAGCAAAGGCTTTGGTTGTGCTCAGGGCGGACATTCAAGCATACTGAAAATAAGTCCTAGTGTGTCTTCCTGAGAAAAAATAAATGTAAGACAGTGTCTTATTTTTGGGAAAACATGGTAGCTGTGATTAAACTATCCTAGTCCTTTCCTGACGCTCTCTGGAAGGGTAGCACTCTGGGCAGTAGGTCACAGTGCTTCAGATGGCAGCTTCCATCATCTACCACTGAACAGAGCTTCAGTTGGAAACATGGGATGAGATGAAAGAAAGAACTATTGTCTCAATGGCAGAGAAAGAATCTTATGCCATTGGGCTGGGCCTAGTTGCTAGGGTCATTTGAGCATTCTTCTAAGCAGTAAAATGTTTTCATGCTTCTAGCTGCCCAGAACAGTATTTCCAAGCATAGAAAATGGTGCTTAGAAATGTTTTTTCCAGGGGCACCCAAACCAAATCACTTCACGTTTGGCAGGGTTAAAGGGGAGAGTTCAAGGATGGATTACTCCAAATTTGGTGTCTCTAGGACCCTGGGAGGCGATGTAATAGAGAAACAAATAACTTCATTACTGTTTCATTTCATACATTTTTTAAAAAAAATTGTTAGTAACAAATGAAATGAAACAAGGGAGCAAACAAAATGAAACAAAACAAAACACAATTTTTCCATTTCATGCCCATCCCTTGTTTATACTATTTGTCATGTGAAAACTATTTTGGGTTTTTGCACTTGTGATGCTCCCCCAGGTGTTAAATATATGTGATTTTTCTCCCCAACATATTATCTATCTAGCTTGCTCTTTTTGTGATCAGTCTATTTAACACCTAGCCCATGTCACATTTGATTTTGAGTGGCATGGTTAGTCATCTGTACCCGAGCAGAGGTAGTAAATATCTTCCTGTTTTTAACTATAGAAACAGAAGAGGAACCAACAACCTACAGAACAGCTGAAAGTGGGTCAGGGTGAAGAGTACAGCTACAGCTCCCTCTAACCCTATGAACCAGCCAGGGAAAGGGAGATATATTCATTCATCAATGTTTTTGTAATTTTTTGCAATGCCAAAACATTTCCTGGCATAACTAACCCATCTCAGGAGAACGAGGCAATGCCAACTCATCTGTTTGCTCTTTTCTCTCCTGCATATGTTTTTCCAGGATCTTCCATAACCTGCCACCCATTTCCTACTTGAGTAAAACCAGAATGTTTTGCAACAGTAGAGTTCTTCAGCAGTGCTCTGGTATACTTGTCCCCTCTAGAGATCTGCAGTTCGTTGGTGGTGGCAGAAATGGTGATGAGGATGAAACCATGTTCCAGCAGTGTCTATTCTATTTTTAGCCTTTCCTGCCTCACAGCAGATTTTTTTTAATAAAAGAGGATTTTAGTTTAATTATGAGCTCTGAGCCTTTCCAAAAGCAGCTATAAACAAAGCAGGCATTAAAACAACCATTGGTATGCAATTACAGATTTTGTTTTTAAAAGTTGACTCTATATGAACATTTCTTTAATCAAGCATTCTGTTTACACTCTCTGCCTTGAGTTCATGATTAAAAATACATATTTTTTTCTGGAAAAAAAACCCTTTCTCTGATTTACCATCAGTACTGCACAACTAACACATTTGAACCACTATGCCAAAGCCATGGAAGTTAATGGAAAGCTTCCCATTCATTACAGAGTCATAGGGGGTCAGAATCTGACATAACATGACCTGCACTCTTTTTGACTTTAGCTTCTTTGACATAATTAGGAGAGGAAGCCAGTGTATTTACCATAATTGATTGTATGTAACCACATAGAATGTGGTTAAATTGATGTAGTTAACAAAAAAATTGATGTATAAAATTGATGTAGCTAACATTCTAATTTAAGAATATGTTAAAAATACACTCACCCTAAACCTCACCAGTGAACTTTGCCAGGAAAACATCTAGGGGTCACAGCACCTGTGGTATTGAAATGGGGTATATACTTATATATTTATTCCATTTTTGTGCTACCCAATTAGTGCAAAGCCCTCGTCTGGGTAGTTAATGAACAGATAAAGTAAATACAAATTACACTGAAATAAAATTAAATAATAAACAAACAAAAATAAGAACAAGCAAGTGAATAAATCAGCATAAAAGCACCATAGCCAAGAACAGGCAGGTAGGAAATTTTGGGCAGATCTACTAAATGACACCATTAACAGCGTCTTCGAAAAACACTATTTTAAGTACTCTCTTGAAGACAGAGAGGGAGGGAGTCAGGTGCCACTCCATGGGCAGCACATTACAAAGGGCTGATGTAAGCACCAAGAATCAACAATTTCTGGTGGAAGTCTTTCTGATCTTCCTCATTGTGGCAATTGCCCACAAAGAGATGGTGGTGTGGGTCAATATTCTTGGGGAGAAGTGCTCAAGGCCACAAACCATGAAGGGCTTTGTAAATAAAAACCAAAACCTTGAACCTGGAATCTCACAGACAATATGTGATCAAATTTGCTCACACTAAATACCAGCCAGGCTGCCACATTCTATTACTACTTAGGTTTCTGGGTCAGTCTCAAGCCCCGTGTAGGTTACAATAATCAAACTTGGATTTCACCAGAACATCCACCAGTGTCCGCTGGGCCCTCTCATCCAGGAAGTGATGAAGTGGAGTGATCAGCCTCAGTTAGTAGTAGAAATGGGCACGAATAAAAAAAATGGTGTTTCGTTTGTCATTTGTTGTTTAGGGGGTCCGTTACGGTTCGTTTCCATTTTTGCAAATTTTTGCAAAAATTGTTTTCATTTTCGTTCATTTCGTTACCATTTCGTTACCATTTATTTCGATTTTTGTGATTTTTTTTAGCTTTTAAAGCAGTTCAACGTATTGCCGTAATGAAAACGAAATGGACAACAAAATTTCTGGTGTTTCTGTTCGTTTTGTTTCATTTTAGAGATAAAATTCGGTTGTCATTTCGTTGCATAACGAAACAAAAAAACGAAAACAAAAACGAAAACTAAAAAATTGTTCATTTCGTGCCCATCTCTAGTTAGTAGAAGTCTCACTTGGACTCACCTGCAATATTGGAGTCCCATGAGAGACCCGAGTCTAGCAGTACACCTGAATTTCAAACTTCAACCCTAAGTGGAAGGGTTATCCCATCCAACATAGGACAGTCTCCTAACCTGTCATAAGGCTCCCCTCTGATGGAGGATCTCCATGTTGTCCAGGTTCAGGTTGGGTCTGTTAGATCTAGTGTCAAGTTGTTTATTTGTGGAACAGGTATTTGGCACTTCTTAGTTCTTTCTCCTTTGACAGGCACCCTTTTCAGAGGCAGCACCTAGAGGAGGCTAGGCCAGGAAGATGAGCCACTGCCTCTGAGAGGGTTTGGCCAATAAATGAACCAGCATGAACCAGGGTTTTGTGCCCATCTCTAGTTAAATCCCTTGAGGTTCTACTGCTCAGACTTCTAAGGCAAGTGCTACAAATACAAATAATTGTGTTAACTAACCAAGGTGCTCCTAAATCCAAGGTAGGAATATAACCATGTGGGATGAGTATTTTTTTATTTGGGGGTGGACTACAGTTCCAATAATTCTCTTTTCTGGGACTTCTACATGACAGACATCTTAGGTTTTGAGGCCAAGCTCCATCCAATTTCTGTTGCTTCTTGGGAGCTTTCCTAGTGAACAGGAAGCTAAGCAGAGCTAGGCTTAGCTAGGACCTAAACCTTCCACTTTAGGTCTTTTTGCTAGGTTTGCTACTTTCAGGTGTTTGTAAGGTATCTGTCTACAACTTGCAGAATGATTATGAGATTTGTAGTTGATAAAACATAAATAAATCCCAAAATCCTACCATTAATAATTATTCTATCATGCCCATATCCCAACAATCAGGGAACAGAGGAGGGTGAACATGAGGCTTGCCATCAACCAACCTGACTTTGGGCCTTTGAGAGAAAAATAAATAAATAAATAAATAAATAAATAAATAAATAAATAAATAAATAAATAAAAGACATAAACAACTGCTTGTGTCATGACTTTGGGTCCCCAAGTTTTCTAATCTTTAACCAAGAACCAAGATCATCTTCCCATGAAGCTGCATTCTCCTACCAATGTGAGAAATTTTCAGGTGGATGTGTCTGAAATGATTACTAGGTTTCACAGCTAAGAATTTAGCACTCCCTAAGAATGAATTAGGCAAGATGGTTGACAGACAGTACTGCAGTAGGCAATCTAACACCAACACAGTGTGAAGCTTAAATGCAAAGCTCAAGACAAGCTTTGAGAGTCTTTGCTGATTTGGGAGATTTGTCCACCCAGCTGAAAATAAATAAGCAAGACAAATTTCTTGGATTAAAATAGGGCCACAACTTTATTAATTTGTAATACATTCAAACTCTCTCCTGAACAAGGGGGCCTGACTGTAGTGCAGTTGACTCAGTGCTGGTGGTCATCCACACCTCCAGCCTGGGAAGGAATTCAATGAGATCCTGCTTAGAAGCATGCTACCCACCTGTTCAGCACGCTTCCAAACTCATGAAGTGTGGCTACCCCAGTGCAGCCCTCTGTAATCCAATCTATACAGAGTTACCCTACTTCTGACCACTTTCTTTCATTTAATCACTGTGCTGCCAGATACAAAATGATGCCTACTAATGGACTTCACCTGAATCTTCATAGCTAATGGCAGTAGCTGCCACAGTGACTGGTAAAATAAGTGAAAACCCTAATCCCCAATAGTTGAAAACAGGACGGACAAAAACTCACTGTTTACCTGGACCAAACTGGTTTACAGTCAAAAATTCCCATCTGGCCCATTCACAACCAGTTACTCTTGCTCTCGATTAAGGGGTGGGGGAAGGGATTAAAAGCTTGAAAGAGAAAGAGGCCAGAGCAGGCTCAGGCAGCTGTCTGTATAAGCTGCCCCAGCCCCTGCTTCAATGGCCCTGTAGCACAATAATTTTGCACCCTTTTGGGGCTGGTCAGACAAAGAAGCCCTGCTCACGGACTATCACCATTGCGGAGGGGCCATAGTTCAGTTCATTGCACCCAGGGAGGCAGAATGCTCTCCTGCCACCTTGGAAAGGGAGGCAAAGAACCATGATTACCATGTCCATTTCTTAAGGGTTGTCATTACTATCTCCCACTACTGGCTATAGTGTTTGTGCTCTGGTGGTTGCTAAGTGGTGGCAGCTGCAATAAAACAATGGTGGCAGCATGCCTCATACATAACAGAGGACTGTGGTGATAACATACACAAAAAAGGAGAAATAGGAAGGTGTTTCCTCCATGAAGGTCCTCCCCATTCTGCATTTCACTATCTGGATACGTTTGAATAATGCTGGATTTTAGAAGCAGATAGTGCGTGTAGCCACAGGATGGGTAATGGATGCCACAGGAAGAGAGCAGCAAATGTGGTGACACATGTCCTTCTTACTGCTAGGAGGTGAAATTAACATGATAAAAAGAAGGAAGAATCACCACTTCCAGAAGGGAACTCCATGTTCTGCCCTTCACTCTTGGGCTGCTTCTAAAAGCTGTCCTTATCATCATCCAAGCAGCATGGAGCAGAGCAGGAGGGGCAGCTGCTCCAGGTACTGGTGGTAGAGATACACAGAGAAGAAGGTGAACTTGCCACTGCAGGCAAAATGCCTCCTGAGTTGAGCACCTCACCAAAGTTAATGACAGAGCTTGCCCTTATTTAACCAAACATTTATTTCTTTTGCAGTCCTATGAAACCTCTCCCATATTATCTGGAAGTTATGCTCCAAAATGGTATGTTTTGAATCTGTTTTCTGCTGCTGACTATTGCCCCAAAAAAGAGAGAAAACAATCAATGAATTTTATTCTAATTCTGCCACAAACCGTAATATACAATTAATTTTCCTCACTGAATACTGTCCCAAATGCTCAGTCACACTTTAACAGAGCCATGCAGTAGATTAATTTCTGACCATCTCATCTTCTTTGGTAGCACTTACAAGCTAACGTGTAATTTACTCCCATAGTGTATCAATTACTTCAGTGGGGCTGGGAACGGTGGATCTATGACATGTATTTCAAAGATGACAGACATCTGAAACACCCATGTGATCTGCCAGTAACCTGTTTGTCTGGGATGGGTAACAAATGCCTGCAGGCAAGCTACTGAATGCCAAATTGTGCTTTGGTGAGTGAGGGAATTTCACTGTGTTGCAGCTGTTTTGAAGCAGATAAAATGAGCGCTGTAATATAGCAGCTAGTATACTTTTCTTACAGTCAAACTCACACATTTAGCATTTCTTGCCATTCTAATATTTTCTGTACATACACAGTTCATATGAAGTGCAATAGGAACTGCAAATGAAGCCCCTGTGACCTCTTGAGCCACTATGACGGTTACTTCACATCCTTCCTCATTCTGAGATTATGTTCGTTTCATGATAACATCGTTCATGGTCACGTGGTCTTGTCCCAGTTCTGTCCCTGTTTCTGTTTACCCATGGGTGTGATTGATGATATCATGATGACTGTTATTTCACGTCCTTGTTTTGTGACAACATCTGTACTTCCCTGCCTTCGTTTCCCTCCTTTTTTTGGTCCGACCTTTCATTTTTCGATATTTTGATTCTCCGTAACTTTGCCTTTCCTGCGTTAATCAGCAAAGTTCAAGGCTTTATGCCTTCTTACCTCTCTGCAATGCCTTGTTTACACCATTGGGATTGTACTGGAGAATGCAACTTCATACTCCTGCCACTAGATGGAGAATGTGCACATTGCGTGATGAGCCTTACTTCATGGGCACTTGTCTCGAAAAAGGACAGGTGCTTCTGTGTGGCTGCAGGGTGGAAAAAATGGGGGCTGTCATGTAGCAGTGGGCTGCTGGAGCCCTGTGGGCAGACCCAAGGTCTCCTGGATATGGCTGCTAGTCTGGATTAGCTGGTGATCTGAGGGGATGGGCTTGTGCCGGGGCACCTGAAGGGTGGGTTGTGGAGGAAGTAATAGGGGCGAACTGAGGAAGGAATCTCAGTATCACCAACTAATTGTTACTTGACCCTCCAACCCTAAATGTTTTCTTGCTCTGTTTTCACAAGGGGATGGCTGTTCTATGTTTGATGTTGTGCTAGTATTTTATCACATCTTGATTGGCTCTGGCAGCCATTGGGGTGGATCTAACTGGTTGATGGCCAGCAAGTGGAAGCCTGCATGTCCTGGTAGGGGAGAAATCCCCTTATGTGAACCAAGAGCGGGGTCCCCGGTCTGCCGCAGCTCGAGGGGAGGATTTGCCTCTTCCCTTGGTTGGCAAAGAGCTATGGCATGGCATACATCCACATGGTCTTCAGGAGGAACTGTCAGCCTACTTGGTCTCACAGGAAGATGAGTTTGGATTCAACTGCTGCTGTGATCAATACAGTTGTGGCTTTTTCATCCCAGTTATGGTGTGTGTGCCTGTGTTATTTTAGACCCAACAAGCTCAGCAGTAGGCTGTCAATACTCTTCCATTTAGATATTCTAAATACAAGCTTTAATAACAATCAACACTCATTAAGGATTAGGAGATAATGGTAAAAATGTCTAGTTTATGGCATGGCCATTGGGTAATGTTATGAGAACAACTTGTTCAGTCACTATATATGAGTGGTCAGGGATTTGACAAGAAAATGTCAATGCTTAATACTTGTGGATGTTTTTCTTTTTCTGAATGGACAAGGCACTTACAAGTTTGGACTCTGAGTCAATTGCTCTGCAGAGACAGCATGAGTGAAAAAGGCAGTCTGGCAATCTGAAATTTGAAGAGAGAAAAGCAGAATGAGCTGCAGGCTGGCTGAAGGCAAAGCACTTTGGAGGGTCTCTCTATGGACACTCAGCTTCACAACTTGGTCCCCCCCCCATAGACTCTCCTTGCAATTTTTAGTATGGGAAGATATTACAAAGCTAGATATGCAATGCTCTCACTTCCAGAAAGACACATGGTAAGTTTGCCTGGAACGTTTCAGCTGTTAAAATTGGAGGTAAGGAACTGCTGTATTATAAGGTTACCTCACAGAAAGTCATCTGTCTATATTGCCATAAATCTACTAAAAAGTCCCAAAAAGACAAGGATCCAAAATGTCCAGCAAGCAGTCCCCTGCAGGAGCCATCACATATAGAGGTGCTGAAAGAGCCTGTGTCCTCTAACAATCCATCCCTTTCAGATGAGGGGCTCTGAGGCAGGGTTGGAGCCTTAACTGCCTGGAAGTCTTTAAATCAGCAGAGCAGAAGTGGCATGCCTATGAGAATTGCTTAGATACTACTGGTAACTCCTTAGGAGTGTAAGATTCATCATGTGGTGATTTGGGGATTTTTACAGTGAAAAGTTCCTATTTGCTTTATTGAGGTTCTTTCTACTGCCACTCACAGCCAATTCGAGTAGCAGTCAAAAATTCCCATCCGGCCCCGAAGCGACCAGCAAAGCATCACCAGCACATTGATAGCGGCGGGAGGGAGGGGGCAATTTCGTCCGGCCGGGCAGACTGCAGGGAGCGCGGACCGATTCTTTAAATTGCGCTCCCTGCGCAGGCCACGCCAATTGCGTAGCCTATCGCTGCCCGGCCGGCCGGCAAAGACGCCCCTCCTCCGCACGGGGCGGAGGGGAGCGTTCATTGCCAGTCCAGGCCGGAATAACGAGGCAACACAGTTTAAGTTGGTTTAACATGGGCCACATTTTATTGAACACAGGAACCAACTTTTAACTCTCAACATAACTCCATTCAACTCAAGGAGGACCTGTGTGGTAGCGCAATAATTATTCAGGGCAGTATAATTTTACTCGGTCCCTTTGCCAGGCACTTTGCCTGGGTTAATGAGTTTAACTACACGTTGGCAGCCCTCCAAGGTCACATTGATTTGTGATTAATTTGCTCCCTAGCTAGACCCTAATCTACTTTAATTAAGGGCTGCCGGGACCATGAAGTCATTAATTAAATAATGGGGCCGGGTCCTAGGAATTTTATTTGCGCTACCCGCCACCGAGAGACGCACTGCAGTCTCTCACCCCAACCTGCCGAAAACTTCGGCACACAGGCCCTCCTTAATATCTTGTAAAAAGATATCCAGGCCCTTGTCGGAAAGGTGAACGCCATCTGGACGATATAGACTAATGTCACGTGCGGTAATGCTAGGGTGCCCAATGACATTACCCATTTCAGACTTGACCACTCGAGCAACTTCCCTGTTCACTCCCTTGCGAGCTTTGTGCATTTGTTGAGGATGATGGAAAGGACCCCATCGCAAGCGGGGAATGATCGCCGACCACAAAATCCGGGTAGCAGGGCGATAGGTCTTAAAAACTCTCAGGTCATCAATGACCTTGAGGATCAGAGATTTACCCGACATTTTGGTCAAGTCGTTACCACCCAGATGGATAACTACAATGGCAGGCGGAGGGTCAAGGGGATCTGACAAAACCGTCGTTAAGAACGCGTTCCAGGACATCCCCCGTCTTCCCCTCCAAACCAACTCTGCCCATTGTCCCAGGCCGAGATCGCGGCCACGTCCAGATCGGACAGCATACTTTGCCGCCCAATAAACGAAACTATGACCATAAAACGCGATTCGGGTACGCCGTTCGCCAGCAGAACCTGCAACGAGAAAACAGAACAAACTGGCCCGGTGTTACCGGTCCATTAACGGGCGAACGTACGCCTTAAAACAATTCGATTTCCATCGGCCTATCCGCTGTATCCCTGCGGCATCTATACCGATAGCGGCAGCGGTAGAGGCCGCGCCAATCCGGAAAGAATGGGTGCCAAAGTGCCACCCTTGAATGCCAGCGAGCTGCAAGGCCCGGAGTGAAACCCGCCAAAATTGGTAGCGGGTCAAAGGCGACCCATCTTTGTGCTGAAACAGATATCCCCGATAATCGCCGATCAACCGGGCATACTGTTGCAAGGCCCGTATGGGGCAAATTTGCTCCACCGAACACCTACGTAGGTGTATCAATGTGCCCCTGCCCCGCTGATCAGTTTTCGATTTACGAACTCGGAGGATGACCTGGTCCGAGTCTAAAGCCAAATCACTCCACAATAGTGCCACCTCGGAGTCGTCCGTTTTTGAATTGGCCAGCAGCTCGCTAACACGCAGGGCAGCGAAAAAGGCAACCAGTGCCGCGGCATGGAACAATGCCACCTCAAAACTATCTATACAAACCTGGGGCCATGTGGCGGCTAGGCGACACAACACATTAGGTGAAATAGGCGTTCGCGCATCCTTCGGCTTACCCCTTTCTCGAGACCATCCCTCTATCATTTTCGCAATCCGAAATTGACAATCAGGGATGATAAACCCTGGGCCCTCGCATAATAATAAAGGGCAGATAATTTGCCTTGAATAGTCCGCGGCGCTAGTCCCAGAAAATGCAGGTGGACTGCAAATCGTACCAGCTGATCTGCTGACGCTGGCCACAACCTGGGAATTCCCTCCCTGGCACAAAAACGGGCATACTGAGCACAGGCAGCAGAATATGCACGCCGTGTGCTGGGGGCCAGTGCCAATCCCATCGCCCGATTTGCTTCTACTCGCCAAGGTTCCATACCTCTGATGGGAGTTGGTCGGGATCCTTCCAAGCAGAGGGTGCTAACGCTCTGAACCGCTCCATCTGTTGGCGGGACAGAGCGTCAGCCAGGTCGTTACGCACCCCCGGGACGTGACAGGCGCGGAAAACGATGTTATACTGAAGGCACCGAAGGGTGAGTGCCCTCACCAAGCGCATCACCCGTTTAGATTTTGAAGTCAGATTGTTGATGACATGGACCACTGCCATGTTGTCACAATGGAATTTCACAGCCGAATTTGCCCATATGTCCGCCCATAAGAATACGGCTCCCACAATGGGGAACAGCTCCAGGAATGTGAGGTCACATGTCAGACCACGGTGCTGCCATTCCTGCGGCCACAAGCCCGCACACCAACGGCCCTGAAAAAACAGGCCGAATCCCGTTGCTCCAGAAGCGTCCGTCTGCAGCTGAAATGCAGCGCCCTCCAGGACCTCGTTCCTCCAAAAACAAATGCCATTGAAGCTGGATAGAAATTTCAGCCACAATTCCAGATCTTGTTTGATCTCGGCAGATATACGGCGCCTGTGGTGCGGACTACGGAGTCCGGCAGTACTATCACATAAACGGCGCAGGAACGGGCGGCCGGGTGCAATCACCCGGCAGGCAAAATTAAGATGCCCAATAAGCTGTTGCAACTCCCGGAGGGTGGCCTTCCTGCGGGCTCTCATGGCTATAAGCCTTGCCCGCAGGTCGTCCAGCTTCTGAGCCGGCAGGCGGCACGCCTGATTGACAGTATCGAGCTCGATCCCGAGCGTCAGCACGGTAGCCGGTCCTTCTGTCTTGTCATCAGCCAGCGGCAAACCCAATTCCCTAGCCATGCCCTGAAACGCAGCCATCAAGGCAGCACACTGACCTACCTGCCACGCCCGCGAATAGAAAATCATCCAAGTAATGCACGATGTGTGAATTGCGCGATTGCTGCCTGACCACCCATTCCAAAAAGGAGCTAAATCGCTCGAACGCTGAACAAGAGATGGAGCAACCGAAGGGCATGGCCCTGTCCATATAGTACGAGCCCTCAAAGGCAAAACCCAACAGCTCGCAGTCGTCTGGGTGGACGGGCAGCAATCGAAAAGCAGACTTGATGTCACACTTGCCGATCTCAGCCCCAACGCCGCAGCTGCGTATCATGCGCACAGCTGCGTCGAAGGAGGTGTATCGGACACTCGCCAATTCATGGGGTATCCCGTCATTGACCGAGGCCCCGCCGGGTATGATAAATGGTGGATGAGCGAAACTCACCCGGCGTCTTCTTAGGGACCACCCGAGTGGAGATACTCGAAATTGAGGTGTAGGCGGGTACGAAATGGGCCGGGCAATCCGTCCAGCAGCAAGTTCAGTTGCGATCTTGCCACGGACGATATGTTCCATACCAGATATTGATTTTAAGTTTTTGGCCATGTACGGGATCCGCTCCCCAAAGGATGGGATGCGGAAGCCGTGCCTAAAGCCCTCCAACAAGTAATGGGCCTCGTCTCGGTCAGGGTAGCTACGCAGCCACGCCTGAAGGACCGTGACTCTGATCGGGCTAGGTCCCTTTTGAAGGCTGATTGGGGCCCGGGGGGTTACGCTTGGGTCCGGAATCCCTTCCCCCCTCACCTCCGGGCCGGCTGCGTGAGCACGTGGGACGCGGGTGATTGGCTCCACAAGTGGAGCAGATGTGCGAAATTTACATTGCCGTCGTCCACAAGACCCCCGGCTATTGTAATCAAGCAGACCAGCCGGGTTGAACCGACTGGCCCGCGCCGGGGCGGGACATGGATGGGGTGCCAGAGCGGAGGACAGGGTGACCGCTGTCAAACCGCTCATTAGTGCGAGCGCTCATCGCCCGCAACCAGAGGTAATTATGCGGGCGGTCCCAGCGTAGGCTGGGGTCCTTGGCAATCCGGCGACGAAAGCCCTCATCGTAGATCAGCCAGGCCATGTTGGGGAAATCGCTGCGGCCCTAATAATTAAGTCTAAGTAATGGAACAACACAGAGCCCTTTTCGGGATGCTGTGGATGGAATAGATCCCGGCGAATATGACAAACGCATTCAGCCAGTTATTCCAGGAGCGTTCGCTTACGCCGGATCCGCTCCTTTCTCTTTATCGTCCAGATGTTCCAGTTCCTTTGGATCAATTTCCCGGTTCAATAAATCAAAATTTCCCACGTACTTGCCCGCAGCGATCCTTGCCACCATGGCCTCGGACAAATGATCGCCCAAGGGCATCGATTCGTCACCCTCAGGAAGGTGGGTCCCGGAGGGGGTTGAAGGAGTTTCGGAGGGGACACCCTGCCTGTGGAGCTACCGGGGTCACTGGAGCCGGACCTGGAGTGGTTCCCGCGTCATAGCAGCCTGTTCGGACCTTAAGGGTTCGGTTTGGGCTGCCACCTCAGCCCTCTGAGGAGGTGTGCCGCCTACGCGAAAGATAGGTTCATGCAAGGGTGGACGCCCGGGAGAGTTGGACTCCACCAGTGCTTGAGACTCAACCGGGGAAGCCAGCCACGGCCAAGTGACCTGTGCCGGGGTGTGTGTGAAGATAGTGCGAGACTCACCCGGACCGAATCGGCGTGCAGTGGAGGGCCCGGGTTGGCTCGCAGGTGTCGCAGCTAATGACAGGTCCAACGCCTGCTGCGGTTGGTCTTCCATCGCGTCGGGCCCTGATCCGTCGAGAGCCGAGCTGTCTAGGATTTCCCCAGCGTGAGTCGCCACCGTCCGTGGTGGGACGGCATCTGTTGACCTGTTGGAAAGATCCGAAGAGGCCTGGCCGGAAGAACCAGCCATTGCCGCCTCGAGAGCAGAAATGCGTGTCATCATGAGGTCGTTGGTTTAACATGGGCCACATTTTATTGAACACAGGAACCAACTTTTAACTCTCAACATAACACCATTCAACTCAAGGAGGACCTGTGTGGTAGCGCAATATTATTCAGGGCAGTATAATTTTACTCGGTCCCTTTGCCAGGCACTTTGCCTGGGTTAATGAGTTTAACTACACGTTGGCAGCCCTCCAAGGTCACATTGATTTGTGATTAATTTGCTCCTAGCTAGACCTAATCTACTTTAATTAAGGGCTGCCGGGACCATGAAGTCATTAATTAAATAATGGGGCCGGGTCCTAGGAATTTTATTTGCGCTACCCGCCACCGAGAGACGCACTGCAGTCTCTCACCCCAACCTGCCGAAAACTTCGGCACACAGGCCCTCCTTAATATCTTGTAAAAAGATATCCAGGCCCTTGTCGGAAAGGTGAACGCCATCTGGACGATATAGACTAATGTCACGTGCGGTAATGCTAGGGTGCCCAATGACATTACCCATTTCAGACTTGACCACTCGAGCAACTTCCCTGTTCACTCCCTTGCGAGCTTTGTGCATTTGTTGAGGATGATGGAAAGGACCCCATCGCAAGCGGGGAATGATCGCCGACCACAAAATCCGGGTAGCAGGGCGATAGGTCTTAAAAACTCTCAGGTCATCAATGACCTTGAGGATCAGAGATTTACCCGACATTCGGGTCAAGTCGTTACCACCCAGATGGATAACTACAATGGCAGGCGGAGGGTCAAGGGGATCTGACAAAACCGTCGTTAAGAACGCGTTCCAGGACATCCCCCGTCTTCCCCTCCAAACCAACTCTGCCCATTGTCCCAGGCCGAGATCGCGCCACGCCCAGATCGGACAGCATACTTTGCCGCCCAATAAACGAAACTATGACCATAAAACGCGATTCGGGTACGCCGTTCGCCAGCAGAACCTGCAACGAGAAAACAGAACAAACTGGCCCGGTGTTACCGGTCCATTAACGGGCTTAACGTCGCCTTAAAACAACCCGATTTCCATCGGCCTATCCGCTGTATCCCTGCGGCATCTATACCGATAAGCGGCAGCGGTAGAGGCCGCGCCAACTGGGGAAAGAATGGGTGCCAAAGTGCCACCCTTGAATGCCAGCGAGCTGCAAGGCCCGGAGTGAAACCCGCCAAAATTGGTAGCGGGTCAAAGGCGACCCATCTTTGTGCTGAAACAGATATCCCCGATAATCGCCGATCAACCGGGCATACTGTTGCAAGGCCCGTATGGGGCAAATTTGCTCCACCGAACACCTACGTAGGTGTATCAATGTGCCCCTGCCCCGCTGATCAGTTTTCGATTTACGAACTCGGAGGATGACCTGGTCCGAGTCTAAAGCCAAATCACTCCACAATAGTGCCACCTCGGAGTCGTCCGTTTTTGAATTGGCCAGCAGCTCGCTAACACGCAGGGCAGCGAAAAAGGCAACCAGTGCCGCGGCATGGAACAATGCCACCTCAAAACTATCTATACAAACCTGGGGCCATGTGGCGGCTAGGCGACACAACACATTAGGTGAAATAGGCGTTCGCGCATCCTTCGGCTTACCCCTTTCTCGAGACCATCCCTCTATCATTTTCGCAATCCGAAATTGACAATCAGGGATGGCGAAACCCTGGGCCCTCGCATAATAATAAAGGGCAGATAATTTGCCTTGAATAGTCCGCGGCGCTAGTCCCAGAAAATGCAGGTGGACTGCAAATCGTACCAGCTGATCTGCTGACGCTGGCCACAACCTGGGAATTCCCTCCCTGGCACAAAAACGGGCATACTGAGCACAGGCAGCAGAATATGCACGCCGTGTGCTGGGGGCCAGTGCCAATCCCATCGCCCGATTTGCTTCTACTCGCCAAGGTTCCATACCTCTGATGGGAGTTGGTCGGGATCCTTCCAAGCAGAGGGTGCTAACGCTCTGAACCGCTCCATCTGTTGGCGGGACAGAGCGTCAGCCAGGTCGTTACGCACCCCCGGGACGTGACAGGCGCGGAAAACGATGTTATACTGAAGGCACCGAAGGGTGAGTGCCCTCACCAAGCGCATCACCCTTTTAGATTTTGAAGTCAGATTGTTGATGACATGGACCACTGCCATGTTGTCACAATGGAATTTCACAGCCGAATTAGCCCATATGTCCGCCCATAAGAATACGGCTCCCACAATGGGGAACAGCTCCAGGAATGTGAGGTCACGTGTCAGACCACGGTGCTGCCATTCCTGCGGCCACAAGCCCGCACACCAACGGCCCTGAAAAAACAGGCCGAATCCCGTTGCTCCCGAAGCGTCCGTCTGCAGCTGAAATGCAGCGCCCTCCAGGACCTCGTTCCTCCAAAAACAAATGCCATTGAAGCTGGATAGAAATTTCAGCCACAATTCCAGATCTTGTTTGATCTCGGCAGATATACGGCGCCTGTGGTGCGGACTACGGAGTCCGGCAGTACTATCACATAAACGGCGCAGGAACGGGCGGCCGGGTGCAATCACCCGGCAGGCAAAATTAAGATGCCCAATAAGCTGTTGCAACTCCCGGAGGGTGGCCTTCCTGCGGGCTCTCATGGCTATAAGCCTTGCCCGCAGGTCGTCCAGCTTCTGAGCCGGCAGGCGGCACGCCTGATTGACAGTATCGAGCTCGATCCCGAGGAACGTCAGCACGGTAGCCGGTCCTTCTGTCTTGTCATCAGCCAGCGGCAAACCCAATTCCCTAGCCATGCCCTGAAACGCAGCCATCAAGGCAGCACACTGACCCGTACCTGCCACGCCCGCGAATAGAAAATCATCCAAGTAATGCACGATGTGTGAATTGCGCGATTGCTGCCTGACCACCCATTCCAAAAAGGAGCTAAATCGCTCAAACGCTGAACAAGAGATGGAGCAACCGAAGGGCATGGCCCTGTCCATATAGTACGAGCCCTCAAAGGCAAAACCCAACAGCTCGCAGTCGTCTGGGTGGACGGGCAGCAATCGAAAAGCAGACTTGATGTCACACTTGCCGATCTCAGCCCCAACGCCGCAGCTGCGTATCATGCGCACAGCTGCGTCGAAGGAGGTGTATCGGACACTCGCCAATTCATGGGGTATCCCGTCATTGACCGAGGCCCCCGCCGGGTATGATAAATGGTGGATGAGCCGAAACTCACCCGGCGTCTTCTTAGGGACCACCCCGAGTGGAGATACTCGAAATTGAGGTGTAGGCGGGTACGGAAATGGGCCGGCAATCCGTCCAGCAGCAAGTTCAGTTGCGATCTTGCCACGGACGATATGTTCCATACCAGATATTGATTTTAAGTTTTTGGCCATGTACGGGATCCGCTCCCCAAAGGATGGGATGCGGAAGCCGTGCCTAAAGCCCTCCAACAAGTAATGGGCCTCGTCTCGGTCAGGGTAGCTACGCAGCCACGCCTGAAGGACCGTGACTCTGATCGGGCTAGGTCCCTTTTGAAGGCTGATTGGGGCCCGGGGGGTTACGCTTGGGTCCGGAATCCCTTCCCCCCTCACCTCCGGGCCGGCTGCGTGAGCACGTGGACGCCGGGTGATTGGCTCCACAAGTGGAGCAGATGTGCCGAAATTTACATTGCCGTCGTCCACAAGACCCCCGGCTATTGTAATCGAAGCAGACCAGCCGGGGTTGAACCGACTGGCCCGCGCCGGGGCGGGACATGGATGGGGTGCCAGAGCGGAGGACAGGGTGACCGCTGTCAAACCGCTCATTAGTGCGAGCGCTCATCGCCCGCAACCAGAGGTAATTATGCGGGCGGTCCCAGCGTAGGCTGGGGTCCTTGGCAATCCGGCGACGAAAGCCCTCATCGTAGATCAGCCAGGCCATGTTGGGGAAATCGCTGCGGGCCCTAATAATTAAGTCTAAGTAATGGAACAACACAGAGCCCTTTTCGGGATGCGCTGTGGAATAGATCCCGGCGAATATGACAAACGCATTCAGCCAGTTATTCCAGGAGCGTTCCGGCTTACGCTTTCGGATCCGCTCCTTCTCTTTATCGTCCAGATGTTCCAGTTCCTTTGGATCAATTTCCCGGTTCAATAAATCAAAGATTTCCACGTACTTGCCCGCAACGATCCTTGCCACCATGGCCTCGGACAAATGATCGCCCAAGGGCATCGATTCGTCACCCTCAGGAAGGTCGCGGGTCCCGGAGGGGGTTGAAGGAGTTTCGGGGGGACACCCTGCCTGTGGAGCTACCGGGGTCACTGGAGCCGGACCTGGAGTGGTTCCCCGCGTCATAGCAGCCTGTTCGGACCTTAAGGGTTCGGTTTGGGCTGCCACCTCAGCCCTCTGAGGAGGTGTGCCGCCTACGCGAAAGATAGGTTCATGCAAGGGTGGACGCCCGGGAGAGTTGGACTCCACCAGTGCTTGAGACTCAACCGGGGAAGCCAGCCACGGCCAAGTGACCTGTGCCGGGGTGTGTGTGAAGATAGTGCGAGACTCACCCGGACCGAATCGGCGTGCAGTGGAGGGCCCAGGTTGGCTCGCAGGTGTCGCAGCTAATGACAGGTCCAACGCCTGCTGCGGTTGGTCTTCCATCGCGTCGGGCCCTGATCCGTCGAGAGCCGAGCTGTCTAGGATTTCCCCAGCGTGAGTCGCCACCGTCCGTGGTGGGACGGCATCTGTTGACCTATTGGAAAGATCCGAAGAGGCCTGGCCGGAAGAACCAGCCATTGCCGCCTCGAGAGCAGAAATGCGTGTCATCATGAGGTCCCCCATGAGCCGCAACCCCACCTTACTCCGAGCCTTTGCATCCCTTGGGTGCTGATCACCCCCATATGAAGATGCCATCCCCTTCTGCCGGGCATGGTCTCGTTCAAGGCGCGATAGTTTTTTCCACGCCGTAGCGAGCTGCACCCATTCCTCCTCGTCCGAAGAGGACCCGTCGGGCTCAGGCGTAGGCGGCGGCCGTTTGGCTGCTGGTGCCTTGCCCTTTCCCTTGCGTGATGTCTCTTTGGGTGGCATGATTGACAGGAGGGATACTCGGGAGGGGGAGGTAAGTTAAGATGGCTGAAGGGTCTTTCGTATGGTGAATCCTAATGCTGTAGTTAGCTATGTAGGTAGGACGGGTGGAATAATCACGAAAAAGGGGGTGGGTGGGTGAGCAATACACACAGGGATAATGTCCTCGCAACAAACTGGGACCCCTTCAATACCACCCACAATGCGCCCACTATTATATTCCCTGGATGGCCTTGGATGAAACTCAAGGTAGGCCGCAACCAAAATGGCCACCCAACCACTCAAGCAGTCCTAATGGGAGCAGCGTGGGCCGTTCCTCGCGACCCGACACGCCCACCCCCCTTAGCAATGAAGGTGATGAAGACGGTGTGATGGTGCCCCACCAGATGCAGCCTACAATTGCGGATGGCCGCTCAAGGCGTTGCGCCGGCCGCCGCGGCCTAAGGCGCTCAAAATGGCGGCCCGCCAGACCGGGCCTCGGCCACGCTAGTCGGACCGGCCCGGGCGCTCGTGGGGCGGCTGAGCCCAACCGATCTCCTCCCCCACGCGGGGAAAAGACCCCCGAGAACACCGGCCGAATAAGCCTTCCTTTCAGGCCGATCCCCGTTGGGGGATCACAGCTCCGAGCGCTCGCTCGGCTTGCAGCCGGCGCTCCGCCCAGCCACGCGAGCCCGCCGCCCGTCCCCAGGAGCCGGTCTGAGGCTCGCAGTCCCTCGTCGCCGCGTCCTCGAACCACCCCCCCCCACCCTCGAAGCCACCAGCAGGCTCGCTAGAGTCTCGCCAGCGGCTCCGTCCCACCCTCCCCACCCCAGAGGACACTCAGCCTGACGCCGTCCGCAGGTAAGTCCGCCGACGTCGGGGCAATTTCGTCCGGCCGGGCAGACTGCAGGGAGCGCGGACCGATTCTTTAAATTGCGCTCCCTGCGCAGGCCACGCCAATTGCGTAGCCTATCGCTGCCCGGCCGGCCGGCAAAGACGCCCCTCCTCCGCACGGGGCGGAGGGGAGCGTTCATTCTCTTTTCTTTTTCTGAATGAGCCATTTTGTGCAATCTCAAAGGCTTTCACAGTCGGGATCTGATAGCTGTTGTGAGTTTTTCAGGCTGTTTAGCCATGTTCTGGAAGTTTTCTTCCTGATGTTTCGCCAGACTCTGTGGCTGGCATCTTCAGAGAGCGAGGAGCTCAGGGAACTAGGAGTTCTCTCCATGCTCTGGGGATTTGTAAGGAGCACAGAGAGATCTCCTAGTTCCCTGAGCTCCTTGCCCTTGCCAGCCACAGAATCAGGCAAAACATCAGGAAGAAAAACTTCCAGAACATGGCTAAACAGCCTGAAAAACTCCCAAGAGCCTTTTTGTGTTTCACTAAAAAGAAACCCTCTTTTGTGGCATTCATTTCAAGTTTCCAAATCATGTTTTCTGGCACCCCAAAAGGCCTAAAGAACTCTACACAACCGCTTAAAACAAAGCAAGCAAACAAATGCAACCAATCCATTCCAAAAGCAGGCAACAATGTGGCCAACAGTAACAACCATGCAGAGTCCCCTGCCTTGGCACACTGGCACAGTCACAAAATGCACACCCGGCCCACACACTGCCACAGAAGGAAACCAAACAGTTTTCAACCCCATCTAAAAATATTCACCTTTAACAGACTAAATAGGCTGTGTTGATTAAACTGCATAACCCCACGAGGCTCCCAAAGAAGAAGAGGATATAAAACCACTGCCAAGTATTCTATACCTACAAAAACCTGGAAAAGATCACCTTAAGTCAGAATTGATTTATTAGCTTAATGAGAATATTGAAGGATAAATAAAATAGGGAAACACCTCCCTAGATTCACAGGAGAGAAAAATAGCAAAACAACACACAATGTGTATGTCCAGGCACTCACCGAGACTTCCTCTTTTCCAAACCAATGAAAGCAATCATGCAAATAAAGGGGAAATATGATCAAAGCCGCCCCCTCCCCATCAAAATTACCAGGAAATATAAAGAGTTCTCTCATTTCTAGCACAATGCCTTCTCTTCTTTTCTTTGAATCCCACAGCCAGGTTTGGGCAGGTGAGGCTGCCAACTGCAAAAATTATCTAAGGAAAGGGGAGAGGACAAAATAGAGTGTAAATTTCTAAGGAAATGAAGTGAAAAAAAGAAAAGTATTCCATGAAGGGGCATGCTGACACAGGCAGGGTGCCTATGGATGGATGCAAAAATAATCCAAAGATATCCCCCAAAATGAAGAAAAATTGTCGAAAGGAGAGGATAGAAGATGAAGGCTGGCAAGAAACAGGTAGCACTTTATAAGATGGAGGGCATGAGGTGCTCAGCATCATGCAGTCACTTGACTCACAAGTTCAACTGAAGGAAAGAGTTTCATTTCCTACTAATTCAGGCTCCTTTACTACACCTTGACACACATACACACTCCCTGGTGTTCTAATTGGCTCCTAACAGCAAACTGTAGAAATAAATAATGAAATGCTTTGCAGGTGATTTGATAGAAAAAGAGGGAAAGAAAGGTTATACGAAAGAGTGAATATGGGGAAAAACCCACAAAACTTATGTGATCTCCTCTTTTATAAATAAAGAATCCTTTTCACAATCAACACAAGAACATGAAAAGGGAAGAGAGGCACATCTTGTTTTGGGGGTCTTTTCCTATGGGAATCCCTTCTGGAGACCTCAAGTATACTGCAGCTGAGCCTGGAGTTGGGATCTGACCACTCCTGCATGAAAGTAGGAAACCATTTTATTTCCATAGCACTTAGCAGCCATTTTACATTCCTTTCATTCCTGCTCTGACATGCTGTGCAGTGTCTGACCCTGAACTGTTCTTGGATATTCATTTTGAATTTCCTCACTTGGCTTGTCTGACTTTCTGGCAGGATCCTCCTTATTTTGATGCTGGCTCTGATTCCTAGGCACTGACTTTGCATTCTCCTCCCCTGATTGTCTGCTGGCTGTGCGAGGCTCCATTGCTGCCGACTTTCCACTACTGGACCTAACTAACTGGATTTATCCACCTGAAATACAGACATGCTATGCACTTTTATTATGTACTACCATTCAAAGTCTGAATCTCATTCTTATTGTGTCAGCTTTTTATTATTGTCTGCAATGTCCATATTAATGTGATGAAGGACCTGAGTGTGTCAGTGAAGCTGAGAGCAAAGCCCCCAGGAGGCCAGATTCAATTACGGGGCCACCCAAGGTGGAATGGTCATCGCTGAGACACTAAGCTAAGATGCAACCACTCTCTTCAAGACAACTTCTGGGAAGAAACAATAGCTGAAGGTGACACAGATGGAGGAGACAATAACAGTTACACTCCATCTAACTTTTTTTCATTTTACATAGGAGATGGCATTGGATACAACTCCTGAATGCTCCTTACCATGAAAACCCTATGATGAGTCTGTCCAACATGAAGCAAGGAACAGTGCTGTATAACAACACTCCTAAGTCGGAAAGCACTTAGTTAGCTACTGAGAGTGAGCAAAATATAAGTATGAATAGTGTCATCACATCCAAATCCAAAAGGACATCTAATAGCTTATGAGCAGAGAGGTGAAAGTCCAGTGCTACACAAGCAAAAGTAAAAGGAGGAAGAAATTGATTCAGAATCCTTGATGTACTTGAGAGACGAAGAGAACTATTAAAATAACCAGTGCAACGAAATAGAGAACAACAAAAGGGCAAAACAAGATATGGATTCCAGAAGATACATTAATAATCAATGGGTAATCTAAGCCTAGGTTAGGAATGCCCAATGGCTACAGGATAGAATGTCACCTGACCAGGAAAAAATGAAGAAAGGTGGAAATATAATACTGAGAAGAAAGAGTGACAGACTCATTTGAAAAGGAATCTTATGATGAAAAACTTACAGATCTAAAAAATGAAGTGAAATCTGCTTTGAAAGCAATGGGAAGAAATAAATAACCAGAGGTAGACTGACTTTTGATAAAACTATATCTGTCAAAATGTTAACATGAATAGACCAACAAATTTGGAAAAGAAAATAATGGCACACAGATTGGAAACATTCAATATATATTCCAATCTCCAAGAATGGTGATACCGATTTATTTATTTATTTATTTATTTATTTATTTATTTATTTATTTATTTATTTATTTGATTTATATACCACCCATCAAACCAGAGGCCACTCTGGGGAGTTCAAACCCTACATGATAAACCAAAACATCAGCATTAGTATAAGAAAAAAAACTGGCACAATAAAACATAATAAAATACAAAAAAAATGAGCATTTAAACAAGGAGTGCAGTAACTATAGAATCATTGTATGAAGTTCCCACACAATCAAAGTGATCATCAAGGTGTTGCAACAAAGGCTTTTACTTTATATGGAGTGAGAAATGTCTACTGTTCAAGCTGGATTCTGAAAAGAAAAAGGCATTCAAGATTATATTGCAAATATCTACTGGCTACTGAAGCACACCAAATAACTTCACAGAAAGACCATTCCATGCTTTATAGGCTACCTGAAAGCCCTGTGTGGATCATGAGACACTGTGGGTTGTTCTGAGGGAAACGGGTGTGCCTCCGCACTTTATTGTTCTGATGCATAGACTGTATTGTGTAGAGGAAGCTTCCATTGGGAAAGAATATGGAAAATCAGAATTGATTCCAATAGCCAAAAGTGTCAGAGAAGGGTGCATATCATCCCCTTACATGTTCAAGCTCCCTGCAGAACATATTATATGGCAAGCCAGATTAGATTCAGATGAATGAATTAAATGTGATGGCAGAAGCATCAATAATTAAGACTCTGCAGATTACACCACCTTACTGGCAGAAAGTAACAATGACTTGTAAAGACTTTTAGTGGAAGTGAAAGAAGAAAATGCCAAAGAAGGATGGTCATTGAACATTAAGACGACAAAAAACATTATTACAGAAGAATTACTCAACTTGATTGTTGACAGCTAAGAAATTGAAACAAGTTACACATTTTGTATACTTTGATTCAGTCATTAACCTAACTGGAGACTGCAGTCAAGAAATTAGAAGGAGACTTGGAAGGGCGGGAATGAATGAATGAATTCATTTTATTTATGTATTTATTTTTGCATTTTTAGACTGCACCGATTTCCGGGTAGGGACTCTGGTAGTTGGAGGGACTCTGGGCAGTTAGAAAAGATCATCAGGTATAAGGATGTGTCATTGGGACAAAGACCAAGATCACTGTGTCCCAATCACTATGTATGTGTGAGAAAGCTGGACAGTAAGGAACACTGAAAGGAAAGGCTGTTTTGTTTGAAATATGGTGTTGGAGGAGATCTTTGTGGATACCTTGGACTGCAAGAAATACAAAGTAGTGGCTGCTAAAGTAAATCAATCCTGAACTACCTCTGGAGGCAAAAGTGAAGAAACTGAAGCTGTACTACTTTTGACACATCGTGAAAAGACAGGATTCTTTGGAGAAGACAACAATGCTGGGAAAAGGTAGAAGGCTTCAAGGAAACAGGAAGATCAAATACAAGATGGATTGACTCCCTAATGCTAGCTCCGCGGGCGGCTCGTCCGCTAGCGGAGCCGATTTGCCCCGCCCGAGGAGGGCAAGGAGGCGAGGCAGGACCTTAGGTCCTGCATGGGCGGGGGGAGGAGCGCCCTATAAAGGGTGGCTCCTCCCCCCCAGCTTCCAGTCACGACGGAGCAGCGTTCAGGGGAGCATCTCCTGCTGAACGCTGCTCGGCGCCGCCATCTTGGCTTAGCTCCACGTGGCGGGCGCCATTTTGGAGCGGCCGACGCGGCCTCCCCGTTGCAGGCCGGTGGGCCCGGTATCGGTTGGTAGGCCAGTCGGTTGCGGCCGAGCGGTTGGCGGACGGTCGGCTGCCACGGCGGCGGCAGCGTCCTGGCCTCGGCGGCCGATTCGGCGGCGCTGGGCGGCGCGCGCGGCGGCTCGGCTCGGCGGCGCTGGCGGCTCGGCTCGGCGGCGCGCCGGGCGGCTCGGTGCGGCGGCGCGGAGGCCGCAAGACGGGACCGAGCCCCGGCGGGGGCCGGGCAGCGGATCGGGGGGAGCGGCGTCGGCCCTCCCCCCTTGAGTGAGGGGGACCTTGGGCCGAGTGGGGGGGTGCGGCCGTGCGGTGGAGCACGGCGGCTGCAGCCGGCGCGGGCCGGCCGGCCTAAACGGCTGACGGGGGTTGGCCTGTGGGTGGCGGGAGCCCCCTGGGGGCCAGGAGGCCGGGTGGTCCTTCGCGGGGTGGGGGTAGGACAGTGACCGCAGCCTGGGGCCTATCGCGCAGGCAGGCGCGGCCGGGGTAGCTCAGTGTAGTCACTCCCCCTCCCCGCCTCACTTACCGGGCCTTCCTGGCCTGCTACCCCCCCCCCCGCTCTTGCGGGTACCGGGCCTTCGCCCTCCCCTGTGAGTCCCCCAGCTGACTTGGGTGGTGGTCCTGGCCTAGAGCCTATCAAAAAGGCCTGGTCCTGGGGTTCCAGTGGTCTGGGCCCTTGGAGTTTCCTTCGCAGAGGGGCTGGGGCTAGGGGGCTGCGCCTAGAGGGCTCCCTCCTTCGCCATCAGTCTTCCTGCGGCCGGCGGGGGCTGCTGTGCTTCCTCACACTCCCCTTGCCGGGGTTGGGGGCGGGGGCGGAGGCCTGAACGGCATTCAAGGCGAGCCATGGCGCCAAAGACGGGCAAGAGCGGGGGCAAGGGCAAACAGCCCGCCCCCCGCCCGGCCCTGCAACCAGGGCCCGGCTCACCTGAAGCTTCTGATGAGGAACAGTGGCCCATATGGCAACAAATGGAGGTGTGCCTTAGGGCATTGGAGGCATCCAAGGGGGTGGACAGGCCAGGTCCCCAGACACAGCAGGCCCCTAGGGCTGGCACTAGGCCGGCCAAGGCACGCAAGCGGGCACAGCTAAAAGAAAAGATTGCTGACATGTCGGCTCGCTTTGCAGCATTGGAACAGCTGGACGCAATGCCTGGTACATCAGCCTCGATGGACCCGCAGCCAGATCCGGCGAAGCGGCCACGCCAGGGACCGACCACCTCAGATGATGACGGGGACATGGAGGGGACCGGAACGGAGGGAATCAAAGCCCACCTGACGACGGTGGAGACAGCAGCCCCAAGTGAGTTGGCGTGCGCGCCTGAACAAGCGCCCATTACAACATGGCCCTGGTCAGCGGGCAGTGCCCCGCCCGGGGCAGCGACGCCCATGCACGGAGCGGCGGGCAACGGGCCTGCCCAGTGCCCACCGCAGGTGCTCCCTGCGTGGGGGCCACTCCCACCCTGGGCGCCTGGGGCATCGCCCCCGTCCATGGGGCCGAAGCCAGGCCAGCCCACATCCGCTATGGGGGGACTTGGGATGGGTCACACTGGCTACCCGGGGGCCTCGTCACACTGGCCGCCCAGCCCCACGCCTTGCTGGTCGGGGGTGGGTCACATGGCAGGGGGGTGGGCGCCTTGGATGGGCGCGCCCGCAGCTCCGGGCTATCCGGGGGTGGCGGCCGCTGCCATGCCTTATGGGGACTACGCCTCCCCGTTTGGACACCATTTAACGCAGGCTACGAGGGAGAAGATCTGGAGGGGGGACTATGTGGATATTTTTAGCTTGCTGAACAGGGAAATGGACGTTAAGGAGATGGATAAAGAGGACCCAGTGGATAAGGAGCGCAGGCTCAAAAAGAAGCCGGAACGCTCCTGGGCAGCGTGGTTGCCAGCGTATTTGATCTTTATGTTGCTCACGTTGCAAGCCCACCCCTGGAGGGCGCAGGCCCTGCTGAAGTACCTTGACATCATTTACAGGGCCTTTGTAGATTACCCGGGGCACTGCTGGCTGCTTTACGATGAGGAGTTCCGCCGTAGGGCGGCCCTCGACCCGTTTGTCAGATGGGACGAGCCTCTCCCCCCGCTTTGGCTGCAGTTTATGACCCCAAATAAGCCTATGGGTGACAGATACAATAGTGGGCACACTATTAGGAAGGCCCCAGCCAACGCCAATGCCCGCGCAGCGGGTCAGTCGGTTCAAGTACGGCTGGTGTGTTGGGAATATAATCGGCAAGGGGTCTGCAATAGGAAGAACTGCCGTTTTAGGCATGAGTGCTCCGTCTGTGGGGCGTCACACCCAGCCGCTACCTGCGGCAAGGCACGCCCACTGCAGGGTAGAAACAGGGACGGAGGGGGGCCTAAGAAGCCGGGTGGGTCTGACGGACCGCCTGCAACTGGGACCCAGCCCAATTAGGCTGGACGTTTTGAGGAGTTGGGCGGCGGAGTACCCGGACAGGGCCGCCACAGAGTTCTTGGTTAAGGGGTTCGAGTTGGGTTTTCGTATTCCGTTCAGGGGGGACCGCCTCCCCTGGTTGGCTGAGAATTTGAAGTCCCTAGAGATGGCAGAGGGGGTGGCGAAGGAGAAGATTGACAAGGAAGTCAGGGAGGGCCGAGTGGTGGGCCCTTTCCAGACCCCACCGCTGCCCAACCTACGGGTGTCGCCGATCGGCTTGGTGCCTAAGAAAGCCCCGGGCGAGTTTCGCCTGATCCACCACCTATCTCATCCGTCAGGCGCGTCTGTCAATGACGGCATACCACCCGAGTTGTGTTCGATTAGGTACACGTCCTTTGACGCCGCGGTGCGCATGGTGCGCGCCTGCGGCCCGGCGGCGGAGATGGCGAAATGCGACATTAAGTCAGCCTTTCGCCTCCTCCCCGTCCACCCCTCCGACTTTGAACTGCTGGGGTTTCGGTTCCGGGGCCAGTTTTATGTGGACCGGGCACTGCCGTTTGGATGTTCCGTTTCTTGCGCCATCTTCGAGGCCTTCAGTTCATTTGTCAAGTGGCGGCTCCGCCACGAGACGGGTTGGGATAGCACGGCACACTATTTAGACGATTACCTGTTCTGTGGCCCAGCCGGCACAGGCAGGTGTCGGGGCCTGCTGGACAGCTTCCGGGCTTTGGCGGGCGAGCTTGGCCTACCGCTTGCGGAGGAGAAGACGGAGGGGCCCAGTGAGGTGCTTACCTTCCTAGGGATCGAGATTGACACCAGGGAACAGGCTTGCAGGTTGCCCCAAGATAAGCTTCAAGCCCTACGGGACAGGGTGGACCACGCCTTACAGCGCAGGAAACTTTCCCTGCGGGAGCTACAGGAGCTGGTGGGGCACCTTAACTTTGCTTGCAAAGTGGTGGCCCTGGGCAGGGCCTTTTTGCGCCGCCTCTGCGCCGCTATGAGTGGGCTGCGGAAGCCCACCCATAGGACCAGGGTGACGGGGGACATGCGGGAGGACTTAGCGGTATGGGGCCATTTCCTACGGGGTTTTAATGGGGTCTCCTTTTGGAGGGACGAGCTCCGGTTGGGTGCCCGGTTCCAGGTTCACACCGATGCGGCGGGGACCCTGGGGTTTGGCATCTACTGGAGGGGTGAGTGGTGCAACAGGATATGGCCCCAGGATTGGCGGGAAGAGGGCATGACCCGTGATCTCACCTTTTTGGAATTATTTCCCATCTGGGCGGCCCTTTACATCTGGTCGGAGGCTTGGGCCAATGCGGTAGTACACTTTTGGTGCGACAATCAGGCAGTGGTGTATGTCATCAACAACCTGACATCCCGTTCCCCCCGGGTGATGAGGCTGGTGCGGGCTTTTGTACTGCGGGCGCTGCAGTTTAACATAGTGGTGCACGCTCGTCATGTGCCGGGGGTGGAGAATGAGATCGCCGATGCTTTATCCCGCCAACAGGCAGAAGCGTTCCGGGCCCGCCCCAGAAGCGGCCCAGGCCCCTGTGGAGATCCCGTTGGAGGTATGGCAGGCTGGCGCGCCGAGGCCGACGGAGCCCTTCGAGGCTCTGTCGCCCCAAGAACACAGAGGGGATACTCGGCGGTGATGGGGGAGTTTTCAGAATTCCGGGAGAAACAAGGCCTTCCCCAGCACTGGCCGCTGCCGGTGGAGCACTTGCAAAGGTTCTTGGTGTATTTGCACCGTAAGGGTCTAGCGCCCGGGTCCCTGCAGGGGAAGCTAGCTGCCCTGGCATTCTTTTCTAGGCTGAAGGGATACACTGACACGACGAGGGACTTCCGGGTGCGGGGCATGGTGGCCGGCTGGTCCAGGATGCGGGGGAGGGTCCCAGATGCTCGCTTCCCGCTCCCGCCGCGGCTGCTGGAGCGCATGAGCGCCAGTTGGCCAGAGATGTGCAAGGATGGCTGCGAGGCGTCCCTGTTTCGGGCGGCCTCGTTGCTGGCCTTCTTTGGCACCCTGCGCGTCAGCGAGCTCGTGGCAGCGAGTGGGAAGGATTTGTCCTGCACGGCTCTGGGCCTGGCCGATATCCGGCTGACAGGAGAGACCTTAGTGGTGAGGATAAGGAGGTCCAAGACGGACCAGAGGGGGAAAGGCACAGAATTGAGGCTGGGCCCATGCTCCATAAGGGGGATATGCCCGGTGGCTGCCATGAGGGAATATCTGGCACTACGAGGGGTGGACGGTACGTATGCCTTCGTGCATCGGGATGGGAGCCCCTTGACGAAATTCCAGTTCGCGACCCTCACCAACAGGGTCTTGGAGACCTTGGGGCTGGGGGCATTATGGTTTGGCACCCATTCGTTTAGGATTGGGGCGGCTTCGACTGCGGCGGCAGTGGGGTATGATGAGGGAGCTATCCGCCGGCTGGGGAGGTGGGCCTCGCCCTGTTATAAGAGGTATGTGCGGCCGTTGCTGCCGATTTAACCTGTTTTGTTATCCCTCCAGGTCCAGACTGGTAAGAATGGCGGTTAATGTGTTAATTTTGTCTTCCCAGGTGCAGAGGGCGGCACCCGCCGGTCGAGGGTTGTTTTTGTGGGGCACAGTTACGTATACTGGGCAGAGAAGTACGCCCGCAGATCCGGCTGGGGACCAAATTTGGGGCTGGGTAGTCGCGCCGTAATCGAATGGTGGGGGAAGCGAGGGATGAAGTGGCGGGAGTTCCTAGGGACGGCCATTATGGCGGCCCGGGGCAGGCCACCTGATTTCTTAATGATTCATTTGGGGGGAAATGATCTGACTACCCAGACAGGCAAATCGTTGATATGGGAAATTCTGAGGGACCTGGAGGATTGGCGTGCCAGGTTTCCCACTAGCAGAATTTTGTGGTCAACATTGATACCACGGCAAGTGTGGAGGGCGGACTGTGACCCCCGAAAGATTAACCGCTCCAGGAAGGGCGTGAATCAGGAGGTTTGTAGGGCGGTCTGCAGGGAGTTTGGGGCGGTGCTGGGCCACCCGGAGTTCGATGTGTGCAGGACGGAGCTGTACAGGCCGGACGGTGTGCACCTGTCGGACGTAGGCATGGAATTGTTCCTGCAAGACTTGAGGAGGGGCCTGGCTGAAGAATTGGCTGCTGGTGGGGGGCCGGGGCCATAGCAAGGCTAGGCCTGCGGCCGTGGCGGCTAAAAGCATGGAGGGCAGCAGGGAGCATAACATTGGCAAGTTAAAGGTAAATGCCCCTTCACCGCAGCACGGCGGGCCGGGAGGTCACGGGGCTGTGGTGGGGGAGGGCAAGCACCTCCCTGCGCTGGGAATGACCCAGGTTTGAGAATAGCAGGCAGGGAGGAAGAAACCAAATTAACCGGCCCGGGCCGTGCCGTCCTATGACGGCACCACCTGGGGGTTTATGGCTCGCCTAAGGCTGCCGGTCGGAGGGGTCCCGGGAGACCCCGGGGTTCCGACCAAATGAAGAGATGCTTGGCCCCTCCAGTTATGGTTATAATGTTATTGTTAATAAAGTGTGGCCCAGTTTACCCCAACAAACTGCCTCGCCTCGTCATTCCGAGTGGGGGGGCAAAGCAGGGTTGGGGAACCTTCGGTCTTCCAGATATTTTGCACCACAACTCCCAGATTTCCAAGTCTATATTGCCAATGATAAAGAATTATGAAACAGTGTTAAAAGTAGTAAATAGATGGTGTTTATGTCCTAACAAATTACATAGAACTAATAGAGAAATATCTGTATTATGTTGATAAAATGTGGACACAAATGAACATTTGAACATATTTTATTTTATTTATTTTATTTTAGACTATTTTTACCCCACCTTTACTCTTGGGAATGGAACCAAGGCAGCTTACATTAATTAGGAATAATATACAGTTCAGTACAATTAAGACATGTTCAAGTATTGAGAACAGGGAATTGAGGGACATCTTACAGCATTAAAAGATAACATTATATTGAAGCTACAAAAGAACATGAGCAGTTAAAAGGAGAGTAAAATTCCATGTAAAATTATGAGTGATGTAAACTAACATTGAAAACATAGTGTCAATGTAATCACACAAGGTTATAAGTGGTTATAAACACAAAGTCTATGTGATCCTATAGATTCATATGAAAGACACATAATGGGTGTCATTCATCATTCATCATTCATCATTCAGGGAATCCTTGCCTGAAAAGAAAGGTCTTTGCCTGTTTCCGGAAAGACATCAGAGATGGTGCAGTCCTAGCCTCTAGTGGAAGGGAGTTCCAGAGTCTGGGTACAGTAGCTGAAAAGGCCCTTTCATGGGTTCCGATGTGACATACCTGTGAGGGTGGCAGGATGGAGAGAAATGCCCCTCCTGATTTCCTTAACATACTGTGAGATTCGACCTTTGAGTTAAATTCTGGTTTGAAGTGATCAGTTGGTTGGAAAAAAATAACAAAACAGAAAATAATCCCAAATGAAATGTTATTATTGTTTTCAGTTTTTACTGGAGGGAATGAAAATTTATTAAATAAAGAATTGATGGCAACCCTCACAGGGGCAGCAAGGAATGAAATAGCCAAGTGCTGCAAATCTGCACAAAACCTAAATATGGAAAACGATAGGAATAACGTATGGGCAGTGGTGTTAATGGAAAAACTGACTTATCAGGTTAGGCTATAAAGAGGGGAAATTAAACAAGACCTTTTTATGAAATTATGGTACCCACTGTTACACTTAGATATTGAATCTAGCAATAGATTAAGGACGGTGGGAGAAGGTTCCCCACTCCTGCCCCAAAGCAAGCCACAGGCTTGAGTTTACAAGTGTTGAGTAGAACTACTGATGACTAGAAGTGGAATTGTCATATTACTATACAGGGGATATGCATACCAAGCACAGAACTGCTTTTATTGATGACAGGACACTTTGGTAATCTCTCGTTCATTGTCACCACAAGTTAGTGATGACTTGATAGGACATAACAACAGTACAGTGGACCTTCGTATAACAAAAGTTTTGTATAACATAAAATCTATACAGCATAAAAAATTCTGGAGATAGGGGAAAATTGCTTAACAGAATCACCTATGGGGTGAATCCGTACAAGATAAAAATGGTCGCAATTAGGGATTACTCCGTTTTCAATGCATTCTTATGGGAAATCCGTATAAAGGAAAATTTGCTTAACATAATTTTATTTGGAATGAATTAATTCCTTTATACAAGGTACCACTGTAATTATTATTTATTTTATTTTATTTATTTATTTATATAGCTTGTATGCAGCAGCAGTGTGAGAAGACAAACCAAGTGAAGTTTCAATAGACGACGTTATTGAAAACTGATTACTTATAGGAACTTGATAAACATATATTACTGAAATGAACTTATTACTAATGATCTATAGATTACCAGTGCTCTGTAGTTAGTGATGCAATACGCTAATATTATTGGGACATTATATGTCTATTTCATCTTTTGTGTTGCTACATTTATCTCTACTAACTGTGAATAACATGTTCCCTTCATTTGTTATGTTGCTTAAATGCACAAATGCTTTGGAAAATAACTGGGTTTGATGGAGTTTTAATAGAAAACTAACCAAAGTGCTATTGCTTCAGAATGGCTACGGCAGCCTAATATGCAATTTCTACCTTGCAAAAATGCATACTGTTTGTTCAGTCATTAGTATAAAAAGAGTCTACGGCTTCCAAGAACTATTATGTAAGTAAGCTATTATACTCCTTTTTAATCAAATATTTAACAACCTGATTTGGGGGGAGGGGGGAATAGCTTCAAAGGAACTAATATACTGTAGCTCTCCAAACAAAGCAGTATTCCATAATACAATGAATCCAAATGCCAAATGCTGCATCAAATATTCACTGAGCTGAACAGATCACACCTGTTCAGTAACTTGCTGCTGATTTCAATTAAGTTTCAGATGGAGGCATCTTAAATTAGGGCATTAAATCCCATGTAAATGATTCCATTTGAAATGCAGAAAATGCAAGACGATATATAGTGACTGTAGACACACATCATTGGGGATGATTTAAGCAAAAACAGACTCTATGTGTGACTACAAAGATTTTTCCTTTTCTTAACTCCCAACTTACAAAGCCTGAAAATTATAAAGACATTGGCTGAAACCCTGTTGCTTCACATACATTAATATATAACTTTTAAGCCAATGCCTAACTGATAATTTTTTTAAAGAAAACCCATGCCATAATTCATAAGCTTACAAGTACTGTACATGTACCAAGTCAGTGTGTGCACATCTGTGAGAATCAAGGTGCGACCCTTTATTTCCTGGCCAGGAATGGACTGAAAGTTATAGATTTTCTTACACTAAGCAACAGGATTTCAGCCATTGAGTGGAAAGACCTGTAATTTTCTTAAAACGTACTTCATCGCATTATTCATTATTTTGAGTCGGTAGAATGAGAGTTATTGTTATCAATACTCCATTCATAGAAGCAGTTCTTTGTACTGTCATTTCCAGGAGGCTAGAAAAATACAGTGAATTACAATGTACTTCCTTCTTTAAGCCAATTCTTATACAGCACCTCAAAACTGGCTATAGTACATATGTATAAAACATTAACAATACACCAATAATATTTCCCATGCCACTCAAGAGGCCTCAATCTTGAAAAATTACAATTCAAATGCCTCTAAAAATCCCTCTAAAAGAAAAGAAGATAATGCTTATTAGAAGAAGCATTCATTGGCCAGGATTCAATTGTGTACTTCCAGTGATTCCTTCTGCTCCATCCACAACTAGCAAACAGCCCTGTAATCTGCAGATCCCAGTGCACCTTAAAAACATATAGAGAACAGGAACCCCAGTTATAGTATGCTTCTGGTGTGACAGAGTTTGCAGCAGAAGAGGGAAGAAATCTCAAGGTCTGCTAGTGTTAGATAGCAAAGGACACTGCTGAATCTTGACCACAGTAAATACTGCTACTAAGAAAGTGATTGTATTATTACAAAATATGAAATCTAAAATTATTGGGTTTACAAATCTGGTTGTTCTAGAATGGTTTCTATGGAATCATGCTAACTACATCATTAATACTACATCTTAGTTGCATGATGTTAAAATATATTAAACGTGAAGTTAAGTAAAGAGTGGTGAAATAGCATAAGCTAAATTCGTTTGGTCTCTTTTATCCAAATTTCTCTATTAATTTTGGAAAGGCTTGATATTCAGTTAAATTTCCCTGACGGCCTAAACTTTTAATGTTAAAGCAAACACAGGAATATGAGTACCATTATTTTGGGCGTTTATACACGACCCCTAAGCTCCGCCACAAATGGCTGCAAGGTCCGGACCTTAAAAATGTTTACCCACCAGCTCCGGACTTTGCAGACAATTAAGTGCGACCCCGCCCACTTTAGCAAGACCAAACAGCAGTTTTCTTGTACCTGCTTTTTGGAGGTGACAAATATTTGATCCGGTGTAAGGATAGTGAGTGCGGGGCTCTCCTGGCTTCTGTTTGTTTTTTTTGCGCTCCTGCCCCTTTAAGAGATCTGAATGCTGCCCAGAACAAAACAGAGGTAAGAAGGCATTCTTTTCTTTTTTTTTTCTCCCTCCCTCAGGCAGCCAGAAACCAGGAAGTGCGGAGGGGGGTGGGGACAGAGGAAGAGCGAGGAACCCCTAAGATCTCTGGTCCGAATTTAAGTGGCCAGCAAATCTTAGGGGTCATGTAAAAAGGCCCTTTATTAGCAGATACCTCATATTTGGTGTCCTACCCACTACACTGTGCACCTTGGTACATTTCTAGAACAAATGGTATTTTGCTTTACTGGAGGAGAAAAACCAGCTTTCAGTCTCGTTATGATAACTGACATAAATCAAATAAAAATGTGTCAGGCAGGCATTCTTCTCTGTAGAAAACTTGCATAGCCTTCTTTTCCGGAAAGCAATTCAAGTCATGGGAAGTTGAAGAAACTAAGGCGAGTCAGCTGTTCTTCTAAAAGCCCTAAAAATAAGACCTACTTACAGTTTTGCCCCACACTGAAATATACAGCATCCCCTGAAAATAAGGCCTCCCCATAATAAGATAACAATAAATGTGTACCGTATATTTTTCTTCATGGGAAAATAAGATATCCCCTGAAAATAAGACCTATTCATCTTTGGGACAAAAATTAATATAAGACACTGTCTTATTTTCAGGGATACACGGTAGTAAATGGATCCAAAAGCTTCACTTAAGAAATATCAGAGGGACCTCTTTATCATCAGGTTGGCATTTAGATCGTGTACCATAAATAGTTAAGGTTCATTAAGCTCAAAATTAGAAGGCTTCCAAACCTTTTGGTCCACCTCAAATGTTGACATGATGAAGACATCAACTGAGAGACTTAGGGCCAAACTATACAATACATGTGAACTGTGAAAGCTGAGTAACTCACTGAGTTAGGCATTTGGCTGAGGGGCTGCAGGTTGTGAACTTGACTCTTCAGTCAGCATCCTAGGAAAAGAGCCAGTCAGTGTAGCCAATAGATAAACAGTGCAGTCTGTGAATGCCCCAAGAGAAGGGACTGACAAATTACTTCTGAGTAATTCTGAGTAGAGATGGGCATGAAATGAACTTTTGATTCATTTTGTTATTTGTTATTTGTTTTGTTAGCTAATGAAACGAATAATGAATGAACCCAAAAAAGAAAAACGAAATGAAATTAGTCCCGCCAGTGCCACCACCAGTCCTCTTCGGCACAGGGAAGCCAGCGCCTCTTAGCTGTGGGGAAAAAAACAGCCCTGGCATTGGGGCTTTAAAAATAATAATAAATAAAAAAAAAAAATTGCTGACCCAGCCCAGGAGCCACATGGTTCCCATACTATAATAATAATAATAATAATAATAATAATAATAATAATAATAATAATAATAATAATAATAATAATAATAATAATAAAAAGTGCTGACCTGGCCCTGAGGGCTGCATTGTCAGAGCTGAAAATGCAAAAAAAAAAAAAAAAAAGGGGGGAGTGCCAGCCCTGGCCTGTACTTTAAAAAAATAATAAAAATAAATAAATAAAAACCCTTGGTCTGGCCTGCAGGCCAGCCAGAAGTAAAAAAAATAAAAAATAATATTTTTTAAAAAACAAGGCACGGGGAAGCAAGTGCCTCTCAGCTGTGTGTGTGTGTGTTGGGGGGGGGACAGCCCCAGCATCAGGGCTTTAAAAAATTAATTAAAAATGTAAAAGTGCTGACCCAGCCTGGGAGCTGCATGGTTGTCATCCTAAAATGTTTTTTTTTAAAAAAAAAATTAAAAAGTGCCGACTCGGCCCCTGGGGCCACGTGGTCAGCACTGGGGAGGGGGAAACCAGGTGCAGGGAAGTTCACTTCAGGGCTCCAGAGGCAGCAGTGAGGCCTCCTGCTGCCCAGCGAGGCTTCTCACCATCTGGCACAGCTGCTGCCAGGGCCTTCCGGGCTGCCGCTGCCACTGCCACTGGGATCGCCTTGCTGCTGCCAAGGTAAGGTAAGTCGAACCAGTTCAGCTTGGTACTGATTTGTACAATATATTTTTTAAAAAATCGTATGAACTGAACCAAAACAAACAGGGTGGGCCCGAAACAGAACCAACTGAACCATCAGCTTTCTGTTTCATGCCCACCTCTACTTCTGAGTATTGTATATCTAGGAAATCCTGGAAAGGGGTGCCTTTACTGATGGCATGTATTTATTTATTTATTTTTGTATTTCTATACCAACCATCTTCCAATGGAACTCTGGGCGGTTCACAACAAACAAAATGAAACAATAACATCAAATAAAGATAAAAATAAAAATAAAAATGATATAACAAGCAGCAAAGATGGCGGCAAAGATGGCATTAATCTGTGATTAGTAGAGAGGATTCTGCAATTGCTGGAATAGTTTGATATTCACAGCAGCATATGTTTGTTCCTTCCATAGTATTAAAATTTGCTTTCCTTCTTTTGTGATTGGTCAGCACTAGGTAAGCAGCACCTTCATTTACAACTATGATTACTCAGTCAGGAAGGCCTGCCTAATCCTATTGCTGGAATACTAGTAGTTTCCAGATTTTAATAGTAGGGCATTTGTAATATATAGTCTGTCCTTCAGACACATAGAATTGGTTGTATTTCTTCTGCTTTCCACAAAAAGAAGATAGAGAGCAGGCAGGTGTGAGCTTTATGACTGACTGCTCTAAATTCCAAAAGGATATTATTTTTTTCAGTCAGTATCCTTTTAGAAGGCTTCACTTGATGTCAACTGAAACTCCAAACTGATTGTCGTTCATTATTACTCCTCAATCTCTTTGCTTATTCTTCTGAAATGTTTTATCTTTAACTAGTAAATTCTAAGTATCGTATTGTTCTACCCCAAAAGCCACTTTCACATAAATATCCCTCCCTCTCACCCCACAAAATGGTGAGCTCATTTCCTTACCCCTACATTCTAGAGACATACAAGCACTACCTCCCAGAAAATTGGCAGGCATCATACATTATAAAAAGATAATTGTGCCTACACTTTTCTGCCAGTTCTGTTCAGAAATGTACATACCCACCATTTTAAGAAGGGGGAAAAAGTTATCTTCCCAACTACCCCCATTGTAAGCATATAGGTCCTCTTTGTTAAGAAAACTCTGGAATTCAGGATCCTTTGAATATGGGCTCTTATGAGTGGAAAGAACTGGACTGCCGAGTCCATCAGTAAGAACCTCATTAGGTGGGACAAGGGCACACTCTTCTTTAAAAGATGACTTAAGCTAATGCAGTTGACTAGACAAAGGAGTAGGACTGAGTTTTCACCAATGTATTATTAAACCTTTCACAAGTTCAGTAAAACTTGTGACATGTCTTACTGTGGGTCTCATGTGCTTATAATCTAGATTGTAAGAAATAGGTGGGCCTAATGGGACCCACACTAGCCTTGGTTGTTCTTTCTCCATTTGATGCTTGGCCAAGCCAGGAATACCTCTTTTCACAGCTGCATTTTGTTGATGAGGTGAGATGTCAGTTAAAGATGTAACAATTGATCACAAATTTTCTCATGCTCAACAAGAACAGCTCTTTTGATAAGTTTAAACAATTGTCAACTACTGTAATAATTTTTTTGGTCTTGCTCAAATGCAAAGAGGTAAAAAGTCCTCTTTCTTTGTTATCTCACTGGTACAACACACCCACCCATATATAGGCTGTGTGTAATTGTAATGCAGCATGTTAGATGAACAAACAAGTCCCAGAAGAATTCCTACGGATTACTGAGTCCAGTCCCTGTCAAGGAGGCACAGTGGAAAATCGAACTCCCAACCTCTGCCTCTGAGATGCCTCCCTATCTTTATGTGAATTCATTAATGTCTCCTAAGAATAAAATGATAGCATTTTGGACTATTAAAAGCTCATATCAAAAATAAGGTGTGTTAGCACTGATCTGCCACTGAGTTTAAACCACAGAGATTCATTCATAAAGCTTAATAGGTTAGTCGCCATTCTCTAATATACCTCACAGGCTACAGTCGCATACACAGTTATCGAAGGGGTAATCCTTTTTTCATTTCAGTCAAGCTCATTTCTGACAAGATACCCATAGGGTTCTGGTGTTTGGATTGTTACAAAAGAATGAGGGTGTGATATATACTATCTCAAACACCCTGAAGCAAGGATATATTAACAAAAAGGAAAGGGGATTGTGCCACAGACCCTTTCAGGAGCCAACAATGCCATTCACATCTGCCCTTGGGTATCATGAAGTGACACACACACCCCTTGGTAATAATTTAACTGATTGCTAGCTAAGCTATTTAACTATGTTGTATTTTATAAAGACCTGGAAGATGGAGAGGAGGCACAAATTGCTACTTTGCTTCAGGCAGCAACAACATGTATGGGGACAGTCTTGCTGCCAGCCTTCCCTCCTGCCACCAGCAGAGATATTAGGCTGAAAGGTGAAGGTTGTATTTGTGCATGGATTTCCCTGGTTCGTTCATACTGTGACCTTATATATTCTACATTTTTCTGTATTTTTCCACCTAGAAGACAATACTTTTTCTAGAGTCATTAGCCTAAAAATTGAGGATCATCTTATAGACAGAATTAAGATTTTCTCCACTCAAAAGATGGTCTCCAATGTCTGGGGAAAAAAACAAAAAAGCAGAGAGGCATTTTGGGAAGTCAGAGAGCAGTCAAGGGCTACTGGAAGAAAGAGAAAAGAGGGGGGCAGGGAAGATGACAGTGAATACCCCACTGGGGTTTCCTTTCTGGCAGATCACTCACTGCCTTGAGTTTGTGTTCTCCTAGACACCCATACCCACCCAACCCACATCCACAAACACCTAACCCCCACCACCACACCACTGTTTCCCTTCCTTTCTGGCAATTCTTTCACTGCCCTCTGCCTTTCCAAAACGCATCTCCGGTATTTTTTTGTTATGTTTTTGCAGAAATCAGAGCTGCCTTTTCAATTTGTCAGTCAGTACAAAGATAGACAAATAGGCTATATTTTAAGCTATATAGACACGTTTATTTATTTATTTATTTATTTATTTATTTATTTATTTATTTATTTATTTATTTATTTAGACATTTATATACCGCCCATCTTCCAGAAGGAACTCCGGGCGGTTTACAACAATACAATGAGAAAACCATAATGCAACCATATATAAGAATAAAAAGAAGAATAATCACAACAGAAATAAACACATACGCCAGCAAGGCAGTCTTATTCTACTGGACTCAAAGAGCTTAACAAACAACAACAACAAATGATTAAATTAGTCGTTGCCAAACGCTTTTTTAAAGAGCAAAGTATTAACAGTTCTTTTAAAGGCAGGCAAAGAGTCTGCAAGGTGGATCTCATTTGGAAGTTTATTCCAAAAATGATGAGTTGACCACTGAGAATGCCTGGTTTCTGGTGACCGTTTTCCAGGCCTCTCTACACATGGCCACCCTGAATGAGGGTGCCTGCGAAGCTCTGGTGGATCAAGCCACAGCTGATCTTAGGGAGATTTGCTCTTGCCAGGTATTGAGGTCCCAAGCTGTGGAGTGATTTGAAAGTCAAATGTGCAATGTTTGATATTCCAATGTTTTGACAGTGCTGTGTTGTGATTCCAGACTAGAGATGGTGACAAAAAAATGAACCACATTTTGTGACAAATGTGGCCAATTCATCAAAATGTATTGTTTTGTGTTCCCTGGCAAATACGAATTAATCAAGTTTTAGCAATTTTTGGTTTGTCAATTTGTTGGGCCATAAAACATCCCCCAGGGCACACAGAAACACCAAAATCAGAGAAAAGCACCCCCATACTCTCCTCTACAATGCCTCCAGGCTTGGTGAAGACTGAGTTTCCCCAACCCAGTTGACAAAGTGCAGTTTCCTAGGGGACAAAGGGCACTTTCCAAATGGCACTCTCCGGGGGGGGGACATTTTGTGGGTGTAAAACTCAGATATCTGAAAACAAATCTTTAATAAACTTAGATGATTTGTAGAGGAGAGTGATGAGAAGCGTCTCTACAAGTCTGGTGTCTCTAAGTGCCTTGAAGGCACTTTCCAGGGGTGGCTCTTTTGTGGGTCCATAGCTTGGACCTCTAAACCCAGGTCTTTTGCATTCTTTCAGGGATCATAGAGGATGGTCAGAGGAAACATCCTTATGAATTTGGTGGCTCTAGAGGCCGTGGGGGATTTCTATATCATTTTAAAGTGGGAGGAAATTGACTTGTTTCTTTATAGCTGGAAATGTATAGATTTGTTGATTTGTCTGTTCACCAGCTCAATGAATCATGAATTGTGAAAAATCACAATTTTTTAATTCATCCCCGAATCTACTCCAGTCTAAACAGATGTCAAAAAATTCAGGTAACAATGGATTTTCACCTTTAGGTCTATACAAATAAGTGAATAGGGTTCAGCTGAAATTTGGTTAATTTTTATTTTTATTTTTTATTTATTTATTTTTTCTAGTGTGAAAATATTTTCATTGTTATATAAGAGGATGGAATACCTCAACCAAAGTGAAAGGAAATATATCCAAACAAATGTTTAGGGTGCAGTTATCAGCTTTCATACAGTATTAGCAGCAAGAGGGCCACTGTTTGGCTATGCAGCTCAAATCCATAATGAGAACAAATTCACATATATGAAAAGTGTTGATTTTTAAAGAATGACCTGAGCTGGGAACTCTTCCTTTAAGAGTTGGCTAAGATGTAATGTTTCCAGTGCTATCTAGGCATTTGACAATTTAAGGCCCAACCTCTCCTGTTGCATAGCGCTGCCACAGAAACAGTAGGGACAGCAGGGAACTGCACACACTGTGTATTATTTCCATATTTATACCCAAAGCCTGTCATGAAAGGTAACCACCAACTTATTAAAGCTACGAGTAGGCATTGATGTGGGTGGGGGAAATACCTGCTTTGGAGATCTTTTTCCTTTTTTGCCCTATCTGTTTCTATTTTGAAAGAAACTGTCCAGGTTTGTCAGCATCATGAAGGATTAATTACAGTTCATTTGCATTCATTATTTACGTTTCTGGGTAGATTTAATAGCAAGCCAGCCAAGAGAAGGGTGGAAAAGAGGGACTTTGAGGATTAAGTCCACACAGACTTTTAATTTTAATAGGCCCAAGCCGGCCTAGCTGCAGTACACATCATTGTCCATTTACAAAAGGCATTCTGTGAAACTATTGATTTGGGGCAGGTGCATGAAGGTCTGCTTGGGAAAACTAAATTAGAAGGTGTTTTCAGTACACAAGTCTCCTGCAGTGTGGTCTTTTGTATTGACTCTGTGTGCTCCCAGTTCACTGAAATCAGTGTCCCTGCTTTGATGTAAGTGCAGCATAGTAACAATAAAAGCATGCCTGTAATAATATGAACTATGGTATAAGCTTTGAAGTAAATGTAATGTGTGTGATTATGGATTATGCATTTTAAATGTTCTCCTTGGAGAGCAAAGTATTTTTAAAGAAACAATTCTTAAGGCAGCTACACCATACACATATGAGGTAGGATAAGCAATGGGTATAGATGTACAGGCAAAATATCATATCTTTCTCCATCTTGAATATAGGTACCTGAGAAAAAGGTTGCTTCCCTTAAAAAAACACTACACACTTGCCAGCATTTTTAAGCCAAGATAACTCAACATAAGGCTCAATCCTACTGACAATTAGAACTGCTGATGCAGCACTTTCTGCTTTTAAAAATGGTTTAAAATAAGAGGTTTGTACGGCATAAACAGAAGCTTGGATTACTTTGCCAGGGAAAGCATAAATTCTGCTTGGAAAGCCATGAAAAGTGGGGCATTTATTTTAGCATGCACGTGAAATGCAATTTATTTCATAAATATCATTTCTGCCTATATAACTCCCCCCCACCCGTCACTGCCAATGGAGCCTTTGGATAACCAGTGGAAGTGGTAGGAAAAGCATGGCAAGTGGTAAATGTCCTCTCTCTCTCTCTCTCTCTCTCTCTCTCTCTCTCTCTCTCTCTCTCTCTCTCTCTCTCTCTCTCTGTGTGTGTGTGTGTGTGTGTGTGTGTGTGTGTGTGTGTGTCCATGTGCATGCACGTGGGCACATGCATGTGGGAAAGCCTGAAGTACAAAGCTGAAGGAGCAAAGAGCTCTTTCTAGTTTCTAGCTGCTCTGTCTCTCTATGCCTCTTTCTCTAAATGCTGCTTCTGCCTGCCTCCCAGGGAATGACAGGGGCATCCATAAAGGGACAGAAGCTTTCTAAAGAGGTAGGCAACTTTGCCAGCAGACCCTCCCTGTTTTCCATCCCTGCCTGCCACTTTTTTTTTCAAACCCTTAGGTTTCATGGTCATTGCTTCCAATTGTGTTTGCTTATCCAGGGATTAATTAATTGGATTAATTTATTATTTATTTATTTTATATTTATACCCCGCTTATCTTTCTTTCGAAACTCTAAGCGGCTTACACGACGAGCAAGCGCCAATAAACACAGGACAATAATATATAGCACAACAAAGTAAATAAACAATAAAAACCATTGCATCTAAAACCAACAGTGATAACTATAAACCAAGCGTGCACAAACATTATACACATAAGTATAGCCGCTTGGACATAAGATGGCGGGACCTTCACAAAAAAAAAAAAAAAGATCAGGGTTCGCCAAAGGCCTCTCGAAATAAATAAGTTTTTACAGCTTTTCGAAAGGCCAGCAGGGACTCTGCAGAGCGCACTTCGCTAGGGATGGAGTTCCATAAGGACGGGGCTGCCACCGAGAAGGCCCGGTTCCGGGTGACCGACTTCCGGGCCTCTCGTGGGGTGGCAACCTGTAGCGAGTGCGCTCGCGCCTGCCGAACTGGTCGGGCCGAGATGGATCGCTGAGCGATACGCTCTGCCAGGTAGTCCGGTCCCAAGCCATGGAGGGTTTTATAAACTAAAACCAAGACCTTGAATCTAATCCGGGCCGCAACGGGCAACCAGTGCAAGCGGGCCAGGACTGGGGTGATGTGATCATAACGACGCACACCAGCCACCAGCCTGGCCGCCGCATTCTGAACCCGCTGCAAGCGCCGGAGAAGAGTCAAGGGCAACCCCATGTAGAGGGCGTTGCAGTAGTCCAGCCTCGAGATCACCAGCGCCTGGACCACTGTCCTCAGAGAGTCACCATCCAGGTACGGGCGGATCTGGGCGATTTGGCGAAGATGGTAATACGCGGCCCTGGTAACCGACGCCACCTGGGCCTCCATGGTCAGCGCCGGGTCCAGGACCACGCCCAGATTCCGCACCCTCTCCACAGGCCGGAGGGAGACTCCTGCCAGAGAGGGAAAAGGGCCACCGTACCCAGACGGCGAACCCCCAAAGAACATGACCTCCGTCTTCCCGGGGTTGAGCCTAAGCCTGTTCGCCCCGGTCCAGGTCACCACAGCGTCCAGGCACCCATCAAGGATCCTCACAGCTTCCACTGCAGAGGTGGAAAAGGAGAGATAGAGCTGCGTGTCATCAGCGTACTGATGACTGCACACTCCAAAACTCCTAATGACCCCAGCCAACGGCCTTACATAGATGTTAAACAGCAACGGCGAGAGCGACGACCCCTGCGGGACCCCACAAGGGAGAACCCACGGGGCCAACAACTCCCCTCCATGCTGAACATACTGGGGACGGCACTCCAGGAAGGATCGGAGCCAACTGCGAGCAGTGCCCCCGATTCCAACCTCAGAGAGCCGATCCAGTAGGATACCGTGGTCGACGGTATCAAAGGCTGCTGACAGATCCAGGAGGACCAACAGGGTAGAGCAACCCCTGTCGGCCACCCGGAGCAGGTCATCTTGCAGGGCGACCAAAGCTGTTTCGGTCCCCCGACGGGGCCTGAACCCTGACTGGCATGGATCGAGGCACTGTCGATCCTCAATGTATGACTGCAGCCAGACCACCGCCACCCTCTCGATGACCTTGCCCATAAACGGGACATTAGCGATTGGACGGTAGTTTCCCAAATCGTCCTCCGCAAGGCCCGGCTTCTTAAGAATGGGCTTAACCACCGTCTCCTTCAGGCGGGAGGGAAAAACCCCCTCGCCGAAGGAGGCGGTGGCAATGGCAGAAGCCCATTCGGCCATAGTCCCACTGGCAGCTTTAATAAGCCAGGAAGGGCAAGGGTCGAAAGGAGTGGACGCCGGCCGGCAGTGCACCATAGCCTTAGAGGCCTCAACAGCAGAAACAGGCCCAAGCTCCTCCAACCGAGGCGACGAAGGCGGTCCGGCAACCGGGGAGGCCGAGGCAGTGCCACCACAACCGGAGTCAAAGCCGGCACGGATGGCCTCAATCTTTGATCTAAAGAAGGCTGCAAAATTCTCACTACTGAAATCAGTAGGAGGAGGCCTAGCCAGACTAGGATTGGTGAGGTCCCGAACCACCCGGAAAAGCTCCGCCTGTCGGTTCGAGGCCTCACCAATTCTCACGGAGAAAAAAGATGACTTGGCCTCCGTGATCGCGTTGGAATAGCGACTAGTCTGGGAATCAACAGCAGCCTTACTACTAGCCGTCCGGGTTTTTCTCCAGTTGCGCTCTAAACTTCTCCTCACCTGCTTCATTGCCCGTAGCTCCCCCGTGAACCACGGTGAAGTCCGGGCTCGGCACCGGAGAAGGCGCTTAGGGGCGATCCGGTCTATGGTGTGGGCAGCTGTCTCAAACCAATGGTTAGCCACAACCTCGGCCGGAGCGCCAGTCAGTCCACCAGGAAACTCCCCGAAGGCCTCCTGGAACCGTAGAGGGTCCATAAGCCTTCGGGGGTGGGCCAAAACAAAAGGCTGCTGGTCCCCGCGAGGAGGAGTCACAATCGCCAATGAGAAAGAAAGAAGGTGGTGGTCCGACCATGACACAGGTAGGGAGATGGGATCCCCCACCTCCAGACTCGACATCCCCGACATGGAGGAAAAACACCAGATCCAGGGTATGGCCAGACCTGTGAGTGGGACATAAAACATGCTGGGACAGACCCATGGAAGCCATGGTTTTCATGAATTCCAGAGCTGCACCGGAAAGTCCACCGCCGGCATGCACATTGAAGTCACCCACCACCAAAAGGCGTGGGGACCCCAATAGCGCAGCCGCGATGAACTCCGCGAGCTCTGGTAGGGATTGGGCTGGGTTGCGGGGAGCACGGTAGCCCAGCACAATGCCAGATCTGTCCTGCTGCTCCACTGACAAGTGAAGGCATTCTAGACCCTGGCTAACCAATGTCGAGGTCCTGCTAACATACAAAGAGTCCCGATAGACGATGGCGACTCCCCCTCCCTTCTTACCCCCCAACCTTCCCACCCCCTGAACCAGATACCCAGGCGGGCAAAGCTGGGAGAGCGAAGCCCCCCCATCATCGCCCACCCAGGTCTCGGTAATGAAGGCCAGGTCAGCCCGCCCGTCAGAGATGGTATCATATATGACGGGGATCTTATTGTGGACAGACCTGGCATTCAACAGGAGGCAGGAAAGGTTGGGGGCGCTGGGGGAGTGACTCCTGGACACGTGGCAGGAAGCCGGGGGGTCAGAACGAGGGACAGGCACAAGTTGCCTGACCCATGTTCTTCTTATCCGACTAACCCCACGGTTACAAGCGTACCGCCCACGGCCCGACACAGTCGGTATATGAGTCCCTGCAAACATGGCGGTCCCCTAGGAAAAGAAAAGAAAAAAAAGAAAAAAGAAAAAAAAGAAACTTAACAAATCTAAAGACAATATAAAATCTATCTCTAACCCCACCCTCAATAATAACACCCAGCAAGGGCTGGTAGGTGGCTTAAAAAGCCCAGGATGAGTGTCCTGAGCCCAGCTCCTCTTCCCCACAGCAGCAGGAGACCAACTGCTCCGGTGACTCTCTCACAGGTGAGGTGTGGGTCTTGGCTGGCAGGTGCAAAAATAATTCCCATTGATTAATTGATTGGAGTTAGGGACTATTGATCATGGCTGGTACTTATTTGGATTAGGTGATTATTGATCACTTCTGGGTTTCTTAGATTAATTGACTACTGAACTATTTGAATTACTGACAACTAAATTAATTTCAAAGGGTGTCCATCTTCCCCAGATAACCATCCCTCCCAAGAGTCATTGCCTCTAGGGGTACCTTTTTGGGAGATTTATAAACAGTTGATTTATCATTGATCTGGGATTAATGGGTTAAGGAATTAATCTGAAACTCCTTGCCTAATCCAGCATAATTTATTGTGGCCCAATTAATTTGCTTAATATTGCCTAATCATTGCCTTCAAGGGTACCTTTGGGGGAATTTAAAAACAGTCAATGGATTATTTAATATTGGTGTTAATGAACTGATATGAAATTGTTTGACTGATCTGGTAAACTGACAAATGGATCAACATTCTCCAATTGATTATCTTTATGATTTAGTTAGACTGCTCCTAAAGGTGATTCAGCATTTCAGCCCTGTAGTGGAACCTGCAGAAGACATTTGTCATTGTGAGGAGTTAGGTGACCTACCTTGTTCCCTTTCCATCCTCTGATTAAATAAAGCATTACTTGATCTTTATCCACTGGCGTGCTTATTGACTCCAGATCCAAAAAGAACCTCTGCCCTTTGGCAGAACAAGTGCCTTATTGATGACATAAGCCATTCACTGACCTTGAATTTCAAGTCATAATTGAAAGACCAATTGCTTTTCTAAATCAAAATTAATCATTTAAGCCCATGTTATTTCATTGCAGTTAAGTGATTAAGGCATTGAATATATTTATTCTCATAACTGATTTATTATACAAAATTAATTGTTTAATGATACTATCTGATTAACTAATGATACTATGTGATTGCTTATATAAACCCCCACCAGGGGAATCACAGGGACAACAGGGAGTTTGTGAGTTTAAAGTAGGGGAAGGTTTACCCCTTGAATGGCCAGCCCCGGTGGAGCATTTGTAGCAGTTTGTATTTTCCTATATTGGAAAGGCTTGGTTCCATTCTCCATCCAGGGCAAGCTCTTAGTGTTAGCCTTTTTATGCAAAGACCTCAGGCCAGGTACCGTTTTTGTGTCTCTTCCCCTGCAGGTGCAGTTGGGCTGGTTGTCCAAGTTTGAGTTTTGATTGATGGACAGTTTTATATTTGGGGCAGCCCGGTTTGCAGCATGCTTGGTGTGGTGATTGAACTTTGGCCTCAGAGCGCGGGCGAAGGTGGAATGGAGAGGACGTTGAGGCTGGACATGGGACAGGTTTATGGACAGATTTTGCAAGGTTGCAGCACAATTCCCATGGGACGTTTTGGTCATCCATTTAGGTGGCAATGACGTAGTGCAGAAGTCAGGCACGGCCTTGAGCTTGCAGATAATTGCAGCTTTGAGTTCTCTGAAGCAGCAGTTTCTGCAGTTATAGATTTTGGGTGAGCTGGGAGCCTTGGGTGGTTGGGACCTGCAGGGTATTCCCCAGATTATATTCCATCTCCTAACAGTGTCCAGCTGGGGCGTGGCCAGCCTCAGACAGATCAGTCTTCCATTCTACTATTGCCCCCCCCCTTTGAATGTGTTTAATATTGTATTTAATAAAGTGTGGCCTATTTACTATCCAAAAACTTCGTGTCTTGCCTCTTTACTCCGGGCTGGGTGGGCAATGCTCTCTGCCTTTAACTTGATTGCTCCAGCAATTTTCTTGTTTTTTCTGTTCTGCTTCAGGCTTAGACCGTCCTTCTGGCAACTTATTGTTTTTATGCAAGCCCAATCAAGAAAAAATAATACTGATCATTTGTTTTTTCTGAAACATCATCCCATCATTTTTTGCCCTCTCATTGAAATGGGCCACTTGTTTGTGAATCACTTTTTATTTATTTATTTATTTATTTATTTATTTATTTATTTATTTATTTATTTATTTATTTATTTATACAACTTATATAGTCTACAACCCTTGTTTTTAAAGAGCAAACTCAATAAATTTATCTCTTCTCTTTTGCTATTATTTTCTGTCCTTTTTCTTGTGATATTTAGGCACTGTCCTTACCACCCAACACTCTTATATATTCCATGTCTGGCACTCTGTTATAACATAGTTGATATGCTATCAGTGTGCTCCATTCGGTAGACGTTCTGTCCCAGAAATAAAATGCCCTTGTGAGCAATTTGGCCCACTATTTATTTATTTATTTATTTATTTATTTATTTATTTATTTATTGCATTTATACCCCACCCATCTTCCCATAGGAACTCTGGGCGGCTTACAGTAATGAATAGGAACAACACAATAAAATCAGACATCAAAATAGAACAAAGACAAACTTTTCTAAGCGGCATTAGCGCCCTGATGGTACATACAGTTCCCAAAGGGGGACTTTCCTAGGGTACAAGTTATGAGTGGCGGGGAAAAAGAAAAAAAAAAAAAAAAAAAAAACTACAACAGGTCACCAAAGGCCTCCCGAAACAGCAGAGTCTTTAAAGCTTTATGGAAGGGCTGTAGGGACTCTGCAGAGTGCACTTCGCTTGGGAGAGTGTTCCAGAGAGGGGGCCGCCACTGAGAAAGCCCGGTTACGTGTAGATGTCCTACGGGCTTCACGGGGAGTGGCGACCCGAAGCGAGTGCGCTCGCGACTGCCGAACTGGTCAGGCCGAGGTTGATCGCTGGGCGATCCGCTCTGACAGGTAGTCCTGGCCCAAGCCATGGAAGGTTTTATAAGTTAAAACCATGTGGTCGTAGCGACGCACACCCGCCACCAGCCTGGCTGCCGCATTTTGCACCCACTGCAATCACCGGATGAGAGTCAAGGGCAACCAAATGTAGAGGGTGTTGCAGTAGTCCAACCGCGAGATCACCAGCGCTTGAACCACTGTTCTCAGAGAGTCGCCATCCAGGTATGGGTGAATCTGGGCAATTTGGCGAAGATGCTAAAATGCAGATCTGGTCACGGCGGCCACCTGGGCATCCATGGTGAGTGCCGGATCCAGAACCACGCCCAGATTCCACACCCTATCCGCAGGATGAGGGGAACTCCCCCAAACAGGGGAGAGGGCCTCCATACCCAGATGGCGAGCTCCCAAAGAACATAACCTCCATCTTCTCGGGGTTGAGCCTAAGCCTGTTGGCCCTGGTCCATGTCAATACCACATCCAGGCACCTGTCGAGAGCCAGAACAGCTTCCACTGCAGAGGTGGAAAAGGAGAGATAGAGCTGCGTGACATCAGCGTACTGATGCCTTAATTTGTATAATACATTATTGATTTTAATCTAACCATATGTCTTACTGGCATTAGTTTTGTGATAGCTATATTTACGGAATATTTATTACACATTATACTGTTTCAAGTCATTTAATGTGGAAAGCAGAATACAAAGGCAATCTTAAAGGGTGATAGGGTTACTGGTCTAAACCTAGTTCCTGGTAGAATGGCCATAACCCAGTTTTCCATACCCAGAAAACCAATTTGCATATTTGGCAAATTAGATACTGTTGGCGTACTGTTGGAGTCTACATATTATTTATATTGTGCACAATGATTGTTGCCTTGTTCTTCCAGCAATAGCTTTCAGCCTTGGCATTGGTAGTTTACTAACTACTGAGCTGACAGAGCTAGTATAATCATTAGGCATCAACCAGAGAGGCCTACATTATAGTTTAGCTAGAAATATTACCTGCTTATTTATTTGTATCCTGCAAATATAGCTGAAGGCTACTCTTGTGGTATATTACGTGGTGGTATCATGATGCCAGAGCCAACCCGATGCAATTGGCTTTGGTGGGAAACCCCAACAGCTCAACTTAAATTAACCCTAAAATCCCCCTTTTTCTTTGCACCTTATTGGCAGAATGCTGCCACCATTCCCTCGGTCTTTACTGCAGTGAAGCCCTCTACACATGCTCTACAACTGGCAGTCTTGGACCAAGAATGGGAGGCACTTTGGATTTAGATTTGAACCAGAAGTAGCTAATAAATTAATTAATAAAATCCATACAAAGTGCTTTTCAGCTTGTAGGCAAGGCAAAGGCTTGCTAAGGTAATCTCTAAAGGCATCTATTCCTACCATAACTTTCTTGGGCAGCCTAGTTACATAGAAAGTGATACAGAGGGCAGGAGAGCACACACTCTTGTACTTCAGGTCTCCATATTTTAATGTATTTCAACCCCTTTGCTTATTCCTCATTTCCTGGCCAAAAGGCAGATCAAAAGAGGCCTTTGATCCAACGCTACATAGTCTGCCTCTGAAAATAGAAGTGAGCTCTTTCCTCTGCATATTGACCACATGAAGGTATTCAGGCCGGCTTACAGATTCTACCTGTTCCTACCAAATGTGCTTTTCAGAAGTCTCTAGCAAAACATAAACAATAACATTACTAAAAGGCTTTGAAATGTGTGTTTGGCTTTTGTCAGAAACCATTTCGTGAAAGGTGTAAGTATGGTACCGTATCTGGTGTTTTATCTAGTCACTAACTTTCACCTAAACTTACCTCACAAGGTTGTTTGGGAGATACAAAAGAAAGAGCAAATCCATGGAAAACAGCAGTGTGTGACACATATACTTAGGTTACATATACTGTAACCTACAGAAATTATGGCATTTTGCCATATAGGGATGTTTGGTATAATCTAATAAAGTGACTTTGTTTGTTTGTTTGTTTGTTTGTTTTAAATAAGCTGCAAAACAATGGAAATTTCTTCAGGGATAATAATAGAATATAACCCACAAATCATTGAAAATCCCCCGATAGTAATTACCATATGAGCTGGAACCATATGAGCTGGAACTTCTAGGAGCTGTAGTTTGACAAACCAAGTCCACAACAGTAATAGCATAAACTTCTAAAGCTTTATTTTTCTCCCTTTTCTTTCCTCTCTTGTTTTCCCCTCTTCTTCTTTTCACCAAGGTAGCAGCTAGTTAAGCTGCCAGAAGACTATGGAAGATAAAAATAGAAGTTGAGTTTTCTGGAACCCAGTAGGGTGCATAGTAGCAGTGTATGGAAATACCCCCCCGGTCACTCCCCCCCCCCCGTATCCCAGAATTCCTCAGCCAGCATTCATTTCTGTGTCTTCACTCCCTCCTATTATGCTATTTGCAGGCAACTTTGCAAAGAGAATTCAGCCGTCCATAAACGAGTCAAGACCTGTTCTTCTCCAAACTATAGCACATACTCATGGATGGATATATTCACAGAGCAGTTGTGGCTGAAAGGCTTGTTTGTCACAACAACACCTGTTTCAAGAGAGTTAACAAGACCTGGTCTCTTCGCACCTTATCTACTATTATACTTTGGAGTCTATGCCAGGTGGTAATTTTAAAAGGCACTGGGTGGCATTCCTGAAATATGGGCAATATGCAGCCAAAACATATGTCGACAAGCCTGGTGACAAGTCACTAACAGCACAGTGAGATGTATTGGTGGATTCATGAACCCACAGAAGGAATAAAGGAATCTGCCTTATACTGTACTGATTTAGGTGTAAGTCTGTCTAGCCCACTATTTCTGACACTGACTGAGGGTGGGTTGGCTTGCTGGCTCATTCCCCTCGTGTCTGATGAGACACTTTCTGTTAGTGTTTCTCTGTTCAAGTTGCCATTCTGTGCTAGACGTTTTGTCCGGTATCAATTTTCTGCTTTTAACTAAGACTGGAATGTGGTTCCTGCAAATGTTTTCAGGCTTGCTTCATCATTCTTATCTCATACTGTCTGGACTGTGTGCATTAAAGAGTTAATTAATGTAATAGTTCATGGATTTCATTTCTAAAATATCCCACTAGTTTTGGCATCATTTTTTTTTTGTTAACAAGGGCTTATTCCATTCTGTTCTGCCTTTTACTTAATCCCCTATTCCCCGCACACAATTATCTTTGACTTCCTTTGTATTAAGGTGCCCTATGGCAGGCAACACATTTCCACTTTAAATATTTCAGACATCCACAACAGAATTGTACACAATGGCAGCTGACCTTTAGCATCATGAATAAAATTAACCTTTTCTTTCTATCCCTATACTGTACAGTAAAGTTTAATTTCCAAGGCGGTTCAAAGTCTTAGCCCCTCCCACCCCAAATCACAGAACATAGCACCAAGTGAAGTGTTTGCAGACAAAAAGCTTTTCTGGACTTTAAAACTTAAAACATTCTACAATGTTTAAATCATTCAGACAGAGACGCAAATAAACCAAATATCTGAAAGTTCCTTTTTTTCTTCCGACACTGTAATAGTTCTCATACACAGAACATGTAGAGAACAGCAGAAACTGTGTTGTTTTTTTAAACTGCATCAGCATTTACTTACCTGCTTATTTATATATTTTTCTTGAGAGACATTTCCCCCTACTCAAATTGTCCTTATCTCTGTGTGCAGGCATCCTGGTTTGATGGCTCAGTAACATTTATGGCAGATAGATATGCTTTTTCTTACCTGCTGAGCATTATTATATGCAACAAGACTTATGTAGTATGAAATTAGAAAACACACAAGCTTTGAACATCAAGTGAGAGAAAAACACAATGTAAATTAGTTTTCATCATAAAATTTAAATCTAAACACAAAGCACTGCAACCAAAGTAGCAACTGCCAGATGGTAGATTCTCACCTCAGTTAAATGTGGGTGGTGAATTTAACACCATGATTTAGAGCCCATACGTTTTGATTCACACCTGAAAAATAGACTCAAGGTGGCCCAGAGCAGCTCCCTTAAGGTGAGAAATGCAATATGCAGCAAAAAAATATAAATTTGACTTTGAGAATGTGCACTCCTATTGCGCTATGTATTCTTAGGCTTCGAAAACTGTTGGCTGCAAAGTCAGCAGCTTGGCGGTTCGAATCCTGGGTGCTCCTGCTGATAACCCCAGCTCCTGCCAACCTAGCAGTTCGAAAGCATGTAAATGCAAGTAGATAAATAGTTAACACCATAAAAAGTGGGAAGGTAAAACAGTGTTTCCTTGCAGCCATGCCGGCCACGTGGCCATGAACTTGCACAACACTGGCTCTTTGGCTTGAATACAGAGATGACCACCACCCCTAGAGTCGGACATGACTAGCATGCATGTGTGGGGAAAAACTTTACCTTTTTATGGCACATAATTGAGAAAGGCACATTTGAAATGTGGATGTAACATGGGGTGTAAAGATTACTTGAATTGAAAGGGTGACCATTGGAGAAGTACAAATATGAATGAATAAAATCAAGAAATCATAAAGCATATAAAATGAAAAAAGTTGGAGCACTTTGATCACACAGTGAAGAACAAACAGTACAGCTGATCATTCAAGGTAAGATGCACAAAGCAACATGCAAGAAGGAGAAGAATTTCTTAGATAAAGAACTTGGGGGACTGATTTGGATGTGGCACAATACCATTGTCTACTAGAACACTCACATCCGAAATAAAGCTAGCCATGATAATGTCCAACTCCAGCAAGAGAAATAAAACATGTTTGCCTATTTCTCTATTAAATAGCTCACTGTGTCTCCAAAAATGTGTCCATTGGTGGACTGCATAGTGTTTAGTTTTTTCTGCCTTCTCTGTCCCTCTTGGAGTTTGAACACTTGGACCATCATTTCTCTGGCAACAATATGCCACTGGTGGAGAAAGGGTGGTTTGCATTTGCAGTCTGTGTGTAGCAGAGAAATCCAAGCTTCTCCTCCTTCTCCTGCTTCTGTATCAGAGCATCTCCCTCTGTAACTTCTTTGGCTGGGATGATCATTACTCTGGTGCTGTCCAAGGTGCTAGGGACCCAACTGTACTAAGACAAAAACAACTGCTCTAACAGAGCACCTAGGATGCAGCAAGCAGAGATTACGCTCTATGCTCTATTATTCTTTATTATTCTATATGCTGACACCACAGAAATCAGGTATGAGGTAGGGAGGGAAGGAAGGAAAGGAAAGACTCATTTTTAAGCTAATATTGTGATATACAAGTGGCTTGCGTGAAAGAGAGAAATGTTTTGGCAAAAATACAGCAAATGAGATATATTATTTTTAAAAAATGCCAACATCACTATGCCTTCTAGTAAAATAATAAGTGACCTGATTTATTTACAAACTTGAGTCAAAAGAATCTAGATTTCACAGTTCTTAATGGCACACATATATAATTTTTATTGCAGCCATTAACCTGTCTACAAAAATCACTCATAAAAGTCAAGTATGAATATATTTATATAAAGGTAAATTCAGCCATTTTAATTTAAACAGTTAAGGATTAAAACAAGCAAAATTGCTGAACTTGTGTTTTCAATATATTATAAAAGAACTTTGCCAGTAAAAATCTGTATGATACATAGCATTTCCTATCTCTGACTATACATTGCAGTATGTCCTCTGGCAGGATGCTATCAGAAAAGCTGTTTCCTTAAAGATAGAAAGGTAGGCACCTTTTATATGTGAGAATACGCTGTAGGTGCAGAGGCTCCCATGTACTTGAACATTGTGTACTTAGGTAAGCAAACCTTGGTGTTCCTTTTTCTTTTTAAAGTGAACTGTGCTGATGAATTCTTTGTGGCTGTAGATGGCGGAGTTTAATTTGGGAGTTGGAAAATCTAGATTTTCACCTAATATGGCCTAATTCCTCCATACTCTCTGTAGTTGGCAATTTCCATGTACAGCTGCTGCTGCTTTAAGTACCAGACAGCAACGTGGCTGTGCTTCATTTTCTTAAGCTGCTGCTTTTATTTGTACAAAATTTGGAAAGGACCTTATCACTTTGCTACACCCCAAAGTCAACAGCCTGTTACTTCCTTCTTTGCACTCAGAATAACATATAACATGCTGGTGCTCCATATCTGTAGCAGTCAAATCCTGCCTGGGTAAGCTGCTTTACAGTATTTCAGGCTCCAGTAAATTACATACGATTCCTTCTTTATTTGATTTTTCCCCCTGCTGCTTCAGTACACATGCATTCCTACTGAGCTTAGCATTTATAGAATAAGCACTAAATTCCCCCTCCAAAAATGCTTTTCTTCTCTGTCAGCCAGTAATACATCCAACTCCTGTGTCAGGAAAGACAAATATGCTACTTTTTGAAGACTTGAGTTTCTGTCTATCTAACAACACCCTCCTATAGTCCCAGACAGAAGAGTACTCACTGTATGGTTTTGCTATATCTTTGTAGGATGAATTTATAAAACAGAAGATGACATCTCTTAAGGGACTGCTCCTACTATGTGCATGAAATGACAGAAAAAGGTTTTGGTGGGAAATGCTGCCGTTTAACTGGACTGGCCACAGAGAATGCTGACTGATCTTCTCAATTCACATTCAACCTAACCAGATGTTCCTCTGAGTATACAAAGGGTCGCATCTGCAGAAGGGATGTGGGTAAGTCCTGCTTCCCAGCAGTGACTGTGACAATCTGGAGGTGATTCTGTCATCATGCCCACCTCCTGTGGATGGGATTCTAGTTTCATTAAGGTTACCACCCATGGGAGTTCAGCCAGAGAAGCTAATAAAGTGCTCTTCATTGAATGTGAAGATCCAGCTGACTTTCAGGTGGGGAAGATTTTGAGAGGTGTGCTTCCAGGTAATCCTGCATGAATAAGCATGAATTACACTCCCACATCTCACCATGAATATAGCCCTCTTCACAGGCTGAACCAGTTTGTCTGAATGAAGTTTCTCTCATGGTGTGGAGAATCTATAGGGAGTGAAGGGGTTTTAAACATCTTATCTGGATCCTTGCTCTAATCTCAGAGGTCTCTGCAAACAATCAACCCACACAGCCTTCAACACTAATGCATCCTTCCATTAGAGGAAGAACAGAAATAAAAAAAAAATTGATTTTCTTCCTATCTATTTTTGCCTGTTCTTCCATCTGTGGCTCCTCACAGATTGGTCATGGAAATAAAAATGTTCTGATTAGTCGTCTTTCCATTGTGCCTGTCATCCGGACATGACTGTTGGTGACAGGGAGTAAATTTCATGCTTTCACTGTCCCACTAACTCTTCACTGACATAACATTTCAGTGAGGCACCATTCTGCTCCTGGCTGTAGAAGCAGAAAGTTCTAGGAGTTAGAGAAGTTGATTGCATGGGAGTGGCATGTGTGTGCTTTGTCTCTACAGCAGAAGCCTGATGCTTTCATGCCACAGACTCAGTTGTTATAAGAACAGATCTCTGGAGCACCTTCCCTCCTACCATTCTAGAAGCAATTACTGTTCTTCTCCTAGAGGAGATAATAAGGTGATTGAACATGTATCTGAGGGTTTTTTCACATGACCCCTAAGATCCGCTGGCCACTTAAATTCGGACCAGAGATCTTAGGGGTTTGTCGCTGTTCCTGCGTTCCCACCCCCTCCACACTCCTAGCTGCTGGCTGCATGAGGGGAGGGAGAAAAAAAGGAAGAAAAGAATGCCGCTCACCTCCATTCTGCCATCCCAGCACTGCATTCAGATCTCTTAAAGTGGTGGGGGCAAAAAAAGAACAAACAGAAGCAAGGAGAGTCGGGCAGTCACTATGTTATATCCGCATCAGGAATTTTCACCTCCAGAGAGCAGGTACCTGAAAAGTGCACTGGGAGGTGCTTAGGTGGGCGTGGTTGCACTTAATTATCTGTAAACTCCCAAGCTGGTGGGGAAACAATTTTAAGCTCTGGAGCTGGGAGCCATTTGCGGTGGAGTTTAGGGGTCGTGTACAAAGGGCCTGAGATCCTTTCTTTACAAAATGGGTTGACGTGAAACTTCCTCTGTATTCTTATGGACATCAGTCAACCAATATCTAGCAGTTAGTAGGGTTAGGGTTTTTGTATGTTTGTTTGTTTGTTTTGAAAAAGTAAGTTCAAATCCCCACTTGGTGACAAAACACACAAGATGACCATGAGCCAGTCTCACAGGGTTGTTGTAATCATAATGTGATGAGGTGGACAGCCATGTATACCAACTTAAGTTCAGTGGAAGAAAAGTAGGATATAAATGTAGCAGATACATTGGAGAGGGAGAAGAATATACAGAGAAAGGAATTCTGAGACCACTGGTCTTGGACCAGTGTTTGGGGGCTGAATCGCTTAGAAAAATGAAACCTGACTTATCAACTACTAATCACAAAATGCCCCATGTCAGGCATAAGTCAATAAATCAGCTCAGGATTCCACCCAGGAAGTTTTTGTAGCAGCCAGGAACAAACTCAGGAGCAGACTATGTGATCACAAACTTTTACCACAATGCAATCTCCTTGCCATATCACTGTGTATAGGGTTAGGACCCAATAAACAAGCCCAGTAGTGTAGGATGCTCATCACTTACCATAAAATGCTTTTGTCCATCCGTGTTCAAAGGCTTCCTATAAACACTCACACTTTAATCCATAAAAAAGTTTTGCACACAGGAAAATTGTTGAGACCTTTATAGAGATTTGAAGGAAAAGATGCACCACAACCATAAAATGTTTTAAGATTCTTTTTGTTCAAAGCCTTCAGGATGGCCATTGACAGTCCTCAGATTCATGTGCATCTTCCTTCCCATATGTAGACATTGCTGTTTGTTGTGCCACAACTCATTTAAAATTATTAACAAGTACCTGGAAATCAAATTCAGTTTAGTATAATAAATACATGAAATTAAACTCCAGGAATAAGGAACATTACTGTTAATAATAATAATAATAATAATAATAATAATAATAATAATAATAATAATAATAATAATAATAATAATAATAATAATAATAATAATAAAATGGATATGAGTGCCGCCTCTAGAGTCAGACACAACTTGCATGCACGTGCAGGGGAAACCTTTAGCATTTTGCTAATAAGGCATAAAGTTACATTAAAATCCATTGTTTGATTCTGATTGCTTTGAAATAACTCTCAGAAGGCATGTTCAGAACAAGTTTTAACTAAGTTAATGGAGCTGCCTACCATAACTTTCAGCTTACATAATATTTTGACTGTTACAAGAAGATAAGACAAAGAGCTAACTATCGCTTTCTCTTACTTTTGCATCTAGATTTATAATAGTGAATGGAGGATGGAGGATTTAGGAATGGGACAGTATGTGAATGTAATCCCTGAATATAGAAAGTTTTGAGCTACAGTGAGCTGAGCCAAATTTTCTGTCTAAATGCTACTTTTGCTTAGCAATATGTCATCTTCCAGGTCAGAACCTTCCCTTCATCCTAACACATATAAAATATTATCAAGATACTAAATGCATGGTTTTTTTTTAAAGGAAGGACAGTACTAGGCAAAGCTAAAAAGGACCAGTGCCTAAGCCGCTTGTGATGAACTGTGGGAGGTGGAATTCTTTGTTTACTAACTGGCCAAGATGACTGAAATATTGCAGTTCTAGCCTTTCCCCAAAAACTGTTGATTTCAAACCAGTCAGTGGTGAATTTGGGAAGGACAAAATGAAATCTAACATGGAAATAGAGAACAAATTCACAGCCTGTTGTGTTCCTGCCCCTCCCCCTTGCTTTGAAGGCCTAAGACCCAAGAAAAGCTTATCCAGGCAAAATTGAGTGGACCTAGCCAACAGTGTGAAATATATGTTCTGAAAATATATGTCCATTATGTCACCTTAAACAGTAACTATTATATCCCATGAAAGATTATATCAAAATATAAAAGTTAGTCTTTAGGTTACCACAATATTATTATTATTATTATTATTATTATTATTATTATTATTATTATTATTATTATTATTATTATTACATTTTGAAATGTTGTCCAGTCCTAAGGACACAATATCCCTTATTCCATATGGTTAAGTGTGCTGAATGCCAGTTTTGATATATGCGCATGGCCAGCCCTTCAATGCAGCCAAAGGTGAAAAAAGAAATTAAACTATTTCCCTGTTGAAGGGGGATCTAAGGATGTTCTCTAAGATGGTTACTTCACGTCCACTCTTGTCCCGGGAGGAAGCTTGTTGCATGATGATGTCGGTTGCAGTCACGTGGTCTTCTTGCGGTTCTGTCCCTGTTCCCGTGTACTCACAGGTGTGAGGGATGATACCGGCATGACTGTTACCACATGTCCTCATTCCGTGAAGAGATGTGAAATTCCATGCCTTTGTTCTCCGTTTTTTTTTCCCCAGCCCAACCTTCCATTTTTAAATGTTTCGATTCTCCGAAGCCTTCCCTTCAATGCATTACAGAGCTGAGTTTGAGGCATTTGTCTTTTTTATCTCTCTGCTCTGTGTTGCTGACTCCATAGGGAATGTACTGACAAATGGCAGTTCACATTCCTGTCACTACATGGAGAATGGCATGTTGCGGGAAGAGACTGACCTCACGGGCTCTTGTATTGGAATGAGAAGTGAGATGAGGAGATTCCCGAGGCCAGGGAGGAGAATCCATCATCCTGCTTAGATTGCAGTTCAGGGGGCGTGGTCAGGACGAACTCCCTTCGTCCCGCAATAGACGGGCAGTTAGATTTCTTTGTACCGGTCCCCAGCGGGACCACGAACAGCAATGAGATGGATGTGAAGTATCAGCCTAAGAGTAACAGTCTTCTAGGGGTCACTTACAGAAGATGAGAACAAATTGCCTAATCTTACCTGGCTCTCTGTCTTTTACTTGCACTGCTTATGTTAAATGCTACATGGCTTCATTCATTCAGATAATTCAGGCTTGATTTGCTCTAGGACCCACTCATTCTCTGATGAAGTCCAAAGTACAGTGATACCTTGGTTTACAAGCATAATTTATTCTTGAAACATGCTTGCAAGAGCCTCATGGCGCAGTGGTTAAATGCCTGTACTGCAAGTAAAACTGTGCTCACGACCTGGGTTCAATCCCTGGTAGCTGGCTCAAGGTTCACTCAGACTTCCATCCTTCTGAGGTCAGTAAAATGAGTACCCAGCTTGCTGGGGAGGCAATGTGTAGCCTGCACTCTGTAATTAAAATTGTAAACCTCCCAGAGACTACTTGTTGTAGTATGGGGCGGTATATAAGCAGAACACTTTGCTTTGCTTTGCTTTGTAAACCAAAACACTCTTATGTCAAAGCATGTTTCCCCATAAGAAATAAGGGAAACTCAGATGATTTGTTCTGGGGTCCCATAGCCCATACACTGTACAGACAAAATGCCAAAACTCACAAAAGAAGTTAACTAGAACTCCGCATCCACACCAGGTTTTAGGTACCTGGCTGCAAAATCTGCTCTGCTTGGGACTAACAAGAGGATTTTACTCTGTGTTTTTAATGTGACAATAATCAAATGCAATGTGTAGTTCTATACATACTTGACAAGCTGCCCCATGACTAGAAATGACTTGAAAAATAAGAAAGGATGTTGAAAACAAATTAAAGAAAAATGTAAAGAAAAAATAAAACAACCCTCTAGCCTGCACTCCCCTTTGAAAACATTCCTGGCTGGTGCAAGTGAGACCCCCTTCCTCTCTCCTCCCTCTGCTTTGGAGGCTGCCTGAGATGGTACATTCCAGACAATCACCCACAATCCAGCGGGGAGCCACCATTGGCTCACGTCTGATCATGTGACCTGCTCCACTTACTTGTATTGCAAGACATTGCTTGTTGATCAAGGCAAAATTTAGAAGAAATGTTTGCTTGTCTTGCAAAACACTCTTAAAACAAGTTACTCTTAAACCAAGGTATTACTGTATTTGTAAAGCTCTTCTCCAGTGCCACATGGGGAAGCAAATTTAGTCAATCATATTATCTGTGCAATAACTATGTAACATGATTTGCTCATTACATTCAACAGGCACAAACATTTTGTTAACCCATTAATGGTTAGACACATCTGGTTTCATTTCCCCCCTTTGTGTAGTGTTGTGATCCTTTTGTTCAGTGGAGACACTCACATAATTTACAGAGCTCCCTTGCTATTTTACACAGGATTCATTAATTAAGTATATTATTTAATACTGAAAAAGCTCCTACTTTTGATGTATGGTTATTAGTCAAAAAATGCTCCTAAGGGGGAATCCTTGTAATTAAGCCCAGAATGAAAAGGTGCTTTATATACTATTGTAAATCAGATGCAGATATAATGACAATATGGGAGAAGCCTAATGTATTACGAAAAGATATATGACACCACTTCCTCACACCTTTCCATTGGGGGAAATAGATATTGTACTTTCTTATGCTGCATAGAATTAACTTGGTAGGGGAGCTCTTTCCTGACTGCAGTGAATCTAAAAATCTGTAAGCATAGATAGTATTGCTTTAATGCATGGAGCTTCTTTGTCCATCAGACAGGAAGAGGTGATTCCTTCAGGTAGCAAACTGCAAGGAAGAATGATGGTGCTGTTACATCCTCTCACTCTGAACCTCTCGTTCCTCTCATTCTCACTCTGCCACCTTGACCACCTTCTCTGCCCTCTGCCACATGACCTCTTTAGTGAAGCTGTTCTCGGCTGTGTATGAGTCTTGGAGCCAAGCGTCCTGGAGGTCCAAGACACTGTGAGGTATGGCCTGGTACAGACAGACAGACAGACAGGAAGAGGTAGTTTGGTATTAATTTTTAACCACGCCTGGCCAAAATGCACCCATTTGAATTCTCTTGTAAATTTGTAAAAGGAAAAAGAAAATCAGACCCATATGGAAAGACAAAAAACAGTGTCATCAATTAACACATAAGTAAATTGGCATAGATCAGTTTTCAAGGTTGTAGCTTGTGCAAACATTTTGATACAAAACAAAACAAAAACAAAAGACATTGTGTCACCTTAAAGACTAACTATTATATCCCATGAAAGATTATATCAAAATATAAGAGTTAATCTTTAAGGTACCACATTATTATTATTATTATTATTATTATTATTATTATTATTATTATTATTATTATTATTATTATTATTATTATTATTATTATTATTATTATTATTATTATTATTATTAACAGTAATATTTCTTACTACTGGAGTTTAATTTCATGTATTTATGATACAAAACTGGATTTATTGGAATTAAGTCTCAGATGTCTGTTACTTCTGGATCAGGGGTCCTCAACCTAAGGCCCCGGGGCCAGATGCAGCCCCCCAAGGCCCTGAATCTGCCCCCCGGGACCAATTGCAACCTCCCCACCTACCCCTGCTTTGTGAGCAAGCCAGCCTCCGCAGCTGCTTCTATTGCCGAGGCAGTTCAAAGCAGTGGGCTATGTCGCTTCTCCCACTCCCCCCAACTACCACCCAGATGATCAGCATGCTGGCTAGTGGGGCATTCAGAGTGGGAGGGCTACGTCAAGGTCTCCCGCTCCCCCCACCCATTGGGGTCTGGCCCCCAGTGGTGCCTGGGGCGTGGTGGCCCGGCCCCCTGTTTGAAAACTTTGAGGACCCCTGCTCTGGATGGACACAAATAGTCCATTTTTATGGATATAAAATAAATAAATAATAAACATGATCTAATATCACATAGCAAAGCCACAGGAGGTGACAACAGATCAATTGAAATTTACACAAAATGGATCAAGACGTGTCTCATGTGGAGGCAATGAACATGGATAGCTCATTAAATAGCACTGCTTTCACTGGATTTATGAAAGACCTCCCTTGGTGTTGTCACCCACAACAATGCAGCCTGAGATGGCTGGTTGCCCTGGGCAGTAGATCTTAGAGATGCTCCCTCAACAATTCATTTCAAAACATGCACATTAACATGCTTTAGTCACTGTGAAAAATCTGCAGAATAATGGGTCCATCTCACAAATGTTATTTATTTATTTATTTATTTATTTATTTATTTATTTATTTATTTATTTATTTATTTATATAGCTTGTATGCTTGTATCACTGAAACACATCTATTTTGAAAAACGTGCCTTAAAAATGCATATAAAATTCCATGTGTTGGAAGGGAAAGGATTAAAAGCCAAAGGAATACCAGTTGAGGTACATTTGACATGGAAAAAAACAAGAACTCCAATGAAATAGTACTTGATAGCTTTTCACAAACATACTTTCGTCATACTGATGGCTTCTGAGAAGTTTCTACATATAATTTTTGGAACAACAATAGAATAATGATTTGTAAACCATCCTGAGACTTACAAGATGTTGACTGCTTGTTGGGAAAAAATGAAGATTGCATACACCCAGGAAAGTGGCAAAAAGCTGGAATTAAAGGAAAGTGACTATAATATTTTCATGGAGGACTGCATGTTTCCAATAGTGAATAGAAGTAGTAACATATAATATTACTAAAGTAAGGGGAAGTGTTATCTGATATTTGCAAAGCTGGGCAAATACTATTTTGTGAGCTATGAAGGGGAAGGCACAGCTGTTAAATTAAACTCCCACATCAGGATTCACTTGAGAAGCTTTATAACTAATTGGCAGGTCTGCATAACAGAAGGGATGAGAGTTGAATTGTAGAGGTTTTGCAGTGGCATTTTGACTGATATTTAGAAAGGCCTGACATTTTGGATCACTGAAATACTGACATGATAATAGGGTCAATTTTACTCCCTCTCTCTCTCTCTCTCTCTCTCTCTCTCTCTCTCTCTCTCTCTCTCTCTCTCTCTCTGTGTGTGTGTGTGTGTGTGTGTGTGTGTGTCTGTCTGTCTGTCTGTCTGTCTGTCTGTCTGTCTGTCTGTCTCTCTCTGTCTCTGTCTGTGTGTGTTTGTGTACTTCTCATTTCCATCACAGAATTAAAAACCTGGCATGGTTCTTAAGGTCCCTTCTGGAGCAGTGTTGGGAGTACATTGCCTGCTGCCCAGATGAGAGGGGCAAAGGCCAAGTATGGTGGCCTGGAGTGAGCCTATATATTGGCTGTCCATCCCATACTTCACTCTCTTTCTTCAAGCAATCAGATGGGATATAGCATGTGGTGAGAGTGAGGAGGGATTTTGTTGTTGCAGGATGGTTGGGCAGTTGTGAGGCTGTTTCACAGGACTGGGGGCAGAGCAAAGCTCTCCAGCTGAGTAGGCTTGGAGGTAGCATGGATCCCTGGTACCCTTGATTTGATCCTGTTAAAAAAGAAAAGGAAACAATGGGGACATAGAAAGCAAGGTGTGTAGTACTTTGGCAGGCTAAGGGGTGGTTTCTCAGCTTCCTTTCGAAATATATGTTCCATGGCTGCCATTGCATGAATACTTTCCTTTGAGGAAGGAATCCTAGATTAGCTCTTTTGGCCTCATTGACTAAATTCCAGATTTGGGGGATCAATTTGCAGACCTTGGAGGTTCCAGGGATCATGTGGGATGAAAATTCAGGATGCACTCTTTCTATATTGGGGCTGCATCCACTAAGACACCATTAGGATATGGTGAGGAAGGAGTTGAGTGTGTTGGAAAATGGGTGTTCCACCAATCATGCACTTACATGCACTCTTTACTGCAGCTTGAGGTCTCTGGTGTGTTCATTTCTCTCAGGAACAGCACTTCCATCTTCCCAGAGCTGAGTTTTGATTATTGGCCACAGTTTCATGTTTTGGGTCACCATGTTTCCATTGATATTTAGTTGGGAACAGAACCTGGCCTTTGAAGTGCGGGCCCTCCTGGAATGGAGAGGTTGAAGATAGCTATCATAGGACAGGTTTATGGACCTGTCCACTAGTGGTGGTGTGCATATGTCCTTTGATATAGTTGTTGTTCACCTGTGAGGTCATGACTAGTGTGGAAAACAGGCAAGTCACTTATATTACAGGTGATATGTGATTTGAAGTCCCTGGCCACCAGTTTTCCCCAAGTACATATTATATGGTCAGAAATGCTGTCACATCATGGGGTAAATCAGGAAGTCAGCAAAGTGTTCTGGCAGGCCTGGATTCAGTGTTGATATACCATGACATTACCATGGAGCTCACAAATTTATATAGAATGGATGGCATGCACTTTTCTGACAAATATTTGGATATTCCCTTTTGCAACCTTCAAGGGGGCCTTAAGGCTGAAATTTTCTGCCTGTGTGTTGGCATGGTTTTACTACAGTATGCTGTGGTGGGTAGTTTTTAAGGGAGTTCCAATGGGCATCAGAAAGGGGTTGTAAGCCACCCACCTCCCAGCACAGAAAGTCAGGAGTGTTCAGTGCTAAAAGGAGGGTGAGGCAGTGTTCCCTCCTTGAGCTCAGGCAGCCTAGAGTCAGGAGAGTTTGGTGGCCTGGGCCTTTGGGGGTGGGAGCCTTTATTTGGAAAAAAAATCACATGGAGTAGTTCTGGGGCTGGGCTGCTCTCAGATTCATTATGACATCCCCACTTCTGAAAGGGGATGTTGTTGCTCAGTGTTTGAATAATACCTGTTTATAACCCATTTATATTATCTTGTCTCATTATTCTGGGCTTAATGGGCAAAAGCAGCCAACTAAAAATATTGGTGCCTTACCTGTGGAGACCAATGTCTGGTCAGGATTACACTGTGCAAAGTTGTGTCACAAGGATTTTGCCCATTATGTGCAGACTTCAGGAGACAGGCTGTTTCAACCTTCCTGCACCAGAATGAGACAGTCTGGTAAAACTGTAAGATTTTAGTGCTGTCAAACCTAACACTAATAATTGTGTGCTCACAAGTCTATTTTTGACTTATGTTGACACCTCCCATGGTGTATTTTGAGGGACAGAGTACTTAGAAGTGGTTCCACCTGTCGCTTCATCGGAGACTTACCCAAAGCCACATAGGCAGCCCCTTTTGACAGAAGGCACCAATGGAGTATTGAGGTCCTGAATTCTGGCTCTGCAGCTATTTATTTATTTATTTATTATTTACAGAAGCCCCATTCCCACAATGGGGAGTATTGAGGCATCACAATTAAAACAGCAAAAAGAATCAATTACAAACAGCAATAACAAAACTACAATGAACAGTTATAAAATCCTATATAGGCGGGGGGAAATGAGCACTATAAGCACCCAACTCTACAGAAGCAAATATTGACATTCTGTAACATTGTAGCCTGAAGAGTTGTAGAAAAAGTCCATGGACTTTAGTTTCCGGCTAGCAAATGTTGTGTGTTTTATAAACAACAACAAATACCTGATATAAAATGGGTTCAGGCAATCAATTGATTTTCATCATTGGAATACTGTTTTTCCTACTCAATACAACGTCTTTGGCCAAAATAATGATAAAACAAGATAACATAAAAATCCCATCCTGTTTTTGGAAAAATCATGAAACAGAGATGCAGAAGTGATCTGTACTAGTTGCCAATACATTGAATGGAGATTGCAATTCTCACTGATGCCAAAAATGGGGACAAGGGTACATTCAACTTTATATCTATTGCTATCCATAGTCTTAGAACATAATAACATAAGAAGACCCATCCTGGATCAAGCCAAAGGCCCATCTAGTCCAGCTTCCTGGATCTCACAGTGGCCCCACCAGATGCCTCTGGGAGCACATGAGACTAGATATTTGCCTCCTGATACCACTCCCCTGCATCTGGCCCTTGAAGTACCCCAGTTTTAAGCCTGGAGATTATACATCTCCATCAACAGGTGACAGCCTAATCCTACAAGTAGTCTATAATTTTTTTCTGAGGCCATGGAATATTTCACAACTCAGTAATGCAAATTTTCTAAAGACCTGGCATAAGTCCTTGCTTTGACATAGTTTGGTTACCTTTGAGGATTGAAATACACAACATCAGGGGTGGGGATATACACTGAAGCCCCATTATGCGCACCTACGTTCCACTTCCCAATACTGTGTATATATAATACCTGAGTTGGCCTTTCCTCTAATAGCCATCTGCAATATGTGCAAATAAACAATTGAAATCCTCAGTATGATCCGTATGGTCCCTGACAACACTGAAAATCAGATATTTTAAAATATCTGGAACAACAATTCTTATCCTCAGCTAGATGTCATTTCTTGGAGAGGTTTTCCCTTTCCCTGCCTGCTCTTGTATTTGCTTTCTAGCTCTGATATTTTCTTGTGTTGTTTACCCTTTCCTTGTTGATCTAAACTTTCACCTTAATGTATTTTGATGCCTGAAAGAAATGTTCACAATGTTCCGTTGAAGGAATGAAAAATCCCTGGAAGCAACAGATCATCGGAAAGCCATGTGTCGCCTTTGTGGACATAACTAGTGTTTTCGTTAGATAGCAGCACAGAAGCTCATGGTGGTTGCTGGAATTTCTACAGAGATGGGTAAGATGGAGAAAGGTATTTTATTAATTCTATGGTGCAACACATAAATGTCCAGCCAGAGTGATTTTTTTAAAAAAAGGAAAATCACTCTAACCTGACACTTTGGATCTGCCATGGTTAGCTGCCCGTTCACTGTCATTCCCTTGGTCACAGTGGAATGACAAAACAAGTTTCTTGCTTTATCTACATAGCCTGCTCTATTTGTAATTTGCCCCAGGAATAAACTAATTACTGTTGTAAAGCACTTACTCCCACCTTAGCTCAAATCCAGCTAGAAACCCACAGAGAGAGAGAGCAAAATACAAAGGAGTTCCAGCTGGCCTTTTGGCATTGACTAGCCAATTAGTAGGTGGCTGCCAATTAGTGGCTCACTGTGGAATAGTTTGAAATGAAAAGGAGTCTGCCCAAATTTGAATGGGATTCAGCATCTGATAATCCGTGACATTGCTCTTCAGCCAGCAGGCTCAAAGATATTAGACCTGACTGAAGAAGGAAAAATAAAAACCAACAGATTGCAATACTCGGGTTCCAGAATCAGGATTACTATTCATGACCTCTTCTAGTAGATCATATTCTTCTTCTCTTTCCCCTTCTGGTTTTCTGATCCCCAGCCCTCACTCCAAAAGGTAAGGGTGTGTCCCAGGATCACTTACCATGCATAGACCTGAATAATACACATTTTCCACCCTCTCTCTCTCTCTCCAACTCTAAAATTTATCGTGTTGCTGCAAATTAGAGCTTGGGAAATGACTTTTCAAAAGTAATTTGCTGAAGATTTATCCTCTAGGCTCCAAGGAATAATTGGGTTTCATTAGAGTTACACATTTTACAATATCTACCATCCTTTTTCTGAAGTAAACCTTGACTTTTACTTAGAGACTTTGTTGGAATATGAGCATAAATGACCGAAAGTGGTCAATATAGTCTCTGTCATACCCATGCTCTCTCATAGCTTACCATGTAATTTTAAAAAAGTTTCATGTACTGTACTTCCAGTATTAAACATGAAGGTTAAAAGCATCATTTGAGCAATTGGATAGCTTCTGGGCTTATAAAAGTTTCCTTTCAGCAACTCAGTTTCTTTTGTTATGTATGATAAGACCCACAAAGGAATCTGCAACATCTAAAGTTTAATAAGAAACACTACTCTGCTTTTAATGTGTTTATACAATTAAATTTCTTTTGTCACTTGAGAAAGCAGTGTTTCTAGATAAGGGATCAGTGTGTAGACTCATTTTGCCTTGAGTACTAGCACACCTATTTGCAGATGTGGAAGGCTTTAAAGGAGCTTTTGACATAGCTCAGATGGGCATAGAGAGGATGGAAGGAAGTGTTCGGGTGTAAGAGCTGACAGACTTAAGAGTTGCTCCTGATTCAGAATGTGATTGAGTCAGATCTATCAGCAAAGAAGTGGGAGAGCACCATGGATTATATAACCCAAGTAATTTAAGGATGCAAGTACAGTGAGGACTGGCTGTAACACCAGGGTGTTGCAGAATTATGCAAATGCCTGAATAGCAAAATACTTTTAAAATATGGCATTCAGCATAGAGTGGCCTGTTTGGCCAGATGGGTATATATAAATATAATAAATCCAAATAAATAAATCCAAATAAATAAATAAATAAATAAATAAATAAATGGATGGATGGATGGATGGATGGATGGATGGATGGATGGATGGATGGATGGATGGTACTCAGAGGTTGCAATGGAGTTTTTCATGTTTTGTGCTATTATTTTGTTGATCACCAATCCCCAGATATTTATGCCCCAGAATATGAATAAAGTGTAAGGGATAAACAAAAGAACATGGCAGCGAATAATGCAAGGACTGGCATCTTGTTGTTTAGCATTAAAAACTTGCAACTGGAATAGTCTCAATTAGAGATGGGCATGACCAGAAAAATTACGTTTCAAGTTGTCGTTTGTCAGGACGGGCCCGTTTCGGGTCGTTTCCGTTTGTCGCAAAATATTTCAAAAATTTGTTATTTCCGTTTGTCATCTGTCATTTGTACAGTGGTTTAGGGAGCGTAATGTGTAGCCGCCGTTATACATTATGTTGGGGTTGTTAGTGTGACAGGAAACCTCATCGGCACTTCTCTGTCTCACTAAGAACATTATGTTAGGGTGGGGGTTAGTGTGTCAGAGGAACCTCGTTGGCGCTTCTCTGACTCACTAAGAAGGAAAGCATACTGGCGTACTGCCATACAGGTTACGCTTAGGGAGGGAGGGAGGGGGTCTCTGGAGTTGAAGGCACCTCTCTGGGTGCATCGCTCTGACCCACTAAGAAGGGAAGTGTACTTGCGTACGAATCTGGGTTACTGTAGGGGTTAGGGTAAGGGCTAGGCTTAGGGTAACGGTTCAGGTTAGGGTTAGGGTTAGGGTTAGGGTTAGGGTTAGGGTTAGGGTTAGGGTTAGGGTTAGGATTGGTGGGCTTTTTATGCCCTCTCTGGCACATCCAGAAGTCTCAGCAAAACCTGGCCATGCGATTGGTGGAATGGCTCCAAAAATTTGCATGGTCCCATCCCATGGCCAGCCCATCATTGCGCGTGCGCAGGTGTAAAAAAATAAAAATAAAAATAAAATAAAATAAAATAAAATAAATACAATGTTTTATTGCTATAAAAAACCCACTGCTGCTACTATAAAAATTCAGGCATTTAAAATACCGAATTTTCACATGTTTCTGTGGTGCTTTGGTGGGTTTTCAAAAGAAAAATTGTGGTCGCCATTTTGGATCCCCCCCTACTGAATGGCAAATGGAGACGGCGAGGATGACCCCCCCCAAGCCTGGTGCAAGCAGCCCAGGACAGGAGAGGGGGGGAGGCCGGGGACCCCCCCCCCAGAAACCACCCCTCGGTAGGTGCCCTCACTGAGGTGGGCATATTTTTGCCTGCTTTTATGGCCGGGAATCGGTTTTTTTATTTTTTTAAAAAAATTCTGTGCTGCTTGGCATCGCGCGATCGCCGCGATGCCATGAACGACGATAAATCAGACCCAATTTTTCTTTTTCGGTTTGGGTTCGAGCTGGAGCGGAGTAATTCTCATTACCGTTACCCGTTACGTAACGATAACGAGAACCGAAAACGGAAACGACAATTTCGCCTAGTCGTGCCCATGTCTAGTCTCAATATATCAGTGGGGATTTGGTAAGTCGACCCCTCAATAAATGCCTTTGATTTAATGGGCCTACTCTAATTGCAGCTTACAATATAGTGAGACATAAGAGTTTCCGTCAACGAGTGCCTCCCCTCTAAACCTGTGTTTAAAGTAATAACAATGAATTACTTCTGGAAGTTACACCCAGTAGGAGACCACATTACCTTTTAAGAGCAACACTCAAAGGCTCATATTGTAATTGTACAGCATAGTATCATGGGGCCTTCAAGGCTATCAAGTCCAAGCCCCTGCTCAAGGAAGTAATATAAATCAAAGTGCCAGTGTTGGAGCACTCACCACCTCTTGAAGTAATTGGTTCCATTGATGTACTTCTCTAACAGTTAGGAAGTTTTTCATGATAGTCAGGTGAGAGCTGGGTTCATAGTGGGAGGCAGAGCTATATGCATGAGAAATCCAGGACAAATATTCTCAGAAGGGAGTTTATGTATGTGCAGAGAAGCTTATGGTCAAGAGATAAATATACCTTTCAACTTTTAGGAACCAGTATGCCACAGCATTATACAGTTGGTGATAATTTGTTCCTTTACCACGACCCCCAGCACTTCAGCTTGATATAAAGTGCACATCCCAATCCCTATCAATTGTGGTACATATTGGACTTTTAAAATAAGTTAATTGAATGTTTTAATTTTCTCCTGTTTCACAGCCATCTCAGTTGTGCAAGGCTGAGTGAGCTCCTCTGGTATAATTGAATAAGAGTTCACTAAAGGAAGCAGTCTTTGTGGCTCTAGTTAAAAACAGGAAAAGGAGTAACTGAGATTCTTGGGTGTTAGCTTCCCATCTGGTCATTTGGCATTCATCTTCTAATTGCTCTCAGCTTTTGTTCTCCCCATCACAGAGCTCCCCTTCAGGTGCTCATTAATTAATTAATAATTGATATGAATCCTAACACCATTGTAAAGGTCTTTTGTCCACCCAGACAGCCAAATCTATCATCTGCAATTGGAAATGAAATATTTCAGAGAGCTTCAGTTAATGAGCGTACGTTTTAATCAATAGTGTTCAAATGGCCTTCTCTTTTAATAAAAACAGATGAAAAGAGAGAAGATTGTTAAAATTAGTATATGGTAAAATGTAGATTCTAACAAGATTAGATTTTCTGGAACTATTCCTTAACAAAATTGACTTTTCATTTTTACTTTTTGCGTCCTTTTATAAAAACTGTAAGCTTGCTCACAAAATATTATTTTAATTAAGATTTCCTCACACAAATTTCAGCTGCTCTCATTGTTTGGCCTGTTGATCAGGAAGCGAGACGCTAAATGTGGATGGGCAGAATCGAATCAAACATATTATGTAGCCCCTAATCATTTATTTCAAGTGTAATATATAGATTTTATGTGATCTCAACATTATTGTTCTATAGCAACCTGTGGTCAGATTGAGGGGACATTATACCAAAACTATTGAGTTGAGTCATTGCCCTTGTATGGACCATGTTAATACTGTCTTTTTTACCTCCATTATAAAGAGTACAGTGAAATGGGATGGGGAATAGAACCTGTATTTAAATGTATAGGATTGGATGCAGAGTTGGTCATGTTCAGAATAAGATGACTGAAATCAAAGCATAAATTATTTTATTTTTAGATCTTCAGTTCTTATCCAAGTTAAATAAAGCATTCCAAACTTTTATGAAATGTTATCTTTAATGGCTTTTGCGGAATCTTCAAAAATGCTGCAGTAATCTGTAGCTTCAGTTTTCAAACAAAAACAATTATTTTATTTTTTATTCTGTCTCATCTATTTGCTATTGCCAACAAATAAAAAGAATGAGGGCTTCGACCAGCCCTGTGCTGGGAGGGGCACCTTTGTCGACCCGCATGAAGGAGACACGCTGGCCACTAGCTGGGCTAGCCAATGGGGCTCGGCCAGCACTCCTGGGGTGATTGGCCAGTTGCTAACTGCAGGGCCACATGACCTCCTAGTGAAGCCCCACATAAAGTCTAGCAAAGAAGTCAACAGCCTCTTTGTTTCCTGGCTGCTCACCCACCCTCCCCTGGAGGAAAACAAGATTAGCTGGTTGCGTAAGGGCCAGATGGGAATTTTTGGCCACTGCTTTGATTGGCCTTGAGTGGTGGCACGTTTTCGCCCATCCCATTCTCTTCATCATGGGGCTCCACCACATACCTCAGGTCACAATTGGCGGTAAGGGCAAGTGGCACAAAGCCCCTTAGGGTAAGAGTAGGAAATAGTACTTGGACAAGGGCAGCCCTTTAAATCCCCTAATTAGGCATAGACGTAGATATGGCAGGACAGGATGATTTATGATTTATAATTATTTATGAATAAGACGTCCAGTTGCCATGACTGTACTTCCAGATCAACACTTGCTTCTGTAGTGGAGAAACCACCACTGTGAGCAGTGAACCTCTCTTCCAATAAAGGGTTAGAGACCTTCTTATCACCAAAGAGAACTTTTGTGAAATAGTCCCCAGAATTTGGCCTTCCACAAATAGAGACAGGAGCTGAGTGAAGTGCACAGTTCAACTGCAATTTAATGTAATTAATTAAATAACTTATTCATTCAATTAACTATACTGAACTTAATTGAGCTACTCACCAAACAAATCTTTTGATTGGATTCAGCAGAAATCCATCTTTGGCTTGGCTTGTTGTGTCCAATTATCCACTGGCTAAAAGGAAGAAGGAAAAGCAATTAATATTTATTTAAATCTTAACAGTAATTGGAGTTTGTGATATAACAAAGTTCTCAAAGTGAGTCACAAGAATATATAAATAATTTAAAATTCAAAAACATTAAAAAAACTAACATTGCATAAAACAAATAGACCAAAGTTCTGTTTCTTAGTGCACTAAATTGCACTTGGACTCTGGAGACCAGAGTGCAGGTCCCCACTTGGCCATGGAAACTGGCTGAGGGGACAGAACTGGTAAAACTGCTGCTTAAATATCTCACATACCTTGAACCTCCTATAAGGGTTTATATTAGTTGGTTTTGACAATAGCATATAGCTAGGTCCACTGAACTAATGTGGACTTAATGAATCATCTCCTCTCTATGTTCCATTGAGTCAAATTGGCCTACTTTAGTTGTTACTCACCATGCTAAAGTCAGTTATATTTAGAGTAGGCCCACTTGAAACAATGGAACAAGGAAAGAAATGATTTACCAAAGCCATATTGATTCAATGGACCTAGTCCTATGTATTTAGCTATGTTAAGCAAAAAGCGTTTGCCATAAAATAAAAACACAAATGCTTTATGATTGATCTCATCATAACTTTTTCAGCTTTATGTCTTATCAAGTGAAAATTTGGCTTCTCATATAAATGATAAGAAGTAACCCTTTGGTTATAGGGTATAGAAGATAACCAATAAAAATATTGGGAGCTATTGCTTGTATAAAAAAGAAAAAAAGAAAAAAATTAAATGATTGATATCACATTCTATATGCTGGCAGGAGAGAGAGCAAAAATAAACCAGCAAGTCCATGAAGGAAATTTCTGTCATAAGGAGAGGAGAGGGAGGGGAGGGAGGGAGAGAGAGGAGAGGGAGAGAGGAGAGGGAGGGAGGGAGGGGGAGGGAGGGAGGGAGGGGAGGGGAGGGAGGGGGAGAGAAAACACAGTGATCCATGTCATCTCTCTTGTTTTCACTACATTAGTAATGAATCTGCATGATAAGGCTTGATTTTTAAAAAAGAAATAAACTGGTATGGTTGATGGTCATTTATAATGAGACATGAGTGTTTGGAGGATTTATGAGACCTGGTTGTTATTCTTTCCTTATAAATGAAGTTTATAGCTGAGTTGAGAATTTTTGTCACGGTGAAGAGAATTCTGCCACTACTAATCTCACTTCTAGTAAATATATCAGTCCATAAGCTATAAAAATAGTTCTCAAAATTCCCCATCTCAGTTATTACTCTATTTAATAATACAGTTATTTAAAAAAAATACCAAAAATCTGGAGAGTGTTAAAAACACATACTGCTGAAAACATTATATATGGACAAATTTATATTCATTAAGTGCAATAATATGGTTTATGAGCCTGGGTGATTTCCAGGAGGCAGGCAGGTACAACACAATCTTTTCATTGCTGAAGATAGCTGTACTCATTCAGCTTGGCTGGCGCAGATGGCTGAGAAACTCACATCTTGATGACTTACCAAACTGTTCAAATTTATTTCCAAATATGATTCAAACAAGTTGAGATTTTAAGAACAACCAAATGTGAAAGAATGAAGAGCTAGCAGATTTGCCAATCCCCCCCCCACCAGTCTAGCATGAAGGAAAGTTAATTTTACTGTGCTTTGTTGTGTGGGATTCTATTGCATTTTTGCAAAGGTAAGGATTGCAATAAAGACAGCCACCATCACCAAACGGGACCCATCTGTTCCTTTGCAAGCAACTAGTTTTAAATGTAAGCCTCTTACTCCATCCTTCATACAACTGTGTTTGTTAATGTGGAGATGGATATAAATGCTGCTCCTTTGTAGCAATGTGTCTCGTCTCCTCACTTGAGAATTCACAATTGAATGTGAATGTGGGTGAGTTTACCCTAGATAATGTATGCAGTGGTTTAAAAACCTGTTTGTTTGAGAACCCATCTAATAATATGTCATGTTGGATCATGATAGAGGGGTAAACCATCTTTATCTTGTCCTCAAATGCAGGTGTGAAAATCACTCCACTAGTCCCCTCACTTGAGCCTGCATAAAATTTTATTCCTTGCATTTTAATAGAGACCACTCCATAAATAAAGTCAAACAATTCTGGAGATAGGGGGAAATTGCTTAACATAATTGCCTATGGGGCAAATCCGTACAACATAAAATGGGATTACTTCATTTTCAATGAATTTTTATGGGAAATTTGTATAAAGGAAAATTTGTTTAACATAATTTCATTTGGAACAAATTAATTCCTTTATACAAGGTACCGCTGTATTTAGCTTTGAAAGAAGAAATGTCAGGGGAGATATGATAGCACTTTTCAAATACTGAGGAGGTGCAGGTTCTGTTCATGGTCAGCCCACAATGCAGGACATGCAGCAATGGGCCTAAGTTATATGAGCCAGATTTTGGTTGAATATCAGGAAAAAATTCCTAATTGTTCAAGCTGTACAGCAATGGAACCAGTTACTCAGAGAGGTGGTGAGTGCTCAAACCCTGGAGGTATTCAAGTGAAATTTAGAAAACTACTTGGCAGATATTTTGTGTTTCCACCTTGAACAGGGGGATTCAATATCTTTGTAGGTCCCTTCTAACTTCATGATTCTATGATTTTTACAGGTATTCCCTATTTTTGCATGTGTGGTTCATTTGGACCACACTACAACCCTTTACTTCAGTTTTACCAAACAAGTGGTGATGGACTTGCTTCCATTTCTTCATGCAGCTTTAATTGATTTAATTGGCTTTCTTGTTTTGTTGTCTCATTTTGCTATGGTTTCCTATGACTCTGTGACACTTTCTGGGGTAATTACATCTTCTTTAGCTCTTGCCATCTGGACTAGGTTTTACTCCGGATATCTCCACCTCATTGACCTTTTCTTTCCAATTCCAGAGCATATTTTATTTTTAATAGATAATACTTTTAACATTTCCATGTCTATTTCTGCTGCTGTTAGCAAGTCATTTACAGAAAACGAGTCTCAAGTGGTCTGTATTTATTAAGAGGATGAATGCAACCTTAATTTCCAGTCACCATACTCCTATTGAACAGATTCCGTTTAATGAATGCAGAAAAGTTCAGTGAGTGTTCATTACAATTACATCTTGCAGAGCCATACATAAATGTGCACTTGTATGCATATCTGTCATGTGCTTAATCAAGACATTACTGATTTATAAGAGCTGCTAATTTAATCAGCACTCTTAAAAAGCCAAATAATAAGCAAAGTAAAAAGCATGTGCACATTTGACTACTCATAGTTCAGGAATCTATACCAAAATGAACAGAGAGATTGTGCTAATATATAAAGTCAAGTAAATATGTTTTGAGTAAATACTATGGCATTTACCTCTCTGTGTTGAATGATGTATTAGATGTGTCTATGTAGATTCATGGTTTGTGGTCCAATGAGAGAGTTTGGGGGAGGAGCCTGAGGAGATTTAAGAATTAGTCAGAGAGGGACAGAGAGAGACTGACACTCTCTGGGAAAAGATCAGATAGGGACCTACACTTACTGAGAAAAGATAGGGTCTAACTGAGAGACTGTTAGACCCTATCTTTTCTGAGAGATTTGGCATGGAGGAAATAACTTGTGAAGATAAGGGACTTGGTAGGAAAAGGGAAAATTGAAAAAAAGAATGTTTTTCTTAGTGAATTTATTACATAAAATGTTTTCTGTATTCTGATTGTCTAAGGCTACTGGTTAATTGGTATGATATGGGAAACAGAAAATGGAAATGTGAAGACAAACTTGATATCTAAATAAATGTTAATCAGTTAGATTTTTAAAAGAATAGAAGCAGTTAGATATAGACAAGAACTTATATGCATAAAGTGAAACATATAGACCAGGAGGCAGCTCTCTTATAATAGCCCATAAAGTATTAATTTGAATTAGTGATGATTGTTGAAATTAGGCATTCTTTGGAAGAATGGGTTATTATACTGTGGATGATATATAGAATACATGTTGTTGTTGTTATTGTTGTTGTTGTTCAGTCGTGTCCGACTCTTCGTGACCCCATGGACCAGAGCTCGCCAGGCCTTCCTATCCTCCACTGCCTCCCGGAGTTTTGTCAAATTCATTTTGGTTGCATCGATGACACCGTCCAACCATCTCATTCTCTGTCGTCCTCTTTTCCTTTTGCCTTCGATTTTTCCCAGCATCAGGACCTTTTCCAGGGAGTCCTCTCTTCTCATGAGGGGGCCAAAGGTGGCCAAAGTACTGGAGCCATAGAATACATATAGTTAGCAAAATCTACCCTAAATTTCTTAGTACTGAAGAACTAAACAGCGAGTTTGAATAGATTGTTAAGATTAGATGGGCTATATTCTTTGTACTGTATTAAAAATAGATGTAAGTAAATACAGATACCGGTAGAAGAGGGATGAGATGGTAAAAGGAATCTAAGTATGAAAGTATGTTCATTTAGCTGGGAAGGGAGATATGAATTATATTGGGCACAAATGTTGGGAAAAACTGTGATTGAATCAGTAACACGACAGAAGACAAGCATTATATTCGTTTTATGTAACTTAGTGTAGAAACTACTTTAAAAATGTTTAATAAAAACTATATGTTATATCATATATGTAGCATGCAGCTCTTAGTGTTGGGTTTTCTTTATCCCAAAAATAAGTTTGGGAGGCATCAGTGCAGGACTGTAGCATAGAAGGTCGGAAAACTTTACTTTTTCCCACCAGATTGCACCAGATTATTCCTCAGCAGTTACTAACTGATTTAAATATCAAAACGAAACAAAACACACCCTGCTTGAGGGTGCTTGCTCCATCTCCTCTTCTCCTGTTGCAACTGCTGTGCACTGTGCAATGTGAGGTGTAGGAGCCTGACTTCAATTAAATCTCCCCTCCCTTTATGTTTACATCCCCATAAAGATCAAAACACTTACATTTTCAACCAAACAAAAATAACAGAAGAGTTGTGCTTATGGCCACAACCCTGTTGTTGCTTCCTGTGCAACTAAAGGGAATTGCACAGGGATTTTACGCCATTAACAGGCTCCCTACCATGCAATCAATTCAAGACTCAATGCATGCATAAGCTTATAACCACTACAAGCCTGAGTGTGCAAGGGGGTAGCCTGCTAGGTCAACATTTATGGCCATGTTCTTGTGTGATCACAATTTTGCTCTATATAATTCACATACAGTCTACATGGATAATTACTTCCAGTCAAGTGTGCCTAGAATTCCAGCCAAAATCATATGAAGCTATTTATTTATTTATTTATTTATTTATTTATGAAAGCTATTTGTGAAAACTGACAGTGCTCCTTGGCTAACCACATTGTTCTTGACTTTTGCGTATTAGCATAAGCTCCAAATCAAAAAGCAATACTGAATACTTTGAAATAATAATATGTCCTTTTTGCCTTGAGGCATTGTTAATTATGAAATCTTAGACATTGCTGAAACAAAAAAGGAGCCATATTCTTTCCTTTAAATAGCTGCATGACTTTTATATTACAGGGACAAAGACCAAGGAAAGAAAAATAATATTCATTAAATAGTCAAAGCAATATAGCACTATGAAGATATTAGAGGAAGTGATGATCAATCAGATACAGAGGTAGATATTGTATGTGTGTACGTGATAAATAACCTGACATAGAAAAATATTAGTGTCAGTGCACTATGCCATCAGCAAAATAATTATGGTAATTATTTTACTATCTTATTATACAACATGGAAATGTGACTATGAGGAGGGTGAATGATGCATCATGTAGAACATTCTAGCACTATATTTTCTGCTCTGCTCTACTGAAAAATACAGTTCATAACAATAAAATGAGTCTCAGTTAATCTTTTCATTGTCTGTTTTGCACCCTCTACAATGCCAGATTTGGGGAGTAAATTGCTACCAATGATAACATAGTTTTAATTAATTGTGCAATAAATATAACATAACTTATTTAAAAAGTGATTGTATTACAGTGGCTGGAATCCAGTAGTAAATTGCAGCTAGAATAGTCCTATTGAATCCATGGGGATTTGATGAGTCAGGTCCTCAATAAGTTCATTTAATGCAGTGGGCCTACTCTAGTTAAGATTTACTATTTGATTTCAGCCTTTGAAAAAGAGGTTTATTGATGTTCTTGATAAAAGGTTGACTGAAATCAAATATCGGCCTTGTTGAATTTTCCCAGTATTACTGCCTCTTTCATTTTAGTATTGCATCACTCAAGTCTTCCCTCTCACTTGGGGTGCTATCTCATGAGCAGTTTGATCCAGTTTTTACTTACAAGTAATCCAGCTCAAATATATATGTCCCCCATGATCATTGAGTTTTCTTTAAAAGAAAACCCAGTAATGCCCCCTTCAGCAGGTTGAACCAAGCTTCATGTTGGGTATTTTTTAAACCCGGTTATAAATGTGAGTTTTCCAACCTCGGATAAGTATGTGGGGATGCTGATTACCTGTTCCCCCCCTCTTTTGCCTTATTAGTTGATGCTAACTTCTTTTATTTAAAATTTAAAAATACTAATTTGACTTTCAGTATCATTTTTAAACATTATTTTTTGCCAGCCCCCAAGTCCACACTACAGCCGATGGTTGCTTGGGGCTCAGGAAAAAAAGTTTAAAAATCATTCCTTCTGCCCCTTGCCCCCCCCCCACACACATGATGGGGTGGGAGAAAATGAGGGATTTTAAAACTTTTTTTGTTTTGCAAAATCCAAGCCTGTGCTACAGTGTTTGGGGATCAAAAAAAAAGTTTAAAAATCCCTTCCCTCCCACCCCATCGGGTAGAGGGAAAGGAGCAATTTTTGTTTTTATTTTTTATTTTTGACAGCCCCAAGCTGGCTCAGCTAATACGCTTGGGACTCAGCAAAAAAAAAAGTTTAAAAATCACTCCTTTCTCCCCACCCAATGGGGTGGTGGTGGGGAAAGGGGCAAGTTTTAAACTTATTTTTTTTTTTGCCAGCTCCAAGGTGCTACAGCGCTTAGGGCTCAGCAAAAACAAAACAAACAAACAAAAATGCTCCTTTCCCCCCACTGATGGGGTGGGGGAAAGGAGTGATTATTAAAATATTTTTTGGGTGGAGCCCCCAAGCACCCATCAGCTGTAGTGCAGGCTTGGGGCTAGCCCCAAAAATTTTTAAAATCATTCCTTTCCCCCCACCTCAGCTGATTGGTGGTTGGGGCTCAGCAAAAAAAAAAAAAAACAAAAAATTAAAACAACAACAATGCAACACAGCTTTGAAAATACACTTAAAATCCGGTTTTAGCATGTGGGAACAATTAGGATTCATTTACTAATATCATGCCCATGAGGACGCTGTAACCGAATCTTCAATCACATGAGGACTTTAGAGTAAAAACACATCTTTATATTGTAAAAAAAAAAAAGTATATTTTGCCTATGTGATAGCACCCTTGGAGGGTTATACCAGACCTTCACAGAGATGACATAGTTGTTATCCTCTTCTATAATTTTTCCAATTTTATCTCAAACAGCATTCCATGCTCCAATTAATAATTCCCCTTCCACATGTAAGAGCCTCTATGAATTATGCTTTTAATCATTAACCTTAAAATAGACTATTCCCTCAATTACTACATTCCTGTAATGAATCATTACATTACATTACTAATAATATGTATTTGCCTTCCTTTGTTAAAAATGCAAGTTCGTCTTACTTGTTTCCATAGTTTGTGAACAGGTTCAGCAGCTTCTGAAGGCATGTATCATTCTCCACAGCTATTTTGTTATTGTTTTTCTTTTCCCCTGGAAAACCCCTCTCTCCATAGAGGTGGGGGATCTCAGGCACAATCTTTCTGCCATTTATCAGGCTGCCTTTTCATTGGTCCCCAGACAAATCAGACACACTTCACACCTCCACCAGGAAGGTTACAGCTAACGACCCCTACTTAATGGGTGTTGGGAAGGGTTGCATAGGTGGGACTTTCACACACACCTGGCCATTTTATATCTAACAACACTATCCAGGTCATTGTCCACCTAATGAGCCTATTCGGAACAGGGTGAAAACTTTCACTTCCTCTGTCCCTCCACAGAGCAGAGGTAGTGTTTAATTTACCAATATCAAGAAGTGGCTGTCTTCTTAACCCATGTCAAGATATGGGAAATTCCAAGAGCAAGTAGGATGACAAAATAGAATTGCTTGAAGAGCATATGCCCCTTGGATGTGAGGATTACACCAAATGGCATACTAGGCCTCAGCTCAACCGTACATGACCCCATTTAGCCCTCACCCGCCTGCTCCAAATGAACCCATGTAGACAAGCCTTGAGAAATTCCAAACAGGAAATGGACAGAGGCCATGAAATCTTGTGCGCCTACTCATGATATAAGCACTTTTTCCAACAGCAAGAGTATTCACAAAAAAAACCCAAAGACAATGGCCAGCTTATGGTTTGAGTAGTTTCACTTTAATGTTATCACCACAGAAGAGTGTTTCTTAATTTAACACAGGCCTTTTGTTTTCAAAAGCTGCCTTTTACTCAGAATGCACTTAAAATTGTATTTCATTATGGATGTGACTAGTTAATTTCAGCCTCTGCAGCAACATTCCGGAGATTATGTAATTTTGCAGCAATTGATTGCAGCTAAAGAGTAGGTAGGGTATGCAGCTTGTCAAAACTTCATTTCACAGTTGATCATACTTGGAGCTTTTCTACCCAGCCTATTTATTTTTATAGAACACCACATGGCACCACCCTCAATTAAAGGTATATTTTCAGAATAAACAATGTTTTTTGTCCCCAACATTTTAAAGGACTTGTCTTATAACATATTGAAAAACAGCCTTGGTGAAGGTCACAGAACCTTTTTACTCTCTGTTTGAGCCTTCAAGATGTGAAATTGTTATTGCCCTCAGAACAAGCATCAAGACACTGAAGTACATTAGGTTAATTAACTTTATTCACTTTCCTCGTTTCCATGAGAACCCCATTGTTGGTCCCACCCAAAGCATCCTATGGAATGAATAATTTTATAACTTGCATTCCCCAGCATGTGAATTACTGGAAGGTCTTTGTGTTACTTTTCTTTTGGGGACAATCTACTTCACTTCTACATTGGAACTGTTCTCTGTAATCTTTGAAACAACACAAATCTCAGCGGAGTGCACAAGCATGCATGGCTTGGTTGTGTGTATAGTAAATGCCACAATAACCATTGAACTAGAAAACTGGGATGTGGTAAATGTCAGGCAGTAGGGAAGTTCCACCTGATAGCAAATCTTGATAAACTTATACAAGGGACTCTTCCCCATCACAACTTAAATGTTTCTTAGAGCTGGACTACAAGACCTTGAATTTGCTAGGTTTATAAATTGAGTAAAAACAAAGTAAATTTTTATGCCCTCATGATGCAAAGGTTAAATCTAATCAACCCAGTCTTTTCAGCTTGCAAACTGGCTTTTTTTCTCTTGATAGAAGCTATTACTTTTTCTTGCCAGGAAGATTTGAAAGGGCTCTTTCCTGTTTGAATGGGTGTTTGGATGGCCTGTAGAGGAGAAGAGGGAAGAGTGGAAGGAGAAACACCAACTGTTGAGAAAAGATAGGGAGCACAAAAGAGGGGGCAATTCAAGTGAGCAGGGGGTGGTTGTAGGGAGAAAGTGGCAATCAGGGAGGGAGAAAGCTCATGTGTGGACACACAAGCAGCACCAGTATTCACCTCTGTCTGCAAAGCCTCTGTTCTCCTAAGCTACCATATCTTTATTTAAAAAACAACATATTGTCCCCCACCCCAGAGTTTTGTTGTTCATTCATTATTTTTTTAAACAGTGGCAGGAACTCTCCCCATCGATATAAGGAAGTCACTGAAAGGAAAGAAATCCTTCTTGAGGCACTTCCTTTGAAGTCTGCCAACTACAGGCACTTCAAATGGAGCTGCAAGTATAAGGCTTCTCTCCTTGTCTGGCTTCTGTGGAAACTTGTGTCTGAAAAAACCAAATGTCCCAGTGTGGCTTTGCAGTAAAAGAATTTGCATTTCTGTTATTGTGTATTTGCAGCTTTAAAATGCTCACCATGTTCTCTTTTACTCCCAACCTTGTTTGGGCTGAAAAGGAGATGATTTCTTCTCCTTCTGCCAACAATGAAGACATCTATGAACCACCTCAGATCATCAAGAAATATGTTGTTCTCCAAAGAAAGGAATAATGCTCATTTTTTTCTTGTATAAGGAGCATGGAGCAAAGGAGATCTGACACCAACCAGAGTCAGCTCCAAGGACAGAACTTCAGTCTTAACCCTTTAGTTTGGACATGAAGAATTCATAAATGGCTCCAGATATTTTGCTAAGCAATGTTTTATATGTTCTGGAATTCTGTCTGACTCTTCAGTAGCATCAATGCTCCAATTTGCTGTTCCTTGAGTGTGTAGATGAAATGTCATTAGTTGAGCAAGGTACATGCTTAGCAATTAACAAAATATCGAACTGCAAGCATTGTAAAACAAATGTCCTGTCCACACTCATCACCTTCATGGACTTGAATGTTTGGGAATTAATGATGTGGATGCTCAACTGATTGTTGGACCAGTAATGGGGTATAAGATACATTGTCTATTAAGACAAGCGTTACAATTAGTCAGAAGTGTTTGAGCTCTGGAGCTTGTCAGCTCAGCATGCACTAACCACTTAGTGTACTATGCCTAAGCTAGAGTATAGACCTACACTTCTGCCATCCATCAACATCATTAGAGTTCATCTGGACTTTTGCCAAAGCAACACACTTTCAAATGGACATAAACTATTTAGTTAACCAGGAATTTGTTTTCACATTCATATATTTTTTTGTATTCATCTTTCCAGTCAATTGATGATTATGACAATGGGGAACCTCAAGTCTCAAAGCAGCTTATGTCCCCCAAACACCCATCACCTGTAGCATGGGCTTGGGGCGGCAAAACAAAAATGTTTAGAAACCCCTCCTTTTCCCCCACCCTAAAGGAGGGGTTTTTAAACATTTTTTTGCCACCCCAAGCCCGATCAGCTGTAGCGCGGGCTTTGGGCAGCAAAAAAAAATGTTTAAAAACCTTTCCCAGGAGGAATTTTTAAACATTTTTTTGAAACCCCAAGCCTAAGCTACAGCTGATCAGTGTGTGGGGCGACAAAAGAAAGAAAGAAAGAAAGAAAGAAAGAAAGAAAGAAAGAAAGAAAGAAAGAAAGAAAGAAAGAAAGAAAGAAAGAAAGAAAGAAAGAAAGAAAGAAAGAAAGAAAGAAAAAGTTTTAAAATCCCTCCTTTCCCCCCACACCATCAGGATTTTTTTGCCACCCCAAGCCTGCACTACAGCTGATTGATGTTGGGGCAGCAAAAAAAATGTTTTAAAACCCCACCTTTTCGCTCACCCAATCAAGTTACACAACCACACACACACACACACACACACACACACACACACACACACACACACACACACACACACACACACACACACACCACTAAAAATGAAATGAAACAAAATGAAAAATGAAAGGTCTTTTTAAAAAATCATTTCAAATGAAACGAAAGTAAAGAAAACTGAACGAAACAAAAAAAAAAAAAAATGTTATTTTAGCATTTGGGGCCCATCTCTAATATTCACCTTTAGCTAGACTACGTAAAGCAGGTTAATGTGGCTGAAGGTAGCTCATTTCCCCATCATAGCCATCACTCCTTAGGAGAGATAGTTCAGATCAACCAGCAAAGATGAGATGAGTAGGATAGGTTTACTGCCACTGCACACATGCCTTTACTAAAGGTTATGGTTGCATTCCAGTTGCATTTTTTAAAAGTTGGCCTAGCCATTTTTGTTAAACGTGTCTTGGTCTTTAAATCATACCTTTTGTTATTTTTCAACTCACAAAGGAATAAGTCAGGTTGTTGAGGAGCACATAGAGCATTCTTCAAAGGATCTTTTTAAAAAGATAGCTGGGAGGGAAAGGAAATGTGCAGAGATTGTTTTATCCACAATGATTGCAATCATACATTTCATCTGAAAATAATGGAAAATAAAAAGGAGTCACAATTTAGCTAGAATTACACATTTAGTCTTAGCAATATTGATACTGATATCAGAGCATAAGCATGGTGCAGTAGTTCAACTACAGTACTGAACTCAGTCACCATGGATGCATGTTGACTTAGCCTTCCATCCTTCTAAGGTCAATATACTGAATATCCAGCTTATTTGGGTGGTCAGCCAAAGAGTTGTTTGGATAATTATGTCATTAACCGCTCAGAGAATGCTTCAGCACTATGAGGAAATACTGTGTATAAGTCAAAACAACAATATCATACATTACCCTCTCATTGAACATTAACTCTACCTCTGCTTTCATTGTCTTATGATTTTTAAAGGTTCTGATTTGGATTTGGATGTTGTTAATTTTTATATTTGTTGTTGTTGGAATTTATTTATTAATGTGGAACTGTTGTGTTCATTTACTATTTTATTTATTGTGCAATTTTGTTTAAATCTTGTTAACCACCAAGAGTCGCCTTAAGGCCAGATGGTAGCTGTATATAAATAATATATATACTCGAATATAAGCCTAGTTTTTCAGCCCTAATTTTGGGCTGAAAAAGGTGCCCCTTGACTTATATTCGGGTCAATACTTTTAGCACTGAGGCAAGTGCTAGGGTCAGTGGTAGAGATGGGCACAACCAGGAAAAATGACGTTTTGAGTTGTCGTGTGTCGGAGCCGGCCCATTTCGGCTCGTTTCCATTTGTCGTGAAATTTTTCAAAAGTTTGTCATTTTGTTTGTCGTTTGTCGTTAGTACTGGTTTAGGGGGGTAGGGTAGCGGGCTCCTGGAGGTACCTCTCTGGGGTGGATGCCTCCTTTGGCCCGCAACAAAGGGAAAAGGAAGGGTACATGACTGTGTAGCCATTGCGTACCAAGTGGCACTGGCAGAGGCACCTCTCTTTTGGGTGCCTCTAGCTCACCAAGAAGGACAGCATACTGGTGTACAGGTTTGGAGTTTTTTGGAACTTTGGACTGTGAGCAAGGTGAGAGAAGAATGCCTCTGCTGGGCACCCTCTGACTCACTAAGAAGGACAGTGTACTTGCGTGTAGTGCAATGCGAGTACAGATCTGGCTTAGGGTTGGGGTTAGGGCAAGGGCTAGGCTTAGGGTTATTATGGGTAAGGTTAGGGTGAGTTAGTGGGCTGCACCTCTGGGTGCCTCTGACCCACTAAGAAGGACAGTGTACTGGCGTATGGGTTAGGGTTAGGGTTAGGGCTAGGGCTAGGGCTAGGGTTATATTGGGCTTTTTATGCCCGACTGGCACATCCCAGAAGTCTCAGTCAAAACCTGGCCAAGTGGCTATGCGATTGGTGGAATGGCTCCAAAAATGTGCATGGTCCCATCCCATGGCCAGCCCATCATTGCGCAAGTGTAAAAAAATAAAAATAAAAATAAAATAAAATAAAATCAATGGAGACGTTTTATTGCTAGAAAAACCCACTGCTGCTACTGTAAAAATTCAAGCATTTAAAATAGCTATTTTTTGCATGTTTCTGTGGTGCTTTGGTGGGTTTTTGGACCACGATTTCAAAAAAAATATTGCAGTCGCCATTTTGGATCCCCCCGCACCGCATGGCAAATCGAGACGACGAGACTGATGCCCCCCAGCCTGGTACCAGGTCCAGCAGCCCAGGACAGGAGAGGGGGGGAGGACGGGGACCCCCCCAGAAACCACCCCTCTGGTAGGTGCCCTCAGACAGGCATATTTTCGCCTGCTTTTTTGGCCGGAAATCGGGTTTTTTATTTTTAAAACTTTTTTTCTGTGCCGCTTGGCATCGCACGCACGATGCCATGAACGACAACAACAAATCAGACCCAATTTATCGTTTATCGGTTCGAGTTCGAGTTCTGACGGCTTAATTGTTGTTACCGTTTCCGTTGTGTAACGGAAACGAGGAACGAAAACGGAAACGAGAATTTCGCCAAGTCGTGCCCATGTCTAGTCGGTGGCTAAAAGTCCTTTTAAACATTGTGTGTTGCTTCGCATGACCCCCCCTCTGCATCACAGGGGAGCGGCACACAATGTTCAAAATGACTTTTAGCCACTGACCCAAGCTAAAAGTCATTTTAAACATCACACACCACTCCCCCAGCTCACAAAGGAGTTGCTGCCAGGCCCTGCTGCATTTCCCACCCTAGACTTATACTCGAGTCAATACGTTTCCCCAGTTTGGGGAGGGTTAAATTAGGGGCCTTGACTTATACTTGGGTTGACTTATACTCGAGTATATATGGTAAATTAAAAAAACTTTGACTTAAAATTTGTTTCTTTCATTGTGTTCATTGTTTTAGAAGTCACTTACTATTTTGAAGGTGTACTCTATTTTGGACTGGCCAACTAGAGACTCAGTCAGTAAATCAATGTGTGTGTGTTCAATTATTTATTTCTAGTTTGTTAAATATAGAATTAAAATAATAATAAAAAATCTCCACATTTAAATTAAATGCAATGGCTAGTCTCAAATAGAGTAGACCTTCAAAATGTTAAGTCAACATGTATAAAACCCCATTGACTCAATTATTCTGCACTAATGTGTGCACTATGAACTTTAAGCCTTTGAATTTTATATGTCCTGTATTAAGACTTAATAAAAAGTTCATTTTTATTATTTGAATACATTGCACCCCATGCTGTTTCCACACAGAGGTCCAAAATGATTCTGTTTAAAATATCAGCTAGATGTAAGGCCTTCACAAAGTTTGTCATTCATGAATAATGTAGTAAGTAGCTGAAATTATGAAATAAATTTTTTTATAAAATAGGAGCCTATTTATGCTCTAGAACTGAGCTTGCCTGATCAAAGCAAATAACTTTGCAATGTGAGTGAACCCTCTGGCTAGCCAGCTCTACCTGTCACAGGAAGGAAATTAGGTCTGTGATTTGGAGTTAAGAGCAGATGGCATAGTCAAAGAGAACTGCTAGGTAACTCAGCAGCTGAGTAACTCAGTACCTCCACTGGCTGTGGAGCCAAGTTTGGAACTCAATTCCCCATTGTGCTTCCTATGATCCATAGGTCTCATTCCAGCTCTCCAGTTCAAAGGTTATTATTATTAAAGATATGGAACGGACAGCTCAGAAAGTAGGGAGGAAGAAGTGGACAGAATGCATATCCATGATTTTCTTGCCCCTCCAGGATCCAAGGGAAAAAAATACTGACAGACCACATATTCAGTTTCAAGTGGGAAGAGATGGGTGCTGCTGATGGAAGCCCGGAGTGGTCAGCAAAGATGTCACTGGATCCGCAGATATAAATGGGTATAAATGGCAGTATATTATTACAGCCACAGAGAATAACTAAATGAAAAAGGAGAGGCAATAGCTTTAATGCTATTAAAGTTCTAAAGAGCTAGAGTGTGTTAGAAAGCTTTGAAAGCAAATACATGAGGGGAAAACATGTGGATTTAATTTACTTAAACTTCTAAAGGATGCCTGATAAAGTCTCTCAGAAGAGGTCATTAGGAAAACTTGGCAACAAGCACCATGTCAGAAGTAAAATCCTGTTATGAATTAAAATCTGTTTAAGAGATAGGAAGTTAAGTGAAAGAATAAATAGCCAATTCACTGTGTGAAAAGAGGTTAATAGCTAGATGCCCTGGGGATCAGTGTAGGGGTTGCTAGTGTTCAGTGAACAAGGCAGAAAATATTATAATAGCCCTTGGTCGGTCTAAATCAGCCAGTAGATTTTCACCTTGATTATTGATTCTGAGTTCAGTCATTGTGCAAAGCAAAGAGGAAGAAACATACCAAACAGGAAAATAAGAGAAAAGGTTGTTTAATGGGGTGTTATAAATTCTATGTATAATGAAGTTGCTATGGGTTGTGTAATTTCATGCAAAAAGTTGGTTTCTTGATGATTTATGAATGCAGATTTATGAGTTAAATGCCATATATTATTCTAAAGTTATTTGAATCATCTGCTATAATTTCTTGTACACTTGCAAGGTAAAAATCTTATCAACCTTAATAGTGCAAAATTCTGAATAGACACAAACAGGATTGCACTGTAAATGAAATTGTGTTTCATTTATAAAGTGTCCCTAAATTTAGCACTACTGAAGGGGTTAGATGCACCTTATTGCATGGCACGGCCAGACGCAATAGCAGGAATGCTCAGGAAACATGGCAATGGGACTTCTTTTCTTGAGTAATCGAAACGTCTCACTACTCATTCAAGCAGCTTCAGCAATTCATTTGCCATGATTCAACTTCCAGATAAATTCACCTGGATTACTAAGAATCTTCACAGACATATTGCCATATCATCTGACTGACTTTTGCCTGGATTTTGCATATTTCTCCTGGTAGTTATTCAGCCCATTAGCTGACCTGGATTCTAAGTCTCTAATTCTTATAAAACCAGAGATACAAGTTGCAGTTTCACCAGCGATTTTGAGAAAAGAAACAAGTATTTCCAATTGGTTAGTTGTGAGTGAAGCAAGATACAGTTTAATAGGTACTCAGAGATATGTAAACCAAAGACTGATAGGTAAAAGTTACAATCAATATGCTGATGACACCCAGCTCTACATCTCCTTCTCATCGTCCACAGTGGCTGCTATCTCCGGCATTGAACATTGCCTGCCCACCATACTTGATTGGATGAGAGTGACCTGACAGAGGTTGAACCCAGCTAGGACAGAGGTCCTCCAGGTGGGGCCTCCTAATGTTTACAGATTGGGGAATGCCTTCTCATGTGGAGGAGTGACTCCCCTGGTGAAGGATGAGACACAGAACTTGGGCATCTTGCTGGATCCGGTGCTCACCATGGAATCTCAGGTGGTGTCACTGGTTTGCTCCACACATTACCATCTGTTGCAGATTGCGCAGATCCGTGCCTTCCCTGGCATTAGGGGCCTCACCAGATTAGTCCATGCACTTGTAGTCTCAAAATTAGACTACTAATTTTGGGCTGCCTATGAGGCTAATGTGGAAAGTGCAGCTACTGCAGAACTCAGCTGCATAAGGGGAGGTTTGCAAACCAGGTAATTGGAGCTGTTGAATCCAGGCTGCAAAAGGGGAGGTCAGAGGCTCCGTGGAGAACTCTTTGCAAACAAGGTGATACTTGCCTGGGGAATCGTGGCTGCAGAAGTGGAGGAGTGGGGAGAGGCTCCCTGGAAGAAGCTTCTTTGCAAACAGGGTGATTGGAACTGTGGAATCCCAGCTGCAGCATGAGATGGGAGAGGTTCCATGCAGGTATCTTATCTTTAAATGAAAATCTGTGATATATACTGTATGTACCAGGGGCTGCTGTATTTGTATTATAAGAAGCACAGACATTTTCCCTTACTTTTGAGGGTGGGGAAGTGTGTCTTATAGAGCAAAAATATGGTAATTTGCATAATATGAATAAAAACATATTAATTAGGCTGCCTAGATTTGGTCAATTGGAATACAGCAACCCTAGTTTAGAAAGACTCTCACCCTACTGTGAGAATTCGGTTGCTGCTAGACATAGACATGTATAAATGAAACTCTGTTCCCAAATTTCCCATCAGAATTATGGATAACTGGTTACAAGAAAATAATTTCCCTCTAGAATGAAATGAGGAAATAATGACTTGCATTAATATAGTAGCCTCCCAAAGCACATTACAGGTTTAGTAAAATAAGGCTTTGCTGTTATACATAATATGGTTGTGATACTTGATTTCAATAAATATGTTCTTAATGCCTCCTTAATAGATAATTTTCTCCAGGCATTACATATTATTGTTTCCCTCATATTCTGCAAACTGCCAAAACAGGACTATAACCTAAAATTAATAAGGTCTATCAATCTAATGACAGTTCATTGAATATATTTGGCATTGTGCAGTAGGGGTTTGTATGTTGTTCTTGACCTAGAAGGTGTTAGAAGTATTGTAGTTATACACCTTCCTGACGTCTACACATATAGTTTGCTGCCCAACAGGTGGACAGTGCACTAAACACCATAATCAGTTCAGAAGCAAATTCAGAAGATAACCTGATTTACTTGGTACCAGTTCAGAGGCCACACAATTCAGTTCCACCCCCATTCCAAATCTTCATGTCTTTCATTATGATCAGTAGAAGTCAGTAGAATGATTATTCTCCAGAATTGCATCTTTATGGAAACATTAAAACTGACACATTTCAAAGAAATATGTTCAAAACATGATGCTGGCTATGCATGCATTTTTTAATGGAACAAGCAATATCTTGGAGTTTAATGAAACAACAATATCTGGGTGGAATGTGAAAAGGAGATAGTTGCTCCTTTTCAAATTTCATATGAAGATTTGGAGAGATTTTTGTGCAAGAGCAATTATGACAATTTGGGGGTTTCCAAACCTTCCCCTCATTTGTGTGTGTGTGTGTGTGTGTGTGTGTGTGTGTGTGTGTGTGTGTGTGTGTGTGTGTGTGTCCTCATTTGTGCTGGTTGTCTTTCACTGTATGTGAATGTTTGATATGAAAACAACATTTAGAATACAAGTAACCTAGAAAATCCATTCAACATGCAAGAGAGAACTGATTGAGATCATTTTATCCATTCCATGCTGACTGCTGTCTTTCAATTCATGGGTGAAATGCATGCTTTTTGTTGAATCTCAAAATTTTCAGATGTTCTCTCTAGGGCTGTAGAGAGGAGAGCTGGCAGCAGAATGCATGTCACCAATAAACCAATGGTCTGGCTGCTTATAGGAAAAAGTCCTGGGATCCATGTTGTGGTTGCTCAGTTGTTAAGCCATGTCTGACTCTTCGTGACCCAATTGGAGCACAGCATGCCAGGCCCTTCTGTCTTCCACTATCTCCCAGAGTTTGATCAAATTCATGTTGGTTACATCGATTATGCCATCCAACCATCTCATTCTCTTTTCCTTTTGCCTTCAATCTTTCTCAACATCAGGGACTCTTCCAAGGATTCCTCTCACCTCATGAGGTGGCCAAAGTATTGGAGCCTCAGCTTCAAAATCTGTCCTTCCAGTGACCATTCAGGGTTGATTTCTTTCAGGATGGATAGGTTTGATCTCCTTGAAGTCCAGGGGACTCTCAAGAGTCTTCTCCAGCAACACAGGTCAAAAGCATAAATTCTGCAGTGATTAGACTTCTTTATAATCCAGCTCTCACTTCCATACATCACTACTGGAAAACTATAGCTTTGACTATCTTGACTTTTGTTGACAAAGTGATGTCTCTGCTCCTTAAGATGCTGCCTAGGTTTGCCACCACTTTCCTCCCAAGAAGCATGGGGCTTTGAATTTCATTGCTGTAGTCACCATCTGCAGTGATCAAGGAGCCCAAGAAAATAAACTCTGTTGTTGCCTCCATTTCTTCCCCTTCTATTTGCCAGGAGGTGATGGGACCAGTGGCCATGATCTTAGTTTTTTTGATGTTCACCTTCAGTTCATTTTTTTCACTCTCAACCTCATTAAGAGGTTCTTTAATTCCTCCTCACTTTCTGCTATCAGAGCAGTATCACCTGTGTATCTGAAGTTGTTATTTCTTCTGGCAATCTTAATTCTGACATGGGATTCATCCAATCTTGCCTTTCACATGATGCACTCTGCACATGTTAAATAGGTAAGGTGACAGTATACAGCCTTGTCACACTCCTTTCCCAATTTTAAAACCAATCAGTTGTTCCATATTCAGTTCTGACTGTTGCTGCTTGTCCCACACATAGATTTCTTAGGAGACAGATACGCAGGCACTCCCATTCCTTTAAGAGCTCGCCATAGTTTGTTGTGGTACACACAGTCAAAGGCTTTGACATAGTCAATGAAGCAGAAGTAGATGTTATATTGGAAATTTGATCTCCAGTTCCCCTGCCCCTTCGAAATGCAGCTTGTACTTCTGGGAGTTCTCTGTCTACATACTGCTGAAGCCTCCCTTGTAGAATTTTGAGCATAACCTTGCTAGCATGTGAAATGAGTGCAACTGTACTATAGTTGGAGCATTGTTTGGCATTGCCCTTATTTAGGATTGGGATGTAGACCGTTCCTCTGGCCACTGCTGAATTTTCCAAATTTGCTGGCATATTGCGTGTAGCACCTTTACAGCATCCATAGCCATTCCTTTAACAAGATGCTAAATAATGGTAAATGATATTGAGGTTGATTAAATAATGAGTAACAATTCTGTAAAATGAGTAATTTTCAAACATGAATGACAACACGTATTCAGTGTATGAACTCCTGAAGGCAAGGTCTGAGATCAATTATTAACTAGATCAAAATATGAACAGCACCCCTTCAAAAGGAGACTGGAAGGTTATAATTATCTATGAAAGGGCTTATTTCACTGCACTGTTTACACAACAGTTTACACAACAGTGAATTAGTGATTTGTACCTCATTCAGTCTATAATTCTGATACATGAGGGATCTGGTTCACTCCATAATTAGCTCAGGTTCTGAGCAATTCCTTTTATGTGAGGAATTCTTGAGAAGAGGACAGAGGCTCTTTGACAGTTTTCCTGGACAAGAGAGAAGGACCAGACCAGCCTTACTGTCATAGACACTCGGTCTTTTTTCTTTTTCTTTCCTTGAGCAACTTATCCATGCAGACTAAGTGGATGCTGAATGCCTGTTCATTATGGCTGGTTGGTTAGTGGTAACACATGTTCTGTTGATGTTAATCATAAAGCTTGGAAGCTCCAGAACAACCTTACTGGCATGCATGAATGCTAGAAGATATAAGAAAGATAGTGCCCTTGTTGTCCAAATATATAAGCCAGAGTGGACAGTTCATCAGGGCAAAGTAGAGTCCTACCAGAATTTCAGGTCAACTAGGTGGTGAGAGATTCAAAACCAAAATACTTTTACAGGTGTTTAGTTTGTTTTGGTTTTTAAATCAAGGTATTTGTATCTTTGTTTATATCAGAGCTTTGCACTATTTGAAATTATGGATGTATATGAAATATAGGTAAAATCAAAAACAAATTAAAATGTTAACAGACCATTTTTGCCCAGAAATGGGCTACTTCAATAGTGTTGTCTTGGCCATTTGTTAGATTTTCTTTTGTACATGTGGTAGGGCAGAAATTCCATGCACCTAAGTGCTGCATTGATTTATCCACAGATACCAAACATTTATCCCATATCCAAGTACTTGATTATTCTTTGATCTTCCCAATATGCTTTGAAGTCTGTTAGGTGACATCCAGATGTTACAGCCAGAGTTTTGTCCTGGTGGGAGATATTCTTCAGCATTCATCCAATCAGTAAGGTTTTTGTTCTCCATAAGTTTAGCCGAATCTCCTCTGGTTTAAAATGTAGAGCTTGAGAGGTGAGCAGAAAACATTTCAGAAAATGAACAAAGAGAGTGCAGAAAGCATAGTCAAGTATTGCAAAAGTCACATACATAAAGGGATTACAGTGTGCTTTTTCAGATTGTGGTAGCAAACAGTGTTGTCCAAATTCTTGGATGCTGGTGCTATTACCATATTTACCAGTACCACCAAGCTAAACTGTGTTGTGGCTTTCTTTACATGGCTGAGGTTGTTCCAGGATAAATCGAGGGTACTTCAAGGGCCAGATGCAGGGGAGTGGTATCAGGAGAGAGATATCTAGTCTCGTGTGCTCCCAGATGCATTTGGTTGGGCCACTATGAGATACAGGAAGATGGGCCTTTGGCCTGATCCAGCATGGCTCTTTTTATGTTCTTATGAACCAGGACTTTCAGCTTGCTGATCCCACATACTTCCAGTAGACTCAAGCTTCCAGTATATAGCTGGGATTGTCTGAGTATCTGTCAGGATTTGTGGAACTTTGTGTGTGAGCAGAAGGACACATGCAAATGGGTGTCCATTGCATCTTCCCTGTCAGACTTAGAGCGTTTATACATGACCCCTAAACTCCGGGGCAAATGGCTCCCAGCTCCGGAGATTAAAAATGTTTACCCACCAGCTCCGGAGTTAACAGGAAATTAAGTGCGACCCCGCCCACTTTAGCGCGTCCCAGCGCAGCTTTCAGGTACCTGCTTTTTGGATGTGAAAAATATTTGATCCGGTGTAAGGATAGTGAGTGCGGGGCTCTCCTGGCTTCTGTTTGTTGTTTTTCTGCCCCCTCCGCCCCTTTAAGATATCTGAATGCTGCTGGGAACAGAACAGAGGTAAGCCGGCATTCTTTTCTTTCTTTTTTCTCCCTCCCTCACGCAGCCAGCAACCAGGAAGTGAGGAGGAGTGTGAGGACAGAGGAAGAGTGACGAACCCCTAAGACCTCTGGTCCGAATTTAAGTGGCCAGCGGATCTTAGGGGTCATGTAAAAAGGCCCTTAGAGGTTGTGGTTCATTCTTGCTAGAGGACATGTCCAGCAAAGCATGTCAGGAAGCTTTGTTCTGCTGCCATCTTTTGGGTAAACTTGCTATGTCTCTAGCTATATTTCCCTTTTCTGTCCCTTGCAACACTCTCCTATCTGTGCAGCTCAGTAAGTTGGGCAGGTGAGGAGTACTCCACCATCCATAGGATTGCTCCATGTTACTCAAGATTCTGGAAAATCTGGGTCCCAAACATGAATAGTATAGCTCTTTCTCTTCAGTTGACTCTGCAGTTGAAGGAGCACACAGAGAAGAAACTAGAGCAATTCCCTCTAAATGTGGTGAATATAGCTGAATCATTTATAATGCCTGAGATACTGAAAATAATTTTAGAGACAGCTGGAAGGTCTGGCTATCAGCATGACCATTATGAGCAATATACGGTAGACTTCCTAATAGCTCAGATCACAGTGAATTCATTCAGTTATGGGTCAATCCTTGAAATGCCCATAGTAACATTTCCCTACCACCACATATTTCATTCATCGCTAGTGCTTACTAAGAGTTTATAATGGTGAGGATGTCTTGACATTGATACATCTCTGTAATTACACTCCTCTAGCTACAAGGATAATATATGGGAAACATGTTGATTTGTACCTTTTCTCATTTTTGCAATCTGTTCACCAAAAACATTTAAATTGTATGTAATTGAAACATAACACATGCTACATAACAAATACTTCTAGACTTTATGATTGTTTTACTAATGAAAGTAATTAATATGACTAGAGATGGACACAAGTTAAAAAATGAATGGCAAAGTTCATTCAAAAATTGCTAATTCATCAATCTGCATTAGTATAAATCAATAACCCCAGCTAATACAAATTCATGAATTTTTAGCAATTGTTGATTTGTCGATTATTTGTCTGAGATATGCACTTCTAAAGAGCCCCTCCCCGGTGATGTGCCCCCTGCCTGAAGCACCTAGAGGCACTGAATTTGTAGGGAAGCCTCCCATGACTCTTCTCTACAAGTCTGGGTTTCAGATATCTGAGTTATATATTCACAAAATGAGACCCCACCCACAGGAAAGTGCCTTTCAGCAACTGGCTTGAGGAAACCTAATCTGGAAATTTTGTAGAGTATCTCGAGCTACTGTATAGAGTTATTTGGAAATGTTGTAGAGGCAAATTCTTTGCAGGTTTGCTTTCTCTAGGTACCTGAGGGAAACATTCCTGGGAGGGCTGTTTGGGGTCAAATAACTTGGAAACCAGAATCCCAGCCTTCACCAAACTTAGAGGGATTCCAACAAGCGTCTGGGGAAGTTTTCCTGCAAATTCAGTGTCTGTAGGTGCCCAGGAGGCTCTTTCAGGGTGCATAATTCAGACATAAAGAATCCAAACTTCACCTAACATGTGGAATCTATAGAGGAGGGAAGCTTCTCTAAAGGGTGGGTGTCTCTAGGTCCCTTAGAGGTCATTTTATAGGGATTTAAAGGGGGAAAATGAGTTTACATATTGATTCAATGATTAATCAGAAAAAAAGTTTAAATTTATTTTTGTGATTCATGTTCTGATTTATCTTCATCTCTAGATATGGTATTATCCCCATAGGGATTTTCTGTGTACTTCAGTTCAATACTGTACCTTGTTGTCTGAATTAACAAGCACTTAAGCTGCATAGTCTTTTGCTTACTTACCCTGGAGTCAGCACTAATATGAAGATATATATTGTTTATGTGTGTGTATGTATGTATGTGTCTTGTCTGTCTGTCTGTCTATCTATCTATCTATCTATCTATCCATCCATCCATCCATCCATCCATCCATCCAATCACTAAAATGAGGAACATACACAGATCTCACACTTTATCTGATTATTAAACCTGTAATCTTGCATACATGCTTTTTTCCTTTCTATTGTCCAATCACTAAAATCTGTTGAGGAAGCCTACTTCTGAGTTCCTTCTCAATTACTTATTGTAAAGACTGATTATTAATGATCAATCTTGCAAATGCTTTGATTTGGAAAATAACCTGTCCAAACTAAAACTATCTTAAAATAAAGCTGTGATTTTTTTAAAAAATGAAATTTGGAAGAGTGCCTCTCTTTCTATAACCTGTCCAATCACTAAACTCACAGTGTGAAAATACTTCTATAGTAAAGACTGATTATTAATGAATAGCTTACATGTAATCTTGCATACATGCTTTGATTTGGAAGAGTGCCTCTCTTTCTATAACCTGTCCAATCACTAAAATCTGTTGAGGAAGCCTACTTCTGAGTTCCACTATGGAGAAGAGCTCATTGTGTGGAGACTTCTATAGTAAAGACTGATTATTAATGAATAGCTTACATGTAATCTTGATATGGAAGATGGTCCAATCACTAAAATCTGTTGAGGAAGCCTACTTCTGAGTTCCACTATGGAGAAGAGCTCATTGTGTGGAGACTTCTATAGTAAAGACTGATTATTAATGAATAGCTTACATGTAATCTTGCATACATGCTTTGACCAACGCCAACATTGGGAACATTTTGGCGCCAAGTCAAAGCATGCTTATTTATTAGAGCCTTTGTGGGGAGAGGGCTGGATCTTGGCATATACAAGTTTTAATGCAGTAGTTTTAAAATGTAATTTTGTGTTTTAAGTTGTTTAAAGTTTAAGTTTAGGCTCTTATGTTTTCCAGTTGTCTATGGCTAGGTAGCCGTGCCTGAGATTTTGTGACACAGAGCAGACTATATATGGTTTTAAATAAATGTGGTGTAAAATCCATGCCTATGTATGTGGTGTAAAATCCATGCCTACGTATAATAGCAGAATTCATGCACTAATAAAAATCTATTAAAGAAGAGTCTCATTACCTGAAATTTTAATTTGTAAAACTGAAGAAAATGTGTTCTGTTTCATTACAGTTGGAATAAATGTTGTGTATGAGCCATAAAAATAATTTAGACTTGAGCCAAAATGCCATTAAGAACTCGTTAGCTCCAAGAATTCTGTGCAGTATGGCAAAATGGGCATTTCTGAGATGAAAAGAGGCTAGTTTGAAGGGCTTTGCTGGTGCTTAATAGCACGTTTTCCTAGATTGTGTTAATTAGAACAAACTTAGATCTGCTGTATTCAACTGAAGTTACTGTAATTGTGAGATCAATAATTCAATACTGATGAAACAGTTGATCTTCAAAGCTGCTTCTTCTAGACTGTCTAGGCTACTGGAAATGTTTGATTTCACTTGGACATCCAGCTGTGATCCTTTATCTCACTGTCATGGAAATGGTTATGGTTAAAGAGTAATGTATCATCTAAAGGAGGAAGGAAGGAAGGAAGGAAGGAAGGAAGGAAGGAAGGAAGGAAGGAAGGAAGGAAGGAAGGAAGGAAGGTTCTTTCTAAGTAAATTCACATAAAAAAAATCTATCAATGACTGCTAGCTATTCAATTGGCAACAAATGTTTTATTTATTATTTATTTTATTTATTTTCAAATTTATATACTGCACCTATTTCCCGAACGGGAACTCAGAGCGGTTTACACAGGAATTAAAAAAATTAAAAACAATAACAGCAACATCCAAGATGGTGAACCAGTATTGGCAGGAGGCAGGGGAAAAAGAGAAGAAGAAGAAGAAGAAGAAGAAGAAGAAGAAGAAGAAGAAGAAGAAGAAAAAAAACACCCAGTGTACCCCTAGCAGTTACCGAAGGTGTCCCTAAATAGCCAGGTCTTCAAAGTTTTCTTAAAAGACGCCAACGAAGGAGCCTGCCATATCTCGCTCGGCAAAGCGTTCCAAATAGCAGAGCCAGCAACTGAGAAGGCCCATTTACGGGTGGTCGATTTACGGGCCTCCTTCGGAGTGGCAATCTGAAGCGAGAGGGCCAAGGAAGATCGGTTGGGTCGGGCCAGGTCTAATTGTCGGGAAATGCGCTCTGCCAGATAGACAGGGGCCAAGCCATGGAGGGTTGATTAAACATACTGTGTGAAGATATGTTCATGTTTCTGTTTGCTTTAAATGACTGGAGAGTTGAGGTTGTTAAGGGCAGTGTCTTAACAGTCTCACTCAAACATCCATACAACTTGGCACTGAATTCCAATTTTGAATGGATGTTGAGAATGCATTCTAGCAACCAGCATGACCAAAGTAAAGGTCAAGGCCCAGGTATAACATTTGCCAGCTTATTCCACAACAGCAACTTTAAGCATCCAAAGCCTTATAATAATATTTGTGTGCCAGTAAGTTGATTCATTTTATGGAAACCATTTCCAGGGTTCCAAAATATAGAGTAGTCTAAAACATAGGTTTACCATTCTGCTCTTCTGGCAGTGATATGGAACTATACAGCTTGTCCAAGGGTACGCAGGCTGGCTCTTCTTATGCGAGGCATAGAGGGCAATTGAACTCTCAACCCCTAACATTGCAGTCAGGTACGTAACTCACTGAAATAATCTTTAATCTCCAAATCAGAATTCCTGTTCTATTCCAGTCTGCAGACCTTTTTTTCAGGCTCCATGCAAAGCCTTTTTAGTCTGCAACCTAGAATTCTTTACAGTACAAAAATCTACCAACACTTAATGAGATACATTTCACTCAATATCCTCATTGTAAATGAGTCAGTATAATTTTCCATAGTTATAGGGTCAAGGTTGTGGTCAAGTGCCAATGCTAGGTCAAATGAACTGTAATACAACTGCTATAGAGCAGTTTTTATGACTTATGTTCAAAAATGGAACCACATCTTGATGAGAAACAAAATAGGCATTTAAACATTGACAAGAGACGTTTGACAAGAGAACTCTGCCAGTTTGAAAGGTATTGTACCTCTCAATTTACATATGAACCCCTCCAGCTTTCTTGGGGTTAGATCTGCTGGATGATTCCTCCATTTAAACACAAACTAAATCCAAAGTAGTGATGCAGCTGGAACTGACTACAACATTGGATATCATATCAATATTGCCTAAATCAGGACAGGGGAATCTCTGACCTAATCTGGCCCATATACCTTCTCTTTCCAGCCCAACTATGGAAAATTATACTGACTCATTAACAATGAGGATACTGAGTGATAGAAGGACAACCACCTATTCCAATGCTATCGAACACATACCTTTTAAATATAATATGTAAACAAAATGAATGAATATACTACTGGGTCTTGCTTCTTTAGGACATCTGTGTGGAAGCAGTTTGGGTGAAAGTCGTGGCCACTCTGAAACTATAATGGTAGCTCCGTCCCGCCACTTGCGGAGGCGGGGCATCTTTGCCAGCCGGCGGAATCAGTCGCCGGTTGGCCAAAACTGCCGCGCGGTGCACGTCGGGGCAGCGCGGATATTTAAGCCCCCCCCCACGCTTCCCCCGACCTTCCTGCGCGGATTTAGCTTTCAGCAGGGAGGAAGATCTTCGCCTCGGCTCCGGCTCCGCTTGACAGCTGGCCAGCGGAGATCGGAGCGATAGGGGAATCTCCGCGCTGCAGGGAAGCAGCGCAGCAATCTCCGCAGCCGCCCGTCAGCTGGCTGATCGGAGATAAGGCTGAGTGCCTTCTTTAATTCTCTTACCGGGGGAGTGGGAGGGAACCGGGAGGGGGGAGGGCAGAGGAGCCAGGCTCGTGTGAGCCTGCCCCGCGGGGGGGGGGGTAGAGGACCCTCGGAGGGGTTCGGGGCAGCGGCTAAGAGGTCGGGTGCGGGATTCTTGCCGCTGCCATTCGATAAGGAGCCCCTTGTGGCTCAGTGGGTTTGGCGCCTGCAAAGGCAGTAGGTTCCTCGGGGTCTCCTGGTTCGAATCCCCGATGGGTGGCTGAGGTGGGGAAAATAAATAAATAAGTAAATAAATAAATAAATAAATAAATAAATAGCAGGAAGTTTTCTAACCACACCAAAGGGACAGCTTGGGAAGCGGCGAGCTGGGGATCCTCGGGAGGTGGTCGGGACACGGCTGAGCAGCACACCCTCACCCCCCGGGGAATAATCTGGAGAGCTTACCCCCTGTCCAGAGCGACCGGACGGCACGCACACCCAGGCCCGGGGTTTGGTCGTGGCGGCCATTTTGTCTCCCCTAGGGGCCCTTCCCCACGTGGCAGGTCCATCCAACTCCATCCTTCATTCACCCTGGGGTGGGGAGCGAAGTAAGGCACTTAGGGGGAGTTAGGGGGGATCCCTGGACTGGCGTTGGGGGACATTTCGTTCCCTGGTTGTCTGGCCGGTCGGCCGCACTGGGGTGGGTAACAGGTGGTGTGCTAGGTGGCAGGCGGCCATTTTGGGGGGCGGTCGGCCATTTTGTTGACCACCTTCGCTAACAACCTTAGGCCTTCAAGGCAGATCCGCATCCATCCGCCCCCCGGGGGACTTAGCTGGGATCAATATTTGGGCATCTGGCAATATACCCTTTTCTCCCACTGGGATCTGGGATTGGCATTTGGCAGCGTTCCCAACTGCATCATGCCGCCTAAGTCGAGCGCCAGCAAGGGCAAGGGCAAGGGCAAGGCCCAGCCGCGCAGACGCTCAGCCCCATTACCAGCTCCAGAACTTTCATCCTCATCCGATGAGGATTGGCAGCCATTCGCGGCTGCTTGGAGCAAACTATCCCGCCTAGAGAAGGAGCGTGCCAAGCAGAAGGGAATGGAGGCTTCTTATGGGGGGAGGCCGTCCAGGGACACCAAAGGATATCGCCGAGCAGGCCTTAAAGTATTGGGTGATCTCATGATGTCCCGTATTTCTGTTTTGGAGAACGCTATGGCGGGATCCTCATCCCAAGTCTCTGCAGGTATACAACCGGCAGTCCAGGCCTCGCACGCGGCTGAGGCGGGAACACCAATACCAGCGATTCCCACTGGAGGAGCCGTATCGGCGACAGCTACCCAGACTATTGTGGAACCTAACGACAACCGGCACCCCTCTACGACCACAACCACGGGCGCCTATCCACAACCCTCCACCGGGTGAGTCTACCATGCACACACACACGCCTAGACGGGTACTCTGGCCCTGGAATGGGAGTGACCCTGTAGTGCGAGAACGGGTGGAAGTTGACTCCATGAGACTCAGGCCCCCTGGCCTGCCTCCGCCAGCTTCGGGCGCGCAGAGCCCGGTTGTGGCGGAGGCAGCTGCCCAGACGGATCCCAGTCCAGGCCTGAACGTAGTCCAGCGAGGGACCGGCAATGGCAGTCCGGCCCCTTCGCTGCCAGGACAGCTGGGGAACCAGAGGGCGCGGCAGTCAGCCCGTTGGATTTACCGGAGGGGGACGAGTCCCTCCCGTTAGGTGATCACCTTTCGGACGCAATGCATGAAAAGATTGTGTCCGGGAGGTATGTGGACATATTTGATTTACTGAACAGGGAAATTGATAACAAAGACCTGGAGAAGCTGGACGAGAAGGAGAAGGAACGAATTAAGAAGCGGAAGCCGGAAAAAAATTGGAATAATTGGCTGACGGCTTTTGTTATGTACGCGGGCATCTATGCTGAGGCCCACCCAGAAAAGGGTGCTGTGCTATGGCACTATTTGGACAATATTATCAGGGCCCGTTCGGACTTCCCGGCTTCAGCTTGGCTGGCTTACGACGAAGCTTTTCGTCGCCGGATAGCCAAGGACCCCTCCCTCCGCTGGGACAGACCCCATAGTTATTTGTGGCTCAGGGTGATGAGTGCCCCGCGCCAGGCCATGCACGAGAGATTCGATAGCGGACACGCCATCTCGCGCCCCGGCCAGGTTGGTAATTCCCGCGCAAGCGCGGGCCAGCTGGTTCAACCCCGACTGGTCTGCTTTGACTACAACAGCAAGGGGTCTTGTGGGCGCCGCCAGTGCAAATTTAGGCATATGTGTTCCACCTGCGGCGCAAACCACCCGGCCTCCACTTGCCCCCGGGGTAAACCAGGAAGCAGCGGAGGGAGGGAGACTGGGGGTAAGCGTAACCAGCCGGGGTCTCCCCCACCTCCAAAAGGGACCTAGTCCCATACGAGTTCCGGTTCTGAGGGCGTGGCTCCGTAGCTACCCCTCCCGGGAGGATGCTTCTTACATCTTGAACGGTTTCATGTATGGCTTCCGCATACCGGCTATTGGGGAGCGGGCTCCTTTTCTAGCTGGCAACTTGAAATCAGTCGTAGGAAGGGAGGAGATAGTGCGGGAAAAGATAGCGTCCGAATTGCGTGAGGGCAGGATCCTGGGACCATTCAATCATCCGCCGACTCCCCGCACTCGGGTATCCCCCTTGGCCATCGTTCCCAAGAAGGCGCCGGGTGAATACCGTCTCATCCACCATTTGTCATACCCGGTGGGGGAATCAGTGAATGATATGATTCCACAGGAATTATGCAGTGTCCGTTATACATCCTTTGATGCAGCCATCAGGATGGTACGGAGCTGTGGCGTGGGGGCGAAATTGGGAAGTGCGATATTAAATCAGCATTTCGACTCCTCCCAGTTCACCCAGAGGATGCTGAACTCTTAGGATTCGCATTTGATGGACATTATTATTTGGACAGGGCTATGCCCTTTGGCTGCTCGATCTCTTGTTCTGCCTTTGAACGCTTTAGCTGTTTTGTAGAATGGGCAGTGCGTCAGCGAACAGGCAGTTCCCACATCATTCATTATCTGGATGATTACCTGTTCGCTGGACCTTCAGGCACTCGGCAATGCGAGTCACTCATGGCTACCTTCCACGCCATGGCAGCTGAGCTAGGTTTACCGCTAGCGGCGGACAAGACGGAGGGCCCCACCACTAAGCTCACTTTTTTGGGTATCGAGCTGGATACCACAACGCAGACGTGTAGACTCCCTAAGGAGAAGTTAGTTGACCTCCACGCCCGCTTGACCGGGCTTTTGGCACAAAAGAAGGCCACGCTTAGGGAGCTCCAGCAGATTATTGGACATTTAAATTTTGCATCAGGGTGGTTGCCCCAGGTCGGGCTTTTGTTCGCCGACTATGCGACGCCATTGCAGGGCTACGTAGTCCTCATCATCGGCGCCGTATCTCGGCAGATATGAAAAGTGATCTCAGGATTTGGCTGCAGTTCTTGTCCAATTTCAACGGTATTTGCTTTTGGCGATCGGAACGATCGCGCCTCGACCTCCAGGTCCAGACTGATGCATCGGGGGCCTTGGGCTTCGGATTATATTTCCGGGGCCGTTGGTGCGCCGGCAGTTGGCCGGAGGAGTGGCAGGTCAACGGCATTACCCGTGACCTCACATTTTTGGAATTATTCCCCATAGTCGGGGCGGTATTCCTGTGGGCGGACCGTCTGGCCAACTCGGTGGTGCAATTTAATTGTGACAACCAAGCGGTGGTGCATATACTGAACAAGTTGACGTCCAAATCAAAACGGGTTATGGGACTGGTTCGCGCCCTTACCCTCCGATGCCTCCAGTTTAACATATTATTCCGAGCCCACCATGTGCCGGGGGTTCGGAATGAGCTTGCTGATGCTCTGTCCCGCCAACAGATGGAGCGGTTCAGATCGTTAGCACCTCAGGCGCTCTTGGACCCCGACATTCTGCCAACCGAGGTATGGAGGCTTGGAGAGTAGAGGCGAATCGGGCCATGGGCATGGCTTTGGCGCCCAATACGCGCCGGGCGTATTCTACGGCCTGCACCGAGTACGCACGCTTTTGCGCGGCTGAGGGGTTCTCCCAACTCTGGCCAGCTTCGGCGGACCAGCTGGTCCAATTCGCGGTACATTTACATTTTAAAGGCCTGGCCCCTAGAACCATACAGGGCAAGCTGTCGGCCCTGTACTATTATGCCAGGGCGCAGGGATTCCAAATTCCAGATTGTCAGTTTCGAATAGGAAAAATGATTGAAGGCTGGGCGAGGGAGCGGGGTAGGCCCCGGGATGACAGGACTCCTATATCCCCAGGGATGCTGTGTAAGTTGGCCGAGGTTTGGCCGCAGGTGTGTTCTGACCCGTTCGAAGTTGGTTTATTCCAGGCTGCCACGTTGGTAGCATTCTTTGGGGCCTTCAGAGTCAGCGAACTGGTAGCCCATTCCCAAATGGATGCATCAAAAACCGCTCTCCAATGGGACGACATGGCTCTCTACGAGGATCATGTGGTTCTCCACATCCGTAAATCTAAGACAGATCAGATCGGCAGAGGTGCAGAGATACGCCTCGGTAGGTGTTCACTGCCTCAGATTTGTCCAATTTCAGCATTACACCGGTACACCCGCCAGATTGGCGCCGGGCGGGGGTACCTATTTCAGCATCAAAATGGATCCCCGTTGACACGGTATCAATTCTGGCATGTATCATCCAGGGCGCTCCAGGTCGCAGGTATCTCTGGTTGGCGTTTTGGCACGCACTCGTTTAGGATCGGCGCTGCCTCCACAGCCGCTGCCATCGGGGTCGATCCGGCTGGGATCCAGCGGATCGGGCGATGGCGATCTAGGCAATTCAAGGCCTACGTCCGCCCCTTAATGGACCGGTAATACCGGGCCAGTTGTCTCTGTTCTTTCGTTGCAGGTCTCGCTCCGGGAGGACGGGCGCGAGTCATCATTTACGGCCACAGTTTCGTTTTTTGGGCAGCCAAGTTCGCAGTGCAGTCAGGACGTGGCCGCGATCTCGGCCTGGGACAGTGGGCCGATCTGGTGTGGAGGGGACGAAGGGGGATGCTATGGAGGGCATTCTTGCCAACCGCCCTCAGTGATCCCCCTGACCCTCACCCGGCCATTGTCGTGGTCCACCTTGGTGGAAATGACTTGACCCGAATGTCGGGCAAGTCCCTTATCCTCCAGGTCATCGATGACCTGAGGACGTTTAAGAAGCATCGCCCGGACACGATCATCATGTGGTCAGCCATCATCCCGAGGTTGCTGTGGGGGTCGCTCCATCCCCCCCAAAAGATGCACAAGGCTCGGAAGGGAGTCAACCGTGAGGTGGCCCGTGTAGTTCAGTCAGAGCTTGGCTCTGTAATTTGGCATCCCGAGATCACGGCACGAACTCCTGACCTGTTCCGGTCAGATGGCATTCACCTGTCTGACAAGGGCTTGAATCTGTTCCTCACAGATTTATATGAGGGCCTGCGGGCCGCATTGTTCGGCCGTTTGGGGTAAAGAGGCGTCAGTGCGCCTCTTTGGTGGCGGGTAGCGCAGAACTAAACAGTGATTATCTAGGTCCCGACCTTAATTGACATCGTCAGAGTGCCTGGCAGCCCATAAATAAGTAGCTAGGGCCAGTATTTGACAGGCACGATTAAAGCATAAAACCTGCCACGCAAAAGGGCTGCCAAGGCTTCATTAACATTGGGGGATGCCTACACAGCTAGGCATCCGTTCTGCGGCAGTAAACAGGCCGCAGAAAATTTACCGGTGGAAAGGGACCTAGATTAAGTAACAACCACAAAGGTGCGCTACGCTCCAGGCCCTCATTAAAGTTACGTTGAGTTTTATACTGTTAATAAATTGTGGCCCTTGTTAACCCAAATCAAACGTGTGTCGACTGTTTATTTCCGCCTGGTCTGGCAATGGTAGCTCCGTCCCGCCACTTGCGGAGGCGGGGCATCTTTGCCAGCCGGCGGAATCAGTCGCCGGTTGGCCAAAACTGCCGCGCGGTGCACGTCGGGGCAGCGCGGATATTTAAGCCCCCCCCACGCTTCCCCCGACCTTCCTGCGCGGATTTAGCTTTCCCCGCCCACCCGCCGCTTATTTGGTGTGGATGGTGATGCTTTGCTGGTCGCTTCGGGGCCGGATGGGAATTTTTGACTGTCACTCTGATTGGCCTTGAGCGACAGTGAGTTTTCGCCCATCCCATTATCCACACGCGAGCGATGGGCTTTGTTAAAATACTTGGTCACAATTTGCGGGTAGCGCAGAACTAAACAGTGATTATCTAGGTCCCGACCTTAATTGACATCGTCAGAGTGCCTGGCAGCCCATAAATAAGTAGCTAGGGCCAGTATTTGACAGGCACGATTAAAGCATAAAACCTGCCACGCAAAAGGGCTGCCAAGGCTTCATTAACATTGGGGGATGCCTACACAGCTAGGCATCCGTTCTGCGGCAGTAAACAGGCCGCAGAAAATTTACCAGTGGAAAGGGACCTAGATTAAGTAACAACCACAAAGGTGCGCTACGCTCCAGGCCCTCATTAAAGTTACGTTGAGTTTTATACTGTTAATAAATTGTGGCCCTTGTTAACCCAAATCAAACGTGTGTCGACTGTTTATTTCCGCCTGGTCTGGCAAAGCTTGAAAAAAGGCCACAGTCTTTCTTAAAAGCGCCTCTGAATCTCTATAGAAGCAATGTTGCCACAGATTCTTCACAATTGACTCTAAGGAGGAGGGTGCCTTTTGGAATGGAAGGACAACCACTGTTCCCATCTCCTTATTGAGTTATGGCAACTGGGCCACACTCACCTGGCCTTGGGAAATGTGGGGGAACTTGTTGATGAGTAGTGTATCTCAATGAGGAGAGAGATATTCCACGTTGGATAGGAGATAAATTTCATTTTGGCCTTGAACAAAGTTATACAGAAAACACTTGGAAGTACAGATAGATTTACTGAAATACAGGTATGTTATATGGCAGTGGTGGTGGTGGGCGAGAGAACATCTCAAGCACTTATCAAACAAAATTATTTGACAATGCAGCTGTCTTAAATATGGCCTTCACATTGAACAAGACCTTGAAATACCCCTGAAGCAGTTCTTGCATTCAAAATCTTATTAAATATGCTTTCTGTTGCTGTTGTGGGTGGTGGTGGTATTTGTTTTGTTTTGGGTGCCATGTCACCTTAGGTGTATGTCTGATGAATTGTTTTTGAAAAAGCTCCCTGTTTGAGGTTGTTAGGTGAAAAAGATAGCAGGGCAATTACAGCTTTAGCTGTTATGCAGAAAAGAGGATTTCAGCAGCTGTCGCTTGCATGCCAAGCTGCAGCTGCTGAAAAATCCTACTTCTTCAGCTGTTAGAGATGTCCCAGTTTTGTTGCCTTTTGCCCCTCCTCAACCAAGGTCCAATGCCATAGGTACAAAGAAAGGCATTAAAGGCACATACCTTTCACATCATAATATTCTCTGAAGTATGTTCAGAACAAACCTACTTCCCCTCGTCTTCTCTGTTGTACTGCATTTTCTTTCCAGTGTAATGCTTGCAGTAACCAATGGGTTTTGTTTATCACCCTAAGTATGAGCAGATTTTAGCTGTTGAAATCTTAAGAGGAATAAAACCTGTTAATCTGTGCACAATATGTGTGCCATATAGATCCTGTCGGTTATAAGATTCAAGCAGACTTTATTGTTTCTGTTCCACCAACCAATATGCCTACTTTTGTTGGATGACAATTTTCATCCAGTATTTTCCTAAGAGTAATGTGGAGAGCAAGGCACTTTGCTGTTTTTGTTGTGACAGACTTTGTTTGTCTTTAAGGATGCTTATCAATTTTAATTTGATTCTACTAAGAATTTGCCAGGCTTCACATGCTTAAGTGTTAAAGGTTTAGGTCTGAATCCTTACATTTACAACCTTTTCTGATCTATTCTATTTTTTTCTGAATTAAAGTTGTCAAGTTATTTTGATGTAATTGCTCCAAGGCAGTCCGGTATAATAAAATGGTCTAGAACACTGTACATCTTAAATTATATGGATGAGAATGTTTGAGAATTTCATTTTAGATTGATTTGCATCAAATTTAGTTTGATCTCATTTGATTTCTATCAAAATGGAAAGAATCTGAATTTTTTAATGAGATGAGTGGATGAGAAATTGAAGGTGACTGTCACTTGACTGAGCACACAGAATGGGTAGTGTTTTGGGAAAGATCAGTACTACTGCATCTCATCACCAAATTAAGTTTGACAGGTGTGGCGGCAGAAGAATTTTGTATCACACATAGATTGCAAACAAGGCACATATTCTAGGGAAGTAGTCATGTGAATTATGGGAAAGTATTCTCCTTGGTTGCAGCTGGACTCACTATTGAATTAGGCATCTGGCTGCATGGCCAGTAGTTGGGAGTTTGATTCCCTGCTGTGCATTCTGGGAAAACAGCCAAGCTGTTTAGCCTTAGGCAACCTCGGGTCTCCCCTTGCCCTTTAACTAGGGCCATGTTTGTGGCCTGGTGAGGCCTAGGGCACTGAGGGGACATCAAACATCTTCAAGCCCTTGTCGTACATGCAGAGGGGCCCATCAATGGACAGGAAGGCTTCTGTCAGGAACCTGCCAGCTGACCAACTGAGATGATGCAGCTAAAGGGAGTGAGAGGAGCCTTTTGCCTGTCAGACCTGATTGGAGAGTTTTCTAGTTTGATCTGCCAGGCAAGTATATAAGATTCTGGCTCTTCTCTGGCAGTCTGCTTCAGGACTTTGCTTGCCCTTCCCTTCAATTTACATTTGTATGCAGAATAGATTTCTGTGCTTCTTGCATATGATGCTGTTCTGCTGGCATTGTTAGGAATGGTAGCAGAGCTTGTGTAAGGAATCTGTTCTGAAATGCAATTCATTTACTGTTGTAGCATCTTTGGTAGTGGGGAAGTGGTGTTCTATGCATAGGAATGGAGTTGGGGAATGGAAAATGAACATTTGAATATTTGACCCTTCCAATGGGAGCTGAGGGAGGGAGGACTGAAAGATTGTGCCAAGCTTAGGAGGGCCACAACAGTCCCCAATAGCCTACTGAAGTGGATCTCCTAGGATCTTGCATCCAACGTCCTTCCTGAAAGTGGGTATCGATGTATGGTTGCCAAGGTCCGGAATGGGTGAGGGGACATCAGTTCCCAGGTGGGTCATCTGATGGTAAAGCAAAAGCAAAGTTGTCTGCTATACCACCCCATACTACCTCTAGTAGTCTCTGGGCGGTTTACAGTTTTTAATTACAGCATGCAGGCTGAACATTGCCCTGCCCCAGCAAGCTGAGTACTCATTTTACCTACCCTGAAAGGATGGAAGGCTGAGTGAACCATGAGCCTTCTACCTGGGATTGAATCCCAGGTTGTGAGCACAGTTTTACCTGCAGTACAGGCATTTAACCACTCCTCATGCTGTTCCAAGTCCATTTCTCTGCAACCAAAGAACCACCAGTTCCTAATTTATTATTTATTATTTATTTATTTATTTATACAGCTTATATACCGCCCATCTTCCTTGTGGAACTCCGGGCGGTTTACAACAAATTTATAGCACAGCAAAATTACAAACAACAAAATAAATATTAATAGATTAATAAAGCAGAGAAGAACAACAACAACAGATGGCGGGACTAAAAAAAAAAAAAAAACTCTGTTCAGGTCACTCAAACGCCTCCCGGAAGAGAAGGGTTTTCAGCGCCTTCCGGAAGGCAGGCAGGGACTCTGCAAGGCGCACCTCTGCTGGAAGATGATTCCAAAGGGTCGGGACAGCCACAGAGAAGGCTCGGGCACAGGTTGAAGTTCTCCGAGCCTCCCTGGGCGTGGCCACGCGCAGCATGTGCGCCCGCAACAACCTAGTCGGACGGGCCGAGGTTGATCACTGGTCGATCCGCTCCGTCAGGTAGCCAGGTCCTAGGCCATGGAGGGTTTTGTAAACCAAAACCAGGACCTTGAATCTAATTTGGGCTGCAACGGGTAACCAATGCAGGCGAGCCAGAACTGGGGTGATATGCTCAAATCGACGCACACCCGCCACCAGTCTGGCCGCTGCATTTTGGACCCGCTGCAGTTGCCGAATGAGAGTCAAGGGCAACCCCATGTAGAGCGCGTTGCAATAGTCCAATCTCGAGATCACCAGCGCCTGGACCACTGTTCTGAGGGAGTCCTCATCCAGATACGGACGAATCTGGGCGATTCGACAAAGGTGGAAAAAGGCAGCCCTGGACACGGCGGACACCTGGGCTTCCATGGTGAGCGCCGGGTCCAGGACTACGCCCAGATTCTGGACACCATCCGATGGCCTGAGGGAAACACCCTCCAAGGTGGGATACAGGCCACCGTAGCTGGATGAGGGGGCCCCAAAGAACATAACCTCGGTCTTATCGGGGTTGAGTTTAAGCCTGTTAGCCCTGGTCCATTCCATGACCATGCCCAGGCACTGATCGAGGGTCCGGACAGCCTCATCTGCAGCGGTAGAAAAGGAGACATAGAGCTGCGTGTCATCAGCGTACTGATGACAGCAGACTCCATGTCCCCTAATGACCTCAGCCAGCGGCCTGATGTAAATGTTGAACAGCATGGGAGAGAGAGACGACCCCTGTGGAACCCCACAAGGGAGTATCCAAGGGGCCGACAACTCGCCCCCATGCTGAACCTGCTGGGGACGGTCTCCGAGGAAGGACCGGAACCAGCTGTAAACATTTGTGCATCTCAGTAAAATGTGAATGGTTAATGTGGTGTGGATTTTCTTTTGGCAGGCAGCAGGCAGCGGAATGAACAATGTATCCTGGGTTCATAGGTCCACAGCCCACAAGTGCCCCTTTGGAGAAGGGAATGTTAAATAATTCTTTGCCTTGAAGACTCTAGAGGATGAATCATCATAAGTTAGACTATACCATATTATTTTCATCTGTAAGATACCCCCATGTATAAGATCCCCATATTTTCCAGCCCAAAATAACAGTAAGAGTACATAATTATAAGTATTACACTCACATGAGTTAGCCTATATAAAGTTAATGCACAGGGGATCCTGAGTCAGAATCTGAGAAATAAAGTCTGCTTAATGCCATGGGTCCTTTCCAGTCCTGAGAGCTCTTTGTTCTATGATTCTATGAACAAATCAAATTCCTAAAGGAAAATACACAGAAGTACTCCAGAATGCATTTGTCCACCTCAAGAGCTGACTAGTTTTTTTCTGTCTGGGCTGCAGCTGAAGTGTGAGCATTTGAATTTATATGTGAACATTTCATTGATTCCATGTGTTAAAAAAGAGGGTGGGGGAGGAGAATAATTGTACTACAAATATTTTATACAACATTAAGGAAGGTGAAACAGAAAATATACAGTAGATTGATTAATCAATGACATATTATATGACTGATTAACTGGCACAAAACATAAAGCTAGCATTTGAAATGCAAACAGGGAAGATCATTCACCCTGGAATGATTCGTATCAAATAATGAAGGGGAGGTCATCACCCTCTGAAGCAGACCACTGGCCTGTCAAACAGCACTTGCCATCAATGATAAATTCTTCCTGAAATAATGGTCAAACTTTTTGTCTAGTAATTTGAGACCATGATTCAGGTTACAGGAGATAGAGAAAACAAGTTTGCTCCTATTCCACGAGACAACCCTTCAAAAATGTAAAAGTGGTCGATATGCTTTTCTCCAGGAGAAGCATGTCCTGCTACCTGAACTCTTCCACACAGAGATGGAGGATCCCTGTGACCCTCCTTTGGACACATTCATGTTTTCTAAACTTCCTTTTTAAAGCTTCCCATAAGGTTGCAGACAAACCTTGCAGCCTTGCTTTTGTTGGCACTTTGTTTTTAGTTTACGTTTGAGGGACCCATTCTTTTAAGGACTCTCTTTGACATGAGGAGTAGCATTAATCAATACATTGGAAACTGGCCTGCTTGAGGGCATCCCCTCCCAGACAGCCTCTGAAAGCAACACTCTTGATCAGCCAAGTGTCCAACAGCACCACAACTCCTGTGTACTTTTGAAAGGGGGCTGAAATTGTCCCTACAGAGCTGCCCCTTCATGACATTTAAGGATAGAGTGGTACCTCTAGTTATGCAATTAACCCATTTCCAATGCATTTTCTTAAGACAAAAAAGAGTTTCCCATAGAAATGCATTGGAAATGGATTAATCTGTTCCAAGTGGGAAATCAACACCCCAGAATTAAAAACAAACATCAACAGGCATGCAAACGACAAAAGCTCAGATCCCTACCTTTCAACCTCTTGAGAAATCCACCCAAAAGTTCCAAAAAGTCCCCAAAACGGTGCCAAAATATATCCAAAATGGACAGTGTGAAAAGGTCATTAAAAATAAGCAGCAGCCCAGGTTCTCAGCTTTCCTCTTCAAAATGGCTCCTTCTTCCTAATTGTAACACTGGAGTTGGCTGGCCAGAAGGTGGCAACATTGCTATTGCAAACAAGCAGGAGTTATTTTGAAAAGGAATCTTTCATTTCCTTTTCCCTTTTGTGACAAAAAACATGGCTTTTTTGTAAATCAAATTTTTCCTATACTCACGGATTTCTATTCTTAAGTCAAATTTCTTCTTAAGTCAAGACATCTGTAAGTCTAGGTACCACTGTAATAGGATATAAAACTAGAAAGGTGGAGGGCAGTCGGGAGAGGGCCGCAGTTTTGTCTCTGCAAGCGGAGCCGAGGCCACAGCTTTCTCCCAAAGGATCTTCAATCACAGCCCCCTCTCGCTGCCCTCTGCCACGGTGCATGACAGCCCACCGGGTTGTCATATACCAGGGCAGAGATTGCTGGAGAAAGGGCTGCAATCCGGCCTCTGGATCACAACCCCCTCTCGCCACCCTCTGCCATGGTGCCTGACAGCCCGCCGGGATGTCATGTACCAGGACGGAGATCTCTGGAGAAGGGGCTGTGATCTGGTCTCCATGCGCAGAGGCTGGATCACAGCCCCCTCTCACCACCTTCCACCTTCCCCATGCTGGATGACAGCGCCAGACACCCTGTCATCCGGCGCGGGGAGGATCCCTTTGAGACCCCTGCTTGCCCCTCTGCATGCGAAGGGCAACGGGGTCTCTGCTTTCCCGCCGGCACTGTCATCCGGTGTGGGGAAGGCAGAGGGCAGTGAGAGGGGGCTGCAAACCGGCCTCTGTGTGCAGAGGCGGGATCACAGCCCCTTCTCCAGTGATCTCCGCCCCGGTGTATGACAGCCCGGCGGGCTGTCATGCAGCATCTTGGAGGGTGGCGAGAGGGATCTTCCAGTGTGGGGAAGCCAAGACCCCCATTTCCAAAGCAACAAAAAAGGAAGGAATTTTTTTAAAAAAAAATCATTCCAAAAAAACAGAAATGAAGAGAGATGGGCCATGGAACAGAACAGAAACAGAACAACATTTTTCCGTTTCGTTCCCATCTCTGCTCATTAAGTCATAACTTGTTCCTTACACATTATCAACAGTAGTGTACTCAATCATATCTTGGGGATCAAAGACCTGAGATTTTCTGAGTAGCACGGCCTTTGATATCATCTGCCACTTGCCTATGGTTATTCCCTGCTCCCTCTGAGATTAGCAACATTTCTCACAGCAGCTGAGAAAAAAAAAAAGGATTTTCCCAGTTCAGGATATAGCTATAAGCCATCCCTGTTGTGAAGATATTTCAGGGTGGCTTGCTCTTATGCAGGCAAATGAAAGCCATGAACAAAAGGACCTGATTCTGATGTCTTGATATGGCTCAATCCAGTGGGCTGCCTTATTCAATTCTGCTTGGTTAAGTCAATTCTGGCTATGAAGAGTACCATGATGAGCACCTGCATTTCTAAATTTGCCACTATATTGCTAATTAAGAGTGATATCTAGACAGCAGATTTTAGAGAACAAGATACAATTTGGTTTCCACAGAGATTGACGGAAAAGTCTGCTATGGAAAAATGAGGTACTATAAATCCACACACACAGCTTTTTGACATTGTATTTTCAATGTATAGGGTTAGGAGACCAGATGGTTCCCCATTCCACCAATTTCAACAGAATGTTCTGCCTTTTAACTCTTCCCAGCCAAGAAGATTTTCTCAACTTCTTTCCCCATAAGCTTCTATGCATTTTGTTTAACACTTCACAGGAATCGATCATTCTCCACAGAACAAAGCTGACAGTAGCAGCAAAAAAGGTCCCAAAAACCTGTGGAAGAGACTATGCAAGCAGAGCAAGATTGTCAAAGCTAATTGTCTGAGAAATCTGTATGCAAAGAGAACACAGTACTCAGCACTTCTCCCAGTGGGTGCTGAGGAAATCTCTCCCTCTCCATGGGGATTCCATCACATTCCTGGTCATTTGCATTTGACACTTGTGAATGTAGATCTTCTTTTAAAGCTAACAAATAAAAGAATTCCAGAGTTTTGCACATAAACCTTTTTTGTTTGGCTCAAGATACAAAGTGTGTTTTTTATTACACAAAATATAGATTAGATCAGTGGTGGCAAACATTTGGCTCACCAGGTGTTTTGGACCAAAACACCCACAGATCTATGTCAATGGCAATACCGGCTTGGAATTCTGGGAGTTGTGGTCCAAAACACCTGGACTGCCAAAGGTTTGCCCCCACTGGACTAGATCATTGAGTCCCAACAGGGGCTATATGGCCCTCTGGAGAGGCCCTGAAATATTTGAAGGAGGACGGGGAGCCACAGACTGGAGACAATTCTTCACATGGTACCTTATAAGGCTTCTTGCACAACTTAAATTAATCCCAATTCACTCTATATTAATTTCACATCGTGTTTATGGCCATGACAAAACAAAAAGCTTGAGAATGGCTTCTCAAAAAAATTGTATGCTTTTGTTTTATTTTGTTGTTGTTCATGCTGCTGCTAATGATAAAAAGCCTTGGTGCTTTCAGTCTTCCAGAAGAGTGAGCAGTGATTGGCCATTATTCTGGCAGTGTCTCAGTGGGTCAAGACCCCCTTACTAATAGACAGAGAGGATGCTTGGGTATATTTGCTGCATCCAAGTGCAAAACAAGAAAGGGGTTGGGAAAATGGGAAAGGAAAACTTTTCTTACTGAGTACAGTGTAATGGTTTTGATTCTAAAGGAAATAATGTCTCATCTAATGACCAAATTTGGACAAAGATTTCTTTTCAGTACAAAGGAAAGAGATTTTTTAAAAAAATTAAAAAAGAGATAAAAATGCATCAAGAGAATTCCGGATATCTTCACATTCCAAACTTTTAAAAAGTTTGAGTTTAGAATCCGAAGGGCTATAATCCTGAATTCTGAATCCCAGTTTCGAATCCAGCATCATGCTAGTTCTCATCTCTACTTTTGACTGTAGAAATAAGGGAGATCATATCTATTTACAACCTCTGTTCTTCTGCCAGCAAGCCAAGATTTGTTGTTTCTGTTCAGATAGGCATTTCAGCTGACTTTAATTGGATGGGTGCAGTAATTTCTTTTTATAAGAAAGATCAAGCAATTATGTTTTTATCATCTTATTGTAATTTTTTTAAATTACTGCTAGCCCCTATTGGAGAAGCAGAAAGGAGGGGGTTTATTGAATAAATGAAGAAATAAATAGTTGATTTTTGCTCTAGCACAAACATCCAAGATGTCCTTCCTGGTGGACATTTTGGTAGCAAAGGGTAGGACTAGGAAATTGCAAAGTTTTTAAGCTTCTTTATGACTGTCAGGCTCCTCAATCCTTTTGTAATGTCCATCCCATTGGTAATGAGACCACATTTTATCTCCATTATTATTTGGTTCAGTGTTATAAAAAGCCTTGTATGGTAGATATTGCATTGCATGAAATATTGAATCTACTTTTAAATGCATTCTATCCAAAGGCATTCAGTTCTTCAAAGCCTTTATTGTAATCTGTGAGGATTTATGCATCAAATGCTTCTTTGTACTTTTCCTCTGTTTGTTACTCAACCCATTGTACTCTTGTTTGTGATGTGTTTAATGTTATTAATTTCATGTGTTCACACTTCAAACCTAAAATTTGAACTGTCCCCCCCCCTTGATGTTCTATTCCTTTCAAACACTGAAGGAATGGCATGGAAGCTAATTTTCCTTCAGAAAGTGAGTGCATGGACAAGACCAGTCTGCTGCTGCCTGTGTACTGAGAGAAATTGTTGTAGAAACCGCAATTAAATAGACCTAGATTCCATCGCACCTCATCCCACCCTCTGGTTTCTCTTAGGACTGTACTATTTATGTTTTTAATTATCTTATTTATTTAATTTATATCCTGCCCATCTAGCCAGAGGATACTCAGGGCCACGAACAACAGTGTGATAAACAAAGATAATAGAGACACACACACAAAAAATCTCAAATAGGGATGGGCACTAAACAAAAAAAATTATGTTTCATTTAATTTTGTTTCATCCCCACTTTTTTCATTTTGTTTGATACATTTTAAAAAAAAATTCATAGGAAATGAACCACTAATGAGATGGTTTGTGTGGAGGGGCTTCAAAGTGGCTATGGAGGGGAAAAGTTTTTCCCCCTACCCCAAACCCTGTATGCCAGCTGATTGGCACTAGGGTGGGGGGGAAAACTTTTTCCCCACTCTAGCGCAGATCTGCTGGCAGGCAGGGCTTGGGGAGGGATTTTTTTAAAAAAGCCCAGGGCTTTTAAAAAAATCTTTTTGCCATCCCCCAAGCCCCGCCTGCCAGTTGGTTGGTGCTGGGGTGGGATAAAAATGAGGAAGCAGCATTTTGTTACAGACTAAACAAAATGTTGTTGTTTTTTGTTCCATCTGTAAGCCACATACAGGCTTGTGGAAGGGAAAAAAAGGTTTTTTAAAAAGCTCCTGGTTTTTTTTAAAAAAAAAACTTTTTCCCGCCCCCAAACAACATGCACCAGCTGATCGGCACTGGGATGGGGTCTCTCTGGCCAAGTAGCCTCTCTGAGATGAATGAGTGATCTGGGTGTTACTTTTCAGGATGAGCCATTCTGACAGATGCTAAAACTTTGTGTCATGAGAATTTGGATCATTCTGTTTTAATTTGATACAAAACAAATGCCCTTTGAAAGAAAGATTTTGAAGGACTAGAAATTTCAAAGAAATTGTCATGAGTGAGATTCACAAGTTCAGTTCCCATAGGACGCGGCTGAGGAGTGTCTCCTGCCTTTACTGTGTACAATCATCCCCACTATTAGCTTCCCACACTTTTATTAAAGCCAAGAGGAAAATGTCAAAATGAATTACCCAAAGGAATATCCACCTCCTGCCTCCTCAAAATCAAGAAGTAGAAGTAAGCAGCAAATATGGAGGTAGACGATTATGATTGCTTTTAAAAAATAAATACCTGTGGTCACCAACATCTTCCATAGGGAAATGACATGTCCAGGAAATAGGAAATTCTGGTAACTCAGAATTAGCATCATCTTTTTCCTGGAGCTGGACATAAATGCTGCCATCCCTGACATGCTCATAGGACTTACAGTAAAGGAACCATTTTATATCTCTCTGCAATAAAGACAAAATAATTCCCCCCCATGTAATATGACAGAGTAGTTGGGTGGTACAACAATATAGTTAAAAATAGAAATAGCATTTAGAAAAACCTGAGGGAGGTGTTGAAGAATACCATTGCCTAGCCAGCCCAGAATAACAAGACAGGATGCCGGAGGCAGGTTGAAATAGGGACACATTTATTGAATACTGGGGGGAAAGCACCCTCTTTCAAAAGGGAGCCCATAGTAGTGCAGAAGCATGATCTGAATATGAGACCAGACTTACCCCAGAACCAGATCAACTTCTGGTGAGTTCCCATAACATTGGGATATTTCCCAGGTGGAGGCCACCTGAGGTGGTCTGAGTGACTGACTCCCCCCCCCCACAAAAAACCGTTCTCCAAACTGTGGGATAGTGGCTCTGCCTCACCCCACAATCATCCATAGACTGCAAGTAAAAGTGAAAATACCTAGGAAGGCTACGAACAGCAGCCTGTCTCTTGCTGTTCATAGTCTTTTGAAAAGTTCTTCAGCCCCACCCTCTTGAAGCCACCATATTTGGCCTCCTGCTCCTGCCTATCCCAGAGAACAGGTTTCTGCCACCACAAATGCAGCAGCAAAATGAGCAATGCATTGAGACACAATTTTTCGAAGGATACTCTCCTCTGAACGTTTGGCGGTGCAAGAAAAACTAACTTCACTGAGGAGATAAGAAGAAAGCAGTGCTATAATAGCTAACGGTGAGCCCCTCTAAGAGATGAGATAATATGTCCTTCCCTTGCAAAACTTTGGTGATCTTTCCCCTGCTCCCACATTTTTTTTCTGCCCCTAAATAGATTCGAGAATTACAAAATGCCATTTGTGCACAGGTGGTTTCTTTTGCCACCCTCATTAGTTTCTTTGTTAACACGATGATATGCCAGTTTAGTTTATGCTTAGCTCGCAACATGCACAGAGCTGGGGGGAAATGCCATTTAAGGGAGAAGCTCCCGCACATATGAATGTAATAATCAGCCCACACTTTTAAAAATGGACAAGATATTTTCACACATTAAAATGTTTTTAAGCCTTCTAGCATTCCATTTCTTGTTTTGCATAAAAATGTGGGATCAACACGGAGGTGAAGGAAAATGCTGACTTCCATTATTTTCAGGGCCAGATGGATTGCAAGAGGTACCGAATACAATCAAACTTGCAATATTTTCAAGGACTACGGAGGGCCTTCAGTCTTTCCTACAGGGTTCTTTGTACCTTGACAAAACTGGCAGCAACAGAAAGTCTTCAGAGAAAGACTTTCTCCAGAAACTCTTCAGCAGAAAGGGAACGCAACATTTCACGACTAATTGACAGAATTAATTTCACCTCTTGGTGCATGAATTATACGCAAGCAGACCTTGCCTTTCCCAAAATGACTTGTTTACAATCGTTTAGTAAATTGCACTGGTAATTTAATTCCTGTTTTTGAAAGGTTCCTCCCTTAAGGATCTCATTTTATTTTTAGTATCAAGAAAGACAAGTTCTGCTTTCTCAGCTTCTTGCATAAAGCACATATTCTCTTCTTCCACATGAAACTAAGTGACTTATATGGTAGAGGGAAAAGATGACTTTGTTTGAACTTCAAATGTTAAAAGCATATTTTTTTATTTTTCTGTGTGTTTGACAGAATATTTACTGACTTGAGTCACCAGATTTGTAGGTCCACTTTGATTCTTGGTCTATAGATTCTAAAAGAATCCTTAGATCTGGTCATGGGTGTACCTGTGTGTATATGTGTGTATTGAGGAGTGATGTGTCCTAAAGTAGTTTCCAACTGATGGTGATCTTAATGGGGAATCAGGGTATGTGAAAGAATTAAGGAATAATTTTACTATTACTGCCTCTCCCCAGGGAATTCCCACAGCCAAATGGGAATTTTAACCCTGGCCTCACCCAATACATTATTTCATACTGATTCTCAAAGTAATACCTCGTCAAGCCTTATTGCTGCTTATCTTATCTTTCTTTCTTTTAAAAATTTGATTGTTTTAACCTAATTCACTTTTTCCCCATCTTGCTTTCTGAATTCAAACTTAGTACCCATCATTTTCCCCTGTTAGTTCTAATGGACTCCTCAGCAGCTTTCAATACCAGCTGCTTGGCCTTCTCTCCCTTCCTTGATCCAGTTCAAACTGAATAAAAGATTTCCAGGAAGGAACCCACCTTTTTACTTCACTGTTGATTTATTGATTTATTTTTATCTGAATATTTTTGCCTCATCTTTCTACTTGGAAAAGGACTCAAGTTGGCTTACAATGAGGGACAATATACAGCCCAGAACATTTAAGGCAGGCATGCCCTCCAGATGTTTTGGTCCACGACTCCCAGAATTCTAAACTCAGTTTGCCAATGACAAAGGACTGTGGGAGTTGCAGTCCAAAACATCTGGAGGGCCAAAGTTTGGACATGCCTGATTTAAGACATATTCAAGTTAAGAAGAGGGAATCAGAAGAGGCAGCTTAGAACATGTTGCCTTGGCCAGAACAGGTTTCTCAAGAAAGGGGTGTAACTGGCATACTAGTTTTAACTGTGCATATGCTCTCCTGGCCACAGCTGTGACCTGGGCATCTAGGCTCAGGGATGAATCCTGGAGCACCCCCAAGCTATGCACCTTTTTTTTTCAACTGAGGAGGGGGGTAATCCCATCCAGTATAGGTTACATCCCTATTTGTCAAGTCCTTCAATGTTTCATCTTCTCCACCATGACAAATGAAAATTAAATCACTTGTGAAAAATTTGCTAGAAACTGGATTAAGGTTTCACTAATATGCAGAATTATGTTCTCATCATAGGGGATTGGAATGCTAAAGAAGGGAGTCAAGTGATAAAAGGAATAACAGGCAAGTTTGCCCCTGGAGTTCCAAACAAAGTAGGACAAAGGCTAATTGAGTTTCGTCAAGAGAACAAGCTGGTCACTGCAAACACTCTTTTCCAACAACACAAAAGGCGACTCTACCCATGGACATCACCAGATGGACAATACAGAAATCAGATTGATTATGTTCTCTGCAGCCAAAGATGGAGAAGTTCTATACAGTCAGCAAAAATGAGACCTGGTGCTGACTGCATCTAGGATCATCAGCTTCTTATAGCAAAATTCAAACTTAAACTGAAGAAAGAAGGGAATACCACTGGGCCAGTCAAGTACAATCTAAACCGAATCCCTTATGAATACACAGTGGAGGTAAAGAAATGATTTAAGGAACTAGATTTGGTGGACAGAACACGTGAAGATTAGGCCACTGGTTCCATTGCCTCTTGGGAAATTAAAATTACAAGACGTCTGCTTCTTGAGAGGAAAGTGATGGCAAACCTAGACAGCATCTTAAAGAACAGAGACATCACTTTGTTGACAAACATCCAGATAGTCAATGCTGAGGTTCTCCCCAGGGTGTTGGGGAGAACTGTAGCAAGAAGCTGCTTTCTTGAGGGGAAAAGCAGCCTGTCTCTGCCTTCCGAGCAGATAGAAAACAGCTTGTCTCTTAACGAGCAGGGAACTGAGAGATCAAAGAAGTGCAAGATAGATAAAAAGGCTGAGCTCAGAAATAAATATTGACACATTTTGTCCAGCAGAAGTGGACCGAAGACAAAAGGCCTCCAGGTATTTTATTGAGTAAAAAGATTACACTATGCTGTTTACTAATTAATGAGTACCCAAACCTTTACTATAGGCTAGCAGTTGCATCACCTTGCCAGGATTGGTCAAGAAACCTGTTGATGCCTATATGGCATTGCTAGACACAAGCAGAAGCTGGGAAAGAAGGGGGACCCTCCCCCCACAGCTGTGGTCAGCATGGAACCTAGCCAGGAAAGTCTTCTCTTCACTGAAGCAAAGGTCAGCCTGACCCAGCTGCTAAGGAGCAGATTCCCACAAGTCAAAGCTAGGTTTTTCCACTAGTGATGTAGGGAAGTGAGAGCTGGAGCATAAAGGCTGATTGCTGTAGAATTCACGCTTTTAAGCTGTGGTTCTCAGGGCCGGCGCTAGTTTTATTTGCACTCTAGGCGGCGGGGGGTGGGGCGGTGGGCATTTTGGCGGCGGGGGCAGTTTGGCGGTGGGAGGGTTGGCAGCGGCAGTGGGGGGCGTGGGTGGTGGGGGCGGGGGCAGGGGGCATGGGCGGGCACAGGCGGGCAGGGGGTTGCGGGGTGGCGGGGCGAAGGACAGGCCGCGAACAGCGGCAGGGGGGAGGACGGGGACAGGGCGGCACCCCCTGTCCATTTTGGCACCCTAGGCAACTGCCTAGTTCACCTTAATGGACGCGCCGACCATGGTGGTGCTGGAAGAGACTCTTGACAGTACCCTGGACTGCAAGGAGATCAAACATATCTATCCTGAAAGAAAGCAACCCTGAATGTTCACTGGAATGACAGATTTTGAAGCTCGTGAGGAGAGAGGACTGCTTAGAAAAGTCCCTGATGTTGGGAAAGATTGCAGGCAAAAGGAAAAGGGGATGGCAAAGAAGGTTGGATGATGTCATTGATGCAACCAACATGGATTGGACCAATCTCTGGGAGGCAGTGGAAGACAGGAGGACCTGGTGTGCTCTGGTCCATGGGGTCACGAAGAGCTGGACACAACTTAACATATGCAAGATACTTAATTAGGGATGTGAATTTTGCCATCTTTTGCTATCAGTGAGCGAAAGAAACCTATATTTTCCCCATAAGATATCTGACATGTCTTGCTCCTTCTTCCTCCCTCTCTTGCTCCCTCCCTCTCGAGAAATCTTGCAGGGTTTTTTTTTTTTTTTTAATTTGTGTTTTTTTTTCTGGAAGAAACAACAATATGCACAAAAGTAAAACTTATTGTGCAAATCTTCAGAAGAAATCTATCTATCTATCTATCTATCTATCTATCTATCTATCTATCTATCTATCTATCTATCTATCTATCTATCTATCTATCTATCTATCTATCTATCTTCACATTCTTCACTTGATTCAAGTTTGGTTTCCCTCAGATTTTTGAATTGAACAAAAACTGATGATTGGGATCTAGATCAATAAACTGAAGTATTATCAAAGAAAGAAAGAAAGAAAGAAAGAAAGAAAGAAAGAAAGAAAGAAATGTTATTGCTCTGCATGTATTCAGATTGAAGATCCACAACAAAGCTTTCTAAATAGGTTAAAAGACAAAACATTCACTACTAAAACAGAATTAAAGTAAAAGCATATGAATGCGATAAAATAATTGAAAACTCATTATGAAGAAAAGTGCATTAGATCCATTTAATCAATTGTTTGAGTGAGTCAATACTTCCATAAATCTCACTAATTCATTGTCTCTACTTTTTTTAGCGGCAGAAAATTAAATTCTGGCTCTAAGCTCTGGTGGTGAATATGTCCCACTGTGTTGACTGCAATGAATTCATCCAGATTTAGAACATGTAGAATAAATACAGGACACAATTGCTGCTGATTAGATGTACTTGCTGACTCGACTCAAAAGTGAACATGGTGTATTTGTGTGATTTTTAAAAAATCCTTTATCATGTTTATCAAAAGGGACATTTTTGTATAGGACCACCTACTCTAATTTTCCTGATGAGATGATGAGTCTTTCTGATCAGTGTGGATAAGATTTCAGTTCATCAACTTACAATTCAGAAGGAATCTAACACTTGCTTGTCAACACTGTGATATAGAACGTTCAGATTAACTTATGCTACAGCTGCAGTGGGTGAAAAATGTTTTTGTCTCACATAAATGCAGCTGCTGTCACACATTGTTCTAATTAGCATTCCTTAAGCCTAACAGTCTCATTAGCAGTGCTACCATCTATTTTTATTTTGCAATTACTATATATTGACAGTAATAATTCATATTGTAAATTAACAGACTCTTAACTTTTGAAAATAAATGTGCAACTTCTGATTAATGTGTCCCAATTAAGCAAGATGGCAAAAGGAAAAAAAATCTGGGCTCATGTCAGACATCTTTAACCAGTTATTTTAATTTTTATTTATTTATTTGCTTAAAACTCAGTTGTCATATTAATGCCTGATATTAATTGTTGAAATCTTCTTCTGTATTGTTCTAAGCTATTTATTTACACTGTTTTATGTCAGTCAGTGGAATGCAAAAGCAACATATAACAACTGAAACAAAAGTAATAAAAACATTTCAAAATCAGAAGTTCATCATGAATGTAATGGTTTCAGTATTTGGCCAAAGAGGTAAATGTTGGGAGTAGAGATGGGCACGAATAGAAAAGATGGAGTTTCATTTGTCGTTTGTCATTTAGAGGTCCATTTTGGTTCATTTCCGTTGTTCGTGAAATTTTTCAAAAAATTCATTTTCATTTTGTTACCGTTTCGTTACCATTTCATTACCACTTATTCCAATTTTAATGATTTTTTTTAGCATTTAAAGCCGCTCATTTCATTGCAGTAACAGAAACGAAATGCGCGACCAAAATCCCCGCGTTTCTGTTCATTTCGTTTCATTTTAGGGACAAATTTTGTTTGTTGTTTCATTGCATAATGAAACAAAAAACAAACAACAAAAATGAAAAATTGTTTGTTCCGTGCCCATCTCTAGTTGGGAGCTCAATTCCCCAGCAAGCCTATTTGACTATATAGCAGATGCACATTTTAACCAATCACCTAAATATCAGTAAAAATAGTGTAACATGCATGCTGCCCCTAATATTGCTGGGTTGTTGATGCTGTGATGGTGTCATTTCATAGATCTGCAACTAACTATAACATTTTTTTATAATTCTCTGGTATTATTCCCAATGACTGGGGGGAACCACTAAAATGTGTGTTATCAATACGAGTTACTTCTATTGCCATGTCTCTATCTTTTGTAATATTTTCCAATTCTTTTTCTTCATCTCTGGCTTCCCCTGGAATTGCAATGTCCAGGGGTTTTATCCTTCATTTCTTCATTCTGGTGTCTGTCTGTTTGAATCTTACAGTCCCACGACATCTAAACTTGGCCATTTTGTGGTACCTTCTCTAGCTGATATTTCCACCCATTTTGGATGCTGACCAAATATATTTTAACAGAATAACTAGTATATTTAGCTGATGATTGTGGGTCCTGGTGGCAATTTTAGTGTTGTGTTTTAATGTATGGTATTTATTGTACTTAAATGTTTTTGTTGTTTTAATGTTATTGTAATTTTGATGTTTTAATTGTTTATTTTGATTGTGAGCTGCTCAGAGACCTCTGCATAGTGGGCAGCATACAAGCTATATAAATAAATAAAAATATTAATTTTGCAAATCTCTCATGTCTACCTTAGTACTGTTTCTGTGCAATCTTTAAACCTTCACTTTTTCTTGGCAGTTGACACAAATTCCTTAAATTTTAGCTGTCTTATTAGTTTGGAGTTTTTTTGGTGTTTCCCAGTTTTAACCATGCAAAAGTTAAGTTGTTATTTTGCCGAGCCAGGTTGAAAGAAAGAGGCGACACACATTCCGCTTGGGTTAAATAAGGGCCACAACTTTATTAACTACAGTAATGAATTTTAAATTACTTATCAATGAACAATAACTTTAGGAGGGCCTGAGCTGTAGCGCATCATCAAAATGGTAACAACAAATTGATTAGGTCCCGCTACTCCACCAATTTCCTGCGGCCCGTTGAACTGCCGCAGTGAGGATGCCAACGAGATCTTTTGGCATCAACGCTTGATTAAAGGTTGGCAGCCCTCCTAGGGTTTTGGGTTATTATTATTATTTGCTCCCTAACTAAATCCTATTGGGTTATTAATGGAAGGCTGCCGAAGACGTGAAGATGTAATTAGATTCGGGACCTAAATGGTTAACTTTTTATGCGCTACCCGCCAGTTGTGACCGGGGTTATTACCTACAACACCCACCGCCAATATGTGAATGGTGGGATGGGCGAAAAAACACCACCGCTCAAGGCCAATCAGAGAAATGGTCAAAAATTCCCATCCGGCCCCGAAGCGACCAGCAAAGCATCACCAGCACATCGTAAACAGTGGCGGGAGGGCGGGGAAACCGGCGATTGTGGAGTCAGGCTGAGGGGAGCGCGCCAAGGACTTATAAAGGGCGCGCTCCCCTACCGTAGGCTACGCAAATAGCGGAGCCATTAGCCGCCTCCTTCAACCGGCCGGCAAAGGTGCCCCTGCTCGGCACGAGGCCAGGCGGAGCAGCCATTGCCGAGCCAGGTTGAAAGAAAGAGGCGACACACATTCCGCTTGGGTTAAATAAGGGCCACAACTTTATTAACTACAGTAATGAATTTTAAATTACTTATCAATGAACAATAACTTTAGGAGGGCCTGAGCCGTAGCGCATCATCAAAATGGTAACAACAAATTGATTAGGTCCCGCTACTCCACCAATTTCCTGCGGCCCGTTGAACTGCCGCAGTGAGGATGCCAACGAGATCTTTTGGCATCAACGCTTGATTAAAGGTTGGCAGCCCTCCTAGGGTTTTGGGTTATTATTATTATTTGCTCCCTAACTAAATCCTATTGGGTTATTAATGGAAGGCTGCCGAAGACGTGAAGATGTAATTAGATTCGGGACCTAAATGGTTAACTTTTTATGCGCTACCCGCCACCAAAGAGGCGCACTGCGGCTCTTTACCCCACAGCCGAACAATTCGGCACTCAGGCCCTCCTTAATATTCTGAATAAGGATATCCAGGCCCTTGTCCAATAAATGGACACCATACAGACGAATTAAGGTGGTTTCCCCAGCAGGGACATTGGAGTGCAAAAGGACAGCTCCCGCGTCGGCCTGCCCAACGCAGGCAAATAACTCGTAGAGGCCCTTACAGGCCTAGTGCATGTTTGCGGATGGTGGCTCAAACCACCGTTCACCGGGAAATGATCACAGACCAAACAACACGAACCAATGAGCGAGTACGCTGGAACGCTCTCAGATCCACGCGGATCTTGAGAATGAGGGACTTGCCCGCCATGCGAGCCGCCAATGGGCGAGTCCGATGTAACGCACTCAGATCCACGAGGATCTTGATAATGAGGGACTTGCCCGACTTACGAGTCAAGTCAATTCCTCCCAAAATGGGCAACCCCGATGCTCAGCAAGGGGGCAAGGGGGGGTCACTGAGGGCCACAATAAGAGAGGCGTGTCAAGGCATCACCTTCTTGCCCTTCCACAGGGAACCGGCCCATTGGCCAAGGCCGAAAGCGCGGCCACGTCCCAGGCCGAAAGCGCGGCCACGTCCCAGGCCCAAAGCACGGCCACGTCCAAGGCCCAAAGCGTGGTCACGTCCCAATCCGAAATCGCGGACACGTCCAAGGCCGAAAGCGCGGCCACGTCCAAGGCTGAAAGCGCGGCCATGTCCAGACTGGGTAGCAACTCGAAGGCCCCGTAAACCAAAACTGAGGCCGTAAACCAACGCTCGAACCCGGCTCCTGGGAGGTCGAAGCTGTAACGAAAGAAAAGAACAGCTGGCCCGGTCTTACCGGTCCATTAGTAAATGTACAGAAGATTTAAAATTTTCGGATCTCCATCACCCAATTCGTTGGTTGCTGACCTAATCGGCGCCAAAGGCAGCTGCTGTGGAAGCAGCACCTATCCGGAGCGAATGACGCCCAAAATGCCAGCCCGATATGCCAGTGACCTGGAGTGCCCCCAGAGAAATTGTCCAATATTGGCAACCTGACAAAGGCGACCCCTCTTTGAGCAGGAATAGGTACCCCCGATAAGCGTAAGCGAGCAGGGCGGACCATAACACTAGGACCGGGCAAGTTTGGAGCACAGAATACCTACGAAGGTGTATCGTGCCAGCCTTACCTCGCTGGTCAGTCTTCACACTACAATTATGCTGAAAGACCAGATCCTGCTCGCAGACCAGACCCGACCAACGTAATGCATAATCGAGGAGTCGGTATTTTTTTTTTTTTGGATTGGGCAAGCAGCTCGCTAACGCGTGAGGTGGCGAAAAAAAGGGGGGGTACCAAAGTGGCAGCTTGAAACAAGGCAACGTCATAACTGGAGGAACAAACTCGAGGCTATGCAGTAGCCAGCCTACATAACCTATTAGGAGCGATCGGAATCTTCAGAATAACTCGAAAATTGGGTTAGGTCCGGGTAATACCACTGCGCTGCCACCCCAAGGGGAACGAGGCAGCACACTAAGTTTCGGCCGAAATGTGGCGCGTATGATGGGGACTACGAAGTCCCACAATACTATAGCACGGTCTGCGCAAAAATGGACGACCATGCGCCGCAACTCCATGACGGGTAGATGCTGGACTGTTGGAGCCGACTTACCACACAAATACGCAGCCCAGGCTAAAACCCGGGCCAGAAGTGATGAGTCTTCAGTGCCAGGCGGGAACGTGACTACGTTGGAAGACACAGCAACTGGGGGGGGGGCAGCGCGGAGCATGCGATGACGCGGCTACTTCAGTAGTCACAGATGGCGTACCAACAGAAACGCTACTGGCAGATCCTGCTAAAGTGGACTCAAGAAAAGAATTGCATGTCACCATTAACCATCATTAGTTTACGCCCCGCCCTCCCCTGAGCCTTGGCCTCGCTCGTAGAGAGCTCCCATAAGTCCCATAAGTCACGGCCTTCCCCTGCCTTTCAGCGTGCTCGCACTCCCACGAGGTAGCTTCTACCAAGCTGCCAAAAGACTAAGCGATTCATCACCTGCTGAAGAGGATGGATTAGTAAGGGGCTGCTGACTAAGCTGTTTCTTGGCAGGGGGTTTTCCCTTCCCATTAGAACCTCCCTCCTTAGACAGCGTAGCCGAATCTAAGGGGCAAACAGGTGGAAAGTAACTCTGTGGCGTGGGCATGGCACAAACCGTCAACAGATTCAAGGAGAATGGGAAGGGCGGCCCTGATATGTAGCAGCCAACCCAAAATGTGGTGTGTAACAGCCCGCACTTTTCGTGGCGCCTGACTTCATGACAGAGGACCTGAGAGGATTCTGCTGCCTGAGCCACCCCTCTTGGCTAAAGAATTAAATCAAATACAGGTTGAAAGAGAGGAGGTCTTAGGACTAATCGGTAAATTGAAGATTAACAAGCGTAAAGGAGCTGGATACAGGGATAAGCAGTGAGGTGGGGGCAGTTGGCAGATGACACAAAACTTTTCTGAGTGGTGGAAACCAAAGAAGATTGTGACGAGCACCAGAAGGATCTCTCCAAACTGTGGGAATGGGCTGAGAAATGGCAATTGTGTTTTTAATGTAACCAAATATAAGGTAATGCCTCTTGGGGCAAAAATTCCAACTTCATGTATCAACTCATGGGCTCTGACTTATCCGTGACGGATCAGGAAAGAGATCTTGGTGTATTGGTGGACAGCTCCATGAAGGTGTCACCCCAACGTGTGGCAGCAGTGAATAAGGCCAGTTCCCTGCCAGGGATTATCGAAAAAGGGTTTGAAAACCAAACCGTCAACACTATAATGCCATTGTACAGAACAATAGTAAGGCCCCACCTGGGGCATTGTGCACGATTCTGGTCACCGCATCTCAAGACAGACATAAAAACATATGGGCCTCTTTAGTCTGGAAAAAAGGCACCTGAGAGGGAATATGATTGAGACATACCGAATCATGCAGGGTATGAGTAAAGTGGCTAGAGGGAAGCTCGTCTCTCTCTCCCACATGCCAGAACCAGGGCATAAACTCAAATTGAGGGCTGGGAGAGTAAGAACTGACAAAAGAAAATATTCATTTATTTGTTTATGTATTTATTTATGTATATATTTATTTATTTATTTATTTATTTTTTACCCAGCGCATTGTAAGTCTATGGAACTCCCTGGCACGGGAAGTGGTGGTAGCATCTGGCCTGGATGCCTCCAAAAAGGGGGGGGGAGGCTGGACAGACTCCTGGGGAAACAGTCGAGCACAGGTTACAAACCATAATGGAGAAACCAGGGTCCTTCAAGGGCCATACGCAGGTGAGTGGTATCAGCAGACAGACATGTAGTCTCATGCGCTCCCAAACACATCTGGTGGGGCCTAGATGGCATAGCCGAACAGAAGGGCGAACAGGTGACAAGTAACTCAGCCATGTGGCTGCGGCACGGACTCAAAATGGATTCCAAGTGTATCTGAAGGATGGCCCTATTATGTGACTGCCAAAACAAATTGAGGCACGGGTATAACAACAATGAATAAAGAGGATGGATGCAGATTACACCCACCCCCCATACACACTGACAGATGATGTGCACAAAATGGCTGAGCGGGTGGGCAGGCATGCCACCACCGAAGTTGAAAAATTACTGCCCATTAACTTTGGATGAACAATACAAGCTCGCTAGACTCCCCTAATAAGTCAACAAACAGACAGAGGGGTTCAGGGCCACTCGGAATGTTCAGCCGGGCAGATGGATGTAGATCGATGCCTAAGGGGTGAGCCCATGAGGCATGGCCAAAATGGCCACTGGGTACCAAGCCAGATTGGCCCCCCTGCGTCACCCCCGATAGAAGGGTGTAATATCCCCTAAACAAAGCTAAAAGCTTACAGCCCAGGATAACTGGAGGTAGGTAGAGCTGCCCAGGGCACCCAGCCCGACGGATGGGCATGGATTTAAGAGCTAAGAGTAGGCCCAGAGCGTCCAACCAAAATGGCCGCCGAGTGTCAGAGCGGAAAATGGCCGCCCAACCCAAAGGCACAGGTTACAAAACAAAGCTGGGGGTATGTAATCTCCAGGCTTAAGAACCAGGGTACTTCAAGGGCCAGATGTAGGGGAGTGGTATCAGGAGACAGAGATCTAGTCTCATGCACTCCCAAACACATCCAGTGGCGCCGCTGTGAGATACAGGAAGCTGGACTGGATGGGCCTTTGGCCTGATCCAGCATGGCTCTTCTTATGCGCTTATGTTCACATGTTCACTGCCCCAATCCACACCCACCCAACTAAGGTGATACTACAAGAAATTCGGGCAGCCAGGAGGAACCTAAAAGATGATACCCCGGGCAACCGCGACCAGTTACCCCACAGGACTAAGCTCGGAAATTCAGTCTCACTGACCGCCCCGCCAAGCTAGTAGCACCAGCCAGCTGGGAGCCGGGGCTCCCCAGCTCAGCCGGCGCTCGGCAATCCTGCGGGCTTGCCACAGCTTAAGAAGCCGGGTGCGCCACTTCCCTAGTCAGCCCCTGATAACAAGCCCTGACAGGGGCTCGAAAAGGCAAGCAGGAGGCAGCGCGCAGCAACAAGCTACTTTTCCATTAAACGGCGGCCCTGGGGGGGAGTGCTGTTTAGCGAGCTCAGCCGGTCGTCGGAAGCTCGCCGGGAGGCCGCTGGTACAGAGGGAGCCAGGAAGGCTCCAACTGCTCACTTCCACCCACCCCCGCACACTAAACCACCCGTCGCCCGAAACACCCTGGAGCGACCACCCCTGGAGCGAAGGAGGTATGGGAGGCGAAGGGACAGCTGCTCCCGACAATCAGGCGATTGGCGGGAGCCGAAGGGGGAGCAGTAGCTTCCAACTCAACCGGAGCGCCAGCCGCTCCGGGAGGCTGCAAGGCAGCCCATGCTAGATCGCTGGATAAAAGGAGCTGAAAAAGCTCCGCAGCGGCTCTGGCGCTCTCCTCCCCGGCAGCGAAGCCCAGCTGCTTGTCGGAACTACCGACAAGCAGCTGAGTAAAAGAAAGATGCAGGGAGCTCGCGCTCGCTGCTCTCGGGGCGCCCCGCAGTCACACAGGCTTGAAAGAGCCTGGCCAGCCGACCCACCAGCCTCCCTGAGCTCTTCTCGCACGAACTCGCCTGTCACCAAGGCTCCGGGAGGCGCGGTCCGGCAAAATGCTTTCTCCCGACAATCAGCTGATTGTCGGAAGAGCTGTAGCCAGCGGGGAAGAAACGGACAGTCAGGCACGCGAACCCGGGACGGCGTGCCACTCGCTCCAGGGGGAAACCGGCGATTGTGGAGTCAGGCTGAGGGGAGCGCGCCAAGGACTTATAAAGGGCGCGCTCCCCTACCGTAGGCTACGCAAATAGCGGAGCCATTAGCCGCCTCCTTCAACCGGCCGGCAAAGGTGCCCCTGCTCGGCACGAGGCCAGGCGGAGCAGCCAATGTCTTTATCAATATTTCTCAGATATTGTCTGTGCTGTGTTTATTTAATTTATCTTCAAATTATTGTTTCCCTTATCCATCCTTCATTTTCAGACTGATGAGGCTGTTTGGATGAGCAGTGAAATGTTTCAATCTCTCAAGAAAAAGAAGTCCAGTTGCCATGATTTAACTTCCAGATAAACTCACCTGAATGATTGAGAATCTTCACAGGCATCCTTCATTTCTGTTGACTTCAAGAGCCTTTCCATTTTCTCTACTTCAAGTAATTTATCTCTGCTTTATTTAAATAATCATTTAGGCTTCTCTTTTCTTCTCCTCCTACCTATTATGTAGTAATATACAACCTCTAATTTTCTGCATTAAATATAATCTGTCCACATTGCTTCTGAGATATAGTGGATGATGCATGTGCATTACTTTCTACACTCTTGATACATTTTTTTCTAATTCACTTTTGGTCAACTATTGCAAATGGGTATCTAATTACTAGAGCTGCCCTTATATTTATGGTTTTGATTTTCTGCAATCTTTTGACATATTTGTTTTGTGTTGAATCATTTTGTATACAGGAGATTATTGAGTATCCCAAGGTATTTATAATTGTCATCACTTCATAATGATGATATCAACATTTCTTGCCTTTATTCTTTCTCAGTTTTTGAATTTGCAACACAAACAAGAAAAAGGAAAATGATAAACTGCTTGTTAAAAGGGACACAGATATCCACCAAAAACCCCACCCTTGTAATGTTTATAATGCTTAGAGGTCCAGGGACCAAAGCAGCTGCTGCCAGCATTTTGCACTGTGTTCCCTCCCCTCTTGATGCACAGAAAAGGAAAGACTTATTTATATCTCTGCTTCACATATTACAAGAAGACAGCCGATTTGTCACTGAGGGCATTCTGACCCCAGTTATCAGGGCCTGCCCAAAGGCATCAGTATGGAGGGATCCTGGAACTAGCCTAGAATAAGAACCTGGTTCTGTACCTCATTCTACTCTTCAGCTTCATTTGGGAAAAGCAAATCAATTGTTTTATTTTAAGGGTACATATGAATAGAAAAAGAAATGAATTGCTGCAGAAGATGGAAAGAATCAATTGAGTTGGTCAGACTGCTACTAATTTTAAGACAAGGCATAAAACAGTGCCAGTTAGGACAGATATAATTTCAATTTCATCTTCTCTACTTATTGTGCCTCTTCCTTCCTTCCTTCCTTCCTTCCTTCCTTCCTTCCTTCCTTCCTTCCTTCCTTCCTTCCTTCCAATATTAATAACTGCCAGTTATAAAAAGTCATAAAGAAATGATTTTCAAAGACCTTGGAAGATGCAATGAGGTTCAAAATTACATTTTGCCAATGAAACCACAGGATAAATTATTCATGAACCGCCATAACATATGAATAATTTGAAGTGTGCCTTTAATTAGGTGCTTTTAAAAATCAGCAGCCTACCAGAACTGTAATGGTTGAAGATCATCTCTGATTTGAAAACAATGTTGTTGTTTTTAAATCAAATTAGCAAACAATTATTATAGAACTTATTGCCTTTGAACTGCTATCAATACTATTTATGCTGGAGACATGCTGTGCATTGTGTTGAACTGTGCATATGCAATGCCAAGGGATTAGAACTGCAACAATGAGATTTTTAATGACAATACTGTAGCATTTATAGACTGTGTTATGAGAACATGGAGGATAAAGGAGCTATGAATGTTGAGGTCCATCGTTACAGTGAAGAGCTATGTTCTACACTATTGCACATTTCCATGAGTTGGTTACTATTACTATATCTCTTCAAGTTTGTGGAAATACACAGTATTGCCTGTTAGCCTGCTTCTTTATCAGATATTCATTGTATATTTTCTGTGCCTCTCAATAGCTATTATTTATCCATATGAAATGATAAACATTAAGTTATAAAAATTGGCCTGAGAACATTCCAGATTTTGAAAAATACTGCCCCCAAGGTATTTCCTCTTTTGCAAATGTTTTATGACTCTATGTTTTTCCTTGATGTGACTCCCTCCCCTACGGATAAATATGGCTGTTTTAGGTTCCAGTTCAGAGTGTGCAGTATGCCTACAGGCCATTCATAATCTGAACGTCTACTATATCTTGCCACGGTGAAATCTTTCCTTAATTCCACTTTCCTAGAAGAAATCTTGTCTGAACAGACTGCTATGTCTAGGATTTTCTTGTGTTTACAGCTCAGATGTTATTCATTGTATTTTTCTATTTGCTTAACTAATAGAAAATTATGCATTCTTGCTTAGAGATGAAAATCATTCCAATTCCAGAAGAATTAAGGGGACACAGTAAAAAATGCACAGCACCTGGGCCCTTTTCCTTTGGGAAAAGATAACAAAAAAGTTCATGTAGAAGTTCATAAAATAATGTGTGTTGTCAAGACAATAGACAGAGAGTCATTTTTCTCTTTTCTCTACTATTAGTAGAACTTGGAACCATCCAATGTAACCTATTGGTGACTGACTGACGGAGAGACAAAAGAAAGTGCCATTTCCTATTAAACCATGGAATTTCTATCTCTGCATGTAATGCTCGCTGTCAACATAGAGTTCTTTGAAAGAGAATACCTCAGTGTAGAAGTTAGCACTGTTAATGGTTACTCACGGAGCTGTATATACATGGTATCCTTTTATCAGAAGCAGAATGCTTGTATATATCAGTTGCTGGGGACCCAAAAGGGAGAATGTGGTTTTACACCTCTCCTTTTAAGCAAATTTCTCACGTTCAACTGGTTGTCACTGTGAAAACTAAAGTCTGGACTAGAATGGTCTCTACAATCTAATCTAGCTATGCTTTTCATATGTTCCTGCATTTTTGTGTTCACATAGTGAACCAGTTGAGCATGAAAAATCATTATCTGTCTCCTAAAAAATCTATATGTGGGACAAGCAGCAACAGTCAGAACTGGATATGGAACAACTGACTGGTTTAAAATTGGGAAAGGAGTACGACAAGGCTGTATACTGTCACCTTGCCTATTTAACTTATATGCAGAGTACATCATGCAAAAGGCAGGTCTGGATGAATCACAAACCGGAATTAAGATTGCCGGAAGAAATATCAACAACCTCAGATAACGCAGATGATACTACTCTGATAGCAGAAATTGAGGAGGAATTAAAGAACCTCTTAATGAGAGTGAAAGAGGAGAGTGAAAAAAATGGGCTGAAGCTCTATATCAAAAAAACTAAGATCATGGCCACTGGTCCCATCACCACCTGGCAAATAGAAGGGGATGAAATGGAGGCAATGACAGAGTTTATTTTCTTGGGCTCCTTGATCACTGCAGATGGCGACTGCAGCAAAGAAATAAAAAGACGCCTGCTTCTTGGGAGGAAAGCAATGGCAAACCTAGGTAGCATCCTAAAGAGCAGAGACATCAATTTGCCAACTAAGGTCAGGATAGTCAAAGCTATGGTTTTTCCAGTAGTGATGTATGGAAGTGAGAGCTGGACTATAAAGAAGGCTGATCACCACAGAATTGATGCTTTTGAGCTGTGGTGTTGGAGGAGAGTCTTGAGAGTCCCCTGGACTGCAAAGAGATCAAACCTATCCATCCGGAAAGAAATCAACCCCGAATGTTCACTGGAAGGACAGATTTTGAAGCTGAGGCTCCAGTACTTTGGCCACCTCATGAGGAGAGTGGAGTCCTTGGAAAAGTCACTGATGCTGGGAAAGATTGAAGGCAAAAGGAAAAGAGGACGGCAGAGAATGAGATGGTTGGATGGTGTCATCGATGCAACCAATATGGATTTGACCAAACTCTGGGAGGCAGTGGAAGATAGGAAGGCCTGGCGAGCTCTGGTCCATGGGGTCACGAAGAGTTGGACATGACTGAATGACTGAACAACAGTGTGGAACTAATGTATGAGCACAGCTGCTATGAGATTTGGTGGTTGTGTTTTGTATAAAAAGATAAAAATTCCCCCCTCACACACACCTGTGTGTGTGCTAGTCATGTCCGACTCTAGGGGCAGTGCTCATCTCGGTATTCAAGCTGAAGACCCAGTGTTGTGCAAGTCCGTGGCCGTGTGGCCGGCATGACTGCAAGGAAACAATGTTTTATCTTCCCACTTTTTATGGCAGTACCTATTTATCTACTTGCATTTACATGCTTTCGAACTGCTAGGTTGGCAGGAGCTGGGGTTAACAGCAGGAGCTTGCTCCACTGCGTGGCACCTGGGATTCGAATTGCTGAGCTGCTGACCTTGCAGCTGACAGTTTTCAATGCTCTAGCTCACTGAGCCACCGTGCCCCTTTGTCTCTTGTATAGATAGCTGTAAAAAGGACGCAAGACAAATCCACAGATTATAGAGGCGCTATGGATTACTGCTCCTGGTCATATGCATTGAGTAACTTAAAGGGACATAACAGGAGACATTATTGCCTTCACACACCCCTTTGCGGGCTTTCCACTGGCATTCAGCTGTTTTTTAAATCTGAATTAGCACTGTGCACTTCTTTAGCACAAACCATTTTGAAGAGGCTGTTTTAGGGCTCAGTCCCACGTCCCTTTAAAAGCAGTTTAAATTGCTAGATAAACCGTGTCTAAAACTGCCGTCCCCATGGCCACTGGGCTTTTTGAAAAAAAAAAAAAAAAAAAACCCGGTAATGCCCCTTTAAGCAAGGTTTCTGTGACTCACCCAAGAGGTAGGGAATTTTTTTGCCTTGCTTTGATAATCCACCTATTAAGGAAGCAGACTTCATGGGACCACGCAGATGATCCGGGTTTCTTCTTTTTTAAAACTCATAGCACCAACTGGCTGTTCCTGGAGCCGATCGGCACTGTTTTTTTTTTTTTAATTTCTTTTCACCTTCAGAGAAACAGGAAGCTCCATGTGGTGCCCTAAGCTTTAATTTCCCCCAGCTAAGTGGTCCATTTTTTTCAAATGCTAGTGCCACCTGCTGGCCAAAGGGGCTGAACTGCACTTTAAAATAAAAAACAACAGCTTTGGATGTGGGAACTCCTGTCCCATTTATTCAGTCACGTGATGGGACAAAGAGGAAAAGCCGGACCTTCAGAAGATCAGGATCAAAACCCAGGTGGGATAGCAGCCTTAGTGTGTGTGTTTGCTTTTGGCACTCAGTTGGCCCAGACAATGCTTGTGTTGTACTTTTCAAGAACTGGAACTTTTTCAACATACTCTTCTAAGGTTCTGCCAAGGTAGCACATGGCAGTTGCTCTGTGAGACAATGCTTGCAACTCCTGCTGAAAACCCCGAGGACAGAATTCTTAAGTGAAATTTATTGCAAACTTTTATTTGAAGACTTTACTGCAGTGCATACCTTCTGGGACTGCTTTCAATTTATTATCTGCCTCCCCACAGAAGATTGACACTAGTAACATCTATAGTCTTGTACTTTTATTCTACATGGACAGGGGCACTTTAACCTATGCCAACTTGTTTTATTGAAATGTCCCTCTCAGCCTTTAAAGTTGAGTACAAGCATAAATCAATAAAGTCAACTGAAAACCGAGAACTGCACTGAAAAAACATCAGTGATTACAAGTATTTGTATCTGAAAAAGTGAAACACCAAAGCCACCTATTTACAGCTCAGTTGTCACTCAGCATATTAAAAATAGAAAGTGATGGATTCTCTCTTACAGTTGAAAATCATTCTAAGTAGTACGGACTGAGCTCCTATATAATGTCAGCACTAAGTGATTGATTCCAGAGATTTATTTATGGGTTTTTATAGCTTGCCCTTTTCTTATAAACTTATAATCTATAAATTTTTTTCTTTCAAGCTGCAAACCTAAATCCACTAACTTGGATGCACAGATATTTTTGCTTGGGACTTACTTTTATTACTTATTTTATTTACTGAAATTATTGTTTGGCCATCTTTTGTTATAAAATATATCAAAGTGGTTTATAAAATAAACCTATACAACAAAAAGACAACAACATATTCAGAGATCAGTAAAAAGTGCACTAACGTTGCAAAATAGTAGACAAATGGTGAACACCATTTGGAGCTAGGATGGGCACCATATATGCCCGTCCTAGCACCAGTGGGAAGAAATGTGCCAATATGTGTCATTTGGGCAACATTCAGTTATTCAGGAAAAGTCCTCTGGTGCTCTCTGATGTTGTGAGCAGGCTTATAGAGAGGTATCTGTTCATATGGAGGCTTCACACGGATGGGAGAACACTAAAAAATAAAATAATCTGCATTTTTACTTGTTTGGAGAAGTGAGAAGGATGATTCTCATCTTCTGACTTAAAAGGCTGTGCTGAAAAATATAGCAGTAAAGACAGTGAGGCTAGACACTCCTCTGATTCTATTTCACAATTTGCCCAATCTCATGCCATAAAGAGGGCTAATGTGTTAAGCAGAGTGTGTGAAGACAGCAAGCATCTTACCTCTCCCCCCACTGTTTGCCACAAATAGAGTGCCACAGTCTAAAAATGGGAACTCCTGCTATTCCTCCAAAGCTATTAGAAACACTGAAAAATCAGAGTAGGAGATTATGTGGACACATAATGTTGTCTCTCCTCATTACCGTGGAGACTATACACTCAGCACACAAAGGATAAAGATGGGGTAGGCGGGGGACATCAAGACAAAGTATATTATACATTTATAATGCCATGTAATTAAATGAGGATAAATGTAACAAATGCCAAATGCATTGAGGATACCATATGAATTTATGCAGGCAGCGTTTTCTTGCATTTGGTATTTTTGATGCATGTCTAATGCAAGGGTAAAAAATGATGGAGTGGAAAATGATCCCAGTCCTGTAAAGCAAGAGCAGTGCATTCTGACACCTGTTTCACCCTAAACAATCTTACATTGTTTGACCTTGGCTATCATTCATTACTTACCAGGAATCCAAAGGTGCAGTTCTTCCCCCAGTTGAAACTGTTTCCTTTCTTTAAAATGCTGACTAGACATGGGCACGACTCGGCGAAATCCTCATTTCCGTTTCCGTTCCTCGTTTCCATTACGTAACGAAACGAAGAATGACAAAGAACTCAAACTCGAACCGACTAAAGAAAAATTGGGTCTGATTTGTCGTGGTGGTTCCTGGCGGCATCGCAGCAATCGCGCGATGCCAAGCGGCACAGGAAAAAAGTTTAAAAAAAAAACCCGATTCCCGGCCAAAAAAGCAGGCGAAAATATGCCTGCCTGAGGGCACCTACCAGAGGGGTGGTTTCTGGGGGGGGGTCCCCGGCCTCCCCCCTCCTCTCCTGGGCTGCACATCCTCGTCGTCTCGCCAACTCGCCAAGCGGCGTGGCACAGAAAAAAAGTTTTTAAAAAATAAAAATAAAAGCCCAATTCCCGGCCAAAAAAGCAGGCGAAAATATGCCTGCCTGAGTGAGGGCACCTACCAGAGGGGTGGTTTCTGGGGGGGGTCCCCGGCCTCCCCCCCTCAACTGTCCTGGGCTGCTCTGGTGGGAGGGGCATCCTTGTCATCTCGCCAACTTGCTTGCCATGCCATGCAGTGCGGGCGGGGGACCCAAAATGGGGCGACCGCAATATTTATTTTGAAATCGTGGTCCAAAAACACACCAAAGCATCACAGAAACATGCAAAAATAGCTATTTTAAAACTGCCTGAATTTTTACAGTAGCAGCAGTGGGTTTTTCTTGCAACAAAACGTCTCCATTGATTTTATTTTATTTTTTTTTTTTTTATTTTTTTTACACCTGCGCCATGATGGGCTGGCCATGGGATTGGACCATGCAAATTTTTGGAGCCATTCCACCAATTGCATGGCCACTTGGTCAGGTTTTGACCGAGACTTCTGGGATGTGCCAGTCGGGCATAAAAAGCCCACTAACCCTAGCCCGAACCCGAACCCTAACTCTAACCCTAACCCATACGCCAGTACACTGTCCTTCTTAGTGGGTCAGAGAGGCACCCAGAGGTGCACCCCAGTAACTCACCCTAACCTTACCTGTAACCCTAAGCCTAGCCCTTGCGCTAACCCTAACCCTAAGCCAGATCTGTGTACTGGCATTGCACTACAGCAAGTACATTTCCCTTCTTAGTGAGTCAGAGGGCGCCCATAGGGGTCCTCTCTCACTTTGTTCCTCCTCCCCATCCCCAGCCCAAGTGCACCGTATGCAGGCAGGCAGTTAGTCACAGAGGCACCCGAAAGAGACGTGCCTCTGCCTGCCACTGCAACTTGGTATGCATATCCAATTGGCTATGCATACCATAAGAACATAAGAACATAAGAACATAAGAAGAGCCATGCTGGATCAGGCCAAAGGCCATCTAGTCCAGCTTCCTATATCTCACAGCGGCCCCACCAGATGCGTCCGGGAGCGCATGAGACTAGATATCTGTCTCCTGATACCACTCCCCTGCATCTGGCCCTTGAAGTACCCCGGTTTAAAGCCTGGAGACTACACATCTCCATCATGGTTTGTAACCTGTGATGGACTTTTCCTCCAGGAATCTGTCCAATCCCCTTTTGAAGGCATCCAGGCCAGATGCCATCACCACATCCTGTGGCAGGGAGTTCCATAGACTTACAACATGCTGGGTGAAAAAATATTTTCTTTTGTCAGTTCTTAGTCTCTCAACCCTCAATTTGAGTGTATGTCCCCTAGTTCTGGTATTTTGGGAGAGAGAGAAGAGCTTCCCTCTATCCACTTTACTCATACGCATTATTTTGTATGTCTCAATCATATCCCCCCCTCAAGTGACCTTTTTCCAGACTAAAGAGGCCCAAATGTTTTAGCCTTTCTTCAAGGCTAGTGGGCCAGAGGAGGCACCCACCCCAGAGAGGTGCCTCCAGGAGCCCGCTTTCCCTTCATGGCGGGCCAGAGGAGGCACCCACCCCAGAGAGGTGCCTCCAGGAGACCGCTTTCCCTTCATAGCGGGCCAGAGAAGGCACCCACCCCAGAGAGGTGCCTCCAGGAGCCCGCTTTCTCTTCATAGTGGGCCAGAGGAGGCACCCACCCCAGAGAGGTGCCTCCAGGAGACCGCTACCCCCCCAAAACCAGTACTAAAAACAGATGAAAAAATGACAAATGAAACGACAAATTTTTGAAAAATTTCGTGACAAACGGAAACGAGCCGAAACGGGCCAGCTCCGACACACAACAACTTGAAACGTAATTTTTCCTGGTCATGCCCATCTCTAATGCTGACCTATGAAACATAAGAACAAATGGGCATGAACCTAAAAAATGGTGGTTCGTGGTGGTGCATGTTCTCAGTTCCACCTCCACTGGAAGGTCCCACTCAGAGGCAATGCCTGGAGGGGTGGAAAGCCAGGGCCCTGCCTCATTGTGGGAGGAGGTACAGCTGGGAAGTGTGGAACATGTGCTCATCTGAAGGACAAGCCAGCACCAGTGGTTTGTACCCATATCTATGAAGCACACACAAGACAAGGGTACAAGTAACCACCACAAGCAGCAACATCATCATTATTTGCCATCAAGTAAATTCTGACTTATGGAGTTCCCGTTCATGGTTTTCCAGGAAGAAAACGCCACCTTCTTCTTGGGCATCCTGGGACTTTGCTGCTTGCCTAAGCCCACATAGGCTGGCTCCACTCATAGGAGGGTCAATGTGGAATCAAACTTCCAATCAGTGGCCTCTGCAGCCAGACACTCAAACCACTGAGTTATCCAGTGTTGCCCACAAATGCAGGGTTGCAAATTCATGTCGTCACCACACTGCATATGGCTACACATCCATCAAGGCAGAATTGAGATGACATTGCTTTGTTCTACCATTTTAGTTTGACTTATGATACACATATGCATTTATTCTTGATGAAACTAGCAGCCTGTCAACTGAAAGGGTCATACGTTTAAATATCAGTAGAAACTTACTCTCTCCATTGTGATGATTTCAAATAGAGTATCCGTATCTTCTTCTTTTCTTAGTAATTGCCCACTTGGTGTTGAGCTCAGCTGGAAGACAGTGTCCATCTGACTGTACCTTCCTTTAGGAAGGTACATTGATTTTATTTTTCAATTGCTTATAAGTAGAAGCGCGTAAAAATTAGTAGACTATTCCTATAATTATTGTTTTGATCTGTCCCTCCCACTGTATTTATAATTAAGAGAGGTTTTAAATGGTTTTTCAGTACAGATTTGTTACACTGTTTTTTCCTGTTGAAATCTCATCTTTAAATAGATGATGTTGTTTGTAGGCAAATGAAATCAGTTATCTCCTGTAGAGTTGAAAGTATTAATAGATGCATATAGTGTAATTCACTGTGAATTATTAGAGCTATTGTCAGACACAAGCACAGGTCAGTGAAAGTTTACACATTTTGCCTGTTTTTCCATTGATTAAGTGCTCTGCATGCTGTGATAGGACCATAAAAGAAAGTAATATAGTGAAACACAATGATTAAGAACTTTACATACTAGACTTTTTTTCTGACATGAGAAACTGGCTTAATGAATTATGGAAATGGAAATTAAAATGATACAAAACAACCAAACTATATGGTTGCATTGTAAAACTTGTAGAATAATAATAGGATATATAGAGAGATATGTGTAATAGTCCTTGTCTTGTCTATAAGGATCAAAATTATAGAAAGCAGTGAAGCTGCCTAGATGCCCTAAGCACATCTGATCTCGCCTGATTTTGGAAGCTAAGCAGGGTCGGCCCTGGTTAGTACTTGGATGGGAGACCACCAGGAAATACCAGTGGCTATAGGCGCCTGGAGCAGGAACTGGCAAAACCACTCCAGTATTCCTGCCAAGAAAACTCCATGGACATGGGGTCATGAAGAGACGGTCACAACTGTGTGTGTTTGGGGATGGAAGTATTTTAGCACCGCATGTCTTTAAAGTATACTTTATAAAGAGGTCTGGGGGGGACAGTTTTTTTCCTTTTTGGATCTCCAAAACAGATTAATCAGTTTCCCATTCATTTTAGTGGGAAACTGTGTTTCACATCATGAATTCTTCAGTTAGTGAATTGACTCACAGAATGAATTAAATTAGATAGATAGATAGATAGATAGACAGACAGACAGACAGACAGACAGACAGACAGACAGACAGACAGACAGGAGTCTACAAAGGTGCATGCACATTCTTTGCATGGACTTTCTAAAAGCAGACGTAAACTAGTGCAGGCAGGGCAGGGGGGAGAAGCTGAAATAAACTGAGATTTAGAACAGGGGAACAAATTCTCTGATTCCAGCCTCTGATCACATGCCCATTATGAATAAAAGTGGTATAACAAGAGAAGAAAATGCTTGGGGATACACCAACATTCTGCATCCTTCATCTTTCTTACTCTTGACAACGAGCCACGTGAACCTGGAAGACAGATTTGGTGGGTCCATGACAGCCTCTGACTAAAACAGGTGGAGGCCCTGAGCTATGTCTCATAAAACAGGTCACATAGAATTACTTTTAAAATGTAATGTAGCATTAATTAATTAATTAATTTTGTAAAACTTGTAAATTGGGATGGTGACAGGTGGGATGGTGACTTAGAGGCCAGAACTGTACCTTGTTACTGTACCATCTGTATAAATCTTGTTGGCCCAAGAGTTAATTATTAACGCCTCTTTCTGAGAAAAGATGGTGTCAGACCCTTTCTACAGTCATTCCATAAGAATGCATATTTGGATTTTTGTGATGTTAATAATCGCAGTCCAGTTGCTAACCATCTTTTTAGGGGGGCATTGGAAATAATGCTGACAGATCAATTACAAATGTTCAGGGATATAAAGTAGGTTATTTTGCTTAATTTCAAACTGTTTTCAAGATTGCCTTTGTCTTGGACCATTGGGTACACTAACAGATGACCTCTGTCAGAAGACTGACGGAAGAAGTATGACTTTGTTTATTCTCCATTACTTTTCAGTAGCATTTGATATTATCAACCTCAGTACCTTGATGAATCATCTCTGAAAAATTGGCATATGAGTCATAGTGAAGTGGTTGCTCCATGTTTTATCAGAGTCAAATTCAAGGAGTCTCCACTATCTTATTTTTACTCAACTTCAGGGTGCTATAAAGGTTCTATTTTTATCCTTCATTTTTAAAACATCTATTTCCTATTCTTTCCTATTTTAAAAAGACATTTATAGGAAGGTACTGAGTGAGAGTATCAAGAGATTTAGAGTGAGGCATTAATATGTTGATGATAGAGCCTTAGTGTGGCCTTGGTCTAAATATGGCCCTGTACACTGAGGATGATTCTTAACAAGGCTGAATCCCCTGTGGATAGATGGCTCTCATGCCGTAAAAGTGGGTATATAAACAGGATTGTACTACCATGGTATTAGCAAATGTATAATGTGGTGTTCTTTTTCATACTGTTGAGCCACCTGAGGACAAGATGCCCAAGGTCCCTTTTATTGGATGTGTCTGGTTGCCAGCAAAAGTCTACCTCCCCAAAAGTTGTCTCTGTTTTGTCTCCACCTTGCTACTAATACCTTGCTGTTCTTCCTGCATACAGTGTACATTTGCTCAGGTTCTCATATACAAGATGGCAAATATTTCCTCACAAATCTTCATCTACCTGTAGCAGTATAAGATAAGGAAAAGGCCTTGGGGGAGGTCAGGAACCAACATAAATTCTAGGCAGAAACAGGCAGAATTTCACCTCTCATTGCTGTAGTATTCTCCAAACAATGATGGGTGCAGCACTTTGAAATCAGAGTTGAACTACGATCCTGAACACCTTTTCTGTTCATAAAACAAAACAAATCCTTTCACTGGGAACATATAAAACCCCTCTGAAAAAAATGTGTTGACCTGATATCAATGATTTGTGGAAACATAACATATAAATCATAATAAAAATTGCTATGAACCTACACTTAAAACAATAGAAAGCAAGACTGGCCTTACATGTTTGCTCCAACATATCCTACAAAGGCTCGAATCAAGCAGTCCTTGGATATATATCTTCTTTCTCTCTGATGGAGCAAATCAACCTTGATCATGGTAAATCAAACAAATGTCAAGCCTCCAATAAACCACATTTTTATGTGTCATAAACTTACATTATATGTCACTATTTTGCACAGAAAGAACAATGAAATTGAAAAATGAGGGCTGTGGACTTGAAGTAATGACAAGCTTCAGGTAGATTTTCTTCCTTTAGGGGAAAAAAAAAGAATTATTTCATTCTTTATACCCTGCTGATACCTAGGGATCCCTGCTAAAGCAGAAGTAGGCCAAGTATGGATAATGTTGGACTGCAAATTTCAGCATTTTTCAAGATTAGTTATGCTGACATGGTCTAATGAGAACTGAAGCCCAAAGAATTTCTGACAAAACTTGTCATCCTAAAACCTCAGCACAAAAATTCTGAAGAAAAGCCAACCATTGGCATCTTCTTTTTGAGAGATAAACAGGTTTTTCTCTTTTTTCCACATTTTTTCCACAATCTGATTTTTGTGCCCTCTAGTTTATGAAGAAAATAGAAAATTTTGCCTTGCTAAGTGAAATCAGACAACATTCTCACCTACGAGAACCTGCAAATTCAAAAAGTCCATCTGTCCCCTTTTTTAGGAAGAACCACATTGCTCCCATCCATTGTGCAAATATGAAAATAAGGAACCTGTGAAAGAAATGGTCAGACCTAAATTAGGGCGTTTATACAGGACCCCTAAACTCCGGGGCAAATGGCTCCCAGCTCCGGAGCTTAAAAATGTTTACCCACCAGCTCTGGAGTTAACAGGAAATTAAGTGCGACCCCACCCACTTTAGTGTGTCCCAGCGCACTTTTCTTGTACCTGCTCTGGGACAGTGAAAACTATTTGATCCGGTGTAACGATAGTGAGTGCGGGGCTCTCCTTGCTTCAGTTTGTTGTTTTTTGGCTCCCGCCCCTTTAAGAGCTACTTTTGCATAGACGAGAGGCAGAACGGAAGTGAGCGGCATGCTTTTCTTTCTCTTTTTCTCCCTCCCCTCACGCAGCCAGCAGCCAGGAAGTGCGGAGGAGGTGGGAACGCCCGAAGAGCGACGAACCCCTAAGATCTCTGGTCCGAATTTAAGTGGCCAGCGGATCTTAGGGGTCATGTAAAAAGGCCCTTAGTACCAAAACATAGGTGATTTGGAGTCTATGGGGATTTGGAACTATACCTTTTTTTCCTTCCATACAGATTTATCAAATAACCAAACACACTCTACCCCATTGATGAAGAAATTTACAAGATTTGTTAATAGATCATTTTTTGGGGGGAAAAGAACTTAAAAAAAATAATTGGTTTCTTTTATACAGGGGGTTCAGCTGGAAGCAAATCAGTTGAAAACAACTTTAAACAAACAAATGCTTTGGAACTTTCCATCACCTATTGCCTAGCCCACCGTTACAGTGATTTATCAGATTTTCTTTCACTAGTCCATAAAGAGAAGTTCCAAATCAGATTCCAAAAGGCCCGTCTTAGTCCAAAATCTGAAATATCTTTTTGAATAAGTCTTAAAAATCAAAGCCACAAACAATTGCCTTTTCCTTTTTTAAAGACAAAATCAAAAGCAGACAAGCCCCAAACCCTATCTTGTCCTGTAGACAGTCTAGGCCCAGATGGCAAAGCCTGATATAGGAAAAATATTTTAAAAGCAGATACAGTATTTTATACAACATAGATGGGGACAAATCGAATAATCCAGAACTTGTAAATTATAAAGTTTACAAGCATGACATTATCATGCCTCTGGGCAGCTCTATAATGATTACATATTTATGTCTGTAATTAACACCAATATTTTTTTAAATTATGTTGAATTACATTTTACTGTGCACTTAACAACACCTAGCAGCATTATCTCTCTCTCTTCCCAGGCAATGCATCATATCTTAAGTGTATTTGTCACTGAGTGTAACTTCTTGCTTTTTGTCATGCAAGCCTACTACAGGCTCCTTGCGTTGCATCAGTACAAAGTGTGAGCAAAAGAGAAAATCCCTTGATGTCCGGGGGGGGGGGGGAACAGTTACATAAAGCAGGGCCAGAAGAGAGAGGTAAGCAACAAGCCAAGCACCTTTCTTCACATGAGGCTATAGGTTGGATTTCAGTAGCCTTGTTCTACCATGATAACTTTTTTTCTTTGCCATACAGAGGCCAACTAGGAAAGATAAGCTCATTTTCTTTTGGGTCTGCCGAGGAAGAGGTTTCTTCTTTCTCTAAGAACCTCTGTTCTAAGAAGGTAGGTTGCTCTACCCGTTCCTTTCCTCTTTCATCCTGGTTCCTGGTGCTTTTCCAAATCTAAAGAGAACATCCATGTTACTTCAGTTACTGATCTATTGCCTTCTACTTTCTCATGCTATTCAGGAACCAAGCTCACTTACTCTTGCCTGTGAACTAAGCTACCTGTTATCATTAAAAATAAAGTAGCTTCAATTGCATAAATATTGTTTTATGTGCTATTAGCATGTTCTATCCTGTGATTTTGGTGCTTCTCAGATGAATTATTTCATTACTGGAGGGAAAATGGTGCTTGATTTTGTTTCATAATAAAACGCGTCCTACCATCCTACCAGCATTTCATTTTTCATTTCCTGCCCATCTTTACTTAGAACTGATAAGTGAATAGCATAAAATCTGAAAAAAAATATGTTGCAAAAATTCCTGAAAAATTTGAAAATAATTTTTGAAGACAACTATAAATATTAGTTAATAGACCTAAAATGTGCATTAGTTTTATTGTAGCATTGTAATGAGTAATTATTCTATAGGTATCTATATACTATACTATAACTATCCCCTATTCTCTTTAACATCTATATGAGGCCACTGGCTGAGGTCATACGGAGTTTTGGAGTCTGCTGTCATCAGTATGCTGATGACACGCAGCTCTATCTCTCCTATTCCACCTCTGCAACAGAGGCTGTGGAAGCCCTTAACTGCTGTCTGGACGCAGTCGTGGAGTGGACCAGGAACAACGGGCTCAGACTCAACCCCGGGAAGACAGAGGTTATGTTCTTTGGTGGGTCCCTGGGAGGGGTACAGTGGCCCTCTCCCCAGTCTGGATGGATTGACCCTTCAGCTGGCAGATCGAGGGAGGAATCTGGGCGTGGTCCTGGACCCGGCTTTGTCCCTGGAAGCCCAGGTGGCGGCAGTGTCCAGGGCAGCCTTTTATCAGCATAGGTTAATCACCTAGATTCGCCCGTACCCTGACGTGGACTCCCTCAGGACGGTGGTGCAGGTGCTGGTGATCTTGCGGATCGACTACTGTAATGCCCTCTACATGGGGTTGCCCTTGACCCTTATCTGGCGATTGCAGCGGGTACAGAATGCGGCAGCAAGGCTTGTTGTGGGTGCAAGCAGGTATGTGCCCATCACCCCCATCCTGGCTCGCCTGCATTGGTTGCCCGTTGCCTCCCGGGTAAGGTTCAAGTTCATGGTTTTGGTTTACAAAACCCTCCATGGCTTGGGACCTATATATCTGGCAGAGTGGATCTCCCAGAGACTAACCTCGTCCCGGCCAACCAGAGCTTCGTCTACTCTTTCTTTAAGAGTACCAACACCAAGAGAGGTCCATAGAGTGTCCACCAGGAATCGGGCCTTTTAGGTGGTTGACCCGGCCTCTTGGAATAAGCTGCCAGCCGAAATCAGGCAGGCGGAGACACTGCCTGCCATTAGAAGGGCCTTAAAGACCTGGCTCTTCAGGCAATGCTTTGGGGCCCTCTGAGCATACGGTGATATTGTTGGTTTTCCCCTTCTGCGGATTAGTTTCTTGCCGGATCTAACCTCGCCATTGATTTTGTATTGGTTAATTGGCGTGATTGCTTATTTTATCAGTTATTTTTGTATGAGTGTTTTATGTAGTATTTTTATATTATTGTATTTTGTTAGGTTCTGATTGGTTAGGCTGTGGGGAATTTCTTTGTATTTGGGGAGTCACCTTTGGGTGACGTCTGTACACCGCCCTGAGTTCCCTATGGGGAAAATCGGGCAGTTAATAAGTGTAAGTGTAAGGTTACCACAAAAAACTAGTTGCCAGTAAATAAATTACTTGTACCTAGTTGCTTTCAACCTCTCAGGGAAAGGACATCCCTGACAATCAAAAATTATTTTCCTGGTCGCTTGATCTCTCTGTCTGTTTCTCTCTCTGTCTCTCTGTCTGTGTCTGTCTCTCTCTCTCTCTCTCTTGTTTGTTCCAAATGAAGTCACAGTCTAAAAAGACAGCAGAAGGGGGAGATGAGGAGGATACAGAGTACTTGGCTGTCTTTTGTATAAGGAATGTAGTGATTAATTCAAAACTGGCTGAGTAGCGACTTGAAACCACACCTCACCCCCCCCCCAAAAAAAACCTTTTCTAGACTTCATCTTATCTGTCTAAGCAAACCTGGCCCCACAATAGCTGTAGAAATTTGGGACTTTAATAAAAGCATATATTTTTGAGAACTACCCACATGAACTTGGTGCACAGTCTGACGAAGATGAAATATCACCAAAACTTGCTGTTTGTTGGTTGAGTGGCCTAATAAAAGTATCACCTGCTCCTGCATTTTTAATGTTTTGGAGACCACACATCCTTATCCTGATTTTTTCCCATCTAACCTGTGGGGCTTTCATTTTTTTTTGTCCTTATGTAAGCTCTTTGCTAACAAGCTTAGCAGCCTCCCAAGTATTTCCCAATTTCTATGATGGAGCTCATTTTCAAAAGGAAACCCAACCACTTAATTTTTTGTTCATAAAAAAAAGTCTGATTGCAAAGCAAGTGTCTTTTTACCCCTTTCAAACACAAAGAGGAAGTAGAAACAAACTGCTCACTGATCAAAAAGATAAAAGCAATCCATACAATGTTATCACCAAGCAAGAAGGCAACCAGTATTGTATTTGTACTTTTGGCACCTTCTACAGCAAGGTATCGAAGGATCAAAGGTTGCCTCAGAAATACACACAAACCTCTAAGAAAACCAACAAAAATGTCTTGCTGTCTAACAGTGAGGAAATCTGTGTCATTTGCCACCAAAGACAAATCAGGAAAGGCCTGGCATGCTTATCTCAGTAAACAGTTGATGAAAGTTTCATTAAGCATTTAATTGATGACCAAGTTTTCAGAAATAGTCTTCATAATCGTATTAGAAAGACTCTGCCATAGCTGGGTTTTATTGCTTTTTTATGTTTATTTTCTCAATTTTTGCCTGATGATAAGATAAAATTGGGGACGGGATAAATAAATCCCAAAGTGGTGGTGGAGTACCTTGGAAATAATGGAGTTGTTTCAACTATGGGAAAAATCCAGAGGCCTTACATCTAATGAATGGCATTGCACCTGAATTAACATATCAGAGGGGTATTAGATCAAGGGTAGACTTTATTTTTAAACCATCATTTATCATTATCATCTCTGTTTACTAGGTTTTATCACTTTCTCGCTAGCTTCTTTTTTACCCTGATAAGAGCAATTTCCTTCCCTTCTATTATGTAAGGTAATGTGTCTTTTCATCTGTTCCTCTCAAACCTCTTGTGTTTTTATTTTTCAAAGGGAAGCTCACAATAACTCCAAGAGATGATTTAACCTAATAGCATTTAATGAAGAAGTTTTAGCATCTGGTATTTGTTTGCTAGCTTTGCTAAAGAATGCTATAAATCTTGATAACGAAACTTTGCACTAAACATTAAATTAACATGCTCCACAAATTTTATCATTGAACAAATCTTCAGTGTCATTATCCAGTCATGAATCATTCTGCATCTGTCTTGAATTCTTGCAGCTTAGAAATAGCTGTCTTTATTTAATCTAAATAAAAAAGTGATCATTCTACCTAATAATTACCATGTTTAAGAGTCCCAGTGGGTGGGATGTTTTGGAGCATGCAGTTGATGCTTCTGCTGCCTCCATACTCTGATGAGGAATTTGTATAATAACACTAGTTTTGTTCAGACTACAGGAGACAGAGTGAAGAAGAGTGATACTGCATCTCAGTATCTAATTGTCTCTGTATTTTCTGGAGAGCTTGTGTAGTCTCTGATGTGATCTTTTTGCCTTCATTAATAACTGAGTCCTCTTGCTTCAACACTGGGACTTGTCTTGCCTGTCAATATAGAGTTTACCTCTGCAAAAGCCAGCTACTATCTTTTTTTTGTTTTATGTCAGAAAAATGTTCATAGTCTGGGGGGACAGCATTCCTATACAGTTTTTAAAATGCCATTTGAGAATGAAGGCAATGCTTCCCATAGCATACATTCTGGTATGGCTGTAATCAGAAAGTAGAATGTGAGTGATTCCTGTACTGAAAGTTTGTATCCTCAACACATAAGGATATATAGCATGCAGTTGTTCTGCTTTTGTTTTGACAAAGGAGGGCAATTAGGCTTTCCATGAATTAGTATGACCACTGTTACCTGGCAGAAGTAGCCCTGGGAAAATACTCTCTTATTGTAAAATACCTAGGAAATTTTTGCTGACTGTAGCTTCCATTATGCAGAATGCTGCAGAATGCTGTATTAGAAATCTCAGAATGAAGCTTATAAGTAACATCCCAATTTACTTCTGCAGACTCAAGACAATAGCCGTGGTCACAACCAAATGGGATGTGATAGGATAACCCGGCCAAATGTCTTTTTTTTCTCCTGGACTACGATACACTAACTATAATAAAAGAGTGTTGTCTCACTTCTTGCAACCTTCAATCTCATTAACTTCTGTGCCCTTTGAAAGCTCTGCTGAGCACTAATTAGAGGAGTAGCTGGTACCAGTAGTTAACTGTTATCTGTGTGGGATATTACACATACCTAGCGATATTAGCTAAACAGAAAAGTCAGCTGAGAATTGGCCCTTCTTGGCCCTTCTGTAGACTTGCACTGCCAACAAATGAAGCTAAGTGCAGCTGTATGCCACTTGCCTACAGAATGATGAGGAGTTGAAGACTACCACCTTTACGAATTTCCTTGAGATGTCGACAGTTGAAGAACAGAGGGAGTGACATAAAATTTATGCTGTATGCCTTCAACCAATTTATAGTAACCCTAATAGGTAGAGATATTTAAGGAGTGATTATGGTCGTGATCTTACCAGAGTTTTCTGTGTATATAAATTTCCTGTGTATTTTTTTTCCAGGCGGTCACGTGGTTTTTAATGTGCAGTTAGTGTCCTCTTTTCTGCGACGTATTTCCGTATTCTGGTTCGGTCTCTACCTGACTACTTCGCATTTTGTCCTTCTTTCTGGCTCTAGTTTCCAAGCCTCCATGGTGTTAAAGGGGAACAACTGGTTTTACTGCATATTTTCAGGGTCCTGTTGTGGTTACAGAAGCAAATAAGTAAGCATTTTTGAGCAAAATCCAGACCCTGGTGGTGGTTTAGGAAACTTCGCTGAAACTGCTGTTCCAGGGGTGTGGTCAGCCAGGACCAGAATTTACTTCTCTTCCTGGTTAGCACATGATCTTTTACTACACAGTTCGCCACCGGGAAACTACGCAGAAAACACTGGTAGGACTGCGGACTTATTTAAGGAGAGTTTTTTTTCCAGTTTCCAACCCCTGTGAGCATCCATGACTTATTGGAGATTTGAACCTGGACATCCTGGGTCCTAGTCAATCATTCTACCCTGGGTGCCACAACATGGTGCGGGGAGGGGGGCAGCACGAAAAGTAGCTTCAAGGGGCAACTTGGCATGTATTGCTGTGGTATGAGCACATGCTAAAGTCCCAATCCAAATCACTTCGATCAAATTTTAAAGATCTTCAATGGGGGATGTGAAGAATGCTTAGAGAGGGATCTCAAAAAACAGTCTTTTGATTGGCTGCTACCAGGCTTATAACTCCTGTTAATGTTAGGGATGTGGTGGGGGTTAAAAAACACACACATTTGCTCTACCTATGCATTCCAAGAATGGGTGGCACCTTTATTAAGCAAAAGAAAGAAAGAAAGAAAGAAAGAAAGAAAGAAAGAAAGAAAGAAAGAAAGAAAGAAAGAAAGAAAGAAAGAAAGAAAGAAAGGCACTAATGGCCAGTTTGGACAATTCATTTACCAGCCCAGGTGTTCCAAGGTTCAGTGCACCACCCTCTCTAGCAGGTACCCACTCAGAGTCAGTGGCAAAAATTACAGTTTCGCAATTGTGCGGTTGTCTCCTCAGTTTACTTCCATGAATAAGATGACCCTCAATTTTTAGTCTAACATTTTTTGGATTAAAATAGTCTTATACATGGAAGCTACTGTAATAATTATCTGCACTATGGGATGGTAAGTGTTCCAAACAGTTGCTGTAGGCACTTTATGCGTTTAAAAGATGGACTTCTGTGCCTTTTTTGGAAATACAAAAAAGCTGAAAGTGCAATTTCCATTACCTGGATTTGTCAGACTAGCAGCACTGGATGGGTAATATGTACATTGTTTGTCAATCAGTCATTTTGTGTACATACCTAGCTTCAGCAAAGACAAAATATACTGCTTTTGCCTAGAGAGCTTGTTCTGCAAACTTCAGGAAATTTGAAGAAGATAAAAAAACTTAGTTTTCATGCAGAAACTCCTTGGCAGACTGCTTCACTTTTGAATGTCTTAGCTAAAATGAGGCAATGATGACATTTCTTCATATTCTACTTTAATAATATACTGTGCATGATTCCATGGAATTGTTACTCTCTCTTTAACTGCTTGCATTCTCTTGTAGCTTTAATGTCGCCTTTTAATTGTCTTGGACTGTATATACTTCCTCATTACTGTAAGCCACCTTGGGTCTTTTTCCAAGGAGAAAGGTGGGGCAAAAATACTCTAAATAAATAAATAACTACTCTAATTTTATCCCTTTGTAAGAACAAAAGCAAGTAACATTCTGGAATTATATTTCTTTTATTTGAAAATTTTGATCTTCATCAAAATGTCTATTTTTTTAATTATACAAATATGAACAAAAAGATATGTGATAAGTTATATATGGTAAGAATATACCTTTATATGTTCCATTTGCAGATTTCAAAACCATTTTTAAGCCTGGATGTATTAAGTTTTGTCTGTTGTTTAGCATACTCCATCTTTATTGTTTGTTCACTGATTAGGACTGCTATTTATTTATTTATTTATTTATTTATTTGGCTTTCATGTAAACCACCCAGAGTACCTTTGTGAAATTGGAGTGGTCTAGAAATGAATGAGTAAACAAACAAACAAACAAACAAACAAACAAACAAACAAACAAATCAATCTATATGTATATGCTAAAGTGTGAATTGTCCAAGCAAAGGTGCATACTATTTATATATTATTGATAATTGATAATCTCATGGTCTTTGGTTGCTCATTTGCGCAAGGATGGGCAAATCACTTTCTTTCTGGTCTTTATCATATTCACATTTATAAGGAAATGAATTTTAATCAGTGTGAAAAGAGGTATACAAGGAGGCTACAGAATCTGAAAGTGAAATGCGAACTTCTGATGAGAAACCTGGGCTCAATAATTTTGTTTTAATCTGAGAATTGTGTTGGAACATTGTGAATCATATAGAAACTGGCAGACAACTGTGTCTAACCCACAAATTGCTTTGGGGAAATACAATTCCGGTTGTTGTCAGAATAAGGATGCCTGATTCCCCCAGGAGTCTTACAGACAGGGCCGACGTGTCCATTAAGGCGAACAAGGCAGTTGCCTAGGGTGCCACAATGGACAGGGGGTGCTGGCCAGCCTGCTGCCCCCCCTGCTGCCAGCCCCTGCCATCCGTCCCCCAGCACCCGTTGCCAGCCGGCCACCCACCCGCCACCCTGCCCCCATCCCCCCACCGCTGCCTGCCTGCCCGCCCACCGCTCTGCCCCCTGCCCCCCACTGCTGCCTGCCCCCCTGCCGCCGCCGCTGCCCACCCACCACCACCACCGCTGCCGCTGCCTGCCCAGCGCCCCACCCCCCACCAATGCCCCACCCCCTGACACCAACCTGCCCCCCGACACCCACCCCCTGCTCCTCGCCTAGGGCGCAGAAAACCCTAGCACTGCCCCTGCTTACAGATATATGTAGACCCCTCCATTCAAATTACAGAAGGTTACTGTATGGTACATCATAGCTCACATTAACCTAGAATAAAAGATCCCAGAATGAAATCAGACAAACATTGGCAAGCATTTCTAAACTCACCTGGGTATCCCGTCATTGTTGCAATAATTCCAGGCAACTCCAAAGTATGTTACCTTTCTACAAAACCGTTTATTTCTACATAGCTTCTAGGTTGCATAATTCAAAAACAGTATGTTCTAAATATATTTAAGACAGTCATAAAGTTGTGTAGGCAAATAACTTAGAAACCATTATTGCAATGTAAAAAATATCAGGTGTCAAATATTACATTGTAGCAAATACTTCAAAATCACAGGAGCATCTCTATTAAAAGATTCTTTTAAGAATAAAAAGGACATTAAAGGCTGATAGCCTAATAAGGCAGAGAATTCATCTCTATAACATGAGCAGTACACTGATAAAATATTTAAAAGCATGCTGTGCTAGTCCAATAGTTCAGTACATCCTGTTTCTCAAATATTTTTCTTTGCATCTTTTTCATGAGACACAATGTGGTATATTGATGACTGCAAATCTAGCAATACTTGATAAGTGTTTCAGCTCACCCATAAATCTTACTTGAGCCAGTCATGAAGCTGTGACCTAGCCTAGTATTTAATTGTAATTCAGAAAAAAGCTTTAATTCCTATGATCTTCCCAGAACCACCCCCACCCTCCCAAAAATGTCAGAGAAGGCATTATTAAGGCAAATACACAAAGGGATTTGATAGTAAAATAGCATTTCATGGTGCCATAAAATACAAGGAGGATCTACAGATGGACAGGCCTCATTTTTTTCCATTATAGCCACTGACACTTCTAAGGCTTTCCCATGCACATACCCCATCGGCCTAGTTTATCCTGTTTCATCTCTCTTATTGTCCCCATCCTGTTGCATTGGTGTCTGTCTGCATAACTAATAAAAATATCAGGTGTAAATGGATGAATGAACCCAAGAGATTTGGAAGTTGAGTCATGGCAACTGGACTTCTTTTCTTGAGAGATTGAGGGAAGTTAATGACAAGTCCTCCAATTTATAGTGCACCTTAATTTCACATTGCCCTGGTCTGAATAGACACATACTGTAAATTGGACAATGATCTGAATAGGCTTATTAGGTGGACAATGGCCTGAATAGGCTCATTAGATGGACAATGGCCTGGGGTGACTGAAAGTCCCACCTATTCAACCCTTCCCAACACCCATTAAGTATGGGTCTTTAGCTGTGGCCTTACTGGTGGAGGTGTGAAGTACTTCTGATTTGTTTGGGCATGGTTGAAAGAGAAGCTTGATAAGTAGCAGACAGGTTGTGCCTGAGTCCCCCAGCTCTGCTGAGAGAGAGGTTTTCAAAACACACATGAATGGCTTCCCTGATCCCATTCTTGAATCACCTATTTTATCTTTCTAATATGTTTACATCCTCATACTTGAATGAGTGCACTTTGTCCTTCAGATGGAGGTACACTGCTGATTCTGGGAAGAGTTGAATAGGTGGGAATTTCATGCACCCCAGGCCTTTGTACATCTAACTAGCCTATTCAGGCCATTGTCCACCTAACGAGCCTATTCAGGCCACAGGTCACCTATTCATACCAGGTTGATGTGAAATCAAAGTAAACTATAAATTGGAGGCCTCGCCACTAACTTTCCACAGACTGATGAAGCTGCTTGGATGAGCAGTGAAACCTTTCAGTCTCTCAAGAAAATAAGTCCAGTTGCCATGACTCAACTTCCAGATAACCCCACTTAGAGGACTAAGAATCTTCACAGACGAACCCATGAGACATTTCCAAGAAAGTCCACACAGGAACAGGTTGCACAGCATTTTTCTGCCATGCCCTCTAATGGGATATGGAACTTGGGTCTTAAACAAGACAGAGCTTGCTCTCAGAATTATTATCTACCATAGATCTGAAAGAGAGTGACTTTGGCAGCTGGACGAATTAGAACTATTTAACTACTAAATCAAGAGTTATATGCAGCTTCAGGGATGTCATTACTTTCACTCTTCTACAAAAGAAGTCAATATTCAACTTAAATCTTGCTTTGCATTTTTTGATCCTTGGAAGAATGATCAGGAATACATTATTTTTATTATTTGAGATTTGGTTGAATAGTATATTAAGAGTGGCTCTTCTTTTTAAAAAAACAAACGTGGCATTCTAAATTGCTCCAAAAATCATTAATTTTTTTAGATTAATTTTATGATATGCTCTTTGGATATCATTCACTATAAAATGGTAAAAATTACACTTTCTACCCAAGCATAAATCAGCCCTATTGCCTGAGAATATGCTATAAGTATTGGTGGATGGATATCAAATTATCAAGTAGAAAGAGGTTTTCTAATTCCTTATCTCTTCCCTCTCTGGCTGATAATTTAGACTAATAACTCACTTTGCTGAGATATATAAATCTCAGAAAGGACTCACCAGAATGTTGAAGAAGGCCGCGGCAGCGGAGGAGGGGGAGGAGGAGGAGGAGGAGGAGGAGGAGGAGGAGGAGAGGGAGGAATTAGGAGAGTTTTCATTGAGGAGGTCAAGTACACAGAGAGTAAGGATGATTAGAGGTTCTTAAAATAAATCATGTAACAAGGGAGAGACGGCACTGGCAAATAGTATGGGAACTGCTCTAGAACTGGCATTGGTGGATTTATAGTATTTTCATTGGGATATGTTATGTATAACTCACTGCATATCAGCCTGGATGACGATTTAAAATACTTAACTGTAGTAAGTCACAAGCAGAGCATACCCATTTGAATCAAGGGAACTTAAAAGGAAGTTGACTCACCAAATTGCTGCTAATTCAATGCTGATATTCTTGTGCAACTTATTAAACTTAGCAAAAGAATTTCAGCCATTGACTGTAGCTTGCCATTAAACCATTCAATATAGAATGGAACATGGAGTGGAATAGCTGCCTAGATGCCCTACCTAAGCACATCCAATCTCACCTGATTTTGGAAGCTAAGCAGGGTCAGCCCTGATTAGTACTTGGATGGGAGACCACCAGGAACTGGCAAGCCATTCAGTATTCCTGCCAAGAAAACTACATGGATATGGGGTCACGAAGAGTTGGTCATGACTGTAATGACACAACACACACATGGAGTGTGATATAAGTCTTTTCATAAATGCATAAATATATGCAAGAAAGATTCCAAGTTCATGCACCTTTCTATTAAAGGAAGCCACAGAGTGCCTGATCAAAATCCACAGCCCTAAAACTTTTCATCTGTGGTACTCATTTTTAATGGAAAAAAAACCTTCCAGAATCACCATCTATGAAAAATAAAAAGCTGAAAAATAAGAAGCTGAAGAGATCTGGAAGTTGAGTCATGGCTACTGGACTTCCTTTTTGAGAGATAGAAACGTTTCGCTGTTCATCCAAACAGCTTTATAGGTCAGAATACAGCTAGTGCAAATCCTCCATCTTATAGGCAGCTTTGACCTCTTGTCACCCTGCCCTGAATTAGGCTCATAAGATGAACAGTGGCCTAAATAGGCTCGTTAGGGAGACAATAGTATCCTTAGCCTTAAGGTGAACAATGGCCTAAGGTGCTGAAGCCTATCAAGAATGAGTCGTTAGCTATGGCCTTGGTGGTGAAGGCTTTTTTATTTGCCTGGGGACTTTGGAAAGCACAGCCTGATAAGTAGCAGATAGACTATGCTGGAGCCCACCACCTCTGTTGAGGGAGGGGTTTTCAATGCTCACATGAATGGCCTCCCTTACTCCTCTTTCAAACCAAAAGCCTTCACCACCAAGGCCATAGCTAATGACCCATTCTTGATAGGCTTCAGCACCTTAGGCCATTGTTCACCTTAAGGCTAAGGATACTATTGTCTCCCTAATGAGCCTATTTAGGCCACTGTTCATCTTATGAGCCTAATTCAGGCCAGGGTGACAAGAAGTCAAAGCTGCCTATAAGATGGAGGATTTGCACTAGCTGTATTCAGACCGATGAAGCTGTTTGGATGAACAGCGAAACGTTTCTATCTCTCAAAAAAGAAGTCCAGTAGCCATGACTCAACTTCCAGATAAACTCACCTGGATGACTGAGAATCCTCACAGACATAAAACTGAAGAGATGGGCATAAAACAAATTTATTATGTGGATTTCCCTCTCTATTTATCCTTCTGATTGTAACAAATGTTTAACTGTAAATAAAGATGCTTTTCTTTTCTACTTAAGTTACGTGTAATCTTTATATAAAAAGGGATAGTCAATGTGAAAAGAAAAATGCTATAGCTGGTTTTTTTGTTTTGTTCTTTATATTCTGCTAACTAAAAGGAATTAACAAAAAATCTACAATAATACCCATTATCCTTTACCACTGACCAAGCTGACTAGGACTATTGGGAGATGATACTGAATAATATCTGGAGGACTGCCCTTTGCCAGCCCCTGAATTGCAGCTTGTGAAAATCCTTCAGTCAAAAGAGAATAAAAATACTGTACACTCATTTCCAGAACTTGGAATGTAAAGGTGTGACCCCTTTAGAAATTCATTTGCAAATTTACCCACCTGGGACCTGGGCCATTTTCATCTGTGGGCAAAGGTTAAACCAATACACTTTTTAAAGGGGGAAATGAGCACACACATTTCTGGTTTTACATAATGTTATGAGACCTGAAGAATGGTGACTACTCACTATCAATAAAAATGTCATGATTTTATTGTAGAATTATGCCTCATGGAGAAATAAATTAATTAGTTTCAGGTGCCTCCAAGGTACTATTTTTTATTTCTCCCTGTCAAGATTTCACAAAGAAGCTTACTGCTCCACTATATCTGATTACTCAATTTTGCTATGTGCAGCCTTAGTCAACATTTTTTCTTTGACATGGCAATTGAATTTACCTGAGTAAAGATATCCTCATCCCAGGAAATACAGTATATGTACATTGAGCTCCTTATTTGTGTTCTGCAGTTATGTCCATTTTCCATTAACAGTGACATCAGAGATGTCCCCCGCTGCCGGGTAACTTCTAAAAATGATGTCGATAATATAGCAACCCATAATAATGGCTGAAATGCCACTGTACTTTTACACACATGAAAAGCAAATAGTGTAACATTCACTTGCTTCTAGCTACAATTTACTGGTTGCTGCTGTAACTCTTGGGGGCAGTTGTGCCTACTGGCTTGATGTATGATTGCTCGTCCAAGGAGAGACTCATTGATTATAAACTAAAAGGGACTGGATATTATGCTGTCCCCCATCTGCATGTGTGAAAAAGTAACAGGATTTCAGCCACAATGTTCTAATAAAGAAAAATATGAAAAGATAGCACCAATGCATGTTATATCCAAGTAATTCTTAAAAGGGACATATATAAAGACAGATCTATGAAATTAAAATTCAGTGGTTTGGGTTCTCAGAGGTCTATGTAGTATTTCATTGGGCAGAATCCTACTAGGACTTTGCTTCACAGTAAGCTGAAACAAGTACATCATGATGACACATACCAGCCAATCCACATGAGTGAGCAAAGGATCAGGTGTGGAACTGATACATAAATATTAAAACTCAAGGGAAGTAAAAAAGAGTCCCAAGGACCCATATACTAACTTTACTTGAAAGATCTCAATATGGTATCTATGTTGCAAACAAGTTTGATATTCACAATGAATTCTGGAGAGGAAGATGGCTCAAAATATGAGGGGCAACAGGTCAGGACAAGAACCAGCAGTGTACCTCCATTTGAAGGACTAAGGGCATTTGAAGGACAATGGACACTTATCAAAGGTGAGCTTGTAACTAGAGATGGGCACGACTTAGCGGTATTCCCGTTTCCGTTTCCGTTACTCGTATCCGTTACTCTACGGAAACGGTAACGGGAAATACTCCACCAGAATTCGAGCTCGAACCGACAAACGAACAATTTGGTCTGATTTGTTGTGCTCGTTACTTGCATAGCGGCGATCGCGCAATGCCAAGCGGCACAGAAAAAAAGTTTTTAAAAGTTAAAAAAAAGCCCGATTCCCAGCCCTAAAAGTAGGCAAAAACTGTCTGAGGGCACCTACCAGGCCAGAAGGGTGTTTTATTTGGGGGGGGGGGTTTCCCCGCCCCCCTCTCCTTGGCTATTGCTACTGCTGCGCTGCTGGTACCAGGCTGGGAGGGCGCATCCATTTGCCATGCAGTGCAGGGGATCCAAAATGGCGACCACAATATTTTTTTTGAAATCGTTGCCCAAAACCCCACCAAAGCACCACAGAAACATGCGAAAATTAGCTATTTTAAATGCTTGAATTTTTACAGTAGCAGCAGTGGGTTTTTCTTGCAAAAAAAAAAAAGTCTCCGTTGATTTTATTTTATTTTATTTTATTTTATTTTTTTACACCTGCGCATTCGCAATGATGGGCTCGCCCATGGGAGTGGACCATGCAAAGTTTTGGAGCCATTCCACCAATCGCATGGCCAGGTTTTGCTGACTGTACCAGGCTGGGAGGGCACATCCATTTGCCATGCAGTGCGGGGGATCCAAAATGGCGACCGCAATATTTTTTTTGAAATCGTTGCCCAAAACCCCACCAAAGCACCACAGAAACATGCGAACATTAGCTATTTTAAATGCTTGAAGTTTTACAGTAGCAGCAGTGGGTTTTTCTTGCAAAAAAAAAAAGTCTCCGTTGATTTTATTTTATTTTATTTTATTTTATTTTATTTTATTTTTTATTTTTTTTTACACCTGCACATTTGCAATGATGGGCTCGCCTATGGGAGTGGACCATGCAAATTTTCCACCAATCGCATGGTTACTTGGCCAGGTTGACCACAGAGACTTCTGGGATGTGCCAATCGGGCATAAACAGCCCACTAATCGTAGCCCAAACCCGAACCCTAAGCCTAAGCCTAGCCCATACGCCAGTACACTGTCCTTCTAAGTGGGTCAGAGAGGCACCCAGAGGTGCACCGCAATACTCACCCTAACCTCACCCGTAACTAGCCTAACCCTAGCCCTTGCGCTAACCCGTCTTAACCCTAAGCCAGATCTACTTGCATTGCACTACATGCAAGTACGTGAGACACAACGGGTGCAAAGAGTCTGCCAGTCCGTCACTTGTGGCTCTGGCTGACTCCTGCAGCTCCCTCCACGAGCCCGCTACCCCCCCAAACCAGTACTAACGACAACGAAAATCCAAAAAAACGAACCAACTAATTTTTGCGAAATTTCGCGAAAAACGGAAATGAGCCGAAACGGACTGCCTCCGACACACGACAACTCGAAAACGTCATTTTCCCTAGTCGTGCCCATCTCTACTTGTAACATATTAGACAGAGAAGAGAGGTTGTTCAAGAGAGGGGTCAGGGAAGCCATCCGTTTGTGTATTGAATACCCCTCTTTCAACAGAGGTGGGAGACTCAGGCACAATCTCTCTGCTAGTTGTGCTGCCCTTTTGTCAATCCCCCCAAAAATCAGAAGCACACCTCCACTAGCAAATACTTAATGGGTTTTGGGAAGGGTTGCATAGGTGGGACTTTCATGCACCATTGTCCTTCTAATGAGCCTGTTCAGGCCATTGTCCGTCTAATTGTCCATCTCTTTACTGACACTTGTGGCACAGTGGTTAAATGCCTGTACTGCAGGTAAAACTGTGCTCACGACCTGGGGTTCAATCCCAGGTAGCAGGCTCAGGGTTTACTCAGCTTTCCATCCTTCCAAGGTTGGTAAAATGAGTACCCAGCTTACTGGGGGAGGGAATGTGTAGCCTGCATACTGTATTTAAAACTGTATACTGCCCAGAGACTGTTTGAAGTGGTATGGGGCGGTATATAAGCAAAACACTTGGCTTTGCTTTTGCTTTAATGAGCCTGTTCAGGCCATTGTCAAACTTATGAGCTTATTCAGACCAGGTTGATGTTAAATCAAGGTGAACTATAAATTGGAGGCCTCACCACTAACTTTCCTCAGACTGAAAAAGCTGCTTAGATGATAGTGAAACATTTTGATCTCTCAAGGAAAGAAGTCCAGTTGCCATGACTCAACTTCCAGATAACCTCACCTGGATGACTGAGAATCTTCACAGACAGATGGGTGATAAATAAATTCAATACATAAAATACTACTACTACTACTACTACTACTACTACTACTACTACTACTACTACTAGTTCTACTAACTACGGTGGCGGCGGCAGTGGCGGCAGCGACAGTGACTAAAATCACTTACTCCATACTTACTGGAGACTTCAGCTTTTGTCTTCATTGATCCAGCTCAGCATATTGGTCAAAATCCTGTTTCATATCTATACCTATATAACTAGAGATGGGCACGGAACAAACAATTTTTCGTTTCCATTACCGTTTGTCATTTGCATTACGTAATGAAACAAAAAATGAAAAATGTGATGAAAATGAAACGAAATGAACAGAACCACGAAAATTGTGTTCGTTACGTTTCGTTTCTGTTACTGGCGACACACAATGAAATGAAAGCTGTTTTAAATGTTAAAAAACACCCTGGACATCCATAAAAATGCAGCGATAATTATTTATACTGTCTGATAATACCTACCGAGAGAGCTGGGGTCCTTAAAATGTGCATTTATGTGTTTTCTCAGATCACTGTATTTTTTCCTTTAAGGGGTGTTAGGGGACATTGACCCAAAATGGCTCCCAGATGCCTAATATTGATTTCTTGGGTATTAAAATGCCCTGGACATCCATAAAAATGCAGTGATAATGCGATAATTATTTGAAATTATTACCTACCAGGGGGTTGGGGTCCTTAAAGCGTTTGTTTTTATCTTCTACCATCGCAATGTATTTTTCTTTTCCCTTTAAGGATGACAAAATGGATGTCGCCACACTCCAGCCACAACATGGAGGCAAGCCATGTGATGGGATCATGTAAATTCTTGGACAACTTCAACAAATAGCATGCCCAGGTGACAGACTGGGCAGGTCTAGCAGCCACAGAGTGCATAAAAAGCTCTGGCAGCCCCTGTCCTCCTTGCAGTCTCCAGTGGGAGTTAGGGAAATGCTTTAAAAATTGCACAAAAGCGGGTAGAAATGACAAACGAATAAATGAAAAACAGAAATGAAATTTTTTCAAAATTTCGTGACAAACGACAAATGAAACGAAACGGACCTCTCAACAACAAATGACAAATGAAATGCCATTTTTTATTCGTGCCCATCTCTATATATAACTGAAAGTTGCTTAAGCAATTGCAAAATCCATACCAACATGGTAGTAACATCTAGAACCTAGTTCTACAGGCACAATTGCACAACTATTTGCACAATAACTTACACCAGGCATGTCCAAACATAGGCCCTCCAGATGTTTTGGACCACAACTCCCACAGTCCTTTGCCATTGGAAATACAGGCATGGAACTCTGGGAGTTGTGGTCCAAAACATCAGGAGGGCTGAAGTTTTGGCATGCCTGACTTACACTGTCGGTTGTTCTTTCAGAAACCCAGACCATATCTCAGTGTCAGCCCATCTCTAGTTGAAAAGCCTTGGGTTGAGCAGTCTTCATAAGGAGGGTTACTCGGTAAACTTCTGGGGGGGGGACAGCAATTTTAAACCAAAATAAATAAGGGATGCAGTCAGTGCTTTGTTAAAGGCAGTAAGTTTTTTTGTATAAATTATTGCCTTGAATTAAGCACTGACAGCATCCCAATGATGAAAGGTATTGCACAGGAACTTTGGTTCAGAAATTGGAAAGGTTTAATTTCTGAAAAATCACCACAGACTTATCTGGTTCAAGTTATGCCAATAGGAGTTAAATATAATACTATAACTTACCTATAATGCTGCAGATATACTACACTCATTTCAAGTAAAATAGAACGAAGGAACATAATAATATTTATTCAGTAAATATGTCAGAGAGGTAATATAAATAAAGATTTGCAATTAGTTCCTTGTAGCTAGGTGTATATGAATAAAAATAACATCAACAAATGCAACAAAACCTACTATTTGTTATTCTTAAATTTAATAGTGAAGTACTTGTCTACTGGGGAAACATACAGTGTAAAAACATAAAAACTGGTACAGCTTTGACAATTAGAATTTTGCTGTAATTGCTACAAACATCTGCCATAAAGCAAGGTTTCCACTTCAGTGATCAATTTCTATGTTACATTATTATTTCATTGTTATTTATTAATTATTAATTCTGATTATCTTTCTAAAAGGCAAGAGTTTGAGGGCAGGGCTACTTAATCTTCAGAGGTAACTGCAAGTGCTAAATATGGGCTACATTATATTTCCTGAAGAAATGAAGAATCAGCTAACAGTTGGACTGGTTCAGTTCTTTATTGACAACTGGTAGCTTGGGATGCCAACATCAGGAAACACCCATGGACAAATAAAGAGGGAGGCAATTCATCATGGGGAAACCTGAACAAACTGAACATGGCATGTATCACACCTTAACTTCTATGCCCAGTTAGCAGGCAAGAAACAAAATGAGGTAGAAAATTCCTTATCAAAGAACAGCCATAGAGGAACCTCTCGAATTTATATTTATGTTATGATGTGAAAATATCCAGTTCCCAATGGGTTTTTAAGCTCTTATTCCAACCCTACTCGATTTTTTTATGTTCTCTTTCACCTCCATTTTCCCTTTCTTAACTAATTTTCTTACCCTGTTGTTCATCCCCTTTTTTACTTATTTTATTTTATTCAAAATATTTCTATCCCAACTTTCTTCCCCAAAGACCCAATGTGTCTTACATCATAAAACAGTATTTAAAAACTAAAAATGGGATGAATACAATATTAAAAAGAAATTAAACAAATATTATATTAGAATATTTTTGCAGCTAATAACAATAACAGCATAAGAAATAACAATTTGAAAACAAGTTGAACAGTTGGAAGGATAAACCATTAAATAGAAAACATCTGAGAAATATTAATCCAATGCATAATAATCATTCACCATGGGCATGGCTAAAACTGGGGACCATTGAGAAAAAAACTGAAGGCTTGATTTTTGCCCAAGACAAGCACTCCAAACCAATGTGATGAAAGCTAAGATTTGAGGAATTAGTGCTAACAGCAAATGTGAACTCTGCCAAGAAAAAGATGAAACTCTGTCACATCTCATCTGTGAATGTCCAAACACTGCACAGATTACAAAATTAGACATGAAACAATGGCAAAAATTGGCTGTCTGATCATTATGTAAAACATATAGCTTGCCAACCTCCAAAAACCCATGGAGACATCAGGTAGAGAAGGTGACAGAAAATAACAAAGTCAAGTTCATGTGAGATTTCCAGATCCAGTCTGAGAGACACCATGAACATAACAGACAAGACAAAGTAGTATTAGAACAAAGAAATATCTGGATCGTTGCTATTGCAATTCCAAGGGATGCAAAAACTGAAGTGAAAGAATTGGGGAAAAATAACAAAAAACGGAGATCTGGCATTCAAAACATCCAGCTTCTGCTTGAAACATACCTCAGTGGTCCCCATCATCACCGGGGATTTAGAGACAATATCAAGACATTTCACACAGTATTATAAGCAGTTGCAGATTCCAGAAATAACATCAACAGAACTGCAATAAACAACATTCATCATCATCATTGGCATCCTTCAGTCTCGAAAGACTATGGTATCATGCCTGGAGTAGAGATCCTAAAAACAATAACTAGTGTGACTAAATAGACCAATTCGGGAATGGCAGTCTCTACCGCACTGGGGGCAGATATATTCTGTTTCTTGCCCAGTCTTCGAGTTTTGTTCTTTCCGTGCCTGTCACTTTTGCTCTGCCTGTTGGACAAATGCCTCTTCAAATTTATGTAGACCATGCTGTATCTCTTGCCTCCAGACAGTGCAATCGGAGGTCAGGGTTTCCCAGCTGTTGAGGTCCATTCCCAAGGCCTTCAGGTCCCTCTTACAGATATCCTTATACCGCACCTGTGGTCACCTTTTGGGGCGCTTTCCCTGCATTAGTTCTCCATATAGAATATCTTTTGGGATCCGACCGTCATCCATTCTCACAACGTGTCCAAGCCAGTGTAGGTGTCGCTGTTTCAGTAAAGTGTACTGAAATAAACAACATTAGCAACAGCATATATATGTTGATATGTAACAGATACTTGGTTAAAACTTGTATCTGTTATATAATACCAGCCAATGTTTTCATAATGGAATGCTTTGTGAGTTGTTGTTGTTGTTGTTGTTGTTGTTGTTGTTGCTTCTGCTGCTGCTATAGCACTGCAGAGCTAGGAAGGACTGTATGAATCATAGAGTCCAATCCCTGTCAAGAAGGCACAGTGGGAAACCCAACCCCCAACTTCTGGTTCTACAGCCAGATGCCTCGGTCACTGAGCTATCCAGCAGTAAAATTATCCTCCACTATGAAATCTTTTCATGACTATCTGAAGTACTTCCATCCTGAAATGGGCCACTGCTAAGGAATGAGCTTGTTACTATTTACCTTAAAATGGCTAGAGCGATTGAACTACAACATAGGTAGAAGTCCAAAAGTACTTCACTAGTCCCATGAAAGCTCAACCCCACACTTCTTAAGGATCACACACATTGTGCATTGGTACCTATGAATAATTTCTGTGTACATAGAAATCAGTTTTCATCAAGTTTTGCTTCGTGATGAGTTTTAAACTGTGAGCATTAATATCTGGAGACTGAATTGTTTACTAAACTGTAAAATGTATGTATGTTTTAATTTCAAGGCCCATTACATAGGACAAGAGAAATGTGACTAGTCGTACAGAATCCCACGGCTTCAGGCTGCAGGATACTTTTTTAAAAGGAAATAAATCTTCAGAAAGCTTCCCGAAGACTGCATAAATGATACGAAATGGAACTTGTGAAAGGTCATTGAGCCTGAAAATGATGCATTGAATGTCTATTATCAAAACTTCATCATAATGGCCACTTAACCTTTTCATTTACTTACACCAAGTTCATAAAAATCCTCCTTTTACAAGGAAACCTGAAAGCTAGAGTAGACCTGAGAGGTCTTTCTCTCTTTTAGGCCTCAGCCCACCCCCGTTATATATATGCTTGTACACAGCATCCACAAAGTGGAATAAAGAGGCAAGGTATGTCTATCAGGTAAACAGGTCACATATAATGCATTCCATTTTATGAATATCAGTAGAGATGGGCATGAACTAGGAAAATGATGGTTTGTGATGGTTCATCACTAGAGATGGGCACGAAACAAAAAAATGGCATTTCGGTTTTTCATTTGTCATTGAGAGGTCTGTTTCAGTTCGTTTCCGTTTGTTGGGAATTTTTTGAAAAATTTCATTACCATTTTTTGTTTTTTCGTTTGTCATTTCTACCCACTTTTTGCACAATTTTTAAAGCATTTCCGTGCGCAGGCATCCCCCAATGCCTGAGACCAGAGGGAAAACACTAAAAAAATGGATGCTGGCAGAGACACAGTATAGACTAGGTATGCAGGGAGGCTGCAAAGGCAGCGGTGGGCATTGCCCAGGGTGCAAGGCAGCCGCAGAGTGACTGCACTGCGGGGCATGGGAGGGTACTCACCGAGAGGTACGCAGCACACACACACACAGGGAGGCTGCAGGACTGAAGCTAGAGTCGCAGAGACAGCAATCCCACCCTAACTCCCACCAGACACTGCAAGGAGGATGGGGGCTGCCAGACCTTTTTATGCCCTCTGTGGCTGCCAGACCTGCCTGCCCAGTCTGCAACCTGGGCATGCTATTGGTTGAACATGATCCCACATCACATGGCTTGCCTCCATTTTGTGGCTGGTGGTGACATCCATTTTAAAGGGAAAAGAAAAATATATTGCAATGGGAGAAGACAAAAACAAACATTTTAAGGACCCCAACCCTCCTGGTAGGTATTATCAGACAATATAAATAATTATTGCTGTGTTTTTACAGATGTCCAGGGTGTTTTTTAACATTTAAAACAGCTCATTTCATTGCGTGTCGCCATTAACGGAAACAAAACATAACGACCACAATTTTCATTGTTCTGTTCGTTTCGTTTCATTTTCATCACAATTTTCATTTGTCGTTTCATTATGTAACGGAAAAGACAAAGGGTAACGGAAACGAAAAATGTTCGTTCCGTGCCCATCTCTATTCATCAATGTTCACGAACCACAAGCATTCCAATGAAATGAACCATTTTATGATTCTTGTTGTTTGGCACATCCAGGAGTGAATGGTTGAACAGCTTCTGTGCAAGTTGGAGAAGCCAGCTGACTCACCTCTGCACATGGTGAAGATTGGATTTGGGACATCAGAGTTAGCACCACACAAAGCAGTTCACCCCAGAAAAGTGCTCTTTAGCAGCTGGCTTGGGAAAAGTTACATGACTGGTTAATGGGAGAAAACTTGAGAAAGCATGAGGTATGGTTTCCAAAATTATACTGCTACTGCTGCTGCTGCTTAAACCAAAATACAGCACCTGTTCCTTTAAATCAAACTAAAAAGCACAAACCAGGTACCAGAAAGAAAAGTGGTTGGCTATTAAAAAACAAAAATTAGTACTTGAAATTTGTACTCAGTACATCTCCGCATGGAATAAATTGTTTTGGCTGCTTCACTCCCTGTTTGTTGTCTGTTCTCCAACCCGACTGAGAGAACAGTTGAGGTACTGTTGTGCCAGATACTCCTAATTAATTCCACTACATTCCATTCTGTAAATATAAAATGAACATTTAAAAAAACCTACATCTATGGTTGTTCTCCCTTTCCCACCCTTTTCATATCCTGTGTGTACCCAATTGTGCAGTGTGTTAAAACCCTAGTGCAAGTAGCAATACTAAATAGGTGTTTTGTAACACAATTTCAAAATGCACCACTATATACTAGGCTGTTGTTATGTTTGATATCTGGAATAAGTCTTCATGGGTTTGCCTTAACTTGTCTGACACAAAAGATCAAGGAATAAAGGTCTTTCTGTGGAGACACAAAGCTAAGAAAAGCACTGAAATGAAGTACTTTTGCCTGAAGTCTCACTGCCTAGAGACTTTGCCACCCAAGGACTTCAGTGTATCAAGACTGCTGTAAACACATGAAAAGTCAATACATGAAATCAATAGCTGCCTATCATACAAGCAACTGAGTCACTATGAATAACACTAGTGGGTTATATGTTGTTTACAGAAGACATGCTCCTCTGATAAGCCATTCATTTCATGATAAAACTGCTCTCTTCCTAGTAGTTGCTACAGAAGAAACAAAATACTATTATTCTGAGAAATGTATTTGGAATATTAACTTTAGTGAACCTTTCCTCTATAAAGTAAATTCATGAAAATTAGATTGTTTTCTATTTTATGAGAATGGAATTAATGTTGAAATGATTTTGGACCAAGCAAACAGAAAGACCTTTGAGCACTTAAAGTAGTTTTGTAAAATAATATGAATTGTAGCATCTGGCTGAAAGGTGGTCCTGTGTAATCCGCTAGGACCAGGTACTAGAGTATAGACCAGTGTTTTTCAACCTTTTTTGGGCAAAGGCACACTTGTTTCATGAAAAAAAATCACAAGGCACACCGCCATTAGAAAATGTTAAAAAATTTAACTCTGTGCCTATATCAGTCTCTGAAAGGTTCGCCATTGCTTGTGTAGGGAGAAGCAGGACAGAGGGGCCACAGATTGAGGCAGCCTGCTCTCTAGCACCCAGTTCCCACTTACCTGTGTTGTTTTTTTAAAGACATTTTGCCCTGCATGGAGTTCTGTGTCCAGTGGAGACCTGAGAAGGGGCACTGACTCTCCAGGAACACAAATAAGACCCAAAAGCCCATCTTGCTCTCCACACTGTGGCCAAGGCAGATGCCTTCAGTAAGTCCAGCGACAGGAGGGGAGGAGGATTAAGGAAGGCAGGAAGGAAAGAAGGCAGAAAGTGTTCTGCTTGTATACCGCCCCATACCACTTCAAGGAGTCTCTGGGCGGTTTACAGTTTTAATTACAGTAGGCAGGCTTTTAGACATACAAATGCAGGCTAGAAATGAATATGAAGAGGGGAAAGGGTATGAATGGAAAGAGAGAGATGGGGAAAAAAAGAAAGAAAAGACAGAGAGAGAGAAGAGGGTGACCCAAGACAGAAAGAAAGGGGCAAGACTTCAAGGAACCCATCGCGGGGGCCCTCAGACACGGCTCTTCCCCTCCTGGACCCTAAAGGCCATCCGGCCGGCCGGCCGGCCAGCCATGCCAGTAGCCCCCCCGCCCGCCTCCTCACCCAGGCCCGGCGGAGGCCTCCTCCATCCCCTCCTCCTTGCAGCCCTGCCGCGGTGCTCGTGGGGCAGCCGGGCGCCCTCCTCCCCCTTCCCCTCACCTGGTGGTTTGTTCTGGGCTGGGGCTCAGGGCGGGCTGTCAGGCGGCTCAGTCCATTGGTAGCTCCCAGGAAAGGGGTGGTGGTGGTCCAGGTAAAAAAGCAGGGGGAGAGGGAAGTGATCAGCGGCAGGCACAGGGCAAACACTAAGAGAATGAGCGGGGCCAGGTCTGGCCGGGAGGAAGTAATGCCAGCACCACGGGCCACGGGGGGAGGAGCTGCTGGCCCTTGGACGCATTTATATCTCCCAGCTTGGGCCGCCCGCCAGCCCTGGGTTGAATTTCTTTATCAATTTTTCCCACGGCACACCAGATGCAATGATTGGAACAGTGGTTGAAAAACACTGGTATAGACAACCATAATTAGATCTTGGTTCAGATCCCAGGTTTGAACGGCACATCTCCTGTGTTGAAGCTGTTACATTATCTATTGCACCTGATATGCCAAGATGCAATGATTTCATATGGAATGTCTAAATCAGCATGATGAACATGGCTGGAAATATAAAGCCAAACATATAAAAATTAAGTAATCAAAGTAATTGGCATGGATGCATGAATGTATCATTTTTATTTTCATCTGTTTTTTTTTAAAAACCTCAGGTTCTTTGTGTAGAATTTGTGAAAAAACTGAACTAGTGTAATTTCTTACCCATCCCATTAGAGAATTATACCTAAAAAGGAGATATTAATTCTTCCTGCTCCTTCCCCTTCTTTGTTATCACCTTGATAAAGGAAGCCACGCCTTTAATGTGGAGGACTTAAGCATGGTTGCTAATGATAGGATAGTTTGAAGAACCTGAATTCACAGAATCCATTTATACCAGCAGCAATAACATTAAAGTACATTGGTGGGAATCTTACTGGATAATGTAAAGAGAATCTCACAGGACTTACTGTGACATATGTTAACAACAACTAGATTAGAGTAACAATATGGAAGACAGAAGAGTGAGTGTCCAGCATCAAAGGCTTGGAAATAAAAATTAGCTGACTATGCAATAATGGGCAAAGTTAAAGATTTATATAAACAAAAGACCATTCAAAAATAGCAAACCTACTATTCTATCTTCACAACAATTAAAATGGCAGATACATAATATTATTATCAGTAATCCTTTTTAATGTTCTGTTTAATTCTGTCTTTGTTTTCAATGTCTTTCTGTACTACCAGATAGAAATGAAACTTTAAGTTGAGTAATCAGAATGATATAAGAGGTAACACTATAATTAAGAAAGGAAAGAGAGAGAGAAATAGCATTTTCAAACATTTTACTTATAATACTGTTCATTATTATTATTATTATTATTATTATTATTATTATTATTATTATTATTAACCACACAGATATCTATGCTGGATTTTATATTACTAATCACTATAATAATAATAATAATAATAATAATAATAATAATAATAATAATAATAATAATAATAATAATAATAATAATAATAATAATAATAATAATAATAATACAGATCTAAATCAGCACCACAAACATCACTGAAAGCTAGGATTTTTCAACCCGTTAGATGTCAAGCAGGTAACTTTTCCAAGTTGGCTATATTTGTGGCCATTGAATGTGTCTGCTACAAATGACAGGTCTTTGTTAGTTAAATTTTGATAAGAACTTATTTTCTTACCAAGTAAGAAATTCTGGAAGGAAAATAGTCTAACAAAGAATATGGAACTCAGATGGAAATAAATGCCAATGAGATTCTGAGAAACCCAATAAGACTAACAGATTTACACATCCCTCATCACCTTCTTACCACTTCTGAAAAGGTAGGCTTCCAATTGGTATTATGGCTTTGACTGCAACAGATGTGCACTCTAACACATATACTTACTGAGATGTAATACCATCTGTGCATTCCACAGGTTTTTAAGAATTTTTATTTGTGCAGACATGATTTAGAGGTGATATGATTAGTTTTTGATTTGTTAATCATTTCACTGAACAATAGCTGAATATTTTCCTCACTTTATTTTTCAAAACCAAAGCCAGCATATTGTATCATTTTGATATGCTGTAAATCTGGTGTATTGGGACTGATAGTTCTGTCCATCTTCCTAAAACCAGCTCTTCCAGATGTTGTAATGGGAAAACACAATAAATGTTTATTTCTTAGGTAAATTTCATAACCTTCTTTGTTTTCTTCTTCTGTTTCTGACCATGCTAATATAAAGGTTTTTTGCTCAGCCCCATGGTCACATTGGAAAGACACAAATAATTATTTTGGTTCATTCCTGCATATTTGTCTAAAACCAGGACACATTTCCTATTCAAAACTTTCTGCCTCAAAGAACAAAATATAGGGTCTCTCTTTATGCAGACATAGATTTAAAGACAAAAGTGATTAATTCCAGAAGAAAGAAAAAAAACCTTTTCACCTATTATTTGGCAAGTAATTATCTGACAGCAGGTCATCTTAGCAACAATTATTGTGAGAACCTAAGATTTCAAGAAATGAACTTATTCCAAAATCCTAATAATCACAAATTTTAGGTTAAAGCATCAGACCAAGCTTTACAGACTAAGGATGCAATGTAGGCTTTATCTGTATCCCTCCATCACTATCACTATCTGTTTTGGTGCTTCATTAATCCCTTACTATTAGCATGGGCAAATTGGGATGAGCAAGGGGGTAGAGGTGCCCCTCCAGTTCAATCCACAATCTGCCCTTGATTAAGACAAAATTATATAAAGAAAACTAAAATGTATCAAGGTTCTTCAGTGATAACACATCCAGATTTGTATTATGACTTAGCATAGCATTAGTCCTTTCATGTTCAGCCAGAAGACGATGAATGACTTTCACATTCTCAAAGTTAATGTCACTGAATCCAATTACATAGAATATATGGCTAGAAAATTTATAGATAAGGTCTTGAAATCTCCAGCTGTTTAGATATATGACAAAGTGAACCTTCAGTTAAGCAGTATCATGCAGCTCAATTAAAAAATGCATTACAAAATGTAGTGGAATCCTTGACATTCTAGTACTGCTCTTAATTATCAAGAAGTATATGTAAATTTCTCAGGGAGGTGGGGGTAGAAACCAAGGATATAAATTTAAAATGGGTGAAATATTATTTTCAATTTATTTTTACCAGTCAACTCTCCCTTCAACCTTTTCTTTTAGAGAGTATTATGAATATTTTAATTGCTAGCAGATTGCAATTATTATTGTTAATTTCAGAATGAATAAAATCTATTATTGAAACTCTCTCATTTGATAAATGAAGGGAAAGCTAATTTATACCACATTTTGTGCTTAAATAATGGTCCGTGCAATTATCTCATGGAAGCAGAAAATCATGCATGGTTTTCCAGTACTGTACGTGAAGGCACACTGTTACAAAAGCTGAATACCATGGATTGGATGGTTATTTAAGGCAACATCAATGGAGAGAAACAAGGGACGGAGACACAACAGAGTTTCCTACTGATAAGGAGGAGGAAAGTGGGGAAGAAAGAGAGGGGTGGAGGGGGTGCAGAGCAGCTTTTAAACTGATAACTGGGGGAAAGCCGACAGGAGCTGGGCTCCGGTTTGGGAGAGTGTCTACATGAGTAGTGAGGAGGATGCAATAATTACTGAGCAGACTGAGGAGGTACACTCCAGCAGAAGGATGCAAGAGGCAGTCTAATGATGCAACTGGACTCAAAAGACTGCATAAGAAAAACCACCTATAAATGCTTGTATGCAAATGCCAGCAGCGTCCAGAACAAAATAGGGGAGCTGGAATACTTAGCAATAAATAAAAAATATTGATATTATTGACATCACTGAAATCTGGTGGATGGATGATAACCAATGGGATAGAGTTATCCCAGGCTATAAGGTGTACAGGAAGGACAGGAAGGAGCAAACAGCAGGTGGTGTAACTTTGTATGTCAAAGAAGTGATAAAATTGTACGAATTGGAATATCTAGGTCAGGCATGTCCAAACTTTGGCCCTCCTGATGTTTTGGACCACAACTCCCAGAATTCTAATGGCAAAAGACTGTTGGAGTTGCAGTCCAAAACATCTGGAGGGCCAAAGTTTGGACATGCCTGATCTAGGTGATTCAGAGTCACCATTAGAAATTCTGTGGGTATGAGTATCAGGCTACAAGGATGGTCTAACAGTAGGTATATGCTATTGGCCTCTGACCCAAGTCCCTGAGGAGACTGGCAGTTGTAGCATGTTCTAAAGGAGACATCCAAGAACGGAAGCCTGGTTGTAATGGGGAACTTCCATTACATAGACTGGGTGAACTGTTGTTCAGCACATGATAAAGAGATAAAGTTACTAGATATGCTAAATGATTGTTCCCTGGAACAGATGGTTGAAGACCAACTAAAAATATAAGAATCCTTGATTTGATCCTGAGTAATACACAGGATTTGGTGAAACATGTTAATGTGACTGATCCAATAGGGAACAGTGATCACAACACAATTACTTTTAACTTAATCATAGACTGCCAATCACTGATAAAACCTAACACAGAGACCTTAAATTTACAAAAAGGAAATTTCCTGAAGATGATAAAACAAAGAAGCTGAAGGGGAAAATTGATGGTCCAAGCACTCTAAGAGGCATGGAGACTGTTCACAAAAATAATGAGGTCCAATTGGAATGTATACCCAAAAGGAAAAATGGCACTGTCAGGTCCAAGAGGACACTGATGTGAGTTACAGGATTTCTTTGGAAAGTGATCAAAAGCAAGAAAAGTTCATTTAGAAGATGGAAGGCTTGTCCAAAGGAGGACAACAGGCAGAAACATTAATTCTGGCAGAACAAATGCAAGACAACAATCAAGAAAGCAAAGCAAGACCTTGAGGAGCATATAGCTAAAAATACTCAAAGAAATAACAAGGACTTCTTTAAGTACATTAGAAGTAAGAGCCCAACTAGGAAGGCCAGTCAACCATGAGATGTCACTGGAAGGCAAGCGATAAGTAAAGAGGAAACAGAGATTACAGAGAGACTCAATGAATTCTTTGCTTCAGTATTAATTGAAGAAGACAGAGACCACATGCCCAAGACAGAGCCTATCTTCATAGGGAGGGAAACCGAAGAATTAAGCCAGATAGAAATAACCAGGGAGGAGGTCCTTGCCTGTCTTGTTAAACTAAATGCTAACAAATCACCAGGACCAGATGGCATTCATCTGCGAGTTCTCAAGGAACTTAAAGATGAAATTGCTGAGGTTCTAGCCAAAATATATAATCTTTCTCTCAAATCAGGCATTGTGCCTAATGACTGGAAGGTAGCAAATGTAACACCAATCTTCAGAAAAGGATCCAGAGGGGATCCAGGAAATTACTGGCCAGTCAGTTTGACATGTGTCCCAAGTAAAGTGATGGAAACCATCCTAAAAGATAATATTAACAGGAACATAGAAGAAAAGGCACTGCTGAAGGAGAGCCAACATGGCTTTTGCAAGGGCAAATCATGCCTCAGTAATCTGTTGGAATTCTTTCAGGGTGTCAATAAGCATGTGGATAAGTGAGATCCAGTTGATATTGTTTTCTGGACTTTCAGAAGGTTTTTGACAAGGTCCCACATGAAAGGCTCTTGAATAAGCTTGCCAGTCATGGAATCAAGGGATAGGTCTTGCCCCAGATCAGCAACTGCCTAAGGGACAGGAAACAGAGTCTAGCACTAAATGGACACTTTTCCAAGTGGCGGGAGGTAAAGAGTGGGGTCCCCAAAGGTTCAGTACTGGGACCCCTGCTTTTCAACCTCTTCAAAAATTATCTAGAAGGAGGAGTAAATAGCAAGATAGCCAAATTTGTCGATGACACTAAATTAAACAAGGTAGTAAAAACTGAGAGAGATTGTGAGGCACTCCAGAGGGATCTCTTGACACTATGGGAGTGGGCAAACCAGTGACAAATGAGCTTCAACATTAGTAATAGTAAGTGCCGAGTGATGCACTTTGGGGCAAATAATCCCAATTACATTTTTAAACTGATGGGGTCAGAACTCTCTGCAGAAAACCAGGAAAGGGACCTTGGTGTCCTAGTGGACAGCTGAATAACGGTGTCAACCCAGTGTGCTGCAGCAGTGGAAAAAACAAACTCAATAGTAGGGATCATTAGGAAGGGTATAGAAAAGAAGTCAGCAAGTGTCATTTTGCCTCTTTATAAATCTAAGAGGTGGCCCCATCTGGAGTATTGTGTACAGTTCTGGTCACCCTACTTCCAGAACACTATTATGGAAATGGAAAAAGTGCAGAGGAGGGCAACCAGAATGATTAGGGACTGGAACACCTTCCTTACCATCTGAGGCTGCAACAGCTGGGCGTCTGGGTGTTTTCACTCTTGAACAACGGCAACGGTTCCCAAAAGCCCACACCACCATCTGTGCTGCTCAGGGTTTCTGGGAGCTTCAGTCCAAGAACACCTGGGTTACCCAAAGTAACACACTGAGACACTGACACTCACATTATTGAGCGTCTCAGTAATGAGGTGCATGGATTTCTCCATTGCCACCAAACAATTTTTTTATTCCTCGCATGGTCTTTGAAATTATTTTTTAAATATTGATAGCACTTTTCCTCAGTACCTAAAATCAAGTAGCAAGCTGCAATTAGAACAGGCCCATCAAATCAGTGGGATCTGGCAAGTCAACCCATCTATAAGTTCCACTGATTCAATGGGACGACTGTAGTTGCAACTTACACAACTGAATTTCAAACAACAAAGCAGCCATGTTTGGGGCAACTGTAACAATTCACACAGTTGCACCTGAATTGTAAAACCCTACACAACTATCACAATGAGAATGAGACAGAAAGATTATCCTTACTTTTATTCTTTTAGGGAAAGTTGGAAAAAGTTGTAAATAATATAGTAGATGTGAGGAACACAATGTTCTCAAGGGGCAGTTATTACTTTGAAAACATTTAACATGCTGCACTCTGAAAAAGCACAAAAACCAGGGAAAAGTGATTTTATACAAACTGTTTCCCTCCTTCTGTTTAGGGCATGACAAGGCTTTGTCAACCTACATCCATTATGAGGAAATAATCAAGAGGTAAAATCTCCGAGTTTCTTTGCCTTCAGCTCGAGATCAATGTCTCCTTCATCCACAAAATAGTGCCTCAGGAATTTATAGCAGCAGGAGACGATTACCTGCTCATTTCCTTAACTCTTACATATTTTATTGCTTTTAAAGTACTCTGCCATATTAAGTATGATACCAGATGTTTAGTAGTTGTTTTTTTTTCTGTTTTATATTAGTATGTGAGAATCTTCAGCAGAGCATTATACATGCCACCCATGGCTCACCTTTAGGCAAGAAAATGTGACAGTAGAACATCTCTACAGATTTTAAAACAATCAAGATTACAAGAGTCCCCGGTTTTCTCAGAACAGGTGATTTATCTTCCAATTGTGTATCTAGGAACTGACTATTACTTCATAAATTATGAACACAGTTGCTTAATTTGTGATGGATGTTTCTGTCCTTGAAAACTGCTTGTCTCAGACCACCAAACAAGTAATTTCATTCCTTATGGGAATCACCAGCTAATAAACTCAAGAAGCAGTACTATGCATTCAGATTTTGAATGATCAATCAAGTCAGCCCATTTTAAGGACAGTGTTCTAAACTAATGGTGGAATAGGGAAGCACCTAGCCACTTAGGAAAACTACATTTTTGAATCGAGTTAATCTTCCAAGTAAGACATTATATATCTACAGTGAAGATGCTAAGCACTTGACAGAATCCAGCTTCAAACCCTGTTTGGGGAGTTTATGTTTATTATCTGCTGGCCAAAATCCTCATGACTAAAATTGACCCTGTACAAAGGTGCTAATGTTACTGGCAGGAAGATATGTTGAGTAATTTAATAAGTTTTTCCTTCCATACTGGGGCTTCCATGGCTTATGTTCAATTAGACTAACTCCACACAAGTCTGATGAATCAATTTTGTGAAAGACATGCATTGCTTATTAACCATAATCCCTTCCTTCATCAGGACTGGCCCTATTTTCAGACAGCGGTGACCATCTCAAGTGACAACTATGATTATTATTTACAAAAGCTATGAAATATCATTTTGAGAAACAAAATGGAAAATTTCATTCCATTCCGTTTCATTTTTTGTTTTCCCGTAGGAATGCATTTAGGAAATGCATTCCTATGGGGAAAAGCCTATGTGGTTTCCCAACCAACACACACCAGGCATGGGAAACCAGGAGATTTTTAAACTTTTTTTTTTTTGCTGCCCCAAGCACCGAGCAGCTGTAGAGTAGGCTTGGGGCAGCAAAAAAGGAGGGATTTTGTAACTTTATTCTTCTTTTTCTGCCCCAAGTGCTGATCAGCTGTATCTGGGGCTTGGGGGAGCAAAAAAAAGTTTTAAAATCCCTCCTTTCCCCCCGCCTGATGGGTTGGGGGGAAAGGAGGAATTTTAAAATATTTTTCTTTTTTTCTTTCATTTGCCGCCCCAAGTGCTGATCAGCTGTAGCGCAGGCTTGGGCAGCCAAAAAAAAAAGTTTAAAAATTCTGCCTTTTCATGCGCCCAATCAAGTTACACAAGCACCACACACACAAAGTACACTAATAATGAAACAAAACAAAAAATGAAAAAATGGTTTAAAAAAATGTTTCAAATGAAACAAAATGAAAGGAAACTGAATGAAAAGAAAAATGAAACGAAATGCTATTTTAGCATTTCGTGCCCATCTCTATTCACAAGTTCCTGCCTAGCTCCTTGTTCATCCCTGTCTTATTTACAAAAACTCCTGTGTGTTTCTGCCTTGCTTTCAAATGCTCCAATGTGTTTCACAAGCTCCTGGCTTGCTTACCATGACTCTGATGTGTTCCAGTAAGTTCCTTCCTTGCTTCTAAACTTCATATATGTCCCACAGGTTCCTGCCTGACTCCTGAGAAGTCCTGCATGCTCCAGGTGCTCTTGTCTCACAGATTCTGCCCCAACATTTTGCTTTGGGTGTCTTCCCTATTTCATTTTGCTGCTGCTCCCCCTCCCCCTGCCCTTGACCACAGCTTTGCTAAGTAAATTATAATAAGGGATTCAAAGCCCCATTTCAACTAGAGTGACAATGGATGGTTTACACACTTTTTAAAAAAGAGAAGGAAAACCAAGGAATTGAAATAGCATGGATAATACCTCTGCCATGACCAAAGTCTGTGCCTAAAGAAAGTTATTTTTAAAAGCCCCCTTTTAAATATCTTTAAATAAAATGTCATACTTCAACACCGAGACTGTTACATATGTCCACATATTTGTAGAATAATTTTAACTGTGACACTATTATTATCTTATTCCACATTATTATGGACTAAAATGCTACAGAGCATGGCAATTGTAATATGTAACTTTTCAAATTTATTGGAGAATAAAGGAAACCTTCTTTTCTCTGCTAACAAATGAAACCATGTCAATGTGAAAATATTGCAGAATGTCTGTTCTGAGATTTGTCATGATAAGAAGAATGAATAAATCAACAGCAGTGCTCATGTATTCTGATAATGCCATTTATAGTTTTCATATGTGATTGATTCTGGTGGTTATTTATAACTTATTTATAGTTTGTGAACACTCTGTTGTAGCTTTAGAATATTAAGGAGGAAGTGTTGTTCTTAATGTGGACCAACTTTCAACATGTAAAAAAGACAGGCCATTTCAGTACCCCTGAGTGACAGTTATAAAATCAACACAGACTAATAGTTGGATAAGGTAGATATTCTGCAGCATTGTGACCTTAAGATTTATAATTCATGTCCCCAGATTTCAGCCACTTGCTGATGTTGAGTTTTAGTTGTTCAAACCGAAAAATCAAGAAAGTCGCTCCATCCAAAATTCTTCAAACAAATCATTTGTTGTTCATGTTGTATTCTTGGTTTTGTCATTGTCATATTTTATTAAGGGATATCCAGTGTGTATAGAGTGATGGACCAGGACTCAGTGGATCTGGATTTGAATCCCTGTTTAGTCATAGAAACCCACTAGGAATGTGGAACTGCTAAGACTGTTTCTTAGTTATTCCACTGAAAGCCCTATTAGGGTCAAACAACTCTGACTTGATAGCATATAATCATGAATTATTTTATTACCTCAGCCAATGTTATGTCCTGAGACAAGAAACTAAAGATCTCATTTCCTTGCAGCCACAATGCATATACAACTGAGTGTAAACCCCCCACACACACACACAAGAGGACTTCTATGACTTCACACTGAACCTGCTGGTCTTTACTGATGCAAAATGTTCCCTATAACAAAATAATGAGTTCACGGTCTGAAAAACACAATGTGTATCTGAAGTTCCTTGGCAAAAAATCTTGCTTCTTATCTGCCCCACACCCTGCATGAAAAATAGAAACTGTTTCTCTCTCTCTTTTTATGCCAGTGATCTACTCATGGAGCAGTTAACATACCAGGTCAGCTAATAGGATCATGGACACCTTCTCTCTAAAGCAGCTATTTTCAACTTTTTATTTTTATTTTGCTATGGCCCTTTTAGAAGCTCTTACAAAGATCGGGAACCCCCTGTCAAAAAGGTTGCAACACAAATGGATGAATAGAAAAGAATAATAGAAAATGTTTCAGCCTGTGTCCTCCTTCAGATCTTCCAGGAACTCCCAGAGTTCCATGTGGCCTTCATTGATCAAGACTGCTCTAAAGTGCTGTCTATGTTTTCAAAAATAGGGATCAGAGGCATTTATTGGCATGGAAATCGCAGGATAGCTTCTTTGGACATTTCATTTTATGCCCACCAAATTTGAAGAGCTTTGGGGTTCAGGGGGCTGAGTTGTATCATTTTATTATCCCACAGGGGACAATTAAGTGCTTCTTGGTTCAATTACAAATGATTTTCTCCAAGGGACCCCCTTTGAAGTATAATAACTCAGCCCTCTGAACCACAAACCACTCCAAATTTGGGGGGCTTAAACAAAAGAAGCTACCCACCAAATTTTGTTCCTCTAGGACCAATTGTTTCATTTCTAGAGGGAAAAGGGTGTTTCATTATGTTTTGTAACAAAATAAGTCCTACTGTTTCATTTAATAACAAAACGATTTGTTATGTAACAAAATGATGGAACAATGTGGTTTTTTGTTTGTTTTGTGCCCATCTCTAATGACAAAAAACAGTATGCCATGCTCTTATAGTCTCTTCCTATTACTGTATAATAACATTTTCCATATAGCTTCATCTCTTCTGTCGTCATTTATTTAAGAACATGTTGTATAATCTGCATGGGTATGGTACAAACAGATATGAATCAGGAAACCTTTGTCTGCTAGACTATCATTGCCAAGGGTAAAACCATAATGAAAATTCCTGTGATTCAAACTTTACAAATGGACATGGTTTAAAAGTATTGATTTGACACTATATAATGAGCCATTCATTGAACACTTTTAAAGGGAGGATTTTGTTTTCTGTAATAAAAAGCCCATACACAATTTGTAACTTCTGCTTCATTGCTAAGTATGAATAAAATGAAAACATCCAGCTGGGACATTGTTTCTACAAGTTATTCTAACAGAATGAGCAAATGAACGCTGATTGGCTTAAAGAAGCATTGTTGACCTCTTTATGCACTGAAGCTGTATTTCCTGCAGAATCCAACAAATAAAGCCTAGGGATGAGCACAAATTTAAAATTGAAGTGCAACATGTGTTCAAAATTTGCTAATCCATCCATTTGTGTTCATACAAATTGATAACCCCAGATGAATATTAATTGCTGAATTTCTACTGGTTTTTATTTATTGTGCTATAAAATAGTCCCTAGAACAGCTAGAAATACAAAAGTTGCAGAGAAGATTCCCCTGACTCTCCTATATAATCTCTCCATGTTTGCTGAAGATTGGGTTTCTGTGTCTGCAGTATTCAGTTCCAAGGAGGGCACCCCAGGAACGTTTCACCCAGGCACCTAGAGGCACCTAACCTAAAGATAAGTTTCCTTTGGCTCTCCTCTACAATCCCTCCAATTATTGTGAAGATTGGATTCCTCCAAGCCATTTGCTAAAAGGCGTTTTCTGGTGGGGGCACTTTGCAGGTGTATTTCAGAAGTCTGAAACCCAATCTTCACCAAGCGTGGAGGGATTGTAGAAAAGAGTTGGGAGAAGCTTCTCTACATGTTTGCTGACTCTTGGTACCTGGGGGAACTTTCCTGGGGGATCTCTTTGGGAATGCATTACATAGACAACTGGAACTCCAACTTCACCAAATTTGTAGGGCTTGTAAGGGAAAGTCTGGGAATGCTTTCAGAGTCTCTCAGATGCTTAGAGGAGGGCTGTTTTGAGGGGTTTTAAGTACAAAAATGGATCAATACATCAATTCATAAGGAAAAAAGTCATAAATTCATTATTTACGATTCATCAAACTTGATGAATCACAAAGTGAAACAAATAGCCATTTCTCTGATTCATGCCCATCTGTAATAAAGATATAAATGCATAATTATCAAAATGGGGGTATGAATCCTTTCTGATTGCTTCATTGTTTCTTAGAAAATTTCAGAGTAAAATCTAAAGCATGCCTGCTCAGAAATACAGTAGGTTTTGCTAAGCTCAGTGAGACTTACTTTCAGTAAGTTATGCAGTACTGCAGTCTTACAGTGGATAATAATAATAGAAATCTATCGTAATAAAAGCAGATTTGACCCTATGTTTTCACAGCACCAAAACACTGAAAATTACCACTGGAAATACACTATATATACTAAGGAGATTGGTGGAATTATTTATTTATTATTTAATCAATAATATTGCACTTGGAAGTTGAAAAACTAAAACAAATGCTTAATTAATTTTAATTCAATTGAAATATATCTGTATGACTGAAGCCTGTCACTCCATCTGCAGTCCATAGATGGCACACCTCCCTAACCAGTGCATAGGTCTGTTGTTGCTACAGATTAAGGCCAAGGCAGTGTCTCAAGAGGAAAAAAAGACATATCTTCATTCTTCTCACATTACTAGAAGGACCTGAATCCATAACCAGAATCCTTAACCACTAACATATCCATCTTCATTCAGATAGTAAGGTTATAATTTCTTTGATTCTGACAGATGTACAACTTCTGTAAAACTAAGGACTATTCCAAGACAGATATTTTCACCAGTTAAAAATAAAACAGAGCGGGGGGGGGGGGGGGTTTCCAAACTGGTCCTAGGTTAGGTAGAAGTCATGAAATCATGAAGAGAAATGATGGATGAGACTGAAATTTCATAGACAGGACAGAACTAGAGGCATGGCCTGAAGAAAGGGTGTGCACTTAACAGGATTTAGTTTGGACCATTATGATTGATTTAGAAAGATGCAGAGTCCATGCTAGAATGCTTCAGTTAGGAAATAATGAGACTCAAATTTAAGGAATGCTGAGTTCCATACCTCCCTGTCAACTAATTATAGCAAGAAAAAAAAAAAGAAAAGAATGAATTTTAAAACATTGAAGGAATAAGGATGGTGGTGCAGGTGGTGGTCATGTCGATGATAGATTATTGCAACACTCTCTACATGGGGCTCCCCTTGAACCTTGTTCGGCGATTGCAATGGGTGCAGAATGTTGTGGCCAAGTTGGTGGTTGGTGCGGGCAGGTTTGACCACATCACCCCCATTCTGGCCTGTCTGCATTGGTTGCCCGTTGTGTCCCAAATAAGGTTCAAGGTGTTGGTCTTAGTTTACAAAACCCTCCATGGCCTGGGTCCTGATTATCTGGAGAGCGTATCTCCCTACGATCAGAGCTGGCCCGACCCACCCAATCCTCCATGGCTCTCTTGCTCTGGGTGGCCACCCCCAGGGAGATCCGTAGGGTAGCAACGCATAAACGGGCCTTCTCAATGGCCGGCCCTGTTCTCTGGAATAAACTACAAAGCGAGATACACCAGGCTCCTTCTTTGGAATCCTTTACAAAAGCTGTTAAAACCTGAATCTTTAGGGATGCCTTCGGCAATCACTAAGGCCGTTACTTCACGAAGTGCCTCGCTTCAAACCGACCTTGCCTTCGATTTGAATTCGGAGGCGGTCATGTGGCGGTCATGTGTTCTCGCTTCGCTCCCGCCCCTGTTTCTCAGTACTCACGAGCTGCAGTTTTAGGACCGATTCGAGCACAACCTCACATGCTCCCTTCGCATTCGCTTGCCACTTTTCAACGTTCCTTATTTCCCATCCGTCCTTTAAAAAAATTCCTACCGACGGCGTATCGATGCACTGATGCTGGACTGTCAGTTGCAATGGCTCTACTGATTTCAACTGTTTCCTGGCATCATTGGCAGCCCCCCCGCTGCCGCCGCCGCTACTCGGGGGGAGCCCCGCATGGCACAGCCGCCCGCCTTCTACCGCTTGCACGCTGCCTGCCCCGGGTGCCCTGCTCTGGCCGGGGGAGGTGGCAGCGGCTCCTCCTGCTCCCGCCGCCGCCGCCGCCGCCGCTACTCGAGCGAGGAAGTAACAGCGCAAAGTGATGAAACGATATAGCGATGCATCGATATCCCTGTTTGAATATTTTTTAAAAAAACTTGAAATAAAAGCCAAAAACCGAGACCACACGTCACGTTGGGAGCGAAGCGAGATGCGAAGCGAAAAGATTTCCGGCCGCTGGCAGGGGAACCACTCACCCCTCTTGGAGCACGGTAAAGGGGGCGTGGTTGGGGTGGCATCGCAGCCAAAAAGGAGGAGCGTGCGGACTGAAACGATCGATTCGCACAGAAATGAGGGCTTGCCGCGAAGCGAGCGGTTCGTGAAGTAACGGCCTAAGGTTTGTATCAGGTTTTTTTGTACCTATCATTAGTATGTACCTATCATTTTGTACCTATCAACAGCCTCTTGCCAATTACTTTTATTTTACTCTCTTCTAATTGTTGTTGAGTATTTCTCCTTTTTATTTTATTTTTATTGTCCTATTAAATTCTATTTTTATATTATATTGCGGATTTCTTGTGCTTTTTATGTGAACCGCCCAGAGTTCTCTCTGGGAAATTGGTGTGGTATATAAATATAAAAATAAATAAATAATAAATAAATATGAAACTGCTAATCCCCCCCCCTAAAAAAAAGGTCTATGAGTATTTGTCAAAGGTGCATCTCAATGTGCATGAGATACTATTTCCTTTTCTGGAAAAATGAAGCCTGCCAAACTGATATACGTTTTTATAATGTAAGGGTTTTCAAAAAAGAGAATTAACTCCCTATTGGGAAGTCTATACAGTATGACTGTAAATATCATACATCAGAGATTTGTTCATAGTCAAGTGGTTTAAAAGGATGCTGTATTAAGTATTGGTTAGACAACATTAGCATTAATTTGGAACAGTAACCAACACAGAAATTAACTTTCTTCACTGTGTTTTCATGACACAATTTGCATGCATACCTTAGAGGTGCCCCCATGTACAAAGCTTACACAGTTTCTGAAGGATAGGTGTGAGGATTAGGGAGTTAGTATGATGAATGTAGTAGGCATTTTAGGGTTTCATTTGTCTTTTTTCCTTCTGTTCAGTTGATAGTTCCAAAATCACAGAAACTTGAAGAGTTCCATCTTTGATGGTGTGGAGAAACAGTTGATAGTTTTTCCTGAGAAAATATATGAGTTCTGCTCATACATGCACTATGATGAGAAGGGAACCTTTACAACTTAAAGCATTCTGAATGGGGCCCTTTTCTCCCTCATATGAGTAATTTGTTGTATTCTTTGTTCTGTGATTCTTTGGCATACACATGCACAAACATATAAATTTATTGATGTGTTTATTACACATGGCTATGCTTACTGAGGTAATCATGGAGTTGTCTCATGTTTCCCAAAGCTTTGGGGCAACAGAATTATTTAGATTAAGTTCATGTGGAGGGGTGCTGATCTGGGGGAACTGTTGATCTGTCCATATCCACCTAATTCAGCTTTGATTTCAGCATTTAGTTAAACCTGATGTATATCCCTTACTATGAAGACGCACAATGCAGCCACCTTACTGAAGCTGAGAATGTCCAGGTCAGGTCATAGACTGAAGAGAGAAGAAAAAAGAGATGTAGAAATGTAAGAATAATTTATCTTTATCTCTGTATACCTCTCTGTTAAAGAATAGGAGTCTTTATCTTAGTGACTTTAACAGTAGCATCAATCCAAGTAAGAACAAAACAAAACAGCAAACCTACTATGAAAAAGAACAGAAAGAAAAGGAAAACAAAAAGAAATGCAATTATTATAATATTTATGAAATATCACCTTCTGAAATTTTTTTGATTGAATTCAGGATTACAAATCATATTTTCCTGTAAGGAATTAATAAACAAATTAGCTTAGAAGGAGGACATTCCCATGGCAACCCTCTTCATTTGAAAATAAAACTGATTAGAAAAGATAAAATAGGTTTTTTAAAAAATATGCTCACAAGTAAATACCAGCAGAAAAAAGCTTGGATATATGCTTCATGTGCAGCCTCATACTGATTCCTCATATGGAATACTGATATAGGATTCACCCAGAAAAGGAAGATTAAACACAACATTCACTGGACAAGAAATCAAGCCATGCCAGATTTGGCACGTTACTTGGTCAAATAAGAGGAAAGACAGAAATGGGTGAAATAAAGGAAGGGAGGAAATGAAATCATGGTATACGGTAATTTTGCAGAAAGCTGGGAAAACTCCCTGATATGAGGGAAACTCTTGTTATCAATATGGCAAGACACAGAAAATAGCTGATTTCTTTTCAAGTATGTATCATATTGATGAGTCACAATGGAAATGAAAAACATAGAATTATAAAATTGGACAGGTTCCGGGGCTCCCCAAGGCCACCAATGATCACCCTACACTATCATAAGCAGAATGCAAGAAACCTGATCCAAAAGACCATCCCGTTCTGGAGATATTAGAGAAAAAATACCCTCGTGGCTTGCTTCACAGCCAGGAGGCTCCACTGTTGAGAATCCAAGGCAAGCAGGCAGGAAAAGTTCATGAAAAGGAACCATCCTCCCTCTAAAGCCTCTGAAAAGTCACCATTTCATTCTCTCCACAGTATGACCAGGTCTCTGACAATTCGGACTGGGTTAAACCTTATCTGGCCAGACAAATATTCATTTTCCGGACATTTAAAACAGCTAGTCACATGCCCTAGGTATAACTCCCCTTGGGTCACAGTCTGCATCTTCTGTGTTCATAAACTCATGGGGTGACAGCCACAGATAGCCATCTCCAAACCCCAGGGACTTCCCTTTACACATAAAGCTACCTCCATCGCCTCTCTGCCTATATGGACCCTGTCTTTTAGCCATAGCCAGCCCCCCCTCCCTCCTCTGCTCTATTCCTCCTTCTCTCTATCATTCTTTCTCTCTCCCCAACCCACTTCCCTTGGGTGTGCTTAAAGCGTGTTCTTACACAGTTCTACCTTTCCTGGACCTACGCCATCTTGGGCAGGGCAGGGCAGAAGAGGATGACCATATCGCAAGAAGACTACCTCTCCAGAATAAGACTCCATTTGTCCACAAGGACTTCAGCATGTCTCATTCCAGAATGTATCATGGATTAATTATAACCCGGAGGCTTTCTATTGTTCCACTTCCACATTTACCAGGAACTCTGTCTGGCAGTTGGGACTCCCCCTATTGACTTTCCAGCTCCCCCATTGTGACTTTCCAGCTTCCCCATTGACCTGCTAATTACCCAAAGATTACCCAGGCCATTGGACAATGCCCACCTCCTTCCTTTCCATTATCACATCCCTGATAGCCCATTAAAGAACATATATGGCCCAACCACACCCGGGCAGGGGTCTTGTTTCAGGACAACAGGAACTCCCAGGAACTCCCTTGGACAGGCCCCCAGACTGCTTCCATTGGACATTCCTGAAGACCATCCCTTTGCCCACCCCGGGGACATGTGCACCTTGTGGGAGGGAGAGGGAAAGGTATAAAATGGTATCCATCATTGTCTTCAGGGCAGAACATTCTCGCTCTGTCCTGGTGGGTTGTTCACCTACTGACTTTTATTGGGCTCAATAAAACCAGTATTTTTCTTTGGATCTCTCTCCTGCTGGACTCTTTATTGGGAATTCTGAGGCCCAGCAGCATGCAGCAGGAATAGCCTGCTGTGGACTCAACAATATCTTACTTCATAGAAGGTTAAATTTCTTCCAGGGCAACAAATGCCAGCCTTGGGTGGTCACTACCATTTGATGAATTGTCCTTACTCTCACAGTTCATTGCCCTCCCACTTGGAATGACGAGTCGAGGCAGTGTGTTGGGGTAAACTGGGCCACACTTTATTAACAAACAACAACATAACAACAACAGGAGGGGGGCAACAAATGCCAGCCTTCAACCCCCAGGTGGTGGTCGGTTAATTTGGTTTCCTCCTACCTGTTTATTCTTTGATGAATTGTCCCCACCCCAGCCCCGAGACCTCCTGGCCCGCAGTGCTGTGGTGAAGGGGCTCATGCCAATGGTTCAGTGGCTTAGGTCTCTGAGTGTGTAGCCAGAGGTCAGGAGTTCAGTCTCCATGTCTCCATATCTCCACTGGATGCGGTGGGTTGGACTCAGATGGATCCAGGGGGAGGAGCCATTCCAGCTCCCCCTGCAGTTCAAAGGTGGAGGTCAGGAGTTCAGTCTCCATGTCTCCATGTCTCATCAATGATCATCATCAGCTCTCATCATCATCATCATCATCATCATCATCATCATCATCATCATCATCATCATCATCATCAGATACAGGCATCAGACCCCTTTTTCTATGAGGTGCCCATCAACTGACCTCCCTTGTTCAGAGACAGAGATCTTGTTTGAGCTCCTAGGAAGCTCATTGTTAATTCCTCAAACTGAGAATTCTAATTATTCTGATAAGCAGATCTCCCCTTCAGTGGAAAAAAACAGGTACTTATTGGAAGAGAAAGAAAATATTTCATTTGTGAGTTGTTTCGGCATGTTACAAGCCACACTGACTTAGTCCCCAGTATCTCTTAATTAACAGAATTTTTTTTAGGCATCTGTAACAAGCATAGGCCATAAGCTTCCAAACAACAAAATAAACAGCATATCAATTGCAATCAAATTAAACATTCCATGCACTTTCTTCTGTTGCACAGCTGCACAACACTTGGACCTCTATGTGCTTTGGATGTTAACACCCAGAACTCCAGGGCAATGACCATGTTAACTTGGGATTCTAGGAGTTGAAGCACAAAGCACTGAAAGGATCACTGCTATATATTCTTTCTTTGCTCCTCCTCCACCTGCAACCATTTTGATAGTTTGGTGGTGATGTACCAGCCTGCCCTGGGTGTACCTTATAAAGACCTAGTTTTGAAGGCATTTGAACACTCCTGTAGTTCAGTTGATAAGTTCAAGCATCTTGACAGCACTGTCAGCTGCTACATTCTCATTGATGAAGTGATCTCACAAATCTCAAAATCCAGCATTGCCTTCAGAAGACTTAGGTCCTCTGTGTGGAATCAACATGAAATCAATCTATCTTTTAAGATGAAGATGTACAAAACTGTTGTTCAGTTCTCTCTAACCTATGGAGTGGAGACATGGACTATTTATCAATGTCACAGGGAAAAGCTTAGTCACTTCCATCTTACCTGTCTTTGGGGATTTCTCAGTATTAAATAGCAAGATAAAGAGAGCCCCATGACACAGTGGTTAAACTGTAGTATTGCACTCAAAACTCTGCTGACAGTCAGCATTCAGCCCCAGTGGACTCTGGCATCTGGCTCAAGGTTGACTTAGCCTTCTATCTTTCTGAGGTTGGTAAAATTATCAGCCAGTTCACTGGAGAGAGCAAGGGGCAATGTGTATTCTGTATAATTAAGTTGTAGACTGCCCACAGAGTGATTTAAGCACTATAAACAGAAGATTTCATTTTATTTTTATTTTTAAATGTCCCTGATACTGAAATCTCTAAGCAAACACAGATGGCAATCATTTGTACAATCTTGAAGCAATGACAACTTCAATGGGCTGGTCATGTCACCTAGAAGTTGGTTGACCATCTCTTCTATGGAGAGCTTGTTTCTGGTGCTCAGCTGTGGAAGAGATGATTCAGAGATACACTGAAGACAACATTGAAAGACTTTAATATTTACCATGTTGTTTGAAAAATTCTTACTCAAAACCAAAGATCCTGGCCAAATGCTGTCAAGAAGAATTCAAAATTAAAGGAAGGATTCACAAAGCAAGAGAGAAGCGAGAAAGCAAATATGTAATTTCTCAAAAATCCAACAAGCTCAGGATCAGCTTGCCCCAACTGTTTCTGTATCTTTCAGATTTACCATATTTTCCCATGTATACGATACAATTTTTTTTTCTAAAACCATGCCATGAAAAATTAAGGGGTGTCATAAACATGGAAGTAAGCCTTTGTGGGAGTGGGGTAGGATAGAAGCCAAACTGATCTTGCTGCTTCCTTTCCATGTTCTGAATACTCCTCTCGGCTTTGTTTTTGCAAGGACTGGAGCTTTCATTTCTGCAGGGAAATGCTTGCAGGTGGAGCAATCCATTAAGTTCATTTTCACTTAAAAAGAAGGCTCTGATCCTACAAGAACAAAGCAGAGAGGAGGGCAATCAAGTGCTCCTGGAAAGAAATGAAAATAAAACAGCGGGAGGGGGCTGGAGGAGAAATGAAACAGCTAGGTCATTTTGGATTATCCTGTTTCATTTTTCCTCCACCCTACCCCTTGCTGTTTCCCACCCTGTGCTGTTTTCTTTTCTTTTCTTTTCTTTCAAGGAGTGCAGTGGTGCGCAGAGACTATTACTAGCCTTGTGTTTAAATGCCGGTACTGCAGGTAAAATTGTGCTCATGACCTGGGGTTTAATCACAGGTAGCAGGCTCAAGGTTGACTCAGCCTTCCATCTTTCCGAGGTCAGTACAATGAGTACCCAGCTTGCTGGGGGGTTGGGGAATGTGTAGTCTGCATACTGTAATTAAACTCTAAACTGCCCAGATACTACTAGAAGTGGTATGGAACAGTATACAAGCAGAACACTTTTTTTGTTTGTTTGCTTTATGATTCAGTCCAAAAGAACCAACTCCTTCTATGGGATGTCTTCAGATCAGGAAGCATGGGAGACGTCAGGGTGAACAAAAATGTTCATCCAGCAAGGATAATTAACCAAGCAATTAAAATAAAATGGAAGATTATAGCAAGTCATAGGAAATTATCACTAATATTAAAGATTTTTATGTTTTCATAATTTGCCCTTATTGATTAAGTTTTCCAATATGCAGCTTTCCAAGAGTGGGCCATTTTGTGTTGATTCTTTTTAACTTTGCATGACAATTTTTCACTTATGGGATGGCTATAAGTTCTGCTATAATATGTGTAGTTGAAAGTTACAACCCTGATTGTCATCAACTGCCACTACCTAAGTTCAAAACAAACAGTTCTGATATCAGAGTTATCAGAACAATTACAATCTAAGTCCCTATTATTACAAGTCTTGCACATTATATTTTCATCTGACAAGAATGCTGCAATTTTCCCCAATCAAGCTGCCTTCATTTTGCATGCCATAAATGTAACAAAGAGAGAAAAGGTCAAAATAGATAAAGCAGATAAAGCAAATGTCAACAAGAATCACTACAACCAAGATGTATACAAAAAAGTATCTATACTGTAAGCAGCGAGCAGTGTTGATGTTTTCCAAATTCCTGTTTTCAAGTTGTACAAGTCTAAATTGTCTTGATGGCTAAAAATAAATTTTAGTCTTGGATGTTTCATTTAGTATGGCTTAGCTGTCACTGACCAGTTCTTAACTGCTTTTGTTAGGTGTGCAATTAAAATGGTCAGACAATATAGCAATCTCTGAAAGACTATGGATTTTGCACAGTGACACTCCCAGAATGGAGATATTCAAGCCTCCAATCTCACTATTGTGTACTTTAAAAACAACATAACAATAACAACTAAAAACGGCTCTTTAGCTCAGTGCTTTAGACATCTGGCTACAGAGCCAGGTGTTGTGAGTTCAGTTTCCCACAGTGCCTCCTTGACAAGGTCTGAACTCAACAATCCATCGTGTCCCTTCCAGCACTACAGTTCTACGATGATTATGATTATAAAAGGATGTAACTTCCCTTGCTGTTGCTTCAAGCAAGTTGATAGATGTTCATTTTCAAATGCAAACTGGCAGCCAACATATCAGGAAGGTGCTGAACTGTGCTGTCATTTACAGAGAAGGACCGCAGGACTAGATGAGAACATTGACGATCTAATGACCTTTGAGAAAGAACACTTCTTCCACCCAGGAACATTATAAGGTCACTGGCTTTATTCACAGGTCCAAACAACTGTTGACATTTTACATAAGCCAGGAGCAACTCAGAATTGTATTCGTTGCCAAGGAAACATCTCCCATTGGTGCCCATTAGTATGACTCACATTTGTCCAGGGTGTAGTTCCACAGCATTACCTAGTTAACAATTGTAGGGCATTTCCCCCTCCAAGAAGGTCATCTCTGCCACCAATTAATTAACCACACAAGTTTTGTTACTGTATCACATCAGAATGGGCTTGTTTCCATTAACCTACATGGGACTTTTATAGTCATTTATTCAGTTTATAGTATTAGTGTATCTTTGGAAGGGAAAAGAAACAATATATTTGGAGAGGATGAATTCAGAACTAAGCCATGTTATTTCGTTTGGATGTGAACTAATAGGATCCTTAACTCCAATAAAATATGTATGAAATAAATACATTTTTAAAGCCTGCCTTCAGATTTATATCCCCCACGGACATTGACTTCAGTGAGGTATCATGCATTTGGGAATAGAATGTAATCATATTTTATTTATTTGGACAGTATCATACTAATGAATGGGGGATGTTTGGAACTGCATTCTTACCTACCCAACGTCTTTATAATAGGTCAAATGTAAATAGCAAATAAATGAATAGTTGGTGGCTTAAATCTATGGTGGGTTTTTTCAACCATCAATCAGACTCGATTGTAGTTAAATGGTAAAGATTGCCCACAGAAATGGGAAATGCCAATCAAACAATTCCATTAAGTGTGGAGTTTTGACCTACCACCAAAGCCATTAGAAAAGAGGATAAGGAAAAACACAGTCACATATACTTTGGGGGAGATGACTGAGCTCCACAGGACTGAAGTTTTCATTCTTTTAGTGCTTTTAATTCCAATAATACATGTTAGCATCAGTTTAGATTTCAACATAGTTTTCAAAGGATATTTGTGAGGTCCAGTGCTTGGAAATATTGCTTTCTGGATTATAGTTCTCAGTACTCCAGGTTGGCCAGGTTACTGGCTATTAGGGATGGGCATGAAACAAACAAAAACAAACAAAAATTCATTCCATTATTAACAAAGCTTTAATTCATTTACACTAGTGATTTGTGCTCTGTTGTTTTGTGATAACAAAGTCCTCTGCTGGAATAACAAAAATAAATAAATAAATAAATAAATAAAGCGAATAACAAAAATTGTGATGAAATTGGAACAAACCAAACAGAACCATGAAAATTAGGTTCGTTATATTTTGTTTTCATTAATGGCGACACGCAATGAAATGAGCTGTTTTTAAATGTTAAAAATGTCCTGAATATCCGTAAAAACACAGCAATAATTATTTATTCTGCCTGATAATACCTACCAGGGAGGTTGGGGTCCTTAAAATGTGCATTTATCTATTTTCTCAGATCACTGTATTTTTTTCCTTTAAGGGGAGTTAGGGGACATCGACCCAAAATGGCTCCCAGATGTCTAATATTGATTTCTTGGGTATTAAAATGCTCTGGACATCTGTAAAAATGCAGCAAGCCATGTGATGGGATCATGTAAATTCTTGGACAATTTCAACCAATAGCATGCCCAGATTGCTGACTGGGTAGGTGCGGCAGCCACAGAGGGCATAAAAAGCTTTGGTAGCCCCCGTCCTCTTTGCAGTCCCCAGTGGGAGTTAGGATGGGATTGCTGTCTCTGCGACTCATTACTTTAGGCCAGCCAAGCAGGTGTGTGTCTCTGTGTTCCTGCTAGCTGCAGCCTGGTTCTTAAGGGAGAGATTTCTCTTGCAGCCTCCCTGTGTGCATACCTCTCGGTGAGTACCCTCCCCTGCCCCGCAGTGCAGTCACTCTGCGGCTGCCTTACGCCCTGGGAAATGCCTACCACTGCCTTTGTAGCCTCCCTGCGTACCTAGTCTATACTGTGTCTCTGCCAGCATCATTTTGTTTTAGTGTTTTCCCTCTGGTCTGGGGTGTTGGGGGACGTCCGTGCGCTGAAATGCTTTAAGTCATGTAAAAAGCGGGTAAAAATGAAAAATGAAAAAATGAAACAATTTTTTTTCAAAAAATTTACGAAAAATGAAAACAAACCGAAACAGATCCGTAACGAAAAACAAAAAAGTGAAATGTCATATTTTCGATTCGTGCCCATCTCTACTGGCTATGCTGGCTTGGGTGAGCTGTACTATTTGTAATCCCCCAAAAAGTAATTCTGGCAACATTGCAGTGGTCAAGAATAGCATGGTCAAGAGTGACTGCTTCATTCTTGTATTCTTTACATTCATATTGTTTCATCTTGTAATTACCAATGTGTACTTCAAATACAGCATAATAATGTTTTAAACTGATCTGGTGTGATACATTCATTTCCCTTTCCTGGTGAATTTAGTTTAAAGATAAAAAGGTAAAAGGTAGAGGTTCCCTCCGCACATGATGTCCGACTCTAGGGGTGGTGCTCATCTCCTATTCAAGCTGAAGAGCCAGTGTTGTGCACTTCCATGGCCATGTGGCAGGCATGGCTGCAAGGAAACACTATTTTACCTTCCCGCTTTTTATGGTGGTACCTACAGTATTTATCTACAGTATTTATCTACTTGCATTTACTGTACATGCTTTCAAACTGCTAGGTTGGCAAGAGCTGGGGTTATCAGTGGGTGCTTGCTCCATGGCATGGTACCCAGGATTCGAACTGCTGAGCTGCCGACTTTGCAGCCGACAGTTTTCAGAAGCCTTAGTTCACTGAGCCACTATACTAAATTGTCATTTTATTTATGTGTTGTCCCAATGTAAGATGCCTGAGTAGGGGCATTTCATGCCTACATGTTTATAGATGCAAAGCAGTTCCATTCCACCATCTGTGCATGGTGCAAAAGTCTGTAGAGGTGTAGCACCAGCATGTACAGTCTTGAAATCTGAAAAGTCAGCATCACAGTCACATGGATAGCTAAGAACAGCAGATAAGCCCTGCTGGATCAGAAAGCAGGGTTACAGAAAACCCACAAGCAGGAAAAACATGCACTGACATGCAACTTTAAGCACAAACCTCCACCCCACTGGAGAAACCTAATGGGCTGGGACAAGTTAGTGTGTGAAATGGAAGGAGGATAATATGTGCTGGAAGTATCTGTAGTAGACATGGGCACAACCAGAAAAAAAGATGTTTTGAGTTTTCGTTTGTTGGAACGGGTCTGTTTTGGGTCATTTCCGTTTGTCGCGAAATTTTTCAAAAATTTGTCAATTCATTTGTCGTTTGTCATTTGTTGTTTCCACCACGATTCAGCGTGATTTGACTTCCCAGAGCATAGGTGTGTCCCGCAATCAGGGCTGGCGCTAGGTGTTTTTGCACCCTAGGCGGCGGGCGGGGTGGGGGGCGGGGCGGGGGGAGGTGGGGGCGGGCAGCAGTGGCAGGGGGCCATGGGCGGGTGGTGGCCGCAGGTGGGCGAGTGGGCGGGCGGCGGCATGGGCTGCAGGCGGGTGGCGGCATGGGCGGACGGGCGAGTGGGCAGTTAGGATATCACATAGGATAGAGATTCTGTTCTTGGCTTGCACCCCAAATGTGTGTGTGTGCAAGCAAATTGAGGAGGGAGGCTGGAGGCTTTAGGATTTAAGTTAGGCAGGCAGGGAGGGAATTGAATTTAGAAAATAATTGCTTTGATTCCCTGCAGCTTTGTCTGCTGAAGGGAATAGCAGTTTATTCTTTATTTCTTCTCTGGCAGTTTGTGAGGATTTCTTTCTGATATTGGATAAATGGGGAGGTTCGACTGGGAGTGGGAGGTGTGGATTTAATTTTCGCCTGCTTTTTTGGCCGGGAGTCGGGTTTTTAAAAAAACTTTTAAAAACTTTTTCTGTGCTTCGCATTGCGCAATCACCATGATGCCACAAACAGAAACGAAAAACCCGACCAAATTTTTCTTTTTTCGGTTCGAGTTCGAGTTCTGACGGCTTAATTATTGTTACTGTTTCCGTTACATAATGGAAAGGATAACCGAAAACGGAAACGACAATTTCGCCGAGTCGTGCCCATGTCTAATCTGTAGTGTAGCAACAGAGGTATATCTCTGTATCATATTACAAATAAGTGCTACAAATCAAACAATAAGAGAAACAAGCTCAAATCAAAAGCTTGCTTTCCTGTCTCCCACCTTGACTTCAAAAGGCCAAACTGATTCAGTAGTATTTGCCTGGCAGGCAGGAGCAGATGCCCTATGAAATTTTTAGGTGAGATACTTCCGGTCTCCAATCCTGGCTCATGAGCAACCCGTGGAAGGTGGTCTGCCGAGGTCTGTGAGAGGCTACCAGAATTCTTTTCGTGATATCATCCTTCAGATGTATTAGGAAAATTGTATTGGGCCCCTGTGATCTCCATGTTACTGGTGGCCCCCATGTATATAGCGTGGCCAGTCATTTATACCACTGAATATCAGTTGCTGGGTTGTAATGTGGAAGAAGCTGCTACCTTCAAGACTTTATGTGGGCTTTCCAGGGGCATCTGGTTCACTGCCCTACCACACTTGATTATATGGACCTTTGATCACATATCCCAGGGAGGGCTGCATACAAAGAGTGTCCCGAAATGAGCACAACCCAAATGGCCATTGGATTCAGCTCTGAATCATACAGTATCAATATTTCCCGTTCATGGTTCATTTAATTGCAAAATGATCAAAAAATAGATATCAGTACATTCTGATCTGGTTATTACTTCTCAACTGCACTTAGAACAGGCTTCGCTAAGGAAAAAGTATCCAGTTAGCTGCACAATTAGAAGCAAATGCCTCCTTAACTGATAACAATCCTAATAATTTATCTAAGGACACTTATCTCTATGCTAAATTTCAATCATTGTCAATTTCTGAATCAATGATAGGTCTGTGGGGGAGAGGGGAGGTTGGTGAACAATATTCTGCAAAAGCACAATGTTTGCATTTTTTAAAAAATGTGTTTATCTGATTCTCTAGCTTTTTAATTAATTTATTTATTTTTGCCTCTGGTTGGGACTTCTTTCTTTCTCTTTCATATAGTATTACTAGCCAATAAGGGATCGGCTTATGGCATAATGACATGATATTTTTAACTTTGACTGTTTTCTACCCACCTTATAAACATAAAAATGTGTAATTTTAATATTGGTATTTTTGGTTTATATGTCTTTATATGTCTTTATTGTTTTATTGTTTATTTTTTCTATTAATAGATTTGTTTTATTGTTATTTATTTGTTCCATTATTTTGTTTGTATTTATTTGACCATTGTAAACCTCCCAGAGTGGTCCTGTTACTAGATGGGCAGTCTGGAAATTTAATAAATAAATAAAAGGAACCAGAAGAATTGACTTTGAAACCACAGTTGTTGAATTTGCTTGTTTCCTTTTATATAACATCACTTTTCCTCACAAACCTATTTCCATCCAGACTTTGCAATAATTGTGGTGTTGCTTAAAAGAAACCTTATTACAGGTTCCTAGAAGCTTTGTTAAAACAGAGTCAATAATGTACTATGACAACCAGAGCATTTAAAAATAAAATGGGAGAAATCCAAGCAGCAAAGGCGTTACTATGGTGGGGCCCCTCCAACTTTGACTCAGGGCACCAAAATTTAGAGCAGACAAACATTTGCTGCTGCAGGAGCAAAACGCACACATTGATATTTGCTGGAAACGTGCATGCTTTGAGTGTGCATATATACTTTGAGTGTGTATACCCACCCAGCTATCCACTTCACTCTGGGCAGAAGGAAAGACAAAACAGGTAGCCTCAGAAAATCAATCAATCAATCAATCAATCAATCAATCAATCAATCAATCAATCAATTAATTAATTAATGGATTATAACTCACTAAATGTAGTGCTTGATAAGATTAATTCTGGGGGGAAAGTATTTTTACCCTAAATTTTCCTTCTTCTGAAACAATCAAGTCTCAAACGATTGGCAGTAACAAAGATTGATTCCTATGACTCTGGCCATAGTATTTCTTGTCAACTTTTGCCTTTCATTAAGTCTTATATCTTCTGCTTTCCCCCTTTCTTTCTCGTTAGTGTTATTTTAATGCATTGAACATTAAGATGCTGGATATAGATTTTTCAGTCCTTCACTAATAATACAACTGGGGATGGAGATTGAGGAGGGGTGAAAACTGGATAGCAGTTTGGTAAAGAAGACTGGCCTAATAAAGTGCTGATTTACTGTCAAGCTTTTGTGCATGTAATTAAAGCCAAATTCCTTTGTCCATTGCAAATTTATTTCTCTTGAAGCCTGCACTTAAAGATTTGCCAAAAGAAATCAGATCTTGCCTCATGATTGAACAGTTGGTGGCACCAAATGTACACAGAGTTACACATCCCAACTCTCATAGATTTTGTGTGTTTAAGAAAATAACCAACACCAACATGGGGCTAGCATCTTTTTACCCCCCCCCCAGAGAGAGAGAGAGAGAGAGAGAGAGAGAGAGAGAGAGAGACTTTTTCTTCTTCCTTTAGAGCAGGCACGTCCAAACTTCGGCCCTCCTGATGTTTAGGACCACAAGTCCCAAAATTCCAAGCCTGTATTTCTAATGGCAAAGGACTGTGGGAGTTGTGGTCCAAATATCTGGAGGGACGAAGTTTGGACATGCCTGCTTTAGAGCCTCACAGTCCAAGCCCTGTCTGTCCCATGCAGTTCACTGTAAATGGAAAAGCAGTTTGGGAAGTGATAATAACACAGTTTACAAATGTGCCACTAAAGAGAGCTCCACAGACACAGTTAAGAAATAATGCTAATAAAATCTTACATCAATGTAGATGTCAGAGTAATGATTCACAAAAACTACAGCCTCTGGTTCAAAAGCCCATGTTATTCTGAAATGATGATTTTGAGACATATTTTTAAGTTTGGGACTTTCCTACTATAAATGATCAACATAGCTACACTTTGGGGGGGTGGGGTGGGGGGAGGTTAAAAATTAAGATGATTTTCATGTGTATAACTTATCCTGTTTTATAATGTTCTGGGACTGAGGGACAGTTCAGAATAGAACAGCTGAAAGCCCTGGTGTACATTGAGTTCCAGCTCATATTAAAAGTCTGTGAATTGTACCTACAAATAGCAAAAAATTCTTTGATCTGGTGGTAGTTAATTCACTGTAAAATAAAGCATTTTACAGTGTTTCTGGTAAATACCTTACAAATGCTTAAATCCTCTGAGATGTTTAAATCAATAGATGTTAACTCCTAGAGGGCTTCCAAAATAGAAACTAATTAACATAACTTTTTTCACTTGAGCAGTTCCCCAAATGATATTTGTCCCAAGTGAGCAGTAAAAATAATCAGGTATTTGGAAAATGTTCCATTTATATATTTGTGACAACGCAAAGCTTCTTGGGATGTTCATATTAGCCCCTAAAATCTGAAGCCACATCACAGGTGAATTTTCTAACACAAAAAGAAACAGGGATAAACTTTGCTATCCGCTTGTTATATTTTAGCAACATTTTTTGCCTTGATAAAACCTCATAGCAGATTCATGCAGAGATTAAAACATTGAAATAATTCCATACCTGCCCAAGGGGCTATTTTGTCACAGCCTTGTGTGCCCCTCGACCCCATTTGCACTGGCTTTTGTCTTGTGAAGGCCCATAATTAAGCTTTTCTGGCTATCGAGAACCGTCTCTGGGTCAAGGCAGAGGTTAATGGAAAGATGTTAATATGATATCGGAGTGCCCCATGGGTACTTGATTAAAATAGAAATCCATATTTTATTTCTTCTGGCATTCTCAGCTAGCATAAAAGATATGTATCAAAAATGCAATGTTTGAACTTTGGCGGTATTTACAATCATTCTTAATAAAAATGCATTTACTATATATTTGTATGGAGAAATGTTTTCCACAGATTTGGGGGGGGGGGTCATACGGAAAAGAGTAAATATGGAGGATGTTCATTCCTCAGTTGTGAACTTATTATTTTTAAAAAATATATTAGGAACAAACAGTTTCCACAATCTGACGAGAGAGAGAGAGAGAGAGAGAGAGAGAGAGAGAGAGAGAGAGAGTAAATACTGTGGTTCTCCTTATGAGCACTGCAGCACAAAGGGTCCTTGCCACTCAGTATGACTTGTGTTTTCCTTCCATATAACATTCCAAACATTTTTTCTCCACAGGATCTTGATCAGTAGGATTGTAACCCCATTTGGGATCAGAATACTCTCTAAGAACTTGCTTTAGAAATGAAAGTGATAGGCAAACAAGTAAGTGGAAGGCATTCCATACTTTGCTGTATCAAGTAAACACACTAAGACTTTGACCTCTATCTCACCTGGGGGAAGATCCAGATATTGTGAAAGTCTGGCTTTTCTTCTTTCTTGGTCACATGACTGAAGATGTGGGATCTCCATTCCCACGTACAAGGATTTTTTTTTTTAAAAGCACAGACCAGCCCTAGGGCCAGCAGGTGGTGCTAGAAAAAATAAAAATAAAAAAGTGCTGGCAGCCCAAAGGCCAGCTGATCAGCACTGGGAGAAGGGGAAAAAAATTAAAAAGCACTGACAAGCCCCAGGACGAGCTGGTTGGGGCTAGGGGGGAAAAAAAGCAGAAAATCAGATCATATGCGAGTTTCCACGTATTTGTGGTTCGCATTTTTTACCAGAGTAAAAAATTCCCTACTTCACCAGTAGGTCTTGGAAAACTCTCTAAAGGGGGCATAACCGGGTTTGTTTGTTTTTAAAAGCCCAGTGGCCGTAGGGACAAGATTTTTGGAAATGCTTTATCTTGAAATTTAATCAGCATTTTAAAGGACGTGTGAGACAGCCCTTTATTAAAAATCCACCAGAAATCTGGTTTCAGAAGAAGTGGACTTGTCTGCAAAATCTCACATTAAGTTGCCACAACATTTTTGTCTGCTCTTATTTTTTGATTTTTGTTTTTTTTTCTTCCCTGACCTGCTAGCACAGTCAAACATGAGTACCTCTTCTAATAATACATAGTTTGAGGGAGAAGGTAATGATGAACATGTGAACTAAACACAGGACTTGGACTAACTTGGCAATTCACAAGACATCAGAGCTGGACTACTCTATGGCCACTTAATTAGACTTTGGTTCGGTTCAGAAGCTTTGAGAAATCTAATACTTCTCTGTTGACTATCATTGGTTAATCAACTAATGACTATAACCTTTTAACTAAATTGGATGAAATTTGTAACTTGCATAGGCTCTTCCAAAGAGACCTGTCAAATGGCAAAACATGGGAGTTTGCTTTATTGTGCTGTGCATGTGTTTTTAAGTGGATTTTAAACTACTCTTGACATTTCAGTGTGCAATTTGGGTTCAGTCTCTAGATATTAATCACTATTCCTTGGAGGTTCCTTTTTAAACATAGACTTCCTTTAAATTTCTATTCTCTGGAGTGTGATGCAGTCCACTAGTTTTTCCATATACTCTCCATATTTTTTTTCAAATAAAGTTGTCATTGTTTAATGTTCTACAGCAAAACTGAAGAAAATATAACTACTGATATGACACAAACTAGTACTATGCTTGCAATGAATCTTGTTTTTAAGAAAAGTTGAGTAAGAATTTCAAGGCAAGGGAATTCAGCTTTGTAATGTAATTAGTAACTGGGAACAGAAGAAAACCGTCCATAGTTCAGTGCTATAGGACCTGCCTTGCAAGCAAAAAATTCCAGGTTCAGTCTTCTCTATCTCTGTTTTATACTGAGAGTATCTTAACATCTGATGCCTAAAAAGCTGCCAAGATTTAGAGAAGAAGATAATATTGATAATACTGAGCTAAATGCTCATGACCTAACTCAGTTTTAAGGACTTATTCCTATATTGCTAGGAATTTAGCAATATATACTTATATTTATTTGATTTGTTTCTCTCCTTCAAAATCAATTAACAATCTAATTGTTTACTCATTGAGTTTAATGGGACTTACTTCAAGTTAAGTGCTTATAGTATTGCAGCCTAAATGGCTTGAACATCACACATTTTTATAAGCAAAGTGCCCAATCTTCAGCATTTTCCAAATTTCCTCCATTCATCTTTCATTATCTGGCCACTTTAAGGCCATTCTTTTCTTTTCAACTACATTTTTAATGCAAACCCTCACACATAATGTACTTTTCAAGTACAATACAGCATGCAAACCCTCACATATAACCATAAAAATGACCTCAGACTATTTGTGTCATCTCTGTCATACCAATGCTAGAATATAAAACAAAACAAAATCTGCCTGCCTCCAGACAAATACAATCCTAATCAATAATCATTTCTCTTTGGTTGATGTCACACACTTTAGTATATATGGTGTAATTTCCTGAATACAAAGCATCTACCTATTTTTTTCAATCAATCCTTTTTACAATCAATTTCTTACCAATCAATTTACCCCATTCTCTGAACAAATCAAAATAAATTTCCTCTCCACAGCGAAAAAAATCATTTTTCCTTTGCAAAACTCAGCTGTTCTTCATTTATGCACTTTAGTGTTGTAAGCACTGGGATGCCTGTAGCACAGGTTTATTTATTGCCTAATTTCATCCTGTTAATGTTAAATATTTCCCTATTTTTTTGTGGATTTTGACATACTTGTGAAAATCCACACAAAAGACAAATTTCAGAATAATCAGCACCTGGTGATAAGAAACTTTGATTTTTTAAAAAACATGCAAAGTGGTTAAAACAGAGCTTATGAGCTCAGTGTGTATGCATGTGTTCATGCCCAATACTCCAGATGGTACAAGGGGGCCAGGTTCTCTCCCCACCCTCAACTTTGCTGTGTTTTTTTTTAATCCAGTGACCTAGGAATCATCCTACCATTGGGAAAAAGGTAGCATCACAACTCATAAACCATCTTGGTTCACAAGCCTGGGCAGTAATGGTGCAAATTCTCAAAAAAAAAAAGAAAAAAATTATCCTGCAAACCTTGCCTGCTACTTGAGAATGATGTATTTTGGGTCCATCTTTGTGACATACAAAGTCTATAATGGTCTCAGATTTTCACTCAGATTTTCTGTACTGACAATACTACTGACTGGGCAACACTATTCACTTTGATCCCATTGATTCAAGTGGCATCTAAATGCGACTGAGTGCCATTGTGGAGTTCTGCAGAATTGTTTTAAAATGAAAGTCTTGAGGGGGGAGTGGTAATAACGAAAAAGAGGATAGAATATTTCTTTGCCACAAACACAGAAACTTATGAATCAAGATTTTCTGAGAAGCACCATTTTTGTCTTGTGGATGGCAAGGAAAATAGGAGACATGGGCATGAAGAAACTGTGGCTTATTGTTACATCTGAAGTCAGAAAATGATGGTTTGTTACATGTAGCCCAAAGTGCCTACTTAGGCTCATTAGCAGGCACCGATCATGGGATTTTTAGAAAGAAGAAATCAGGAAATTTTATTTCTTTGACCTTACTGCAACTGACAGGGATGAGCTTTTTAAAACATTATGTTTCTGCCTTGCACTCCTCCCCCCACACACATACATTCAGAATTGTGTAGCATCATAATTTAATGGTGTTCTTTTCAAATGTCTGGGGAGAAGACATGGTAAGAAGCAGCTAGTGATGGGAGTACATGTGCAGTGGTGAAAAGGTGTTAAAATAATATATAAGAGAGTCATGTTCCACTCCTTTTCCATACATAATCAATCTCTGCTCTCTCTATATATTATAAATGTTTTTCTGGACTAGAAAAAAAGCTCACTTTTAATACATCCCCTTTCTTTGTCCACCAAAAGCTTCTCAACTTTCTCTGGCAAAGCTGAACTTTCAATTCAGCTCTGATGGCTGGTTCAAGATGCTGTTTGTTAATTGGAACCTGGATATGTTACTGCAGAAGCTACTGAATTAATGTTACAATTTTATGGAAGTAATTTGTTGGTTGTTTCCTGTTAATCATTTCTTAATGATGTGTAACATTACCAGTCACTAATGTGTTACTTTTAAATTGATTTAATTAACTTAAAAATACTGGGGGAAAGCAAGAGATTCACCTCTGGTCTGCCTGCATTAGGTTTTGAGGTAATGAGTAAAGATTATTCCTTGCATCAGGAAGAGGGTCACAATATTCCTTTTCAAACTAACATTGTTTTTCCCCTTGAAACTCCAAAGTAACATGTCACAATAAACAGTGTCCTGTTGGTAACTAAGTCAAAAAATTGCAGGCTGCCTGGTTCTCTTTAACTAAATATATTCAGCAGTCATACAGGTGAACTGTTTTCATTCCTAATATTCACCAAACCTGCTGCTGGACAAGGAAATATTTATTTATTACTTATTTAAACTATTTCTGTCCTTTCTCCTTGGAAAGACCAAAGGAATGACTGAAAGTCCTCCAAAACCAGAATGCGTCCTAGAATGTGTCCTCTCTTAGCGCTTATCCTGGTTTAGTCATTTGTTTTGCAACTTAGAAATGCATCCTTCAGGTTTAAGAGCTTAGCCAAATTTATTTTATTTATTTATATTTTTATCCTGCCCAGTTAGAGTAAAAATAATACATAACAATATCTGATAGAAGATATAGATATAGATTAAAATATATATATTAAAATGTTAAAAATATTGAATACAATACAATTCAATTAGGCAAGTGTCATAAACTGGCAAGATTACTCCAGGATAAGGACACAAAAGTCTTGTTAAAAAACAAGTATTGTCTCCTAAAACCAAGGAGGGGGGGGGCTAACTGTACCTCAGGTGGCAATGAATTTCAAAGTGATGACCACCAACAAGGCCTGGTTTTGGAGGGCAGATGTATTATGCCTCGCTTGAGGTCACTACCTGCAACAACACAGTTTATGTATGAGGTATGAGTGGGACAGGCAGATATGGGTAAATGCACCCACTGTGCATTTCACTAGAGCCAACCTATGTGGCCTTGGACAGTCTGCACAGCCCCAGACATGTCCCCAGAAGAGGAGAACCACTTCTGAGCACTCTTGACTAGGAAAATCCTGAAACATCACCATAAGTCAAAATTTACAGTGTTCAATTTTTATTCAATATTATAATCGGCAAATAGAAATCTAGGCATGGGCCACATTGTCCATATAGTTTCTTAGAAAGAGGGGCCCATAATGTCTATGTGTGTTTTATGTGGAAAGAATATAAGAGAATGTTGTTATTTTGGAGCAGAACTCAGTAGGAGCAGCAAAAATTTAGGATCCAAGGCAATCCTAATCCTATGTAATTACACTAGCATCTAAATGTCAAACATTCAGCTACAGCTGTTGGACTTATTTAAATGTTTTAAAGGACCTATCTCTTTAAAATGCTTTAAATGGTTTTAATAGGTTATAAGAACTTTTAACTTTCAAAATACCTGGTGTGTTCCACCATTCTCACTATTTAAAATCATTGACACTAGATCACTGCCATGTACTACATTTCAAGGGAAAATTAGTCCCATTGAATCATTGACATTTTTCATGATGTATGTTTTGGCAGGATTTTGGTATTTTCTGAAATAACAATATAACCCAGGCAACAGGAACTGTATAGTATTCAGAGAACTAATAGCATGGGCTCAGTCTTCCGCTGCTATTAATTGTATTTCCAGTATTGGGAAAGGATGCCACAGGTACTTGTTATTTCTTTGAGCCCATTTTCTAAGAAGATGCACTTCAAGGACTATCAGAAAATGTGATAATGTACACTGAACCTTTTAAAGCCATGAAAGTAATTCTCTCATAAATGAAAAAGATCAAAGTTGACCCTCTACAGAAGATAAATACCAAAGTCCTTTTCAAACTCCCATTGGTAAAAAGTTGTTTGACAACTCCTTAATTTAATGAAACCCTACAACTTCAGTTCTCAAATCATAGGTACAAATTGGAGGGATAACAATCTTGCTATTACACACACACACACACACACACACACACACACACACACACACACACACACACACACACACACAGACAGAGAGAGAGAGATATATATAGATATAGAGAGAGATATAGATAGATATAGATATAGATATAAAACATCATTTTGGCATTTCGTACCCATCTTTAATCAGCAATATATATATATATGTAAATATATTGCTGATTAAAGATGGGTACGAAATGCCAAAATGATGTTTTGTTTCATTTTTCATTTTTTTACCTTTGTTTCATTTCATTTCATTTGAAACAATTTTTAAAAAATCATTTCATTTTTGTTTCATTTCATTTTTCATTTTTATGTGTTTTATGTTTGTGTTTTATGCAACTACTGTGCTTGTGCGTGTGTGTGTTTTATGTTTTTTTACCTTTGTTTTCTCTGTTTCGAGGGGTGGGGGAAGCATGGGATTTTAAAACTTTTTATTAGTCGAAGCATGCGCCAATCAGCTGGCATGCAGGGCTTGCTTCAGGGACTAAAAAAAGTTTTAAAAGCCCGTGCTTCCCCCCACCCAATCAGACACATTGGGGGGAAGTGTGGGCATTTAAAACTCTTTTTAGTCCCATAAGCAAGCCCCATGTGCCAGCTGATCAGTGCTTGTTTAGGGGACTTTTAAAAAGTTTAAAAGCCCCCACCTTCCCCCACCTGATTGGGTGCATGGGAGGGAAGCGGGGGCCTATAAAACTTGCTTTTTAATCTCCAAAGCAAGCCCAGCACGACAGCTGATCGGTGCTTGCTTCAGGGACTAAAAAAAAAAGTTTTAAAACTGACTGCTGGTGCTTCCAAAGGCAAATGAAAATAGAACAGAGTGGAATCAATCTCCTCCTTTGCATTCCACAGCACAGACAGGCTTGAGTTTAAAATATTTTCCTCTTCCTCTTTTTCCATAGGGGACACACTTTGTAGTTTAATAACTTGGCTCCCTGAACCCCAAACCTCTCCAAATTTGGACTACTTACAGGGAAGAGTCCAAGGAAGCGGCCCACCAAATTTGGTGCATCTAGAACCCAGGTGGAGCCATTTTATAGCATAATAAATAATTTTTTTCATTTCATTCTGATTTTTTTAATATCATTAATAATGAAACAAAACAAAAGGAAAAATGAAACAAAATGTTATATTTTCATTTTGTGCCCATCTCTATTATACAGAAAACACAATGTATCACCCAATCACTTTTATCTTCATACAAGTAATAATCTCTTTTATGTCTGTGAAGATTCTCAGTCATCCAGGTGAGTTTATCTGGAAGTTGAGTCATGGCTACTGGACTTCTTTTTTGAGAGATAGAAACGTTTCACTGTTCATCCAAACAGCTTCATCAGTCTTTAAAGATAATTACAGATGTCAGTAAGGGAAAATCCCAGACACTGACTCCTTTTTTTCATCAGTTCACCACCTCTCACCCAAACACAAAGGAAATATTAGGGCTATTTTTTTCAACCAGTATGAGTGGAAGTGAGCACAATATTGTATTCTATGGACCATCATGACTGTGTTGTCCATAGAGTTGGGCTTGAGTTGGTGGTTTGTGATAGTTCAGCTGATGGTTGCACATATGATCTACAGTTTGGCACCCCACCCAGACCAGTGGGTGCTCATTCAGATGCAGCACCCCTGGCTTCCCTGTGCCACCTCTCCATGAGCTACCTCTGAGTGGCTACCTGGGGAGGTGGCAGGGCACCAAACTTCAGATCATCTGTGCAGCTATTGGCTGAACTGGCACACATCGCTTTGCCCCTCCACGGCAGAATAACCACGCGAGACAGGGTCTTGGGTTCAAACTCCGGGCCACTTTATTAACATATTAAACAGAACACAACTTTAACCCGGGGCCTGCTGCAGTGCGGGTGGAATTATTCTTTGGGTCTCCCCGGACCCCCCCTTTTACCTGGCAGTCTATTTGGGCGAGTCTCTAGCCCCTAGCCCGTCCTGCCCATAAACAGGGCGGGCTCGGTTAGCTGGTCCCCTTTCCCCAGCCGGACTGTCCAGACGCGTCCATTGTGCCTAGCAGTCCAGCGGGCCCTCCAGGTACATCCATCCCCCCGGCTTTGTGATCTCCGATCTGCAACGCCGTGAGAGCAGACGGTCCCTTCAGGAAATTGAGACCCGACTCCCTACTGCCTCTCCCTACCCGCACTACCGCTCCCCAGTGGCCAAATCCAACCCTATTAAGGATACCCACCCCGCCGCAGCAGTATGGGATAGGCGAAAAAACCCCAGATGCTATTTGCCAATTGCGCATCCAGGTCAAAAATTCCTATCCGGCCCCGAAGTGACCAGACAAGCTCATACTACTGCATAAAAGGGCGGGTGGGCGGGCAACTCCGGCCGACAACAGAAGAGGGCTGGAGCCACGTGGCAAGCCCTTACAAGGGCTCTGGTCTCTGCCCTCTGCAAGACCATGAGGGTCTCGCGTGGCTTCCGCCTGGGGGGCAATGGCGCTCCGCCTGGTGCAGCCACGCCGTGGAGCCAGGCTTTGCCCCCCCACGGTGGAATAACCATGTGAGACAGGGTCTTAGGTTCAAACTCTGGGCCACTTTATTAACATATTAAACAGAACACAACTTTAACCCGGGGCCTGCTGCAGTGCGGGTGGAATTATTCTTTGGGTCTCCCCGGACCCCCCCTTTACCTGGCAGTCTATTTGGGTGAGTCGCTAGCCCCTAGCCTGTCCTGCCCATAAACAGGGTGGGCTCGGTTAGCTGGTCCCCTTTCCCCAGCCGGACTGTCCAGACACGTCCATTGTGCCTAGTAGTCCAGCGGGCCCTCCAGGTACATCCATCCCCCCCGGCTTTGTGATCTCCGATCTGCAACGCCGTGAGAGCGGACGGTCCCTTCGGGAAATCGAGACCTGACTCCCTACTGCCTCTCCCTACCCGCACTACCGCCACAGTAGGAGCCTGGCCTTGCCATGGCGCCTACCCACCCCACCAACGAGCCACCACCTCCCGCAGGCCCCTCTTCAGGTCCATAAGAAACAGCTCCATTCCCTGGTCTGAAAGATGAACCCCATCATCCCGGTATAACTCAGGGCTAGTGGCCACAATCCTCAGGTGCCCCACCACCGAACCCAAACCCTGAACCACTGCCCGGCACACATCCCTATTAACCCCTCTGTGCACCATATTCATCACCTGCGGGGTGCACTGAGCTCTCCACTGTTGCCGTGGCACTATAGTGGACCACACCAACTCCACCTGAGAGAAGACCTCCTTACATGCAGTCAGATCCCTGACAATATCCTGGGCCAACAGCTTCCCTGTTTGATCGCCCACATCGTTACCCCCCAAGTGAACCACCAGAACATCAGGGGGGCGGCCTCTAGCTTCCACCCTCGCCGTCCGCTCAAACTGGCACCAACGCATGCCCCTGAATCCCTTCCATTCAAGAACGGCCCTTCCCCCCATCCCCAAATTGACCCCCCAGGCCGTCCTGGCCACGTACTTCCCTGCCCAGTAAACATAACTATGTCCCAAAATGAGCACGCGGCACCTGGCATGTCCCGGCCCGGGTCCTGTAAGAGAACAAACCAAACAGTTAACAGTGGGGGAGGGGGCGTACATAAGTAGTGAAACGTGCTGATGCCCACCATCCCAGGGACTTTATTTCCCGCGGCCCATAACCCAAGGCCGCCGCTGTGGAGGCTGCACCGATTCTAAAGGAATGCGTCCCAAACTTCATACCCCCGAGGCCCTGCGCTTCCAACGCCCGCTGCGTCAGCCTCCAGAATTGGAATTTCATCAAGGGTTCACCCTCCGCATGGCGGAACAAAGGGCCGTCCCCCTTTCCCTGGAGGGCCACATATTCCTCCATTGCCCTGACGGGGCAAACCTCCGCCCTGGAGCAAGCCCCAAGTTCCACCCTCTGCCCTTGCGCCCGTTGATCCGTCTTTGAGTGGCACAGCAGGAATGCCACCTTACCTTGCCCCAGTTGGCAATCAGCCCATTGCAGAGCCCGCCTGGATTCGTCGCGCCGGCCCACCGCGACCAGCTCGCTGATCCGGAAGGCCCCCAAAAAGGCCGTAAGCACCGCAGCCCTCATCAGGGCGGCCTCATAGCTGTCCCTGCACAGCTTCGCCCATTGCTCCCCCATTTGGGACAAGATGTCCGGCGTCAGTGGGAAACGGCCTTCTGCCTTCCTACCCCCAGCCCTGGCCCAACCTTCCAACATCTTCCGAACCCAGAAATCCCAAGTCATGTCCTCGCACCCCAGGGCTTTGGCGTGGAACGCCAACGCAACCAACCGCCCTTGCATTGTCCCCGGCGACAGTCCCTTCCTGCGCAGGTATACAAGGTACTGCCGTATGCGGTCTACGGGGGCGGGCCAGGAGGCCGGCAGCTCCATCAGTTCCCGGAATTTACCGAAGTCCTTGGTTGCGGCTTCGTATCCTCGCCTCGTCCGTGGCACCAGGGCAAGCTCCAGGGCTCCGTCTGCCTCCTCCCTCCAATCTGCCATACTTCTTCTGGCAGCCGCTCGGGCAGCTTGTTCGCCCCCGGGGCCAGCTCCCTGAAGCGCTCGAGCTGCTGGCGGGAAAGAGCATCCACTATGGAATTGTCTAACCCCAGAACATGGCGCGCGCGCACCACGATGTTATACTGAAGTGCGCGCAATGTCAGGGACCGGACCAACGCCATTACCTGCTCTGACTTGGATGTTAGGTCATTAATGGTGTATACAACGGCCATGTTGTCACATCAGAAGCGGACCGTTGAGTTGGCCCATTCCCCCGCCCACAGCCAAAGGGCCCCCACTATCGGGAACAGCTCCAGAAACGTGAGGTCCCACGTAATCCCGGCGGCCGCCCACTCAGGTGGCCAGGTACCGTGGCACCATTTATCTTTCCAGTAGATGCCATAGCCCTGGGAACCCGCCGCGTCAGTCTGCACCTGGAAATACGCCCCCAACCTGAGTTTTTCCCTCCAGAAAGACACCCCGTTATACCCTTGCAGGAATTCCAACCACACCCTGATGTCATCCCTCATGCCCCCCGTAACCTTGGTTCTGTGAGCCGGCTTCCTCAGGCCTCGCATTGCGCTACAAAAACGCCAGGTAAACGGCTGGCCAGGTGCGAGCACGCGGCAGGCAAAGTTCAAGTGGCCTACCAATTCCTGGAGCTCCCTCAAGGTGCCCTCTTGCGCTGCAGCAAAGCCGCCAACCTGACCCTGAGATCCGCCAGCTTATCCCCCGGCAGTCTGCAGGATTGGTCCCAGGTGTCCAGCTCCACCCCAAGGAAGGTGAGGCAGGTTGCCGGGCCCTCAGTTTTATCTACTGCCAGGGGGAGCCCCAACTTGTCAGCCAGGGCCTGGAAGGAACTGAGCAGAAACTTGCATGCTCCTGAGTCCCGCCGGCCACAGAAAATGTAATTGTCAAGGTAATGGGCAATACTGCCCATTCCTGTAACGTGGCGCAACTGCCACTCAATGAAGGAACTGGAACCGTTCAAAAACCGCACAGGAGATCGAACACCCGAATGGAAGCGCCCTGTCTAGGTAGAACTTCTCCAGGAACCGGAAACCTAACAGGTCAAAGTTGTCTGGGTGGACTGGTAGAAGCCGGAATGCCGACTGGATGTCGCATTTGGCCATCTTGGCTCCCACCCCGCAAGACCGAACCATGGCCACGGCTGCATCAAAGGAGGTGTACCTAACTGAGCAAAGGTCCTGGGGGATTCCATCATTGACTGACGCCCCTTCCGGGAACGACAAGTGATGGATAAGCCGGTACTTGCCCGGCGCCTTCTTTGGTACCAACCACAAGGGGGACACCCTAAAGTTGGGCAGCGGGGGGTCATCGAACGGCCCCAGGACCCTCCCCTTAATAACCTCCTTCTGGATCTTCTCCGCTGCTATCAGTTCCATGCCCGTCAATGACTTCAAATTGGGCGCTGAAAACGCTCGGCGCACCCTTTCAAACTGAATACGAAAACCAACAGCAAACCCCTCTGCAAGGAATCTAGCCCCTTCCCTGTCTGGGTAACTGGACAACCACCCTTCCAGGACTCTATGGTTGATTGGGCTGGGGCCCTTTTGGCGGATTAGGCCCTCCCCCTCTGGGGGCATTCCGTTGCTGCCCCCTGTTTCCCTGCCTGCCGAAACCCTCTTTTGCCCGGGGGCAATTAAATGTGGGATGCTGCGCCCCGCAGACCTGAGCATTCATGTCTGAATCGGCACTGTGCCCGGTTGCAGGCGCCCTGGCCGTTGAAGTCCCAACAAACCAGCCGGGGTTGAACCTGCTGGCCCGCCCCCTGGCGGGCGCCTGCTACCTGAGCCGGGCGCCGGATGATATGCTCGCTGTCGAACCGGTCCCCCAGGGCCGGGCGCACCGGAGTCATGTACTGCAGCCACAGTGGGGGTATGGCTCATCCCATCTCAGGTGAGGCTGCGTGGCCGCCATCATGCAGAAGCGCTCATCGTACGTCAGCCAGGCAAACCCCGGGAAATCCACAAAGGCCCGGTATATCATGTCCTGATACTTGATGAGGGACTGAGCCCTCCATGGGTGTGCATGCAGTACCATGGACATATAAATGCTATAGGCCAGCAGCCAATTGGCCCAATTCTGTTCTGGCTTGCACTTCAATCGGCGCTCCTTGTCTTTGGCATCCTCCCTTTCCATTTCTTTGGGCTCCAACTCCCTGTTAAGGAGGCTAAAGAGGTCTATGTAGTCCCCCCGCCAGATCCGCTCCTTTGTGCTTTGGGCCAGATGGTCCCCCAAGGGTGACGCGTAGTCAGCGTGGGGAAGAGCTGTATAGGGAACTCCAGCATAAACCGGACCCGTTGCCCATCCGTGAGGGCCCCACTGGGGGCTGCCCACCCCAGGAACCCGCAGGGTTGTTGAGCAGGGTTCCACAGCCCTGAGCCGCCTGTTCCCATCACCCCTTGCTGCTGCTGGGGTATCGGCCATGCCGGACCCTGAGGTGTTTGTTGTGTTGCCCCAAAATCAGGACCTGCAGTACTGTGGGCCATACTTACCTGTTGGGCCTGGGCCCCAGGACCACTCGTTGCAGCACCGAAAGGCCTACCTCCCATCATTGACCCCCTGCCCAACCCTCGCTGGGGGCCTGGGGGTGCCCCCGGTCGGGCCGTGTGCCCCGCCCTGCATGTGGGAAGGCTCCCCTGCTGGCCCCCAGGGCCAGGCTTCCTGTAGTGTGGTGTCCGGTGCGCACGCCAACTCACTGCTGGATGAAGGCACTGTCACCATCTCGCTCCTGGGGGTAGGGGGTGGGGCGCTGAGGGCCGCCGCCGCCGCTGGGCCGGCAGCCTCTTCCGGGGTCCGTTCCTGGCTTGCTCCTGGTGTTGCCCCTGCCATGGCCGGGCACGAGGCTGGAGGCGTCCCGGCCGGGTGGCCCACCTGCGTCAGGCCTGGCTGTGGGTTGCTCTGCATCATGGAAGCAAAACGAGACGTTAACCTACACACCAACTGCCGCCTTCTTGCCCGCCTCCTGGCCTTGGATGGCCTGTCCATGTGCCTGCCGGCTGATGTCCCTTCCCCGGCCTGCTGCGCTCCACTGGGGCCCCCATCCATTTCTTCCATGCAAGCCTCCAGTTGGGCCCACTCCTGCCAGTCCTCCCCGTCCGAGGAGGACTCATCTTCAGATACCTGCGGGGCAGGCTGCTTGGCTGGGTGTTTGCCCTTAGGCCCAGCCTTCTGCCTCCTGGGTGCCATGTCGCCCCCTCTGGCCCACCCAAGGGGCCTAGCCCCACTTATGGAACGACCTAAAGGCCCGTGCAGGGAGGCCGCCCAGGCAGGCCCAAGTCACCGCGGCCCAGCCACTCCGAGGACCAGCTGGCCCCCGATATCAGGTAGGCCTGGGTAGCCGGGCCCAAGAACCTCCAGGCCCACCCCGCCTCGCTATCCGGCAAGCCCGGGTAGCCGCAGCCTAAGGGCCACCGAGCCCAGCCGGCCCTCGCTATCCTGGAGGCCCGGGTCCCAACGACCGACCACCCCCGAGCCGAACCGGCCCTCTCCGTTGGGTAGGCCCAGTGGGGGCTCCTGCTCCCGCGAGGAGCGTCCGCGTGCTCCCCCTGGGGTTGCTGCGAGCCGCCACCACGGTCTCGCTGAGGCAGCCTCAAGTGGAAGATTGGGTCACCAGCCGGTCCCCCCTTTCCGCCGCCCCCTGCCCCCGGGTCGGGCTCCCCAGGTCCGGCGAGCCGTGGTAGGCTGCCGGGAAAACACTCCCTCAGCGCCCCCACCACGGCCCGTCAGGCCGCAAACCTGAGGGGAAGGCGCGGCTGCGCCTTCCCAGCCGAGTCCTTCCCTCCGTCGCCGCCGCCCGAGCCTGCCGCACCGCGGATCACCGCCACGCCGCCACCGCCATCCCCTTCTGCCGTCCGCCGCTGCTGATCTTCGGGCTCGGGGCCCGCCGCCGCGCCGCCACCCAAAACAAAATGGCGGCCATGAGCAGCGGAGCTCCGAGCGTCCTGCTCCAACTCCGGCCGACAACGGAAGAGGGCTGGAGCCACGTGGCGAGCCCTTACAAGGACTCTGGTCTCCACCCTCTGCGAGACCATGAGGGTCTCGCGTGGCTTCCGCCTGGGGGGGCAATGGCGCTCCGCCTGGCGCAGCCACGCCACGGAGCCAGGCTTTTCTGGTGGTTAGTGTCCATCTCTTGTTGTCATCATTCAGGTTGCCTTCAGCTGTGTAAAGCATGGCATCCTTTTTCCTGCTAGTAGTATGGATGTGATATTGTGAAGCACAGTAACTCATAATCATAAATTGGAGGCCTTTTGAAGAACTGAATTTATATACTCTTTATAAACCTTCAAACCTACAGCCATTATCTCAATGCCCCCTGCATATTAAAGGCTGCTTAGCATACCAATTAATAATTAAAGTTTGTTAGAGGAACTCTCATTAGAGATATTCTTCAATTTTTCTCTCTTTGTACACTTGACACCCTTTAGGAGTTAGATTCTTTGTAGAGGAATAGTGATGACCATTATAGTGTGAAACTTATTAAAGAAAGGTTAATAGAGGTATAATCCCCCCAAAATGGAAATTCAGCATTGCAAGGGATATGACCTGACCTGATTTTGCAAGATAACTGTGAAGTTTTTGCAGCTGTTTAGGTTTAATTTCCCTCTCTCTTGAAGGAGTATAAATAAAGGAGGGGCAATATCATCTGCTGAACAACTTTGGACCACATTAATATCAAAGTTAATGAGCAAACTGTAAAATATAGCAGTAGCATTCACACACTCTGTAGTGAAAACCAATCTCCCTCCTGTTTCTTAGATCGTTCAGACTACAGCCCAACTAATATGGAATTGACATTTAGCAATAATGATGAAGGTAAAGAACTCTATTAGAATTCAGGGAAATTAGGGCACCACCACCACCACCACCACCACCACCACCACCACCACCACAACAACAACAACAACAACAACAACAACAACAACACAACACAAAACCTTTGCCCTTACTTGTTATCCAGCTCATGTTTTCTCAGGTATAATGTTTACTTTTTGTAGATATTGGCTGCTCTGGAGCCTTTGGGCCTTCTATTACCCTAATTTTGAGAGAGACTCCAGTTTTTACAATAGGTTGCTACTCCAGGGAGTATCTATACCTCCCTAATCAGTTTGCACTTGTGATTTCTTCAAAGAGCTAAGTTTTCCTGGGCTAGATTTCTGGCCTATGGACTGCTCTGAGTGAACTTCTATTCCCTTACTTTCCCTTATTTTTATTCCCTCAACATCCAGTGCATGCTTGCATGGGCACAAATAGACATCCCCGCACACCAGGGAAACCTGGACTTCTCCATTTCCACTATATTTCCCATTTAGTTTCCTGATTTTCTGAATCAATTCTCCAGCAATTCTACTGAGCATCAGGAACCTCTTCTTTAGAATACATCTTTCTCAGTCTTTAGGTTAAAGACTGTAAGAAGGTGGGCCACTTAGCTAGCTTTAACTAGAGTGCTGGTGGGAGATGTAGGGCAAACATAGTGTTTTTTTCAGAAGGGCTAACAGTGATTAATTTTGGATGTTATATTTTCATTTGACACTTTGAACCAGATTGTTCTGTATTGCACTTTTCATTGCAGCATTGCATTATACTGTTACAAATTAAGTTATTTGATTTTCCTCTTATTTCTTTTATACTGCATTAGGGATGGGCACAAAACAGGTTTTTTTGTTTCGTTTTTAGAATAGTTTCATTTCATTTTGTTACAAAATGATTTTGAAAGTAGTTTCATTATGAAACAAAATGAAACAAAACTCTGTGCTTCCCTCCATCCTAAAAGACCAAGGGGAGCAAGTGATTTTAGGTAACCCCCTGAAATTTGGAAATGTTTGGGGGTCATAGAGCTAAGTTATGAAGCTCCAAAGGGGATACCCCTAGGAAAAAAATTCTAATTGGAATTGGAAGCTGATTGGGTGAGCGATAGTGCTTCCATAGCTTCTCATTGATTCCAATTATAAAAGTTTTTTTCCCCCCTATGGGCACCCCCATTGGAGCTCCACACCGCAGATTTGTGAACCTGAAATTTTTCAAAATCTCTTTTTAAAAAAAGCAATTGAAAATTACTGATCCCAGGCATGCAAATGGCCAGGGTACCTTCTGTAAGTGATTTTAGCTGACCTACAGAGAATTTGAAAGGTTTGGGGTTCAGGGAGCTGAGTTATGAAGCTCCAAAGGGGATGCACCTAGGGGAAAAAGCTTTCTAATTAAAATCAATGGTTAGCAGTGGTGGGGCTATCAATCATCCAATCAGCTTCTGATTCCAATTAGAAAGGTTCCTTGGGGAACCCCCTTTAGAGCTTCATAACTCAGCTCCCTGAACCCCAAACCTTTCCAAATTTCATGGGGCTTTCAGGGAAGAGCTTGAGGAAGCTCCCCTGCCATTTCCTTCAGAGCAAATCATTCTGTTCTAGAGGGGAAATTGTATTCTGTTTCATTACATAATGCATAAATGCTAGCTGCCATTTCCTTTCATTTTGAAACAATTTGAAACCTTACAAAATGATGAAATAGCCAGTCATTTTTGTATGGTGCCCATCTCTATACTGTATCTTAATTTCATGGGTTTTAATCCCTATTTATTTTCTGTGATTTAAATAAACTATTGGATAATTGCACTGCTGAATGGTTTGGTGGCCCATTTATATAATGCCAGAAAAGGCCTTGCATCTCCTTGTGAATGGGGTTTGAAGCCTTTCTATAGAGACACAATAATCCCCAGCAATAAATCCAACACAAACCACATTCTTGCACAGTCACTACGACGTGAGAGGGAAAATGTGACCTCACTCATAAACCCTCTTATTCTGTTGTATGCTCATTACCTGTTTGTGTCATCTTTCACATTATGGAAGGGGAAAGATCTGAAATGGAGTGTCTGTTCTATGCCTGCAGGATCACTACGCAATTCAGAAAACACACAGTTTCAAAATGTAGACTGTATAATTCCAGTATATTACAGAAGGAATGTACACATTTGTTCAAGACCTTTGGCTTTATTCAAAATCCCATTTTATAGGAACTGAAAAGGGATTATCTACCACCCCTCTAGTTCAAGTAGCTCACATTCTCACTCTTTCTGTATTAGAGATGGGCACGACCAGAAAAAAAATTACATTTCGAGTTGTTGTTTGTCAGGACGGGCCCGTTTTGGGTCGTTTCCATTTGTCGCGAAATTTTTCAAAAATTTGTCATTTCCGTTTGTTGTCTGTCATTTGTACAGTGGTTTAGGGAGCGTAACGTGTAGCCGCCTTTATAATTATGTTGGGGTTGATAGTGTGACAGGAAACCTCGTCAGCACTTCTCTGTCTCACTAAGAACATTTGGGGGTTAGTGTGTCAGAGGAACCTCGTCGGAGCTTCTCTGACTCACTAAGAAGGAAAGCATACTGGTGTACTGGCATACGGGTTACGCTTAGGGAGTGAGTCTCTGGAGTTGAAGGCACCTCTCTGGGTGCATCACTCTGACCCACTAAGAAGGGAAGTGTACTTGCGTACGAATCTGGGTTAGGGTTGGGGTTAGGGTAAGGGCTAGGCTTAGTGTAAGAGTTCAGGTTAGGGTTAGACTTAGGCCTAGGGTTAGGGTTAGGGCTAGGCTTAGGGTAACGGTTTAGGTTAGGGTTAGGGTTAGGGTTAGGGTTGGTGGGCTTTTTATGCCCTCTCTGGCACATCCAGAAGTCTCAGCAAAACCTGGCCATGCGATTGGTGGAATGGGTCCAAAAATTTGCATGGTCCCATCCCATGGCCAGCACATCACTGCTCATGCACAGGTGTAAAAAATAAAAATAAAAATAAAAATAAAATAAAATAAAATCAATAAAACATTTTATTGTTACAAAAAAACCCACTGCTGCTACTATAAAAATTCAGGCATTTAAAATACCCAATTTTCACATGTTTCTGTGGTGCTTTGGTGGGTTTTTGGACCACGATTTCAAAAGAAAAAATGTGGTCGTCATTTTGGATCCCCACCACCACATGGCAAATGGAGATGACGAGGATGACCTCCCCCAGCCTGGTGCAAGCAGCCCAGGACAGGAGAGGGGGGAAGACCGGGGACCCCCCCAGAAACCACCCCTCAGTAGGTGCTCTCACTGAGGCAGGCATATTTTTGCCTGTTTTTATGGCCAGGAATTGGGGGTTATTTTCAAAACTTTTTTTCTGTGCTGCTTGGCATCGCGCGATCGCTGTGATGCCATGAACGACAATGAAAACTCAGACCCAATTTTTCTTTTTCAGTTCAGGTTCGAGCTGGAGCGGAGTAATTCTCGTTACCGTTACCCGTTACCCGTTACGTAATGATAACAAGAACCGAAAACAAAAACGAGAATTTTGCCTAGTCGTGCCCATGTCTATTCTGTATCACTCTTGCGCTGACACAAACACACACATGATTGCATGAATGCCAGAAATAATACAGAGGTAAACAAAAACACAGAGCCGGACAAAACAAAGAACCCGACCAAAACAGAGAAAGCAAAGTTTGCTGCTTATATAACGTCCCACAGGGCTTAAAGAATTCTCTAAGTGTTTTACAATTTAACTATGCAGGCTATATACACTGTCACCCCCCTCCCCCATAAGCTGGGTACTCATTTTACCATCCTTGGAGGGATGGAAGGCTGAGTCAGCTTGGAGCTGGCTGGCTGGGACTAAACACCAGGTTGTGAGCACAGTATTGGCTGCAATACAGCAGTGTAACTCCTGTGCCACGAGGCTCCTTCAAGAACATGCTAAAATTAAATCAAAAGCAAATGTATATATTTAGGGCCAAAACAGGAGGTAAAGGGTAGAGAGGTTCAGGATGAGGGAAGAGATGCTGTCTATAAACCATTTCTGACAGTCAACATCTACTGCTGAAGAGAGAACTAAACAACAACAATGTTCCCTCATAAATAGTAAAGAGTAATAATAATAAATTTTAATATGATTAACAGATCAGAAACAAACAACGTAGATCAGCAGCAAAACCGCACAAGAACAAAAAAACAAAACAAAAACAGGCATTAATATAACATGCATTTAGCACAGCTGACTCCCATGGAGACAGAATTCCTGAGACAATCATTATGAGTATAACCCCAACCCCACTGCACGTATATTTGTATATACATAAATACCTGCATATGTATATTTAAAGATTAGGGTACCATTTCTTGCTTGCAAGCTAGTGCTGCTGTGCAGAAACTTGCAACTTCAATTGTTACTGATGGACACGGGTCTGCCAACAGATAGCGTATAATTCTACAGAGTGGACTTTAGGAGACGATTATGTGGAATATGCAAGGAAAAATTTTAGGAAGAGTCAAGATAGATATCAGAATTATAACAATTATTTTTTAAAAAAAAATCCTCCAAAAACTGTACCACCACCTCATACACAATTATAAAAAGCACAGAACGTTCTTGAAGCAGGGTCACAAAGTGCCTCAATATCTTCTTCTAAGTGTAGTGTGACTAGAGAGTTCTGACTAAAAGGAAATTTATTTTATTTATTTTGAATATTTTTACAGCCCAGAACATTTAAGATATATTCAAGTTAAGAACAGGGAAAAAGAAGAGGCATCTTAGAACATTCAAATGTAACAAAGAGTACATGAAAAGAAGAAGAAAAATCCATTCTCCTTGGAAAAGGACCCAAGGCAGCTTACAGTAGGGAAAGACAATATATAGTCCATTACAATTAAGATCTAAAATGACACAGGAAAAGCTGAAGAGAAGGATCTTTGCCTGTTTCTGGAAAGACAGCAGAGACGGAGCAATCCTGGCCTCCACTGGGGATTCCAGAGTCTGGATGCAGCAGCCAAGAAGACCCTTTCATATGTTCCCACAAGACGTACCTGTGAGGGTGGCAGGATGGAGAGAAAGTCCCTTGCCTGCTTCCAGAAAGACAGCAGAGATGGGGCAATCCTGGCAATAGAGAAGGCCCTTTCATGTGTTCTTATGAGACACACCTGTGAAGGTAGCAGGATGGAGAGAAAGGCCTCTCCTGATTTATTTATTTATTTATTTATTTATTTTAGAGCTTATATACCGCCCGTCTTCCCGGAGGAACTCCGGGTGGTTTACAACAATATAAAATGAAACAGATAATCAAATCAAACAAATGCACAAGAACAATTAAACAAAGAAACTACTCAAGTAACTTAAAAAACAGCGGGCAGATGGTGGGGGAGGGGAGCTGGTTCATATGGTGAGATTTGGTCTTGAGGTAGCTTGGACCCAGGCCACTTTGTTCTTTGTAAGTTAAGTTCAGCACCTTGAATTGTGCCCGATAGCTGATTGGCAGCCAGTGGAGCTGCTTTGGTAGGGGTTTAATGTGATATCTATAATCCGCCCCAGTCAGTAATCTGACAGCTGCATTTTTGACCGATTGAAGTTTCCTGAGACTTTCTATCAGCAGCCCCACATAGAGTGCATTACAGTAGACCAGCAGATATGTCACTAGGGCATGTGTCACAATGGCTAGAGCCGATTTCTCAAGAAACAGGCATAACTGGCATACTAGGTTCAATTGTGCAAATGCACTCCTGGCCACAGCTGTGACCTGGGCATCTACAAGGCTCAAGGACGAGTCCAAGAGCACTCCCAAGCTATGTACCTCTTTTTTCAATGGGGGGGGAGGTAATCCTATTCAGTACAGATTGCATTCCTATCCCTTGTTCTCCCTTTCGGATGACCAAAAGCACCTCAGTCTTGTCTGTGTTTAGTTTCAGTTTGTTTTTCCTCCTCCAGTTCATTACCAAAGCTAAGCATTGATCTAAAGTTGAAATAGGTTCCTTGGAATCCGGATGTGATGAGAGGTAGAGTTGAGTGTCATCAGCATAACCCCAAATCTCTGAATAATTTCCCCCAGTGGTTTCATATAAATATTAAATAACATAGGTATAGAGATGGGCACAAATGATTTTTTTTTGTTATTCATTTCATTACGGAATGAAACAAATAAAGAACAAACCCATCAAAGAAAAATGAAACAAAAAGGAAAATTTGTTTCATTCTAAATGAAACAAAACAATAAAAAACAAAATAGGAGGCATATAACAGAACCCTGAGGGACCCCACAGGTTAGTGGCCCTGGTGTTGAACATGAGTCCTCTAACACCACTTTCTGCATTCTCTCCTGAAGGAAGGACTGAAGCCACTGTAAGACAATGACCCCAATTCCCATTACAGAAAGACGAGTCAGGATGATGCTTTGGTCAATAGTGTCAAAAGCAGCTGAAAGGCCCAGTAAAACCAAAAGGGACAGAGATCCTCTATCTTTTAACCTATGTAGGTCATCTACCAAGGCAACCATTACTATGGGCGTTTATACACGACCCCTAAACTCCGGGGCAAATGGCTCCCAGCTCCGGAGATTAAAAATGTTTACCCACCAGCTCCGGAGTTAACAGGAAATTAAGTGCGACCCCACCCACTTTAGCGCGTCCCAGCGCAGCTTTCAGGTACCTGCTTTTTGGATGTGAAAAATATTTGATCCAGTGTAAGGATAGTGAGTGTGGGGCTCTCCTGGCTTCTGTTTGTTGTTTTTCTGCCCCCGCCCTTTAAGAGATCTGAATGCTGCTGGGAACAGAATGGAAGTAAGCCGGCATTCTTTTCTTTCTTTCTTCTCCCTCCCTCAGGCAGCCAGCAACCAGGAAGTGCGGAGGGGGGCGGGGACAGAGGAAGAGTGATGAACCCCTAAGATCTCTGGTCCGAATTTAAGTGGCCAGCGGATCTTAGGGGTCGTGTAAAAAGGCCCTATGTCAGTTCCATAACCAGGCCTGAAGCCAGACTGATCTGGATCCAGATAGTTTATCTCATCTAGAAACCTCTGGAGCAGCGAGACCACAACCTGCTCTACTACTTTCTCCAAGAATGGGATGTTAGATACCTGTTGGTAATTGTTCACTATTCTTGGATCCAAGACTATAAGGAGAAACCACATTAATCAGTATTTTTCTTCTTTAGTGTTTGTCCCACTTGGTGGTAGGGTCTGCTAGACAGATCCATGGATTTGATGCAACTGTTTTCGGTACAAAAAGCAAGCAAGCAAACAAACAAAAACACTGATAGAGCAACTATAACCTGCCTGCCTCTCTTTTTGCCTGTAAATTTCAAAAAAGTCCATAACCTTTGGGAAGACTCGAGAGTTACACAGGGCCCTTGCTTCAACTTGTCCAAATTCTGCATCTCTCTGAAAGCAGATCGAAAACTGTGTGGTATTTCCCTGCACCCAAATCAGAAACATACACTTAATTGCAGTTTTCCTGGTCCCTAGTGCTATTTGTGACATCACATAACATCCATCCTGATATATGGGTATGTCTCTTGAGGTATTAGCCGCTGCTTCCAATTTACTGCCTTTGTGGCTAGTGTGAAATGGGTAGGCTCTGATAGATTAGGTTCCAGGGGGAAGAAAGAAAGCACAGAATGATTACAAAATGCTCTAAATGCATGCCTTCTCATAACATCCCTATGCTATTTGGATTTTTAATTAAACTTCACCTCATTATGCTGTTTATGAGAGTTTGGGTGATGCAGTTGTAAAAAAAAACCTGTCTACCCATGTGTACTCTGCTGTCAGCATTAAGCACTTGCTGCCTATGTTTGCCTGCTAATACTCACTCACATACCCTATATTCTCAAGCTGGTGCCATTAAATAATTCTTTAGTCAAAAAGTATGTTGATCACAGATTTTTTACCCCTTCCTAAAAAGCTTCTGTTTCAAAGATGGTCTAATCTTCTGCCTAAAATGAGTACAGCAATCTTACCTTACTTTCCAGGAAGCAGTAACGAGCCAAGAGAATGACCTGCCCTTAAGCTCCCTAGAAGCATCTTGCTAGCCAGTGTTGGAAACAGAATATTTGATTACATGGACCTTTGATCTCATTCAGCCAGTTTCTTTTTATGTTCTGAAATCACTCATTCCCTATAAGATTCATTGCACACAGGTAGAAAGCAGCCACACCATGGAGAGCTTGAAAATATCATGGTCATATAATGGGTAAACTCTGGCCTCCAGAATCCTGGGTGCCATTTTCAAAGAAAAAAAAGCCACTTTTTAAGCCTCACTGCTATCGCAGGAAAAGCTGAGTGATCAAAGTCACGTTAAATTAGCTGCTGCTGGCAACCTGGGTCAAATGATGATGCTTCCTGAGAAGAGAATTGATATGCCATCACAGACACCCTCTCTGACAACGGAGAAAGTTGTACAAGGGAGAGAGGTCAGGAGGAAACAGCTAGGAGACAAGGTGGCAGAACTGCTTCTCATGTGACCCATCTTCAAATCATCAAGGAAAGTCTCTACAGTCTGGTTTTGTGGCGAAATTGCTACCCAAGTGTTGATACTGTTTGGCAAGTAATACACAAAGTTTGTCATGCTCAGCTGATCAACTTTCCCTTCCCTGCCACCAATAATGTCGGTAATTTTCATGAATACTTGCACCAAATAAAGTGTATTAGTCTTTAAAGTCTTACAAGTGTTACACTTTGTCCCCCCACCCCCACCCCGCAAAACACAACCAAGAGTATCCCCTGGCAATTATGATCCAGTCACATTTTAATTAAGTCTTGAATAATTGCATTGATTTTCTATATCCAATAAAATAAGACAGAAGATAATAAAATCAAAAATAATGGTTAGTTACACATCATACTATCCACCAGGGACAGAGAGCATGCATCAGTTTCATTTTTTTTTCCATATTGATGCTTTAACCCACTTCTTTTTCAATACCAAAGAACTTATACTTTTGGGGGAAAATTTTTTGTTTGTATGCCACTGACTTAGTGCAAAGCACTACCCTAAATCGTTTACATTACAATATACCGCAACACAAACCATCCACCTCATATATCAACTTTAAACAACTCTAAGAAGTTAAGATAATGAACAAAAATGATGGTTAGACAGAGCACCTATAAAAAGTAAATTAGGTGAGGGTGTTCTTGAATGGCCCTTGAAACAAGACAGTCTTTAATATCTTCTTAAGATGTGATGGGGAGGAGGCCTGATGTACCTTTGCTTGGAGCCTATTCCATAAGGAAGGAGCCACCACTGAGAAGGCATCATTTCTAATGACAATCTTCTTTCCTTCCCTTGGCACGGCAACCTGGAGAACTAAGTCCTGTGAAGAATGGATGGATGCTCCAAAAATAAAAAATAAAAAATGGGGCCCCAAACCTTTAAGCCTTTGCATACAGTGGTAAATCTAGTACTTACTAGTGGCTGTACTTATGAGAAATTTGACTTAAGAGTGGAAAATCATTGGTGTTTTAACTGCTGCCTTACAAATTTTAGATGCGGTCTGCTCTACTTACATTTTTTTGTATTTATTTATTTATTTGATTTGATTTTTTTTATTTTTTTAGATACGGCTGCTCTACTTATGAGTTTTTCAACTTATGAGCATGCATTCGGAATGTATTAGAGGTACCACTGTACTAAAATGAGTACCTGGCCTGGAAAACCATAGTGCTGCTGGAAAGAAAAGTTAAATTGCTATCTTGGTGACTGTCTTTCCCATCTTTGTATAGCAGTTTGCAGCATTGGCAACAAGTGAACACACACACACACACACACACACACACACACACACACACACACACACACACACACACACACACACACACACACACACACCTCTTGCTTTGCTCACAAAGTTACAGGATTCTAGACAGAGAAAGAATCTTTCTATAATAGAAAGTTTCACTGTCAATTTTGAAATGTTTTTACAGCATTCTGTGAGCATGTGTCAACTTTCAAATGGCAGATCATTTCAGCAATACTAGCTTCATCAGTTTAGGCAGGAAACAACATTTGGAGACGATACCATAAATGATGCTATTTATATGTATCCTCGAGGCAAAGACCTAGAAAGAAAAGAGATATTAATTTTAGATTTTAGTTTTCCTTCTCTGGTTACAACAGGGCAGCATACATTGTAAAGTATTGTATTCTCCTCACTATAAAATGTAATCAGGTTTAATCAAAATTAAACACCACCCTACCATTAGGCAAAGTGAGGCAACACCCATGATATGGCAGATGCTAGGAGCCAACAGGTGCATTTCCTTCCAAGCCCATGACTATTTCCTTCTCTTGGATAATGGAGCATGTGAACTGCATAACCTGTCCTTAATTTATCTGCTGATCTCAGGTGCAGTGGAGGATTCTATCTGCTTGCCAATGTTGAAGGACAAGTCAACAGCCAAGTCCCCAGTACCAACAAAGAATCATGGTTGGCAAAGCTAAATAAATTAATCCTGCCAGTTTAATCCAACCAGGTCTCTTCAATACTAGCTAGGCTGAGAGGCGCAGGCAAAAACAAATTTTGATTGCACATTGTTTTACCATTAATTGCAGTTTCAGCCTAGGGATTTGACATCCCTGCAGTATACATCTAACCTAAAAGATGTGCAGTGGTACCTTGTATAAAGGAATTAATTCGTTTGAAATGAAATTCTGTTAAGCAAATTTTCCTTTATACAAATTTCCCATAGGAATGCATTGAAAAAATTAATCCCTAATTGCGACCATTTTTATGTTGTATGGATTTGCCCCATAGGCAATTCTATTAAGCAAATTTTCCCTATCACTGGAATTTTTATGTTGTACAGATTTTATTTTATACAAACCATTAATTTTTTTTTATACAAACCAGGGTCCACTATATTCTAAATCTTGATGAGATTTATTCCCAGCTACATATGTGTAGGATTCATAGCTGTCAAGTGTTCCCCATGGCTGCCTAGGATGGGAGGAGAGAGGCACAGCCACTGGGAGCTGCAGGGAAGTGGGGTGCTGGCAGCCGGGCCATTTGGCTAGGAGGTGGAGGCTCATTTGCATACAGGATTCCCAGAATCCCTTGTGGTGCTTTCAAAATGCTCACTGTGACCTTGGTGTCTTGGCTTTCTAGGGGATATATATACCAGTCCAGACAGCTGGTGGGGTGTGGGTTAGGGGCTGTGCAGGGAGAAGTGCTATCTGGCAGGCCACCTGGAGAAATGCGGGACATTTCAGGGGAAAATAATTTTCAGAAAGATGGCAGGAAAGAGTGATTGATCCATGAATGTCCTGCCCAAAACATGACACTTGACAATTCTGGTAGGATTACATCCCATGGTGGCTCTGTGTATGAGGAAATATGAGATATATGAGGAAAACCAAAACCAAGAATGCCTTAGGTCTATATGATTATCTTTCTTATGTTCTGCTATAGGATTTCCTCCAGTGCTATCTTGAGGTGTAATTAATTAAAAGTCTGTGAATTAGAAATCATTTATTTATTTATCCCACCTCATTGGTTATTATCTCCCCTGATGAAGAGTTATGGAGAAGGTGGAAGCTTCCCCAGTACTTTAGGACATTTCAGGAATTGTTTTCCCTGTTTTTTTATTCCCTTGTCCAATTTCCTTTTTGATTCGGCTTTATTGTATTTAGTTGCTTTGTACATGTTTTAGAAATTGTGACAATTTGATTTTATCTATATCATTGTTGTTCCCTGTTTTATTATTAGATTTGTACTTCATTCATAAATTAGTGTTTACATCAATGTTAATTTTTATTTTTGATTCTTGTGGGGATTTTTAAACTTATTTTCACTGCTGTGTTTTGTATTTTAATTTGTTGTACACCACACAAAGTGGCCTTCAAGTCAAAGGTTTTTTGTGGTATTAAAATAAATAAATAAATAAATAAATAAATAGAATAGAATAGAATAGAATAGTCCAGTAAAGGTATGACTTCAATTAAGAATGGTAAAGGATATCACTGGGCTTGGCAGTCTTTATGGAAGTGGTATTTTCCTGCCTCCCAAAACTCATTTCAAGAAGAAACACACCTCACCTTTAAATATGCATATCTGAGAGATTTCAGAGAATATATTTCAGAGAAGGAAAATGCACACTAAACAATATAGGCTTTTTAAAATGTAAAATGCTAAAAGGCTTAAAATGAAAACAATATGCACAAATAAGCTTGTAGAAAGCAATATTGTTAAGGCAAGACCGATAATTTTGGTGTGACCAAGTTGAATTTTTACCAGTCTTGCATTAAGCCATGAGTTGACTTCTTATTTTCCAATTCCCACTAAAACTAGACCTGTTAAATCACTGAGCACAGAATACACCTATACACAAATGAGTTCTTTTGGTTACACTGAAACATTCCTTGGTAATAATCATAATGTGCCTTCAATAGGGATGAGCACAAAATGAAAAAAGTGTTTTATCTCATTTTGTTTCATTTCCATCCCCATTTCATTTCATTTCATTATTAACGAAATTTTAAAGTAGTTTCATTACTAATGAAATGAAATGAAAATGAACTGCTATGCTCCCCTAGGGAGCAAGCGATTTTAAGGCTTAAAAGGCAGAGTCCAACGGAGCTACCAATCAAATTTGGTGCCCCTTGGAACCAGGGGAGCCATTTTAGATAGTAACAAAATGGTTCATTTTAAAAACAAAAAAGGCCATTTTATTGCTCTCTGAAACAAAATGCTGCCTGTCATTTAGCTAGCTCACAAAACAATTTGTAAGCTAACAAAAGAATGAAACATTAAGTTTTTCATAAGGTGCCCATCCCTAGCTTTCAAGTTAATTCTGACTTACAGCCATGGCTTGCTGTAAGATGTTGTCCATCATTGATCCCTAGAGTGGGCTGATTTTGAGCCTTTTCTAGTTTGTGATTTATTTATTTTTAAAATTAGAAAAATTATTATATATAGGAATTTTAAGCCTTGGTATTGGTGTTTATATCTTTAAATTTATCTTTTGCAGCTCATGATTATTAATTTTAATCTGGGCTTCTTTGCTCATGTGTATTATATTTGTATTATTGTATTATTGTTGTTCCCAATTTAGACTCTTAGGGTGTTTATACACAACCCCTAAGCTCCGCCGCAAATGGCTGCAAGCTCCGGACCTTAAAAATATTTACCCACCAGCTCTGGACTTTGCAGACAATTAAGTGCTACCCCGCCCACTTTAGCACAACCAAACAGCAGTTTTCTTGTACCTGCTTTTTGATGGTGAAAAATTTTGATGCGGAGACTGCCTGAGCTCTCCTCGCTTCTTTCTGTTGTTTTTCTTTTGCCTCCACCCCTTAAAGAGGAACCAGGAAGTAAACGGAGGTCGGAGCAACTTCCCCCAGCACTGGAAGTAAGCCTTTTATTCTTTTGTCTCTGTCTAAGGCTTTTTTTTCCCTCCCCCTCACTCAGACAGAACAAAGAAGTGCAGAGCGGGTGGGGACGGAGGAACAGCAACGAACCCTCAAGATCTCTGGTCCGAATTTAAGGGACCAGCGGATCTTAGGGGTCGTGTAAAAAGGCCCTGACTGTGACATTTTGGTCAAAGACTGTAAATAAAGACTGATTGATTGATTCTGACTTACAGCAATTCTTTTCAGGGATTTCCAAGTAAAAAAATACTCAGAGGTGATTTACTTTTATTATTATTATTATTATTATTATTATTATTATTATTATTATTATTATTATTATTATTATTATTATTATTATTATTATTATTATTATCATCATCATCATCATCATCATCATCATCATCATCATCATCATCATCATCATCATTAGGGCCCAAAGTGCATCTGTCTCTGCTCACAGCAGGTGCAGTGGGGAATTGAACCCTCAAACATTAGCTCCAATGCCAGATACCTAAACCACTGAGCTATCAAGCCAGCTGAAATACTGTATTATCCCTTATTGTACGTAAATTTATACCTAACAATTCAGCAGCTCCTGTTTTGGAAGGCTGCAGAAAGGAGCCACGTATGATGTATTTAAAGCATGAGAAGATTAATCTATTTCCTAGATATCTCATGGGAAGAGATATAAGGGATTTTTTTTTAAAAAAGGCAATGGTAAGATTATTTGACTTGGAACTTGTAAAGAGAAAGCAGTGCCCAAGGGTAGGATGAACACATTTAGATTTGATTTCTACAAAAAAAGAGAAAATTGCATAAGCTTCTGACACTAAAGAAAACTGTGTCTCAATGACAATGTGATAATTTGTTTTCAGTGATCAAATTTCAATTTCTAAATGCCCTTAGTTGTGAAATGTACATACAGACTTCTATTGAGAGGGTCCAAGTCAAAAATCACGTCACTTGACACTTCTACAGATGAATGTGTAATTGTACATCAACAGCTGAAAACATCCCCAATTGCATCTTGTCAGATATCTATCCCCTTCCTTAAAAGGTAGAGGGATGAAAGTCAACAAATCAGTAATTCAAATATCAGCTCTTTCATTGCATTCTTTTATACTTTCACCAATGTAAAGCTAAACATGCCACTTCAGTAGGCAAGCATTTGGATTTTATTATGAAGACACCTTACTAAAGTGCTTTTTGGACATTTATTTATGGATGTAGTTTGTTAGACATGAAATAAGAGCCAGGTGATTATCAGTAAATCTAAAGAATACTGAACTGCAACATTAACATAGAACAAAAATAGATTAGAAGGAAAAGTAGGATTTTGCCATATTGTTGGTATATACCTATAAGGATGAAGCTTTTCATTACAAACTCAAAGAACATCTATACATTATATTTGCAATTTATTGAGAGTGAAATGTGAATTTAGTCAGTGATTAACAGTATTGTACTTTGGTTAAATTTATTAGATTAATCTAAAACATAGCCTTTCTATAAAAAGCTACTTTATCTTAGCTTGATCTTTATTCAAGTCCTGTATAGGCAATGAAAGGTTTAGCAAATGCCATTTTTAAACAAATTGAATACATTTGTAAATGCATAAAGCCTCCATTCAAAGCATTAAGGAGCTGAGCCATCCTTGTAGATGGCATGAAACTTCAAATGTTATCATCAAAATGGTTCAACTTTGTAGAGTACCTTGGTACTACTCATGCATGTAAATGATCTCTAGAAAGAGTTGACTTTATTACAGGATATGTGTTATTCATGATGAGGGTAACTGAATATATCTGTTTTAGGGATGCAGACACAAGTTTTGAGTATAACTCTATCAATAAATTTAAGGTTATGGCGGGCTATTGCTCCCATGATGAACTGTCTGTGCAGAGAGGTTTTCAAACAGGTGTTGTACAAGTAAAGGAAAATAAGCGTCAACATTATGTCTTCCCTACAGCTACAAAATCACAAAATCTAAAGTGCTGAAATTTGGCACAAATGCTAAAATGACCTCAGTGACATGCAATACAATACTATTTTGTTTTTAGAACAGACTAACCCGTTTTGGTTAATTAAAATCTGGCTGTAGCCTTCTTCCATAACCACATTTCATTACCAACAACCTGTCAATCCTGAGCAAACAAAATTAGCCCTTCCAATGAAATGTGTAGCATACAAAATCAAGGCTTATGGAATGATCAATTGCTCGAAACATCACTTAAAACTCCCACCAGCCCTGACTATTAGAAGCAGGCCAAAATGTTCCCACTTATGTAAATCAAAATATGATTAATACATACATTAAATTATTATTATATCATCCTAATCCAACAAAGAGGTATGAAAATCTTGGTCCTATAGGTCCATTCTTATATAGTAGGACAGGAAAAAAATTCTCACTAGAGTAAGATCTGTCCCCTGACTTTGAGTGAGTCTACCCCTGCCCCTGAAGTCCAGAAAGATACATTTGACCTTTTGGGGCAGGATAATTCAAAAATTAAAGATAATGAGGGGGACATAATTAACTACATTAAAGTACAGTACTATTGCAAGATAAATCATTAGTAAATGTGCTTTCCTAATACATTCATCGCAGAAAGAGCAAATATTAATCTAGCAATCACTTTGACATTTTAATTAGGTTTCAATTCCCTCTCTTTGAGTGGTATAGAAAGTCAAATTATGATTTTAAACTTGTCATTTTTATATGGTGAAAAGAGGGCCATCCCCCCACCCCACATCATCAAAAGGTTTGAAAATGGCTGTGCTGCCCCCCATTCCAAAAGCTTTTATGTGAGGACTGAGAATATTTTGCTTTTGAAGTCAGAGTGGTTTGCAAAATGAAAGCATTGCTATAGCAAAGATGCAGAAGATGTATGACTTCAACTTTTAGAGTTGAATCCATGCATATTTTCTTGTAAGGAGATCTCATTGTGTCCAGCAAGCTTTAATGGGACAGCAGCATTAACTGTTCAAGAGCCAAAGTCATGGAGCCCCTTCAGCGGTGAAATAAAAGCATCAGCAGCAGACTGGAGACACATGTTTGAGTGAATTATTACCAAAGACTGTTTACAGCTTTTGGCAAAGAAGAAATGCTTCTCTTTAGGCTGTGCTATTCTTCCACAATCTTTTGTTCCTGTTCTTTCACCTTCAGAATCAATTATCTTCCTGCTTCTTTGTTCTCAAGCACTCAGGATTGGTTCTGAAATAAGGATAGATTTTGATTACATGGATTAGAAGCAGCTCATCCACAGTCCCCAGGGCACTGCCATGTATTCAGAATTAGGCACAATCCCTTTTCCAGGAGAAATACTTTCACACAAACCTCGAGTTTTGTTCATAGTGCAGATGTTTCATCAGGTCAACTGTGCCTCTAGCCACTTCTCCCTTGTGGTTTCCTCTCCCCAATCTTCCTTGTGTGTCTGCTTCTACCTTTTACTAGTACAACATTATGGGCACTCAATATCCTGACAAGTCTGTGGAAGCTGAAAGCAGAGCATTTATAAAAAAGAAGGATGTGAAAGTCTGTCAGTTTTGTTTTTAGTACCATTTTTGAGAATCACACCAGCATTCTCATCCCACTCAGGTTCTGTATTTGTTGTAAGGTTTTCTCTTTTTTTCTTCTAGCATGGAAACTTCTGCACATTTTGCACATTTTTCCTGATTACAGATTTTATTACAGTCTCCGATAAGATAAGATAAGATAAGATAAGATAAGATAAGATAAGATAAGATAAGATAAGATAAGATAAGATAAGATAAGGGGGAATTGGGGAAATTTACTTGTTACACAGCTCCCAATATAAAGAACAAGCAAGAAGGGTAGGTGCACAAAAATTGTAAAGCAAGGAAAGAAAAAATAGATAATAGAGATTAGATTTTTAAAAATCCAATATACAAATATACTCTATAAAATTTGAATATAAAAATTAATGTGAAAAAAGAAATAGGCTACAATATACCCCCTTATGAATAGCAGGCTAGACTGTAGAGTTATAGAGTCCAACAGCAGACCTCCTTCTCTGGAGGTTTTTAATGGATGGCCATCTGTCGAAAATACTGTGATGGGGGTTCCTGCACGACAGGGGGATGGACTGGATGGCCCTTGAGGTCTCTTCCAACTCTATGATTCTATGAGTCTAAGATAATATGATTTTATGATTCTGTGATTCTGTGACCTGCGGTAGCGCTCCCTCCCACACTGGGGAGGTCTGAGTCTGCCACTGAAAGACCTACACTTAGCCATTGTCTGGTGCAGTGGATGAGAACTATATGTAGGCATTTTTAATTAGTATTCTCACATGACGATGTGCTCCCTGAAATGCAGGATTTTGTTACATTCACTCCTGTACAGCATATTTCACAGAACATTACTTGGACATATTTGCTAAAAAAACAAAACAAAAAAAAAAACTTTTCAGCACGACCAAAAAACCCTATTGCAATATTCAACAAATATTGCAGATTTGTTTAATATTCATCATTAAATATTAATTGGATCTGGATAACCTGTTGAATAAAAAGGGACAAATATTCCCCCTTTTATTGACTGCATTCATCATGAATAAATCCCATTCATCAGGGATGTCTAAAAGCAACACCCCCACACCATCCAGAATAACTTATCTCCCCCCCCATCGTCTCCCTGCCTTTGTTACAGACCCTAAGGAAAACAGGGTTATCCTTTTCCAAAGTGGCAGCAGCAGCTTCATTTAGGACCATGGCTTTTTAAAATGATGAACCGATTCATTGGTTCATGGGTGGTGGATTCATGGTTCATGATTTGTCATCCTTCATAAACCACAATGAACTCACATTATGGCAGTTTGTCCCCATCTCTACCTATCACACAGTCGCAGTGTCTTAAGATGTCTGAGCCTATCATTCCAAATAAAGGGTCAGGACAAAGCAATGACCAAAACATAGGGAGCTCAGCATCTTATTGAATAAGAATATGCTGGCACTTGGAGAAGGATTAATAACACAAAACTTATTATGTTATTACCTATTGGTACTGCTCTGAGGAAGGGGGTTTTGCCCTCGAAATATTAGCAATGTTTTATTATTTTTATAGTAGCCTAAATGTATCACCTGTTCCACTTTTGTATTTGTTTTTTGTGATGGCTACACAGCTCCTCAACTTGTTTTAAGACAAAACTGTGTTCTGTCCTGCATTATTTCCTGCCCATGTCGAATTGCTGGAAATGAAATGGGATCTAAAAATGATGAGTTTTTCAACGCAATAGGGCATACAAGAAATTTGATTTTGATTGTTCAAGATTGGTCGATTGATCCTTCACATATATGGACTGACCCTGAGCAGCGCCCCTTCTTCAGGTTCATGCACACTTGCTGGATGTTTTCTCAAATGCATGTGTGCCATAGGTGAGTGCACATGCACATCTCATCCCCCCAACACGCACACACTAGTTCCATTGTGACCTAAACAAAAACAGTCATGACAAGTTCGCAGGGGAGAAAAAGTCCTGCATGAAGGTGGAGAGAAGTATGTGCACCAGTTCTTAATAGGCCCTGGGCCAGCCCCCGTCTGCTGACTGGGGGGGGGAGGTTAGGAACCCCTGCCCTAAAAAAAATGGCACAGAGTGGTGTTTGTAAGGGCTGAACGGGGCTGGTGACGATAGGGCATTTTGGAGATAATTCATTCATATGGGATCACTGTAGGTGTCTCTTTTTCACCAAGAAGATAAGTTATGCAGTGTCAGAAATGCATAACTTATCTTCTTGGTGAAAAAGTGACAGACAGGAAAAACAATGGAATATATGATTATAGGCCCATTTTATTCTTCATTTGTGATAATAATCTATTTTAAAGTGATAAAAGTTGAAAGGTGAGAGAAATATTATGGCTCTTTCTCAAACATATATTAACCAATCAGAATTTGTTCCTATGCAGCTTGGAAGAGACCATGTGATTCCGTTTGTTCGGGCTAAAAACCAGCAAGTCTCAAAAAAGCAAAACTATACTTTTAAAATAAACTGAATCTTGTTTTTACATTTTTTGCACTGAATTAAAAAGAATATTTTGCTTGAATTATTATGCAGCAATCAACACAGTTACACATGTTTATTTTATTTATTTACTTATTAAATTTATATTCTGTTCCATCTAGCTACATGGCTACTCTGGGCCTACTGGATATCATAGGCAGACACATACAGACAGTTTAATCCCTGGTTTACAGCTGAATGTTGTGCCTTTGTGCTTTAAAAACTTTTGCTGTCTTTATCAACACAGCACCACATACAAAACTATGCACATGGAGACATCACCAGCACCACGTAAATTGATAGACATAATGAAATATAAATTTAGTTATCACTACCAGTCTACCACCATATAATAAATAAATAAAATAGTGTCAGAGTCCAGAAGCTCTATTAAAAATAATATGATTAGAAGGGGGTAAATTTTCATTTGGCTCTAATTTTTTAAATTGGTGTAATTAATATACACATTAGAACACAGCTGTGTTTCATTTTCTACACTTCTCTGAGTTTTGCAAGCAAGTTCCTGACTTTACAGTTGCTTATCAGAAATTAAGAAAAAATTGAAGAATATTGAGTATGCTGAGCTGAGAAGATCTGCATTTAGCCTGATCTTGAATATTATTCAAACCTTCAAAAATTCCCCAATGTTTACATAGTAATCAAATTTAATTAAAAGGATAAATATGATAAAATTATTGATGTCTGAATCTTTAACTTAGACAACATCAGATTTATGCCAAGTAATACAAAATTAAGTAGGCACACCTGTTATTTTAGCAATTACTACTTAATTCCTGTTGATAGTTGCTTGGAAACATACCAATACCCAGCTGGTTCATACAAATGACTAATGCCCTATTCAGACATGTTTGAAAGGGCTTAAATAAATATAGAAACATGACTGTACACCCAGTGTATCAGTTATGGCATTTCTCCCACCCACCCTCAGAAATCACTGCTTAGAGCAGGCATGCCAAACTTCGGCCCTCCAGATGTTTTGGACTGCAACTCCCACAGTCCTTTGCCATTTGCAATCTAAGCTTAGAATTCTGGGAGCTGTGGTCCACAACATCAGGAGGGCTGCCGTTTGGACATGCCTGGCTTAGAGGATACTGGCAAATGCATGGGAGAGCAATTTCCTTTGCCCATCCAATTACCTATGCGGGGCAAGGTAGGGACTAAGTAAAACTGTCCAGTTCAAAAACAGAACATGGAGAAGATACCAGTGGAATTCAGAGATGTCAGCAAAATCAGGCCCAAAAGATTTTTCACCATGCCAAATTCCCATTGATACGTTGCATCTATAGGGTGTGTAGTGAACTTAATGTGCATATTTGTTCCATGTTCTGCATTTAGGAATTCCGGTCACAAAGTTGTATCAATGTGCTATAGCGGTACACATTACGATGCCCCTTTATAGTCCTTTAGGTTCTTTTGTATGTATGCTTGTAGGTGTGACAAGCTATGAAGAGAACTGCTCTTTGTTTAGATTCTTGCTTTCCAGATCACATCTTTGTTCTACTTCCTTCAGTCCACCATCTTTTGCCTACCCTTGCATCCTTCCCTGCTTTTGGCCACAATGAGTGGGCCTTTTTTTGATATGAAAAGACCTTAGCTTTCTTTAAAACACTGATTAGTCTTCTCACTCTTTTCCTCAAGCCAAATACTCCCCTCAACTTTTCTTTTTCAATCTCCGTCACTGAAAACAATTTTCTTTTCTGCTACACCCTTTCCCCACACTCTCCTTCCCTGTGGGTCACTTGTCAGCACCAGTTAGTTTCTCTTGATATTTTGACTTCTTCCCTGTTTATAGTCTGAAACTTTATGAGGTTTTTATCCAAGCCAAACTGACAGCTTTCCTAGCCCTCATGGAAACATAGTTGTAAACGGATTTGTCCTTGAGTAAAATTCCATATTGATTGATTAGATAAGCCAATCAGTGTCAAATGTTTCTTAGACAGAAGCCCATGGTGATATTTATTTATGCGATTTACATCCTGCCTATCTCCACAGAGAGTTTGGGATGCCAAGTGACTTCTGCAGAAATGTGACTCAAATTATGAACAGCATTGAAATCATAATTCGAAGGTAGTGATAAATAGTAAGTAAGAAAAGCAGAGATAAGAAATAAGATATAGAAGTATCTGTTTAGTACTTTCCTGCCCCTTTGAAACGTGCACAAATACATGTGCTTACTCTGGTGTTTAAGAGATATCAAATAAGTGTGTGTTTATATTAAGAATTATAAATACCTTTTAAGTTTCATGTATCAACATTCGAGATGGGCACAAACTGAAAAAATGTGATTTGTCAAGGTTGATGAATCATAAATAACAAACTTATGGGTTTTTTTAATGAACTGACAAATTAATTTGTTGATTTAAAACCTTTATATAGTGCTCTTTGGGTACCTAGAAACACCAAAATCACAGAGAAGTTTCCTCTGACTATCCTCTACAAGTCTTGCATGTTTGGTGAAGTTTACGTCACAGATGTCTCAGCTCTGCACACCCAAAGAATACATACCAGGAGATCCCCTGGTGATGACTGGGCGGGTGTTCTGACCATGTTCAGCGGCGAGACCACCGCTTGTAGTGAATACTTTAAAAAAAAAACCGCTGCCTCTTCCCCACCAAATCGGGAACATTGTGGGGGAAAGTGTGGCTTTTAAAACTTTTTTGCCACCTGAAGCCCTGCACACCAGCTGATCAGTGCTTGCTTCAGGCAGCAAACAAAAAAGTTTTTAAAGCCCACAGTTTCCCCACCTGATTGGGTGTGGGGAAAGCACAGGCTTTTAAAACTTTTTTTTTTTTGCCGCTTTAAAACTTTTTTTTTTTGCCGCTGAAGCCCCGTGCGCCAGCTGATCGGCACTCACTTGGGAAGGCAAAAAAAAAAAGTTTTAAAAGCCTGCGCTTTCCCCCACCTGATCGGTCCCATGAGGGGGGGAACCATGGGCTTTCCTCTGGGAAAATGAAAAATGAAATGGAATGAAACAAAAATTTCCATTTTTGTATTGTTTTTCTTTAATGTGTCATTTTGTTTTTCCTTTCTTTAGGAGAAGAAAGGAAAAATGAAAAACAAAACAAAAAATCATATTGTGCTCATCTCTAATAATAATAATAATAATAATAATAATAATAATAATAATAATAATAATAATAATGGAGTTGACAAAGTCAACATCAGTCAGATACAGAAAGCCACCTTACTGGGATATGCTCGCATAATTTGCCGATACATCACTGATTCCTAAACGCTTGGGAAGCGTTCAACTAGTGATTGTAATACAAAATCCAGCGTAGATAGCTGTGTGATGATGATAATAATAATAATAATAATAATAATAATAATAATAATAATAATAATAATAATAATAATAATAATAATAATAATAATAATAAAACTTTATTTTTATGCCACCTTTCTCCCCAAAGGGACCCAAACAGCTTCATCAGTCTGAGGAAAGTGAGTTGCAAGTCCTCCATTTTATAGTTCACTTTGACTTCATGTCACCCTGGTCTGAAATAAGCTCATAAGATGAACAATGACCTGAATAGGCTCGTTAGGTGCACAATAAGCTCGTTAGGTGGACAATGGCCTAAGATGTGTGAAAGTCCCACCATTAACCTTCCCAACACCCATTAAATATGGATTGTTAGCTATGGCCTTGGTGGTGGAAGTATGAAGTAGTTTTGATTTTTTTCTGGGGATTGTTGAAATCACTGCTTGATAAACAGCAGATAGACTATGTTTGAGCAGTTAAATAAAACAATAAGTACCCTTATTGTATAAATACTGTACCCTTATCCTCCAATGAAGGATATTCCAATTCCCCCTGCCCCGAGATTGATCTAGCGATGAGAAAATCATGTCAATTCTGTATTATTGCACCATAGTGTATCCCACTAAGTTAGAGTTTGAAACATCAAAAGTTTTGTTGGGAGTGTCTTTATTTGCTCATTTAGAGTAAGTTGCTGTGCATGTTAAGTGGCTGGAATTCATGTATGGTGCTTTCTGTTGTAGATACTGTGTCCATGGTGTGGAATCTGTGGAGTTGCCAGTGAGAGTCAGCCACTGGATTCTGTGGTTAGTGGTCAGCTGAGCACAGTCTATGGCACTTCTCTATTGCTATTCTTGAGCTTACATTGAGATTGGTTGCTTTGAGTGGTTGACCATGCAAGGGAGCTAATACCTGGCTAGTGGCTTCCTTGTCTTCCTCATCTTATTGTGTTACCCAGGTAGTCGAGGGGAAAAGGTGGATGGCATTGAAATTATTGTGTTGTTTTGAATACAAAAATATCAAATAATGCCTGGAAAAAAAGTTGGATGATGATTTCTTTCTTTCTCACAGCCAGTTTGTTGCCTGCCTTGGGGATGAACTGATCCTTGGCTTTTTGGAGTAGTTTTAGAAAGTTCTTTAGGGCCTTTACAGTGCCAGAAAACATATGTTGAGAAATAGCCTTTTTCTTTTCATCTAAAACAAAAGATCCAATGCACGAACAATGCAAAACTGAAAGGGTCACAGCTCAAAAGTACCCAAAATGAAAGAAATGCAAACATTGTCACAATTAGAGATGGGCATGACTTAGCGGTATTCCCGTTTCCATTTCCGTTACTCATATCCGTTACTCTGAAACCGGGAATTACTCCGAAAACGAACCGACGAACGAACAATTTGGTCTGATTTGTCGTGCTCGTTACTTGCAATCGTGCAATGCCAAGCGGCACAGAAAAAAAGTTTTTAAAAGTTAAAAAAAAACCGATTCCCGGCCCTAAAAGTAGGCGAAAACTGTCTGAGGGCACCTACCAGGCCAGAAGGGTGTTTTATTTGGTGGGGGTTTCCCCGCCCCCCTCTCCTTGGCTATTGCTACTGCTGCGCTGCTGGTACCAGGCTGGGAGGGCGCATCCATTTGCCATGCAGTGCGGGGGATCCAAAATGGTGACCACAATATTTTTTTTGAAATCGTTGCCCAAAACCCCACCAAAGCACCACAGAAACATGCGAAAATTAGCTATTTTAAATGCTTGAATTTTTACAGTAGCAGCAGAGGGTTTTTCTTGAAAAAAAAGTCTCCGTTGATTTTATTTTATTTTATTTTATTTTATTTTTTTACACCTGCGCATTCGCAATGATGGGCTCACCCATGGGAGTGGACCATGCAAAGTTTTGGAGCCATTCCACCAATCGCATGGCCAGGTTTTGCTGACTGTACCAGGCTGGGAGGGCGCATCCATTTGCCATGCAGTGCGGGGGATCCAAAATAGCGACCGCAATATTTTTTTTGAAATCGTTGCCCAAAACCCCACCAAAGCACCACAGAAACATGCAAAAAATTAGCTATTTTAAATGCTTGAATTTTTACAGTAGCAGCAGTGGGTTTTTCTTGCAAAAAAAAGTCTCCGTTGATTTTATTTTATTTTATTTTATTTTATTTTATTTTATTTTTTTACACCTGCACATTTGCAATGATGGGAGTGGACCATGCAAATTTTCCACCTATCGCATGGCCACTTGGCCAGGTTGACCACAGAGACTTCTGGGATGTGCCAATCGGGCATAAACAGCCCACTAATCGTAGCCCAAACCCGAAACCTAAGCCTAAGCCTAACCCATACGCCAGTACAAGTGGGTCAGAGAGGCACCCAGAGGTGCAAATACTCACCCTAATTGTAACTAGCCTAACCCTAGCCCTTGCGCTAACCCATCTTAACCCTAAGCCAGATCTACTTGCATTGCACTACATGCAAGTACGTGAGACACAGCGGGTGCAAAGAGTCTGCCAGTCCGTCACTTGTGGCTCTGGCTGACTCCTGCAGCTCCCTCCAGGAGCCCGCTACCCCCCCAAACCAGTACTAATGACAACGAAAAAACAAAAAATGAACCTACTAAGTTTTGCGAAATTTCGCGAAAAATGGAAACAAGCCGAAACGGACTGCCTCCGACACACGACAACTCGAAAATGTCATTTTCCCTAGTTGTGCCCATCTCTAGTCACAATGCTTGTCCCTAGACATGTTCTATGCAAACAACTGTAAGGAAAGCACAAGAATCCTGAGCCTCACCATCCAAATTGATCTAAAATGTCCCTGGCTATGAAATTGTTTTGGAAGGGACTTTTTTTTTGTAGAGAACAAAATGGTTTTGTAACCAAAATCCTTTGTTCACACAGCCCAGAATAAAGAGGTGACAAAAAGGTTGTTGGATTAAATTGGGCCACAATTTATTAATAACAGATTGTTATCTTTAAGCCTTTACTTATTCCTCTTAAAAGGGGGCCTGAAGGTAGTGCAATCAGGTAAGGGCCTGGAATCCTGTTGAGTTCTGGACCTTAATTGAATTTCATGAGTTTTTATTTCAGAAGGGTAGTGCCCACCTGTTCAAAACTTTAAGAGTCTGACTACCCTAGGGCAGTCCCCAAGTTCAACATCACTTAATGTTGCTTTCCAACCTATCAACCTATTATCTAATTGTTCCCAAATTCCTATTTCTACTTTCTCATTTGATATGAGGGCTGCCTTGTACCTTAAGGGGGCCTTATTATGGGGCATACCTGAATTCTATTACCAAATTGTGACTGGGGTTTTTATTGTATGTCTCCCAACCCCCGAGACAGAATGGGATGGGCAAAAACTCACCACCAATCCCAGCCAATCAGATAGCCAGCCAGAAATTCCCATCCAGCCCTTACACAACCAGCTAATCTCATTCTCTCTAACTCTGTGGGCAGGGGTGGAGAGATTTTGGCCTGTATCTACATGTCATGATCAGCTGAAGTCTGCATGTGGTTGAACTGCTTTGCTGCACACAAAATATCTATCTCAAATTTATCATGTCAGAATAGACAAATTCATAGATCTGGACTTGGAAATCTGGAGGCTGATGCTTTGTGTAACATTTAGCACTCCTTAACACCAATTTGTAGCTTTTTAGCTTCAAAGTATTCGACAAACAATCATTCATTAAGCTTCATAAATCACAAGCATTATTCATATTCAAATCAATCAGAAAAGATTGGGTGGAAAGGTTAATGGTTTTATCAAGGCTGCACTAGATACAGCATCAACCACATAAAGATTATGAAGTATAAGGTGCACTTCAAAAACAGCAAAAGGCACAGTAATTACTTTAAGCACTTAGAAAGGAGGTTTTGCAAGTGAGTGGGGTTCATAGTCATACTCTGTTCTTCGTGGTTCAACACACAATATGTCGGATGCTTTCTACTTCAATTACTGTCAACCCTAATATTGATGCAGCATGCCTGGAGACATAAAGAGATAGCACGTTTTGCTTTCACCTCCTACCATTAACCTTGTAGTATCTTACAGAGAAGAAGAAAATTACTGCTGCTGCCTTAAGAAATGAAGCTCTTGAGACTATTGTGTGCTAGAAGTTTAAGTACTATGACCAGTTTCATTTAGCGGAAACACCCCAAAAAGCAGGGGAATAGAATAAGACCTCACTTCCAGTCAAGGAAAAAAAAGAGAGAGCTCCCAGCTAGCACCAGGGCAGGAACAGAAAGTTTGGGTGGAGCTAGGCCCCAGTAAACCACAAAGCCTTCTATTTCAGCCCTTTGTCCCACATGAACTAGATTTGGGTGTCAGTAATGTGTCAGTAATGTGTGGTGGCTCAGTGAACTAAGGCTCTGAAACTGTTGGCTGCAAAGCCAGCAGCTCCACAATTTGAATCCCAGGTGCCATGCAGTAGAACGAGCTCCCACTGATAACCCCAGCTCCTGCCAACCTAGCAGTTCGAAAGCATGTAAATGCAGGTAGATAAATAGGCACCACTGTAAAAAGTGGGAAGGTAAAACAGTGTTTCCTTGCAGCCATGTCAGCCACATGGCCACAGACTTGCATAACATTTGCTGTTTCGGCTTGAATACGGAGATGAGCACTGCCCCAGAGTCGGACACGACTAACACACATGTGCGGGGGGGGGGACCTTTTAATGTAAATAGGGATTTGTCATCCATGAAATTCAAAAATCCCATCCTTAGTTCTGCAAGAGAATATTCATTGTCCCTTTGAGCACTTTCAATCCCTGTTCGTTTTAACAGTGTAAATCTTTGGATTGCATAAATGGACGGTGGATATAGCTGGAGCAATCACAGAACACTCTGCCGTTAAAGTAGTTGTGCCAATAAAGGTATTGCTTGTCCCTGCACTTGCATTGCCCATAGAGTAGTTCCAATCAGTCAATAACTTGCTCTGCCTTGGAGGTGAGTCCTCCCATAGCGCCTTCATCCCAAGGATTCTTTGGAGAGAGTCAGCTCTGGAGACCAAAGAAAGGTAACTTCAATTTAGTTGTTTTAGCTTCTACAGAGATTTGATCTCTGAAGTCACTTATTAGTTTTTCTGGTGGTACATTGTGTCCATAAAGCCAGGTGTGTGTGGAAGCCACCACATCTGCTCTGGGTTCAGATAAAATATCAGTGTCGTCCTCTGCTGTCTACTTGAGAAGATTCTCCAGTGTGTTCCGAACCCAGTTTCATGACATGGGTGTTTTTAAAAATTCAGATATGGGAAATGTGAATGGCTATCATCAAGAGGGGAACACCACCGATTGTGAGAAGCATAGTGCCAATCATTAAATTTAAAGGTCAAAACCCTATTGAGAATCTATGCAAGTATAAAAAAAATAATATATATTGCAATAGTGAATTGCTAATAATTAATGAGGTGGTGGTTACATGACATCCACTTTCTCAGTTGTAGGGTCCAGAAACCCTATGATACTAGGGCAGCCATCAGTGGCCGGTAGTTGCATGACTGTATCAGAAACAATAAAAACAGATTTTTATGAGATCCTCACCCTGTCATATAACCAAGCATGTATCCAGTGCAAGACTAGGCACATGAATGGGAACTTATGGAGAAGATCATATAATGCAAGTGCCATTCCACTGCACGTTTTCAAATAATTCTCACCAAAGAATATTGGTACTTCCCAGGATTAAGAGCAAAGGTTTGCCACCAGTGCCTGCAAGATTGATTGCTTCTCCACACCAAGAGGAAGAAAGAGTGTCTGCATATTTAAGGCTGGAGGCCCAGCCAAGCAGGGAAGCAGGGGAGTCCCTAGCCCTGTCCTCAATGCTTTCTTCAAGTCAAAAATGTGAGGTGTCCAGAAGAGAGATTATTGTCTTCATGAAAGCTATTCGAATGAATGCAAAAAACTTTTGAAAACTGGGACATTTGCTTCTTGAGATGCTTAAAACCTTTCATATGAAAAGAGGATCAAGGACAGAGCTCGTTGTTCTCTTGCTCACATGTTGGACTAAGAATGATGTATAATGTCTAAATGGGCTTGAGGAGCCAAAGGAGAGATTTCCTGTCTCTCCCTCCCACCCTCTGAGGGTATGAAGGAGCATAAAAATATGTGGGCCCGCGATTGTAGTCTGGAGTAGAGATGGGCATGGAACGAACATTTTTTGTTTCCGTTACCGTTTGTTGTTTCCGTTACGTAACGAAAAGACAAACGAAAATTGTGATGAAAATGCAATGAAACGAACAGAACCACGAAAATTGTGGTCGTTACGTTTCATTTCCGTTAATAGCGACACACAATGAAATGAGCTGTTTTAAATGTTAAAAAACGCTCTGGACATCTGTAAAATCGCAGCGATAATTATTTATATTGTCTGATAATACCTACCAGGGGGGTTGGGGTCCTTAAAATGTTTGTTTTTGTCTTCTCCCATCACAATGTATTTTTCTTTTCCCTTTAAAATGGATGTCGCACCAGACACAAAATGGAGGCAAGCCATGTGATGGGATCATGTTCAACCAATAGCATGCCCAGGTTGCATACTGGGCGGGCAGGTCTGGCAGCCACAGAGGGCATAAAAAGGTCTGGCAGCCCCCGTCCTCCTTGCAGTCTCTGGTGGGAATTAGGGTGGGATTGCTGTCTCTGCGACTCTAGCTTCAGTCCTGCAGCCTCCCTGTGTGTGTGCATGCTGCATACCTCTCGGTGAGTACCCTCCCTTGCCCTGCAGTGCAGTCACTCTGCGGCTGCCTTGCACCCTGGGCAACGCGTGCCGCTGCCTTTGCAGCCTCCCTGTCTATACTGTGTCTCTGCCAGCATCCAATTGTTTTAGTATTTTCTCTCTGGTCTGGGGCATTGGGGGATGCCTGCGCACGGAAATGCTTTAAAAATCACGCAAAAAGCGGGTAGAAACGACAAACGAAAAAACAAAAAATGGTATCAATTTTTTTCCAAAAATTCACGACAAACAGAAACAAACCGAAACAGACCTCTCAATGACAAACGAAAAACCGAAACACCATTTTTTTGTTTCGTGCCCATCTCTAGTCTGGAGGTATGCTATTCCATCATATATGCACTGGTCAGTCACATCACTAGGCATTGTCCATGTACTGTGCTTCACTCAACAAAAACATTTTATTTGATGCTTGTGTCACTAACAGCTATTCTGCATGTGAATGTGAATGAGGTAGTAGAGTCAATTGTACAACTGTAGGGCTTCAAGGGACCCTGTGTGTTGTTGAATCCAGCCCATCAGGGAGACACAGTGGGGAACTGAACTCTTAAACTCAGGCTCCACCGTCTTGCACCTAAACCATGGAGCATTCCAGCTTTTGGAGGCAAATGTCATTGCCTAATGTCCCTTGCTCCTTTTACACCTGGCTATGCATCATTTCCACTTCCATGGGTTACGTGCAAGAGAACATTAAAAAGATAATTTCTTATATTTGGAAAGTTGTGCTATTTTATGCTTACTATTTTCTGCTGCACACACAGATCAGGGTGAAGCCTCTATGCAGGTGAGGGGAAAACATTTCCATAATGGGATCAATTCTTGTTTTTTAAAGTCTTCTATATATGTTGGAGGGAAACCTAAGTATATAAGTTCACTGACCATTAATTTGCCAACATGTGTACTTAACTATCATTCTCTGGTACAAATTAAAGCATACAGAACATAAATGTTGTTGTATGCTTTATGTTAGAATTGACCTATTGGATCCACTGGATTTGCATAAATACTTACTTAGCATTCAAACAGTGGATTTAATGGGTTAGCAGTATTTTTCCATGTATAAGACTATAAATTTATCTAAATTAGTTAAAAATTGAGAGTCATCTTCCACATCGCAGTAAGTTGAGGAGAGAACTGCACACCGTTGCAAAATTATAATTTTGGGTTGGAAAAGTGGGAGTAATCTTATAAATGGGGGGATCTTATAGACAGAAAAATATGGTACTTTTGTTGACAATATCCAGTTGGATTTAGGCCAAAATCTACAGTGGCCTTAAGAAGGGTAGTTATTCTTAAAATCTTCCTCTAATACGATATGCTGTCCCTTCCTATTAGGGCAATAATGCTGTTTTCATTAAGATCCTCATTGACCTCTGGAACAGTGGCATTCCTTGCCATACATAGTGCTCAACAATATTTAGGAAAATGAAATCCAGTACTATGAAATGAACTGCATATGGATAGTTGAAGAAAACTTAATTGACTTATTCCTGCTACTACCACTCTTCATTCTTATTGGTTTCATTAAATCATGTATCTAAAATGCCAAAGGAAATGAGAGAGAAAACTCAGAGAGGTCTACAGAGTCATCATGCCATTTATCTTTTTATTTAATTCTAATTTCTGCCATCTTCAATTTATTTTTAATTTTTTTCATTTTGTGCTTGATCATGCTCAGTCTCATTAAATTATCGGAAACATTGGGGGCTCATTTGTGCTTTCTACCACAGAATTAAGGATTCTTTAATAAAATAATGAACAGTTCAATTAAATTGGAGTTTGCATATAAGATGGCACTCTAGAGAGGATGTACTTTTGAAGAACAAGGATTTTCCTCCATCTTTGACACTAAGGCACAGCAGCAGTTCTATTTTGGATTGCCAGAGATACTAAATAGGGTACATAGAGAAGTGCAAAGCTACAACAAAATGTTATACTCTATTTCCAGACCGGAAGATTACTAATTCAATGCTCCAGACATCTCCATCTGTAAATTGTAAGTTTTGTTAGGGGGAGAGAAGAGTGTTACAGAAATATTTTGTTTTCAATGAGGTATCTTGCATAAACTCATTTCCTCCATGCTATAAAATGCGTAAACATTCACCAATGTGGCCACTGCATAGCTGGTCTGTTTATTCTTTATTTGAAATATGAATAAGATGGCATTCCTATTTGTAAAGTTCTCTCATTGAATTATAGAATAGTGAAGTTGAAGGGCCATAAAGTTCATCCCCACACCAACCCTCTCAATGCCAGAATACTGATCAAAGGCTATCTACCTGGTGGTTGTCCAATGTTCTCTTGAATCTCTCCAGTGTTGGAACACTCACCACGTCTTGAGGTAATTGGTCTCATTGCCACACTGCTCTTAACATTTAGGAGATTTTCCCTTACATTCAGCCCAAAGCTGGGTTCTTGTAACTTGAGCTCATTGTTGGGGAAGGGGGGGCGGTAGAATTTGCAATGTCTCCTGTAACTAAACATAACTCAAGTACTACTACAAGTTAAAATCAGAGATAGGCACAAAATGGGAAAAGATTTTTTCACTTCATTTTGTTTCTTAAGTAGTTTTGTTTCTTTTAATCACTAATGAATTTTTAAAGTACAGTCACCACTGCCATTTCACAGTTCAGGTACTGCGGTCCCACTATATCACGGGATTGCAGTAGCTGGGGGCGGCGGGGGAGCGATCAGATCACTCCCCACTGCCCCACCCCTTCCGGGAGGCTTTGGAGCTGGGCGGGGGTGGCGGGGAGTGTTCCAATTGCTCCCCACCACCCCCACCACTCTGATCGCCCCCACCCCCACCTGACCCCCTTCCACATATCGTGGATGTTCATGTATTGCGGGTCGTGTGGGTCCCTAACACCCATGATAGGCGGGGGGTTACTGTAGTTTCATAAGGAAATGAAATGAACCAAAATGAAACACTATGCTCCCCTGGATCCTAGGGACATCAAAATGGCAGGGGAGCTTCTTCAGCCTCTTCCCTGTAAGTGCCTGGAATTTGGAAAGGTTTGAGTTTCAGGGGACTGAATTATTAAACTTAAAAAGGGGTGCCCCAAGGGAAAAATCATTTCTAATTGAGTGAGAAGCTAGATAATAGGTTGGAAAATCCATAGTAGTTTTGAGTACATTTTGTATTGGACTGTATATCATCCCTCATTACTGTAAGATGCCTTGAGTCCTTTTCTAAGGAGAAAGGCGGGGTAAAATATTCTAAATGAAATAAAATAAATAATACTCTTCCCTGGTCTCTTCAGTCTAGTGGTTTCATGTACCAGTCCAAGGGTCATCTCCACCAATATCCTGACCATGGCAACCTCATTGGTAAGATTTATAAACACTTTAAAAATGAGTCTATCCTTCATTGTCAGTGTAAAGATTTGGACTCTAGTATATCCAGTATGTAAGAATTATTAAATGAAAAAGTGTTAGTAATTCTTCTTCTGAGGAAAAATAAATAAAGGAATCCTGGCAGTTTCTACTACCTTATAGACTTATTTGTCATGGATTCCTTGTCAAGAAATCTGTGATGAACACCGTGACAAAAATGGACTCACATCATTTTCAAACGGTGTGGTGGTATGGATTGTTCCAGGATGGTACATCAGAATGATCACCTCAGCACTGCTCTCTGAAAATGAACAACCTCAGTGGTGATGTTAAAATCTTCCCATCTCATACACTTTCAGGCTTCATTAAATTTGGCCTATCAAGAGAACTGTATTGCAATTATCTTGTTGCCAGGATTAAATTCCTTGAATTAAAAATTCCTTGAAGATATAGAAAACTCATTTAGTTCAGATCAAGTGTATGAAGAATCAAACTCACTAGAAGGTAATGTGTAACTCTACCCATTTTTTAATGTTTGGAGGGGGGGGACTCTTTTCCACAAAGTTTTCATGCACATTCTTGGGGAAAAATATTCTCCTCACTTTACTTTAAAAACTGATTGTTTATTAACAGATAGGTGGTAAATTACAAACTGGAGCAAAAGTATCTGGAGAAATACAGCAATGTTTATAATGGGTCAGTTCAATATAATGCCACTATTTCATACACTAGGTTCTCACTGCAGCTTTTAAGATTCTGAGCTTTTTTTTTTTTAATAAAATGCTTTCACCTGGAAAATTAGTGCTTGAGTGTGGAAATGTGGCTACACTGTTTTCCTAAGACAGAGGAGATCGAATTGTGGAGGATACCCTTTATCAGGTGCCTCTACTACTTTTAGATGAACTCAGTGGCGGCAGCAGTGCTGTCAACAATCATTGGCAATTGCCAATTTAATGTATCTAGGTCTCATCTATTGTCTAGTGCAATGAAACTCCAATGCAACCTGGGTAATTCATATGGCAAATAGGTGCCTTACAAGAACCAGACCTACAGAAAGTTCCCTAGTAATAATGGGTGCTTATACCAGCCCAGTTCCTCTCTATGCCAAGTCTCTCTCTGTGCAGATGTATTTATGTCATGGAAACATTTCAGTCAAGTTAGCCTCAAGTGAAGTTTAAAGCGGTGCAGCCATGATATCATTTTACTACCTGAGTGAGAACTGGGTTATATTAAGCAACAAGAAGCAGGTGTAGAGAAGTTATAACCATGCACATGCTGGATTCCATTTTCCATCAACTCCAGCTAATGTGGAAGATGGACACTGGAGTCCAACAACACCCGCAGTGCCATACTGTGTATTCACCACTCCTGCTATAGAGTAAGCAGCAATATGTGGCTAGTGCTGTTTCTGTGCTTCTGGATTTGTAGGCGTTTTACAGGCAAGTTTTGAACCTTGACCCCCAAAACAAGTTTGGGCACATGTGAAAGTGACCAAAGCAACCAACCAGCCAACTGAAACTTAGCACAAATAAAGAAGAAGAATGGCTATTGTAACAGGCTTCAGAAACAGATAAGACATTTATAGAAGCATCCTTCTAGAATTACATTATTTACAATCTTTGCACAAATGTATGCCCAAACAAAATAGGCACTTCTAGGTTTGCCTGGGCTCATGTAACTGTATTCTTATTATGGGACTAAACTGTAACATATGCGTACTACAGAGTATAAATATGTGTATGCAAGCTCTTGGGAGGGTATTACCCATGTGGGTGGTTATTAGCTGCCTGAAATAAAGGTAGTTATTTTACACTGTATATCTATATCTATTCCTAAAATTAGGGTAATGGCTCAGAAATCACTTTTATAATCCATGGTTTAACTTCATATTCAACAGAAGGAAGAATCCTATATTGAAAAATTATGTTCTTAAGAAAAATCCTATATTGAAAAATTACATTCTTAAAATATGACAATGTCATGCAGGAGATTAGGTGTTGGATAACAACTGGTTGTCATTTACTCATTAGCTGTGAGCTGTCTTCTTGCCAATCTTTTATTGGCTGAGCTGCTGTGATATTACTCATAAATATCTTGTCAGTAAAGCTAAAATCACAGGAGCATACGTGAAGGAAATTAAAAGTCATTTAAGAAAAGAAAGTCTTACATGGTGTGGTGGATCATAAGAAGCAGGTAGGAAGCCAGATATTTGGAAGTTAAATAAGCAAAGTCTCTAGCATATGAACTTCAAAAAATAAGAGGCTGAAGGTTGGAGAAAGAGGACAAAATGAATTAAGAAATGATTCAGGCCCAAGGGAGAGGATGTTTTGTTAACATTTTGCAGAAATCACAAACCAGGAAGGAGTGGTCAGAGGAAGCATAGAACTGAGGAATTGGAACTAACAGGACTAGAGAGGAGAATTCACACACAACTGGTAAACAGATCCTTCAAACTGGATCTGGCTACTGAAAAGAGCTTTCAGATCTGGAGGAAAAGCTACAAAGGAGGTGGTGAAGAAGACCTGTATTTCACATGTTCATTCCAACTAATTGGACAAATCTTTGGGTGCAAGTATCTACATTGTATATAAATTCATTCCAGAGTTTGAAAAACAGCAGACAAGAAAGTTCTGAAGAAAATCTATACATTAACATTGAAGCAATACCATTTCCGCCCAACATTGATGCATCAAAGAACCAAACTGATGCTTTACTTATTTAAAACACAGTTCAGGTTATATTAGTTCACTTAGGAGGGACCCACTTTAGAATGGGATTTTCTTCTTCCATCAGTAACAGTGCAGAAAAGGGCAAGGCCAAATTCTCAAAGCCAAAGCTGGGCACACACAAATATGGGGGTAAGACAATATGAGGGTGGGAAGGCTAGCTTGGGGGTGGTTTGAAACACAAAAAGCCATCAGAGATACAAGTGCATATTGTAGCTTAGTAACCTCTTGTCTGTTATAATGCTTTCCCTTTTCCTTTTCTACAATAAAGTAGCATTCACACCTATCACTAATGATACAGGACACATCCCATCATAGCCAAGATCTCATACCAATAAGCCTGTGTGTCCTGAAAGCAATTAGATGGGGTTAGTTGTGTGGCCCTTCCTATAAAGCTGGGAAAGAGGGCAACTCAAATGTGGTTATAAATCACATGTATTGGGACTCCACCAATAGGATTCAAGCCATCTTTGTACTACCAAGGAAATGGTGAGACAGAAAGAATCAATTTTAACAAGCCCAATCAGGGCCAAGGAAGGAAATTTCTCATTTTCTGACCAGTTAATGTGAAAATCTGGCCAGTATTTTGTAACTATTGTTTACAAGCTTGTTTTCTTAAGTGTGAGCAACTTGTTCCTTGAGTTTGACCCAAACTTGCCTTGCCTTGCCTTGCCTTGGCCATACCTGCTCTGCAAATTGACCATCAACCCATGTAAGGTCATGTGCCTCCTTTTGTACTTGACTTGGCATTTGTTTTGACTGCTAAATGGTGATGGCGAGAAAGGTCCAGGAACCATATTCAGCTATTTGGGAACTTACTATAAGGGAGCAGTCCTAACACCATCAGAAAGATATGCATTTAGAACCTCCATCACCAAAGAATTGGACATCTTTCCTGTGCAATATTTAAATAGAATCTTGCTTTCCTTTTGTTGTTACATTTTAAAGATATACATAAAAGGTTGCCAACTGTTCAGGGATGGAGCAACACATGTCATATTTTTCACAGAGGTTAATGCTTTGACTTCTCTTGACACTGAAACTTAGAGCAACCACTCCAGACTTGTTATAGTATGTTACCATTCATAATTAATTTGCCATTGGAATGAGGTTATAGAGGAAACTGGTCCCTGCAAGCATCAGTATTTATCAACTAGTGGATGCTGGTTCATTAGTAGGGCAAAATCCATGGAGAAAGTAACTGTCCATGAGCTTTGTTGTTGTTTCAAAATGACAAACACTAGATTTGGCCAACAGCGAATGGCTACATTGCAGTGTCAATTAACAGATTGCTAGTAGAAAATGTTATTGAAAGAGCAGCATCCAGTACAGAACTAGGCATGCTTAACCTTGTTAACTGAATGCTTAAGATAAGCATGCTTAACTCTGTGTTTGGACTGCAGCCTGTTTAAGGCAAAATCTTGCAATTCATTCCTGAAAAATAAATATCTAAACCAAAAGGGTGGGTAAATGGGAAGAGGAAGGGGAAAGTGCATTATGAGTTTTCCTCATTCAAAACCTGTGTTCAGTATGCACATTAAGTTCCCATTTTAGAAAGTCACAGCAACTACCAACAATGAAACTGGTTACAATATCTAATTCACTGTTACATAAAATGCATTTACGTTATAATAGCTAAGGAATGCATGTCATTTAAAGAGGCCTCCCACAGCCATCTATGAGAATTAACATATGCAGTTTGATAGATTTCAAATCCATTTTGTGTGTTCTTTGAGTGCAACGTATTCTTTTTCCTTCCTCCTTTTTCTCTCTGTGTCCATTGAGATCCCCCTGTTTTGCAAAAAGTCAGACTGTCACATTATTATTTTGAACTAAAATTGCAAAGGTGAATCAGAAGAAATATTCCTTTTGGTTTTCATTGACTGTGTTTTGCACGCTGAGCTCACTTTTCAAGGCAGTCTCGGCACTATCCTCATTTTCTGATCCCTTCACCTCCTTTTTATTATAAACACTTTTCTTTTTATAAATCCGTACAGCGATGGCAGCAATGCAGAGCAGAATGAATATCACAACGGCTATTACACCTGAGGGAGAGAAAAGGAGAAAAATAAAATGAGGAGTCACATTGATTCAGTAGCAAAATAAGAATGCTCGTTCATCATTTCTGCAGCTCTTCTCAGCATTCAGTTGGGTGGAGAATACAGTATGTGACCCAACAGATATTATTGAACTGCAAATCCCATGAGCTCTTGTAAACATAACCTATGGGGAGAATTATGGAAATTGTATTCTGTCTTAAACCCTGACATGGCCATACATTTTCCATTCCTATGTGTGATATACTTTTACAAGCCTATGTGTTCCATGGTTGTGTAATGGTTGAACTAGGATTGATCAATGGTATTATCAAAGCTTTAATACCTCTGATCATAGCCCTGTTTTGGGGGGGTACATTCCCAGATAATAGGTGCAGATTGTAGGCTTCATGCAGGGCATGAGTAAAGTGAATAGATGGAGGCTCTTCTCCCTCTCACAAAATACCAGAACTAGGGGACATCCACTCAAACTGAGGGTTGGGAGAGTGAGAACAGACAAAAGAAAATATTTTTACCCAGTGTGTTGTTAATCTGTGGAACTCCCTGCCACAGGATGTGGCCTGGAGGCATCTGGCCTGGGTGCCTTCAACAAGGGATTGGACAGATTCCTGGAGAAAAGTCCATCACAGGTTATAAACCATGATGGAGATGTGTAATCTCCAGGCTTAAAACTAGGTTATTTCAAGGGCCAGATGCAGGGGAGTGGTATCAGGAGACAGATATCTAGTCTCGTGCACTCCCAGATGCATCTGGTGGGACCACTGTGAGATACAGGAAGCTGGATTAGATGGGTCTTTGGCCTGATCCAGCATGGCTCTTCTTATGTTCTTATGTTCTTATGAGTCACACTCCATCCAAATATGGTAACTGATATTCTTGAGAAAAAAGAAATAATGTCACGATCATTATATCTCTTGTCCATTGCTTAAATATCTTAGTTTCCCCATCATTACATTCAATAAATCTATCTGATGTGGAAATCTGAGAAGTCTAAACTATGGCTGTCTTTTCTCTTCTGGCTGCTGAAAGGGTGTCCCTACTGGCCAATGCATATTTAAATATACCTCTACATGTTTTCCACATAGAAGCTCAGGAAGACTTCTGATGTAAAAATTTCTTCAACAACACTGTGTCAAACTATTGCATGCATTTGCGTCTGTGCTTCCTTGGCTTTATTAATAAGTCTTTTGCATCTTGTGTATATTGTCTCACCATGATTTATAAAGTGGACACTGTGGTTTACATATTTAAATAAATAAATAAACAAGTAATAATTGCTTTACGTTTTCAACAGTATAGTACTTTTCATGACTAGCAGAAGCTGTGTGAATTGTTTTTACTGGTCTAGTACCATGAGGCTTTCAAAAACCTGAATCCATCATTACAGAGTAGGGCAATTTATGAGCAGCATGATTTGCTTTGTTACAATAAAAAAGAGCAAATTATTAGGACAGGTTAATATGTAATCATCAACTGCATAGAAGTATTGGTTTAAGTAATGTGAGGTTTTATGAAAATCATGTCTCTGATGTTATAGAACTCATAGCCAGTTAATGCATAGGATTGGAATCATCAGCACATGGATGTGCAAGTAGAAGTAAAGCCTGAGTCAAATTATTTTGGTAACTCTTTAGCAGAACATATGAGAATCTCTGTGTTCAAAAATATGTCTGAAGAGGGCTTTTAGGTAAGAACAAGACAGTGGTGCAAAAGTCATTGGTCTCATCCCTTCCGTTATGTTCCTATTGCCTGGACCCAGCAGCCTCTTCAAATTAATAGGCAAAGATCTGGAGGAGGTTTATACATGTATAGATCCTCACTTATTGCTGTAGATTATAAATTTTGTAGGAAGACTAAGCATAAACTAGAATACATGCTGCAGATCTTCATTATTCAAAATGTAGGAATTGGAATAACCCAGCAGTAAGTATGTAGAACATAGAAGTACCATTGTGATGCTTTTCTCTCTTTTCATATAAATGGAAGTCCAAGGAGACTGTGCAGAGTTCGAGTACATCAGACTGGGAATTGTTTGGGTGATTTCCCTAAATTGTAACAACATGTAAAGTGTAAAAGCTGGGCCCAAAATCTCAATTTGCTACAAAGGAGAACTTGGATTCATGGTGGATAGAAACTGGCAACTCAGTTGTTTGTAAAAAGGGAAATCCAATGATGAGTTATTTGGAAAACAACTGGAAATTAAACATGGAGGGACATGGTCTAAATTTCCAAATGTAGTCACTAGTCATATAAAGACTACTGTGTTCATTTTGGCTGCCTCATCTCGGACAGAGTATTAGAGAATTTGAAAAGGCTGTGCAAAAAAAAAAAAAAAAAGAATTTCCTTTGGGACTAGAGAGCTTCCCCACAAGAAAAGACTACAGCACACCAAACCAAACTTGTTTGTTTGGGAAAGAAGAATATGACCAGGGGAGGCCTGAAGGAGATTTATAATATGATTCAAGGAGTAGAGAAAAATGAAAGGGAGAAAAAAACAGAAGCAACTCAATGGAAATGATGGATGGCACTTCTGTAACAAAACTCTGTCTTTCCCTATGTGGCTTAGAGTTACTAAGCTCAGTGAAAGTTTTTTGAAGATCACCTCTCTTAGATCTGGAAGTTGAGTCATGGCAACTGGACTTTTCTTGAGAGATTGAAACATTTCGCTGCTCATCCCAACAGCTTCGTCAATAATTGTGAGCCCTCGATTTTATAGTTCACTTATAGTTCACTTAAAATATTCTCAAGGTATTTAATAAACCTAAAACGGGCAGGAATGGGGTCAAATCAGGCCTCAGTAGGAATTAGATTGTTATTTTACAACAAACAACAAACAACAAACAAACAACAAACAAGGAAAGCTAGTTGTGAGTCCTCCATTTTATAGTTCACTTTGACCTCCTGTCACCCTGGTCTGAAATAGGCTCATAAAATGAATAATGGCCTGAATAGGTTCATTAGGTAGACAGTCATCTTAATAGGCCTTTAGGTGAACAATGGCCTAAGGTACTGAAACTGATAAAGTATGGGTCATTAGCTATGGTCTTGGTGGTGGATGCATGAGGTATTTTTATTTATCTGGGTATTGTTGAAATCACTGCCTGATAAGTGGCAGATAGACTGTGCCTGAGGCCCCCCACCTCTGTTGAGAAGGGGTTTTCAATTGAAATGAGCAACGAAATGTTTCAATCTCTCAAGAAAGGAAATCCAGTTGCCATGACTCAACTTCCAGATAAACTCACCTGGATGACTGAGAATCTTCACAGACACCTCTCACTTAGAGAATTTCAGAAGAAAATTAAACAGCTTCACAATAGCTACACACTAGATCGTTTATGTAGTGCTTGGAAATAAATGTTAGTTTTTTGGACAACAGTTCACAAGAGTCATCAGCCATGAAGACCACTGATGATTTGGGGAGTTCAGAGAGCTGAAGTTTTGTTTTGTTTTTTGAGGGGGACCACTACAAACCCTGCTTCCATGTTCCAAGATAGGAGAGTACCAAGACCACCTCCTGGGAAACAATCAAATAAAAATGGGGAGAAATATTTCTGTCATCTCAGGCTTTTCAAAAGTTTCTTACTGATTACTCTTGGAAGCAAGTAAGCTCCTGTTTTGTTCTTGCAACTTTCCATGTTTTTATGTCGACATCTTTCAAATCTAGTCATATCATGGCAATGAACGGCCTCCCTTTTAAGCAGTGGTCACAACTTCAAGGACTTTGATCAACTGTTGTTCTGGTTGCTTTAAGGCAGTGATTAATGTGATAATAAACCCTTAATGAGGTTCCTAATGACTAGAGGATGCCTTCACCTAGGAACTGGCAGAAGCTGTACAAGGGATCACATGAACCTGTTAGTCTTCTCCCTTTCTCAGTTCTCACTGCTCCTCTCTCCCTTGGAAGTCAGAGTTTTTGTTACTCTAAATTCCTTAGACACTTATCTGCTTAGTGATCTTACCAAAGAAATCTATTCATAAATTAGCAGAGGTTATCAGGGATGCAAGCTGTTTCTTCTCTGTCCCTTAGCAAACAACCAACCACCACCACCACCAACAAAACATAATGGAAATTGAATTGTTGAATTATACTGCAGAGAAGCCATTTTCCCGGGGAAGAACACTTTTTCTTTCCCCTTGTTCCCAAGGGAAAATAATGCCATCAGAAAGTTCTGAGTGCCACAGAATAACTCTTTAAAAATAATCACTGAAGGTTATAGACCTATACTTGCTCACACACTAGGCACAGCAGATGGAATCCTCCAGAGAACTTTTCAGTCCCTAAATGTATATTGTTCAGACATTCCTGATATCTGGCCATTCTTTCTGAAGAGATAAAAATGGTTGGCTTATAAGAGGCTGTGAAGAATAAAAATGGCTGGATTTCATTGCTGCTAGCCCTCTGTCTCAGCTCTGGGGTCATCCCTATTTTTCTGCCCCATCCCCACATTCAACACTTAATCAATGAACTAGTTAAACTTGAATGTTTTAATTTAACCCACTCAGTTTTTATTAGGTGGCCTTAAAGGCATATTTCTGCTGCAGAGATTGTGTAAAACAGAGAAACCCTTTCAGACATTCCATGCACTTGTGGAAGGTGAGGGACAGCCCTGTCATCAGTGAGACTGAGAGATGTATCTCAGGAAACAAAACAAAACTGAGAAGGGTGGCAGAACAAGAGCATCCGACAATTTGCCTGAAACTGTACTGGAACAAGCACTTTTCTTGCCAGCTACTAAGTGTTGGCAGCAACTGTATGACAGACTAGCATGCTGTTGGGTTTCCAAGCACTGTTGTTCACCTGATGGTGTGCACACTGCCAGCCAGATTGTAGACTGCCACTTGGTAGATCATTTCCTCTTATGGTTTCAATATAGCTGCCATTGCACTCAGAACAGAATAGAAAATTAGAGACTGTAGTTGCCAATCAGGCATGCTACGGGCACCTGGCTAGAACAGACCTCTGAACCACTAGACGTTTTTGTGATTAGGTTGCACGAATGAGACCGCTATGTGTACGCCTCCTGAAAATGCTCCCTGGCCAAGGTGCTGCCAGGTATTAAGAGCCATCGCCACAGGTCTGATAAAGCCATGTAGCCTCTCTGTGGGACTGGCACAAATGTAATGGTCGATGGTCGTAGGGGAGCAATGGCAGGCTATCAGCAGCTCTGTCTGAGGAACAGATGGGGAAAGGGTTGGGCTAGCCCAAAAGGGAAGCAGGTGTGATAGGATCCACAATCCCATGCTCTTGTGTTTCACATTTACCGCTCCCAGGCCATGGGAGCAATCCCTGTGAAAAGAAAGTAAAGATATTCTCAAGATATTTAATAAACCTAAAAGGGGCAGGAATGGGGTCAAATCAGGCCTCAGTAGGAATTAGACTTTTATTTTACAACAACAAACAACAAACAAACATAACCAATGAAATAAGTAATTACATTCAATTCAAGTAATGCAGCCAAACATGGTTCTGATCTAGACTCATTAAGGCTGCCTCAAATGAAATTAACTGTACTCTAAACAATATCTGGTGCCTAATTAAAAGCCTGAGCTGGCTGGATAGCCCATTGGTTTAGGTATCTGGCTGCAGAGCTAGAGGCTGGGAATTTGATTTTCTACCTTGCCTCCTGGGAGAACAGCCATCATGTGCAGCCATGAGCAAACTGCACTTCTCAAGATGCCTCCAGAAGAAGGGAATGGGGATGGGCTCAAGCCCAGGTGGTGTTCGGAAGCCTCTGACACACAAGCAGCCAATCACTTACCTTGTTCTGCGCATGGAGCTGGGCTCCAACAAGGAAGCAGGCTCTGATGTCATCTTTCTTTCTTCATGCTGTTGGCCAGTCGGACAGGGAGGCAGGATGATGCCTGTCCCTGCACAGCTCCTCATTGGCTAGCACCACAGAGAAGCAAATATGATGTCAGAGCCTGCTTCTTTGTTGGAGCTCAGCTCCGTACTGGTGCAGAATAAGGTAAGTGATTGGCTGCTTGTGTGTCAGAGGCTTCAGAACACCGCCTGGGCTTGCATGGGTTATTTCAGAACTGGTAGGTTCCGAAACAAATTGCCCATCCCTAGGTAAAGCATTTCTCAGTATTCTCTACCTGGAATACCCTGAAAATAGTCACCATATATCAGAGTTGAACTGACAACACATTATTATTAATTGAAAGTCTTGAACACATCTGCAATTTGGAGAGCAAGCTGAAGTGATGGAAATACGATGGCCCAAAAACTCAGAAAAAATGACAATTTGAAGCTTTATTTGGTAGTGCAGTTATATCTGCAGATACAAATAACTCCCCCATCTTCTATTCAGTAAAAAAAAAAAATTACCTTGCTAACACCAAGTCCTCCCTTCTGGGAAGACACTTGACCCTGCTATATGTCACCTCATATTATCCAGCAATTGGACTACATTTGTAGACCCTGGGAACAAGTCCTGAACAGACAGCCACCATCCTGGCTGTAAGGTGGTATGAGTGAGATGCTGAGATAGATAAGTTACTTTTTGAATAGGGATGGGCACAAAACAAAAAATGAAATGCTGTTTCATCACATCGTTACATAACAAAATTAAATGAAATGAAACAACACGACACAAGGAAGCAACATTTCATTACAGATACGGTGGGTTTTTTGTTTGTTTGTTTTTTTGTAGAAATGAACCATTTTGTTCTACCTGTGGGCTTAGAGAAGGGGAAAAGGATTTTTTAAAACCTCTGGGCATTAAAAAAAAACTGTTTTCTGTCCCCCAAGCCCTGCCTGCCAGCTGATTAGCCCTAGGGAGGGGGAAGTCCCCCTCACCCCAGCACCGATCAGCTGGCAGGCACACCTTGGGGGACAGAAAGTTTTTTTTTAAAAAGCCTGGAGCTTTTAAAAAAAATTTCCTCCCCACAAGACCCTGGCAGCCAGCTGATTGGCGCTAGGGGTGGCTTCCCCCCATCCCAGTGCCAATCAGTTGGCAGGCAGGGCTTGGGGAGGGGGGGAGTTTTTTTAAAAAAAGCCCAGGGCTTCTTTTAAAAACATTTTCCCTCCCGCAAGCCCCGATTGCCAATTAATCTGCACTGGACACTTTCCAGCCTTCACCCCACCCATGAACCATTTTGTTAGCAGTTCATTTGGTACACTTTTTTTTGGGGGGGGGGAGTCCGTATCAAATGAAACGGGGAAAAATGTGTGTGTGGGGGGATGGAAGGAAATGAAACAAAACATAATTTTTCTGTTTTGTGCTCATCCCTATTTTTGAAAGTAATTCATTATGTAACTCATTATGGAGCCCCGAGATTGTCTGTACTGTTAATCCCTTATTTTAAAAAATCAATCCCAACAGAAAATTACAGGATTTTTGGGTGTGTGTGTGAGGAAATCCATTTGAAACACATACACAAAGCAATAATGGGAAAATGTGAAGATACATGTTGCTCACTACTTGAAAAACTAAAGCTGCCACTAGCTATTACGCCTTAGTTACTCCCAAAAGCACCATCTTCCATGCATCTCCATTACTTGCAACAAGTTACATTCAGACTCTGACAAAACAATATGTGCACATTCATTTTGTCCATTTAGTAAAATTAGCAAAACAAAGCAAAACATTGGCTGCTTCACATGGTATTTGAAAATGGCAACACAGTGTTATGCACCTGTGTTTTTCCCAAACTTTAGACTGTTATGTTCATAGAAAAAAATATACAGGTGCAGAGAAAGCAGTTGATTCTTCATCTCTTGTTGTTAACAACAGAAAATGGAAGTACCAAAAGACCAGTTTTCTAGTGTCTTGTGTTAAATTGTTTTGCGTATGGAAGTGCTTTTAATTCAAATTAAACATATAGCGTTGTTTTGTGCAATGATGAATTTGCTAGGTACTTTGCGTATAATTTGTGGTGGAGGTGGAATATATATTTAATAAATAAACACACACACACACCAGTTATATCCCTCCTGTATTGGAAGATATTGTATGTGCTCTTTGTATGAGAACAGCTTAAATATATCACCCCTGGTGGAAATGTACAAGTTCCCATTCGACATAGACTGGAAGCAAGAAATAGTATTTCTTGGTAGGATGTAAAATGTATCTCCCTTTGATTGTGCTGTTTCGGCAGAAGTTTGGCAGAACAAATATGGCATACATTCCCTCTCTTCTTGAAAATATTCTTGATTCCCTAAAAAAAATTGTATACAGTTCTGTTTTGTTTTAATATTATAAATACGCACATTGGGCTGAGCCCAAGTAGTTGTTGTGCTTTCAAATTTATGTTTCTGAAAGAAAGGAAATGCTTTTCAAAGTAATACAGGGCACTTGGTTGTTGATACTTGTTATGTGCATGATGGCAGAGATCCAGTCTTACTTCCCTTCATATTTATAGGAAGGAGTAAAGAGGATGTTTCAAAATCATTGGGAGCTGACTAGAGATGAAACAGAAACAGGAAACACTTTTTGTGCCTTACTGCATGGATGCCTAGCAAATCTCCTCAGTTGCTCAACAAGCCCTCGAGATCTTTTTCCTGCCACTGCACCTAGCCATCTATTTTTTTAATACAAAACAAAAACAAACTGATATTTAAAGAAAAATGAAATGAAAAAAACTGGAAATTTTTGGTTTATTTCCTTTCATTTTTCGTTCCCCCAGTGCCTGATTTTGGGGGAGGTGTGGGGTTTTTAAACTGTTTTTGAGCCACTGAATCAAGTGGTACTGCTGCTTGTCTCAGTGGCTCAAAGACAGTTTAAAAACACTGCACCATTCCCCCAACACACCCAATTTGGGTGGTGGTGGTGGTGTAGGTTTTAAACTGTCTTTGAGCCACCTAGGCAAGCAGTGATGTCACTTTGTTTGGTGGCTCAAAGATAGTTTAAAAACCCACTACTTCACCCCCCCAACATGCCTGATTTGGGAGGGGGATGGTGTGGGGTTTTTAAACTGTCTTTGAGCCACCAAGCCAAGCAACAGTACCACTTGGTTCGGTGACTCAAAGGGCCTTTTTACACAACCCCTAAGATCTGCTGGCCACTTAAATTTGGACCAGAGATCTTAGAGGTTCCTCGCTCTTCCTCTGTCCCCACCCCCCTCCGCATTTCCTGGTTGCTGGCTGCCTGAGGGAGGGAGAAAAAAGAAAGAAAGGAATGCCGGTTTACCTCCATTTTGTTCCGGGCAGCATTCAGATCTCTTAAAGGGGCGGGGTGCAAAAAAAGAAGAAACAGAAGCCAGGAGAGCCCCGCACTCACTATCCTTACACCGGATCAAAAATTTGTCACATCCAAAAAGCAGGTACAAGAAAACTGCTCTGGGTCACGCTAAAGTGGATGGGGTCGCACTTAATTGTCTGCAAAGTCCGGAGCTGGTGGGTAAACATTTTTAAGGTCTGGACCTTGCAGCCATTTGCGGTGGAGCTTAGGGGTCGTGTATAAACGCCCAAAGACAGTTTTAAAACCCTGTGTCTTCCCCTCCCCCAATTGGGCATGTTGTGGGGAATGGCATGGGGTATTTAAACTGTCTTTGAGCCACTGAAGCAAGTGGTGGTACTGCTTGGCTTGGTGGCTCAAAGATAGTTTTAAAAAAACCTGCCTCCCCCACAATTGGGTGCACTGGGGGGAATGGCACAAGGTTTTTAAACCGAAGCAAGCAGTGGCCATGGCCATTGCCAGCTGCTTCGGTGACTCAAAAACCCCGCTCCTTTCCCTGTAACATGCCCAAATGGAGGGGAAGCTGACAGACTTTTTTATAACAAACAAACACAACAAAACAAAAAATGAAACAAATCTTTTATTTAAATTTTTGTTTAAAAATAAAATGAAACAAACCAAGAAAAATGAGCCAAAAACCAAAATGAAATGCCATTTTGCCATTTCATGTCCATATCTACTTGCTTTAACTGACTGTGAGCTTTCTTGAGTTGGCATATTAAATAAATAAATAAATAAATAAATAAATAAATAAATAAATAAATAAATAAATAAATACAATGAGCAATGAAGGGCTCTTTTGGAGAAAAAATCTTCAGGAATTCAGGAGTTTTAGAATGTTTGCCTGAGCCCTATTTGTACTCATTTTGCACTTCTTATATCAACCAACAACACGTTTACCATGAAAGTTAAAAAATCCCACTGTTTTCAACAAATATTGACTCTATGCATCTAGATCAGGCATGTCCAAACTTTGGCCCTCCAGATGTTTTGGACTGAAACTCCCACCATCCTTTGCCACTGGCAATCTAAGCTTAGAATTCTTGGAGTTGTGGCCCAAAGCATCAGGAGGCCAAAGTTTGGACATGCCTGGTCTAGATGCTGAAGCAGCACAGAGCAATCAGTAAGAAAGCCGTAGATTTAATAGGCTGTCTGGCTTAGCTTTAAGAATCACAGGATTCTGCTCAGCCAGAATATTCACTGGGAGATACAAATCCAGTTTGATAATTAGTGGACACAGGACTGCTCTGAGTACGAATAACTGCAATTCACGAACACTTCTACTATGGAAATGACAAGCATTTGCCACAGTTAAGAGCCATATAATGTTAGAGGAAAAGGTGGATGCTTTCCTCCACCCTAGACAGGCTACCTGCTCTTATAAAAGATGAATGGCATTGACAAGTTTGAATGCACATGATAAGTATACACCCTGATATCATGACCAACTATGGGTTTTTTGGAGCATAATTGATGTCTACATCAGAACTGAGAATGTCCTTCAGTATTTTTTAGAAGAAAGAGGTAGAAAGAAGAGGTGGAAGTATAGCTTGGACTAGGATTCCAAGGGGCTGTGGCAGCAGGGGAGCCAGAGATTTCCCAAGCTTTGTGTAAAAGGATAGAAAATTAGTTCTCATGCTATACAGCAAAATATCCTAACAAGATAAACCAACAAATTCTTTTTGGTTATCATTTGGTTATCATTTTTCTCAAAATAATTTCCTTGACTTTGAAAACAGACTTTTTGTTTGGCCACCCATTTGCTTTGCTTCAAAGGAAATTAAAATATTTCAAACACAGATTCAGCTGGGCTGTTATTGTCCCTATTACCTCCAATTATTGCAGAGTCACTCCTTAGAGCATTAGCTAAAGGCTCTCCCTCATCTATTGGTCCCGAATGATCTGTAGCAGAAACAAAAAGGAAAATGACAGAGGCAAGCAAAGAGGAAAGTTCTCAAGATATACATACTGTATGTGGTTAGTTACATACAGTTATAAATTAGGGGTGCACAAGCTAGAACATTTACATGGATCTGCCAATAACCAAGTATTGTTCCCCCCCCCGGTCCCCCCCAGAACTCACACTATAACTAAATAACACTCACACATCACACATATATATCCAACAGACAGGGGAAAGACAAAGGTTGAGGGGAAGGTTTGGAAGAAGCCAGCAATACTGCACACTCTCCTTTGAGGGTACTGCCAGGTAACTTAACAGCAGTGATCTTAATTCTAAACCATTGCCTTGGTTTCTGGTTCAAAAAGCCAAACAAATCTAAGGTGCATGCTTGCTACCTGCAAGTGAATGGGTTGCTTCGCCTGAGGTTGAATCAGCTCCTGTTAAAGAGCCACAGTTGAAATCAGTGAGATGTCCTTTCACGGTGACCGGAACTGAGCTGGAATGGTCCAGTGCAGCCTTCAGAGGAGCAATATGGTTGAATTGCACTGAAGAGAGACATCCTACAAACCCCTGAGAGTTTGCTTTCATGGTATCTGGGTCCACATCGCTATTCTCGGCTAATCAAAAGAAACAGAACACAATTAATCATAGTGCAAATGTACAAAACAAGGAGACAGGTGAATAATTGAATAATTAACCTGTATTCCTCTGTGTCTCTGCATGCTCTGGCAATGTATGCAAATTTGCTATCTCTCTCTTTTTTTTGGCCTTCTATTTAATGAAAAGATAGTTAAATATATTCCACGTTTTTAAAAATAAGCATGAATGACACTTGCTGGCCTGCTAAGGGAGATTCTTTTAACTAGCACAGGAAGCTCCAAAGCATAAAAAGGAAAATACGTATATGAAATTCATCTCAGAAATTTAAATTAATACATACCTATTTTCTCAGTTCTACAGAAGGATCAAACATGCATTTAAAAAATCTCAGACATATTATCTGCCCTTTTATACAGCATCCAATGTAAAATCTATCAACAGTGCATCAATCAAATCCATTTGTCTTGGCAGATCTTAGAGCCTACATGTATATTATGGAAATTCTATATTTTCTTTTCTTTCTTTTTTTCCATAAATACGGCTTACATACAAAACCAATACTTACTTGATAAACTGTGTAGGGTAGGGGTGGGAGCCACAGAATGTAATTTTGTTCAAACTGTCATACTATTATTGTAAACTATGTGCAAATCATGTGGATAAAGTTTCTAATACATAAATGGCAAGGCATATACAGCATCACACAAAAGATAAGCCAGTAGAAGGCATATTTCCTTATAAAGATAATGAGAAACATCATTTCATAAAGTCAAATCTATTTCATAGTGTACTATCACTCTATCAAGCCTTGCAAATATTACAGAATAATTGTTAGGAATCCAAGCCTTTCTGAAGATGTTATTGTTTCAGTAAACACCTGTATGCTAATTTGTTCCTATCTGCAGGATAATGGTATGCACAGCACAATTTTATCATGTCAAGTGAAGATTACACTAGGTTATGGCAAAATGTCAGCTTAATGTCTCTATCAAGCATTCACTGCACAATTCCACACAAACCATTGCATCGTATACTAGAAACCTGTGACAAAGTTATACATACGGAAAAGGATGTTTTTCTGAACACCAACAACTAGCTCAGTTGTTCTCAACCTGGGGGTTGGGACCCCTTTGGGGGTCGAATGACCATTTCACAGGGGTTGTCATGAGGCAGTGAAGAAAAAGGCAAAAATAGCTTGGGTCTGGAGGAGGGGGGGAGGGGGAAAAGAGTGAGTTACAGCTTGATAGGTTGGAGGGGATGTCAGTCAATGGCACCGGAGGCTGCGATTGGCTGAGGGTGCCGGTAGAGGGCAGTTCTCAATGGCATCTGCAGCAGTGGCCTACCAAAGGGGGCTTGTGGCCTCTTCCAAGCAGGGCAAGGGGTCACCACAACATGAGGAACTGTATTAAAGGATTGCGGCATTAGGAAGGTTGAGAACCACTGAACCAGGTAGAAGATTCTACTGCATGTGGATGCTGAAAAGTCTTAGTACTCGTCAAGTCAGAGAGATGACCCCTTGACAGAATTTGGATTTCTTGTATAAATGATAGTGGCTTGGATTAGCTTCAGGTCCCATTTCTTTTTAAAGGAAAATGAAGTACATACATTTAGGAAGAACAATCAAAGGATCTAAGAAGCTCTAGGCTTCCATCCCTGGTAGTTCAACCTTTGTGATATGTTAATCAACACAAGCCAACACTGAGGAAGTTAAGTTGGCTATAATAGCCTGGGAAAACAACTGGCAATGTAAAGATTCAAAGGATTTGTATCTCAGATCCGTGTCTCCTGAATTCATACCTAGAAGATTTTGATGCATGGGAACTAAGGCTTTATGGAAAAATTAAGGCTAGAACTCTAGGATGGATTAAGTTGGCTTGGTTAGAGGAGGGCTGAGAACAAGAACACCAAAGATGAACAACTACAACTTCTGAACAAGGTCCATGATGGAGAGGGCATGTTAGTCCTTAGCTGAATAGCCATGCCCTTCAGAAAGGTTTGGGGAAGGAACATGTATCTGAGCTGTCCTGAGGCTGCCCCTTATGGCAGCTTAGCTTTATTGTTTTGCTAGTGTCCAGTTATTTGCTTGCTGTTCATTGCTGGAGATATATTGCCAAAGATATGAGCTTGATTGCCTTTTGCATAATTTCATTTCCCTGAAGCATGGTCTTTGATTGTGTATCTGTTTCTTATTACCACCTCTGGCTTTGCCAGCTGCAAATTCCATTTTCTTTTGTTTGTTTTTGTTTTTCTTGATTCTTTTAATTAAGGGCACCTGGTCTGAATATGGTTTTTTAGAAAAAAATCAGGTTACCCATATCCCATAAACCTGGCCAGAGTCTCAGCCATGGACCACCTGTTTTGACCTTGGGGCATATTGAGCGTTCTCTGTGTCTTGATTCACTAGGAGATGGTGGCAGCTTCTATGAAAATGTGATAACTCCCTCATTGGGTGTAAGTTCAATGGGTGTAAATTCAAGATCTAGGATGCTTTCCAAGAGTTCTTCCACCTTGGAAGAATAAGCTCTAGTTCCTGCCACTTCAACTAGGAAAAGGCTCTGAGAGAGGAATCCTGCTACAGTGCTACTGGCACATGACTTATCTTTCCAGATATACATATACAGTAAAACTGTACGGTATATTAGCAAGTACTGCAATTTTATAAGAAAGCATAAAGTTCTGTTCTTGTAGCTGCTGTGTAAATGCATGGGACAGATGAGAGTTATTGTGTGAACATGCCTCTTTCCAGTGATATTCTTCTTAACCTACATACAGTATATTGAGGCTTTCATTCAAGATTTCAAAGTCTTCCATATAAATTGTAATCCTGGCAGAGAATGGCTGTTTATCTATTCTGTGAGGCCATGACAGTTATCGTATCAACTCAACTCTTGAAGACAGTTTATTGACAACTTCAGTGCATGGGACATGACATTGTCTTTGACAATGCCTCATAATTCTGTTTTGTAAGTTTCAGGTACAGGTACCTGATGGCTAATTGGGATTGGCCAATGGGAAAAAGATTCCTTCAGTCCTTCAAGTGCTTCTCCAGGTGTCAGACTACTTCTGGGCAAAATTCAGGGCACTGATGAATATTTTAAGTCCATTAATTGGTAGGGAACTAGCAATACATTGGCTGAAATCCTGTTGTTAAACATAGTAACAGGCCCACTGAATCAGTGGGGATTTAATAAATCCTCTATAAATCAGATTTTACTAAAAATATTCAGCAAGGTTACTTCCATTTTAAGTCACTCCATCTGTCTGTGAAGGGTCTGGATGAGCTATTTTGTCCCTGTACTAAATGAAAAAGATGGCTTCAGAAACTGAAATCTCTGGCTACTGATAAATGGCAACCTTGAATAAAAGGCTCCTCCTAACTTCAGACTTACAGTGTTAATTTCTGGCAAGAATAGGCTTGGATAAAATTAATAAGATAATTAACTTCAAATAAAATATTTTCAGTTGTCTGAAAATCTTTTACTCATTTATGCAGTATTTAAGGCACTGATTCCCAACCTCAGTATCCAGATGTTTTTGAATTAAAACTCTCATAAGGCTTCATCACTAGTTATCCAGGGCAGGATTTCTGGGGAACCACCCATTTAAAAAATCAAAGTGGACATGGATATACAAGGATTCATTTCAGTATTTAGGAAATCACACACACACACACACACACACACACACACACACACACACACACACACACACACACACACACACACACACACACACACACACACACACACACACACACACACACACACCTCCTAGAAAGGAAAAGTGGCTAAGGGTGTTAAAAACAACAAGAGCAACCAAGTATGTTCTTCAAAGAAAACAGTAAGAACAATTAAGAAAGCAAAATTTAGAAGCTGATGAAAAATGAAACAACATTTTGTCTGTACTTGGCATGCTGTCATTCTTGAACTAATATCAGATCTGAGAACTGTTCTTTGCTATTTTCTCTTTTGAGAGTGTTCTAGAAAAGATAAAGTTATGCCACACACACAGGCTTCAAGTCTTAACCTATTCCAATTTCTTTTAGACACATTAATTCTCAGAAGAGACTAAACTTAGAAATGCATAGCACATAACAGAATTCTTGACAAAACAGCATAACTACATGACTTCTGTTAGATTGCTTGCCGGCAGATTAACAGATTTTATTTTAGTCAGTCTACAGGCCATGTTTTTTATCCTGATGCATTTTATTTGCATGGTCTTTTCTGTTTTTCTAAAATTATTTTTTTGTTTTAAATTTCAGAACATTTAGAGGTTGAAAGGTATTCAATTATAGCACTATGTTAATTCTTGCCAAAGAGAATTAAAATTTCAATTGTTGGTAAATTAATGTAATTACCAAAAAAAAAAAAAAAAAAACCCCTGCTTTCATTCACTGTCAGTTTCCAGGTGCAAAATGTCAGGCACTAAGCAAATATTAAGCATGCAAATTTTTCTGTAAATGATTTCTTTTCCCTTTTTCAGTTTAGACCTGCTTTTAGAAACTATACCATTTGAAGCATGAGATTGCCATTTATGTAAATCTGAAATTAAATTATGCAAAGCATTGCTTCCCATTCAAATTTAACCCAAGAAAATGAGGCAGGTATTAAATGTGGAACACTGCAGAGTTTCCTCACTGAAACATTAGTGGCATGTGCCTCCTAGTTATCTAACTGGAGTGTAAAGGTTTTATAGAAAAATTATTAGTGAATTTTCAGCATTTCTTCACATATCCAGAATAAACAGGAAAGGCTTTTTTCACTAACAGGTTAATATGTATAATAAGGATATCTGTAACAGTTCCTTAAATTATGTGACAACAACACTCCTCCCTCATGTGTAAAATGGACAAGAGTTATTTTCCATGGACATAGTCATTTTCTCAGGTCCATGGTGTCTCATTGATATTCAGATTGGTGTGATTATGATGTGTTGCTTGGGCAGAATGAAAAGTGATGTAGAAAATGCCAATTAAATTATTAACAGGGCTGGGTTTAGCATACATCCCAGAAATTGTAAGATCAATTGTA